>JAZKJV010002337.1:0-715188 GCA_037367405.1 Ottelia alismoides | reverse complement strand
TTGAGTCCAATAAAGCAAGAGGAGGAAGTCGGAGAAGTAGATGCATGATCAAACACAATGATGCATGCAGAGATAGAAATACGTACCTGACTCCAGCACTCTACATGCAGAGTGATCCGCGCATAAAAATAAAGACTAAAAGTAAACTACCTATATGATGCACGAGGAAATCATCCCTAAGTGAGCAACTTCTATTAATCGTGAAGAACGATAGTTAACTATCAGGAAGAGAGATTGGAGTTCGATCTTCGATGTCTATCCATGCCCACCACAATGGGTCCTGCCAACGCTGTATACAGCCTCTCAGCACATGGTCTCTGATCCCAATGAGTTAACTTTTTCAAATTTATTTTAGCTAAGTCCAATTATGATCTGTAGGAACAGATAGGCAATTAGGTATGGGGACCTTAGCTAATTATGTCACAATCTATAAAAAGTCCTTAAACAAGGGGCTAAAAACCTCGGGAATCAAATAGAAATAAAAGAGAGAGAAACAAAACCATGAAAAATTACAGTGAGGTCCCTCGAGTACACTGGTACTCGGTGAAATAAACCACAAAGTCTAAGTATCCAAAGAGTCTCAAAGTCTACAATTATTACAATAATAAAGGTTTTTGCGAAAATAAATATATATTAATATAACTAAATCTAGCCATCATCTGATCCTCCTCAGGTACGGGTCGTCCAAAACCGAAACATCCCTCGGGTGGTTCATTGCACAAAAAGCAAAACAGAGAAATGTTAGAAATAGTTGTAAAATAGATATAAGAAAATAAAGAAAAAATGAGAATTGACTACTCTATGCTCCACGCCAATGGTGCCATTCTAATGAGTGAAAAATCGAGATTGACTAAGGTGAAAAAATATGCAATGTCGTTGTCCTCAATCAATCTGATCACTCAACGAGAAAATAAAACCACTCAATAAAATCAAGAAAATTAAATGTAATGTAAATGGTATGTTATTTTTATTTACCGGGTATATCTACCAGGTCGAACACAAGGAGCACGAAAAGGATCGAAGTAGTCACAATTCAAAAATAAAATATTTTTTAGTGATTTTTAATTTTTCATATTTTTAATGGTTAATAATAGAAAACAAATAAACACAAAATAAAACAACACACACAACAATTTTTTTGAGTTTTTTAAATGATAAAAGATCCTCAAAAAATAAAACTAAAAATATTTTTGGGTTTTTTGGTTTTAAAGCATTTTTGGTAATTTTTCTAGGTTTTTCCAATGTTTTTATGGTTTTAGAAAAATCCAACAAAGCTCAAAAGACCAAATAGTGCATAACCAGGATCATATTGCAAATTAAATATATTTCAAATGCCCTAAGGTCTGATTGCCAAGTTTATAATAAAATATAAACATAAACTTACAAACATGAACTAAAAATATGATTTTTTGAATTTTATTTGATTTTATATGATTTTTATAAGTTTTTGGTTATTTTGTGATTTTTAGGATTTTTATAATGAATTTCCAAACAAAATTAAAACTGTAGTTATAAAACAACAAAACACAAACACATGAATTTTTATAGAATTATTAGGACAATTTTCAAATTTTTTTCATTTAGACAGGATATTTTTAGTGGTTTTTGAATTTTTAAAAATAGAAAATGTACTTAAATTAATCCACGAAAATCATAATAAAAGCTACAAACAAGTAGGAGCTAATAGTAATTATTATGTAATTTTTATAATGAATTTAATATTTATTAAGTACAATAAAAAGCATGCAATTAATCATAGTTCACATGGACCAAATCGCAAATAATTAAGTTTATGGACCAAATAGATAACACCGTATAAAAGTCTAAGGTCAAATCTGAAAAAATCCCAATCAATTCACGCACATGCTCAATACTCCATGCACAGGGATATAAATGCAATTTCTAAAAACTAAACATTCATTCAATAACAACAGACAAGTCTAAGGAAAAAAGTGCAAATATCCCAAAGAACACGTGAGCATACATGTGGTTCAAACTCAGAGGGATTAAAGTGCAAAGATCAAAAAGTACGAGGGTTAAACTATAAATATTTTTAACTACAACTTTTATTTAATAGACTAAAGCTAAGTAGATAATTATGCAGGGTGAAATACGAAATATACCAAGAGGGCACATGGCAAATGCGGGGGAGGGCGCTATTGTACGGCTCTGATCATTCTCTGCGGCAGATTTGACAGACCAGAATCTGTCAGGGACGTGCATGCCAGATGCGTCAGAGGTCTTGATCTAACGGCCCAAAAGCTACACAGTCTGGCAGCTGTGATGTAATCTGGAGAACATGTTCATCCAACGGTGGGAATAAGGTCTGCAAGAACAAGCCTAGGGGGGACTTCAAGATCCGTTGGCCCGGTGAAGGCTCTAAGGGATCCGACAGTGTCGTTGAAGGGCTTTATGTCCGGTGGAAGGCTCCGATGGAGGTGACGACGATCAGATAGGTGCGGTGGTGAATCTCTTCCTGGAGCTGCTCCGCCTGAGTAGTTGGGGGTCCAAAGTGGTCTCTCTGCGTGTGTGGGTACCTGCAAAGAGTCCTATACTCTAAGGCAAGGATTCGGTAGGGTTGTTTTAGCAAAATAACAAGGGAAGCAGGGAGGTATGCAAGTCGACCTCCGGTGGTGATGAAGGAAGGAGATCTGGTCCTAATCTCCATATGATGGGCGGACCATGGATAATCAGGTTGTGAAGGAAGATGTGGGGTGTGTCGAGGGTTTTATCGATGCGGAAGATGGTGGGTGTCGAAGCTCCGACCAGCTGGTCGGAGCAAAAGGTCTTACGACGGAGCTGGATGGAAAGATAGGATTGAACAGGAAAAGGTGAAGGATAAGGAAGCTACCTGGAGGTCCAGATGAACTCAGGGGCTCCAGGAGAATGTGGTCGACAGGGTCTTGGCCTCAACGAAGCTGTAGCTGGATGGGAGGCTTCAAGCAACGGAGCTCCAGCCGCGTCGTGAGCTACAAGCCTCCAAGCACCTCCGGTTGATCTTAAGCATCTTCTCTAGTTGCTGTCACTCTAAGGAAGGAAGCTAGGGGGAGGTGGTGGTGCGAGGGATGAGCTGGAGTGAAGTGGGAGATGTAGGAGATGTTATATAGGTTGCTTGAGGGTCCCAAAAGATCGGAGCACAATGCGGAACCATAGGCAGATCCGGTTGCGCCTAGGAATCTGCAAGGATCATGGAAGTCGGAGCTGCAATCAAGCGCATGAAATGAAGCAATCAGAGCTCTTGTTCGGGCACTAAAAAGTGGAGAAAACACGTCAGCAAAGCACGTGCATCTTGACCCGACCTGGAATAGACCGTTGACCGAGGTCAACGGTCCTAGGTGGACCTACGAGAAAACAAAATCTATAAAATAAAAGGAAAATCAATAATAAATAACAAATGAATTTAAAATAAAAAAGTGTATAAGATGAAAATTGTTTATTATTTTTTAAAGTATTTTTTATGATTTTTAATTATTTTTATTAAATAATGTTTATACAATATATAGTATTATATACATGTATAATATACCTATGTATTATGTACAATTATTTTAATTTTATTATTTTTGCAAAAATCATTTTATTTTATATTTTATTTATTTACAAAATAATTTACAGGATACAAAATGATTTATATTTTATTTTTATTCATTAATTAAAGTTGTAAAATAAATAGGTGTTGTGATGTGTACATGTTTATTTTGTACAAGAGTTTGATGATTTTAATTTTTATTCTATTTTTCTATTTTTTATTTTATTTTTATATTATTTCTAAGGATACAAGTGTGTAAAAGAATGAAATATTTTTATTTTGCCAAAAAGAAATAAATAATATGTACAAGTATAGGTGATATGTACAATATATATTAGACCCTTATCTCTCTCTACTTATTCTTTTTGTGACCAGGTCAGGACTTGACCTTCTCTTGAGGTTTGGGTCACCCTGTATTTATTCTAAATACATCCTTCCTTTTCTTTTCCCTTTATTCTTTTATTTTTGCAAAACAATGCTAAATATGAGATATTAACAAAGGCATGAAGAATGCTAAGTTATTATATTTACAGGTAGTTTTGCCAAAAAGAATAGCTAAAATAAAAGAATAAAGAGTGAGAATCGTGGATTCATCATGTGTCTATCATACCATCTCTTGAGCTTGTCCTTATAGATCACAATATTGTCATACACACAGTTTCGGATTTCTGTTAGCTTATTCAGATTCAAGTCACGACACAACTTCCCAAGGTGACAACTCCAATTAATCTTCTTGATCGCCCATTCCGATTTGTGAATTATCTCAACATGCAAATGGCATGGCTTGACATAGATCATCGTAAAAGGTGAAGTACCGAGTGGAGTCTTATGGGATATCATATAGGCTCACAAAACCTGATTCATAAGTTGAGACCAGTTCTTCCTATAAGGACAAACCAAGTTATAGAGAATACTATTCACCTCTCTATTAGAAACTTCTGCCATGACATTAGACCGTGGGTGGTAAGGATTGGCTACTCTATGCTCAAATTTATCATCCTCAACCAATGATCTCATTTCTATATTCACAAAGTGGCTACCCCTATCAGAAATCAAAACATTGGAACCCCAAACCTCGCAATGATATGGTCATTGATAAACTTATAGACAATCTTGTTGTCTGCAGTTTGGGTTGGGATAGCCTCCACCCACCTTGACAAATAATCAACTGCCAACAATATGTACTCTTGTCAACTGTTGTTGGGAAACGGACCCATAAAATCAGTTCCCCATCCATAAAAAACATCACAGAAATTCATCGGTTGCATGAGCATATCATCTATATATCCAACAATCCCTCCAATCCTATGACAAATCAGGAACGACCATACAAAATCAATGGCATCTCTAAACAAGGCTGGCCAGTAAAATTCACATTGGAGTACCATGTGCGTGGTTCTCTTTCCCGAATGGTTTCCTCCAGCCTCTAGTATATGACAATGTGTGAAGACACTTTGGTATTCCTCCCAAGGAATACACCTTCGCCAGACGTAATCCAGCCCTCGAAGAAAAGGAACTGATCATCACAGTGGTACCTCCTCGAATATGACTTCATTCGGTCAACACTGCTCTTAGGACAACTCTAGGGAACCTGCTTGGAGACAAGATAGTTCACCATGTTGGCATACCACATGAGTTAGTCACTAGTGCAAACTGACTTGTCTGAAAGGTCTCTCGAATTGGTTAAATATTTGGGTTATCATACTACTCAATTCGTTAAAGATAATCAACCACAACAATCTTTATTCCATCTTTATCCTTAATTTCCAAATCAAATTCTTATATTAATAAGATCCATCTCAGAAGACGCACCTTCGCGTCCTTCTTTTCCATTAGGTATTGGATAGTTGTGTAACTAGGGCCCAAACTACCATAATCATTTCCTTTTCAGTCACCATATAATTTCTCTGTGCAGGATCCAATATTTTGCTCACGTGGTGAATCACATACAATATCCCATCTCAACCTTGTCCAAGCACAACCCCGACAGTAAAATCCCATGCATCAGTCATGATCTCAAAGGGAATAGACCAGTGGGGAGCTTATAAAATGAACGATTCACATTTTTTCAGAAGCTCAAAGGACTCTAGACACTTGTGATTGACAATGAACTCTGTTTCTTTCCCTAAGAGCTCAGTCAGTGGGAGGGCAATTTTAAATAAATCATGAATAAATCTTTTATAAAATCCGACATGCCCTAAGAATGACCGCATTGACTTAACATTGATTGGTGGCTCAAGTTTCTTGATCACATCCATTCCCTTTTTGGAGATGACGTGCCCTAACATGATACCCTCTGTCACCATGAAGTGACTTTTCTTCCATGAGAGTACCGATTTGACCACTTTACACCTCTTGAAGACTCAGTCCAAGTGCGCTAAACATGTATCAAAAGAATCACCTGGACCAAGAATTCATCCATGAAGACCACCACGAAGTCACCATCCATCTCAGCAAATATGTCGATCATGCACCGTTGAAATGTTCTTGGGGCATTGCAGAGTCTGAATGGCATGTACCTAAACGTGTAAGTGCCGAATGGACATGTATATTGCAACGACCGTCCTCCCGAGGACCTTAGGTTACCCGTCAAATACGTCATTTGCACACTTAACAAGCTTAAGTTAATCTCATGCTTATGAAAACCTGGGGAATTTTTTTTTACATGACATTCACAAGATTTAATTTTGGCTAAGCAAGCAACCACAAAAAAAAAACTAAAAGCGGAAGTAAGTAGTACACCAGAACTGAACGACAACATATCCATTCATTTTCATTTCATTCATATACATGCTGAAGTTTTGCAACATTCAATATACATGTATGTATCCCAAAAATAACACTACAGAGGAGAACACAACAAACGACTGTCTAATGAGCTACAAAAGAATATACCTGCTCTGTAAGTGTCAGCACCAAAAGAACAACAGCAGCCCCAAGTACGTCGGCTACTCGATCGCAGGCCCTTTGCCTGCCATAGTAGAAAAAGGACAAGCAAGTATCTGTCACAAAGTTCTCGAGTACAAATTCTACTTAGTTCTACTAAGGAAAGTAGTAAGCAAAGACTAGCACATCTAAAAAAACAGTAAGGTAACTGTAGTGGACAAAAGAGCAAGTAAAAGTGGGTTAATAGATTCTTTTAAATTATTTACTTGCTTTCAGAAGTCTAACAGAACACACTCGCTCACTACCACACTGTGTCTCCCTTGGTCAATGGAACTAACCAACAACAACTCAAGCCTAGATGTAAGTCTGTGGTCTTGGTCCGGTTAGGACCTCGATATCCGGGTAGGACTTCAAAGTCCAGATTGAACCTCACACTATGACTCTGAGGTATGGTGTACGCCTCAGGGTTGGGGTGCCTCCGTAGGCTTGCGATGGTGTCTTGCATCCTAACTAAGTTCCCAACAGTCCTTCTAGCTTATTCTCTCAACTCACATTGATCCTCGGTCGACACATGTGATAGCTCGCTCCTGAAGGTGTACGTGTACTCACAACTCTCTCTTAGCATTCACTCCTAGTTAGTCTTGAATAATGGTACTGTCGTCATTAGTCTCGTAGCGGAAGAGTCTAAAGATCACATATCTCTTACCCCATCACGAGGTCATAAACCTGACAGAAAGGTATTGATGAAGTTTTTAGTGTTTGTTACCCACTACCCCATCACCAGTGCACGACATGGTGGAAAGGTAATAATGAAGTCATCAGTGTCTGCTAACCACTACCCCATCACCAGTGCACGACATAGCGGAAAGGTACAAATGGTGACATTGATGTCTACTGACCACTACCCCATCACCAGTGCACGACATAGTGGAAAGGTATTTATGGGACATCAATGTCTACTGATGAAACTTCATCTTAACTGGGCAATTGGTGAAATGTCACAAGTCTGTTAATCACAATCCCATCACTAGAGCACAACCTGGTGGAAGAGTAATAATTATAGCGGTGAGGAAACCCCCGAAGGGATTCGTCTGCTCTCGCCAATCCCAGTGGAAGTGTGGTCCAATGGAAAGGCAGTGGTAGTACGACTACTACGCCACTGGAGGCAGGAAAGAGAAGAGGTAAGCCTGCCGGACCCGACTTCCTCTCTCATTGCTCAACTCCCAGAGGAGAAGAGCTAAGTAAAAACCAGACGAGCTCGTAACTAACCGTAGAGAACCCCCAACCTAGGCTCTCAAAGAAAAACCAACGGGTCAGCGGAATGGTCTAGAAAACTCGTGGATCCCAACGAAGCGTAAAAACCGAGCCGGCTCGAAGAAAACACGTAAAAAGACTGGGATCCTAGACCCATGCTCTCAATGTCCACTACCCAAGCCAGAGCGACCTCATCTCCTGCTCAGGTGAGGGTCACCGCGCCCTCGCACAGTCGGAGCACCATTCTCCATGACTGATCATATGTGACATCACCATTTCTTTTTCATGTTACGCCCTAAGCGTCTATGGTTTCTTTGATTTGTTTCCCATCTACAAGTTATCGGTCCTAGACCCAAACTTGTTCTATAAGAACCTCTATTGATCCAAGGTCGGCGATACGGACCTGATACGATAGTCTCTCTCTAATTTCCTACTCAAGAACATCAATCTTATGATCTTGGCTATTTTACCGAAAACTTTGTTCTTTCCTACGTCCCAAAAGATTCAGAAAAACCCACAAGGATCGGGCTACTCCTTAGAGGAAGACTTGCTTCATGGCAAGTTCATATAGTCTTGTTTTCCTGTATAGTAACTACATATATATATGTATCCTTAAGATCATCCCCAATCTCTAAATTTCATAATAGGTGTTTCAAGCCCACCTTTATAAGTAGCAATTATCCTAAGGCATGCTCTAAAATGATTACAAATAGAGATTTACCCTATTCACTTTTTGATCACCCCAAAACATTGTCATTGTGTGTGTATACTTCGTAATAATCCAAGGCATCTAGTCCTTTTAAGTTCACACCCAACTTCATGACTTTAAAGATGCTATTTAGGTGTTTAATTTACTTTAAGGTCTAACATTTAAAGGGGGTTTGTTAGAGAGCATCCCATGCTCCAATCATGTATCTATTCCACTCATAGACCTATGTGTATAATAAGCATATGGCTGCAAACATAAGGAAAATTATCCTATCTTAATCCCTCTCCTGACTGGTATTAAATCACTAATTGATTTCCCATTTCAATATAGGGAAACAAAGGAACTTGGTGTTTTTAAAACTTATTAATGAATGCCTAAAAATTTGTTAGACATACATTCAACAATGGAATTTGGCCACTGTTTTGTTCATGGACAGCAACCGAATTTGTCTCCAAAATCCTCATCAAAACCAATCCAAATACATGGATTTCATGTGTATTATACTCCCTAAATATCTATAGTCAAATCCACCAAAGAATGTCTAAGGATATTGTCAAAATCATGTATGTTCTTAGTCCTAAGGCAACCATCTCCAATCTGAACATTCAGTGGAGATATAATATAGGTAGTCAATAATTCCTCAAAAACTCCTCATTTTTCTAAAACAAACCCATGGACTAAAGGTTTCTATGAAAGAGTATATATTAACCAGTAATTACACTCAAGGAAACATTTAGAAACTTCCCAAATGCATCCTAAAACTCTAATTTAAAATGCATGGACAGATCTGGACATTCCATGACATCTATGATATAGGTAGTCAACAACTCTTGAAAACTCCTTATTTTTCTAAAACAACTCCATGGACTAAAGGTTAATATGAAAGAGTATATATCTAAAAGTAATTGCACTCAAGGAAACATGAAGAAACTCCTCAAATGCATCTAAAAACACTAACCTAAAGTTCATGGACGGATCTGGACACATTCAGTTACATGCATATGACAACATCCAAAACATTTCTAATCACCTAAATTTCCAAATTAACAACCAAGAATCATAAGCCAATTTATTGGGGTCATAATCAGTGAGTAAATCTACTCAAGAAAACTTAATTAAAACTCCCAAATCATGCAAGTTATTGGCCAACATTTAACAACAACAAATCTGAAAATTTCAGTATGACCGTTCATATATAGCCTCTTTATGATGTTATAATCACATGAAATTTCGTATCTAACCCCATGGATTTAAGTATACCTTAATTGAGTATTAGTCAACATAAGATTCTACCCAATAGAACCCAAGAAAGATCCCAAAATACATGTCTAACTTGGATTAAAAGGAAGACACACAGATTCTGGCCACAATAAAAACCGTGCACATATAGTCTATTTTTCTCAATTTTTTGCAACCAAAAACCCCAAAACTAAGGCTTGATTTTAGATCTGGGATATAAGTGGTAAAAACTCTACCTATGGCAGCAAGAGAAGGGCTAAATTTGTACCTCAAATCAAGCTTTCAAAAGCTTGAAGAAGAACTCTCCAAGAAAATGTTGGGCTGTCCACACCTTGAGCTTCAAGCTTCGATTCCTCCTCTTTTTTGGCCCTTGATCTTACATGCAATGTAAGATCCAAGATCCTCTCCTTCCCAGCTTTGATTTGAGCCCAAGAACTCGAATTTTGGTGGAGAAATGAGGGAGAAAACTAAAAAAGAAGATGGAGATCCATGGATTTTTCAGCCATGGAGAAAAGAGCTCCAAGATTTCAAGAGGAAGAAGATGAAGTGGGAGGAAGGGGTGACGCCTATGGGGGGTTATATCCATGGGAAAATTGCAACATAAACCCCACCAACTCCTCCTAATTGCAACCAAGGCCCACCCATGAATAGTAATCACATTACTAATCATACTTAGCCACTTAATCACCTCTAGCTACAATTATCACAATTAGCCACTAATGGCATCTCAAATTTCCATCAAGCTCACTAATGATTCACCATCTTGGCTTAATTAGTCATTAGGATTTAAGGATGTTACAATCATAAAAACCTCAAAGAGAGTCTCGTCCTCGAGACTCCACTTCTAAGTTGGGTTCGTCGGTCTGCCATAAAAACCTCAAAAGGTTTTTAACCCATAAAAACCTCAAAGAAGGTTTTTACCCAGAAAGTGAAATGATTTGCCATACAGAGAACTGATAAACTAAACTGCGAAAGTACCTGAGAAGAGTCGCGGGTATCTCTCTCGCATAGCTGCTTCGGTCTCCATGTCGCCTCCGCAACACCCTGTCGGTGCCATAGGATCATGACCAAGGGAATCTCCTTGTTCCGAAGCCTCCTGACAGCAAAATCAAGTATCTGCACTGGCTCCTCCTCATATGTCAACTATGGCTCTATGTCAAGGCTCTCATAGCTGATGATGTGCCGAGGATCGTGCACGTACTTCCTCAAGTTCGATACATGGAATATGTCGTGTATAGCCGCCAAACGTGGGGGAAGTGCCAGTCTGTACGCCACCTTCCCGACACGAGAAATTATCTCAAAAGGCCCAACAAAACGTGGCGCCAGCTTGCCACGAACTCCGAACCGTTGTATCCCCTTCATGGGCGATACACGCAGGAACACAAAATCCCCAACCTGAAACTCCAAGTGTCGGCGTCGTCGATCTGCGTAGCTCTTCTGGCGACTCTGTGCCGTCAAGAGCTTCCTCCTCACCAAGTCAACAACCCTCGCAGTCTCCTCCAAGAGATCCACGGTATACAACGCATGATCACCTACCTCACGCCAACTGATTGGCGTAAGGCATCTCCGCCCGTAAAGAGCCTTGAATGGTGCCATGCCGATGCTCGAATGATGGCTGTTGTTATAAGTGAACTCAACAAGAGGTAAATGATCCTTCCAGGATCCCTTCCACTCTAGAGAACATGCGCGTAAAAGATCCTCCAAGGTTTGTATCGTACGCTCGCTCTGTCCGTCCAACTGAGGGTGATACGCTGAACACATCTTCAGCTCGGTCTGTAAAGCTGACATGAACTGCTGCCAGTAATAGGAATTGAACCTCGAGTCTCTGTCAGATACTACCTCTCGGGGTATGCCATGTAACCTCACAATGTGCTGTATGTACAATCTGGCCAGCTGAGAAGGTGTATAAGTCATGATAACAGGTATAAAATGGGCTGAGTTCGTCAACCTATCAACAATGACCCAAATGGAATCATGGCCTCCAGGTGTCCTTGGCAATCCTGTAACAAAGTCCATCGAAATGCTCTCCCACTTCCACTCAGGAATGGGGAGAGGCTGCAGTAATCCAGGTGGTCGTCTATGCTCTGCCTTCACCATCTGGCAAGTCAAACACCTGCTGACATGCCCAGCTACGTCCCTCTTCATCCCGTCCCACCAGAAATGTCAGCGAAGATCGTGGTACATCTTCGTACTGCCGGGATGAATGGAAAAATGTGAACAATGCGCCTCATCAAGTATGTCTCTTCGTAGCTGCTCATCGTTGGGAACCACTACCCGACCTGCCTTCCACAGAATAGACTCTGCAACAACAAAATCGTCAAACTCGTCCTTCACTGCCCGCATGTATCTATCGCGAATCCACGGGTCTGTCTGCTGACCTGACACTATACGGTCCCATAGGCTGCTGTACCTAGGAGGTACGGAGATGGGAGAAGATGCACTGTTCTGTGGATGCCAATCCGTCAGTGCTGCAAGTGAGTCCCAAGTGTATAGCCAGTTCATCGTACCCTCCATGTGCGCTCTCCTGCTAAGGGCGTCTGCAACCACGTTTCCCTTACCAGGATGGTAAGAGATCGTGCAATCGTAGTCCTTTAGCAGCTCTAACCATCTACGTTGCCTCATGTTCAGCTACTTCTGATCAAATATGTACTTCAGACTCTTGTGGTCTGTGTAGAGCTCAAAGTTAACCCCGTACAAGTAGTGACGCCAGGTCTTCAAAGCGAAGACCACTGCCGCCAACTCAAGATCGTGTGTGGGGTAATTCCGCTCATGCGGTCTCAACTGTCTCGAAGCATAGGCAATCACATGCCCCCTCTGCATCAGCACTGCTCCCAAACCATCACCTGACGCATCTGTGTAAACTGCATAGTCCTGTGTACCTGATGGTAGAGCAAGAATCGGAGCTGTAGTAAGTCTCTCCTTCAGTGTCCTGAAGGCCTGCTCGCACGAACTATCCCAAACAAAAGGTACTCCCTTCTGCGTCAAACGCGTCAAAGGTAGTACGATCTGTGAAGAGTTGCTGACAAAGCGTCTGTAATAGCCTGCCAACCCAAGAAAACTACGGATCTGTGTCACTGTCTTGGGATGTTCCCAAGACATCACAGCATCTATCTTCGTAGGGTCCACTGCGACTCCTGCTCCTGAGATGACGTGTCCCAAGAATGAGACCTGAGGTAGCCAAAACTCACACTTACTCAACTTGGCATACAGTCTATGCTCTCTCAAGGTACCAAGCAATGCTCTCAAGTCGTTCTCATGGTCTCATTCATTCTTCGAGTAAACCAACACATCATCTATGAACACCACAACAAACTTGTCCAAGTAAGGACGGAATACTCTGTTCATCATGTCCATGAATGCCGCGGGGGCATTCGTCAGTCCGAATGGCATCACTACAAACTCGTAGTGGCCATACCGTGTCCGAAAGGCTGTCTTCGGGACGTCTGTCTCCCGAATCCTCAACTGATGGTAACCCGAGCGGAGGTCGATCTTCGAGAACATCGAAGATCCCTGTAGATGATCAAATAGATCATCAATGCGTGGCAGAGGATAATGGTTCTTCACCGTCCTCTTATTCAGCAGTCTATAATCAATGCATAACCGCATGGTTCCATCCTTTTTCAGAAAAAAGAGTACAGGAGCGCCCCAAGGTGAAGTGCTCGGCCTCACAAAGCCTAAGTCAAGCAACTCCTGTAGCTGCACCTTCAGCTCTCTCAGCTCTGCGGGTGCCATGCGATACGGAGCCATGGAGATCGGCTGCGTATCGGGAAGTAGCGAGATCTCAAACTCGATCTCTCTAACTGGAGGTAGTCCTGGTAACTCCTCAGGAAACACATCGGGATACTCTGACACAACTCTAATGTCTTAAGCCATCAGCTCTCTATCTGCAACCTCCTGAACAAAGGCCAGAAAAGTGTCACATCCCTGATCAACCAGTCGTTGTGCTCTCAGCACTGAAATATACTCCATCCTAGAGTCCTGCAATGTCCTCTCAAAAGTGAACTCTGTCAAGCCGGGGATCCGAAAGACAACAGTCTTCCTGTAACAATCGACTAAGGCGTGATGTGTAGACAACCAATCCATGCCCAAAATCATGTCGAACTCAACAAGCTGTAGTAGAAGGCAGTCCGCAGTCATCTCGTGACCGCCTATGGACACTGGTAACCCTCTAACTATCTCTGAAATCACAAACAACTGTCCGCCAGGCCCTCGAATGTGAAATGGAGGATCTACGTCCTCCGCGACTCTACCCAATGTGGCTAGAAACCTCACAGCAAGAAACGAATGGGTAGCACCAGAATCAAACAACACGTGAAAAGGATGGCTCGAAACTGAAACCATACCTTTCACGACCGTGGCCGCGGAGCGTGCCTGCTCAGCTGTAACTGCGTGAATCTTTCCCTGACGTATAGATCCGGCACTGGATCCTGCTACGCTCTGAGCTGGTCTTTGCTGACCTCTGTACTTGGAGCTCCTCCCGTTAGCTCTCTAACGCGGTGGAGGTAGAGGTGGTGGAGTCTGTAGATGTGGACACTAGGACCTGATATGTCCCACCTGCTGGCACTGGTAGCACCTGATCGCCCTGCTCGACGTAGAAGATGGACCGGCACTCTCTGCGGGTCTCGCGCTCTGTGCTCCAAACCTCTGCGACCAAGATGGTCGCGCTGCCTCAAAACCTCTACTGGCCAGTGCTCCTCCCAAAGTAGTCGTGGGGGTCGAGCGAACGCTGCCAGAAGAAACCGTCCCTGTCAGACGAAAGCGTCGTGCTGACCGTTGTGGCTGGAACTGCCGCCGAATAGGCCCTGACGACCTCTGTGGTACTGGTGGCGGTCTAAAAGTACTCCCAAAACGTCTCTCACGGACGTCCTCAATCCGCTCTGTTGCGTTAGTCACCTCAGCAATGGTAGTCAGTCTCAGCCCTACGAACTTCTCCTGAACGTCCTCCCTCATGCCACAAACAAACTTCTCCAGATTCTCCTCCGGAAAAGCAGCTGCGAAAGATGTGTGGCGTGACAACTCGGTGTAGCGCACAAAGTACTCTCGCGCTGTCATCCTGCCATGTCTCAGCTCTGCAAACAACCTGCGCTGTGTCTCCTTCCACTTCCCTGAGAAGAAGTGGCCTTTGAAGTGGGTCTCAAAGTCTGTCCAAGTCGGCACACGTCCCATCTCAGACACAGTAGCCTCCCACCAGCGCTCTGCAAACCCAGTAAGGGAGAACTCAGCAAAAGGTAACCATGACTCTAGTGGTGCCTGAATCATCCTGAACACCTTCGTCACCATCCTGAGCCACTGCTCAGCCTCGTCAGATGTACCCGTGCCCTGGAACCTGGGTACTCCAGCTCTCTGGTAGGATGTGAAGACATCATGGTGTCTCGGTGCAGTAGGAAGAACAAACCCAGAGACCTCTGCTCCTGCTACAGGCCCTTGGCCTGCCTCAGCTCTGTCGGCTCCTGACTCCCTCAGAATATCTGCCTCGGAATGCTGGGGAATCTCCTCAGAGAATAGATGCTCGGCTCTAGCGGACTCATCCCTGGATGGGTGGTATGAGGAGTCAGACAGCTCCTCCATCCTCAGCTCCATCCCAGTCTGGCGCTCAGCCAACTCAGTCTGCTGGGCAAGTATCTGATCCTGTCTCTGTCGTAGATCAGCAAGTGCAGCTAGTACCTGTGCCATCTCTCCTGGCTGATCGCGAGCTACTCGGGGTGCCATGCTGATCCTTCCTGTATTGGATCATAGCATAGTTAAGCACACTTTAGGAAATAATCAGTTGTACTAGTTCTCCTCTTGGGATACTTATATGAATGAAATGTTCTGGTGACTTGTGGTTACATAAATCTTTTGAATGTCAAAAAAAATTTCCCATTCGGCTTCATGAGAAATCAGAAGACTCTCGTTATTAAGTTATGTGAATGCGTGTATCGGGGTAACTCTGCTCTGATACCAAACCTGCAATGACCGTCCTCCCGAGGACCTTAGGTTACCCGTCAAACACGTCATTTGCACACTTAACAAGCTTAAGTTAATCTCATGCTTATGAAAACCTGGGGAAATTTTTTTTTTACATGACATTCACAAGATTTAATTTTGGCTAAGTAAGCAACCACAAAAAAAACTAAAAGCGGAAGTAAGTAGTACACCAGAACTGAACGACAACATATCCATTCATTTTCATTTCATTCATATACAAGCTGAAGTTTCGCAACATTCAATATACATGTATGTATCCCAAAAATAACACTACAGAGGAGAACACAACAAACGTCTGTCTAATGAGCTCCAAAAGAATATAACTGCATTGTAAGTGTCAGCACCAAAAGAACAACAACAGCCCCAAGTACGTCGACTACTCGATCGCAGGCCCTTTGCCTGCCATAGTAGAAAAAGGACAAGCAAGTATCTGTCACAAAATTGTCGAGTACAAATTCTACATAGTTCTACTAAGGAAAGTAGTAAGCAAAGACTAGCACAGCTAGAAAAACAGTAAGGTAACTGTAGTGGACAAAAGAAGCTAGCAAGTAAAAGTGGGTTAATAGATTCTTTTAAATTATTTACTTGCTTTCAGAAGTCTAACAGAACACACTCGCTCACTACCACACTGTGTCTCCCTTGGTCAATGGAACTAACCAACAACAACTCAAGCCTAGAAGTAAGTCTGTGGTCTTGGTCCGGTTAGGACCTCGATATCCGGGTAGGACTTCAAAGTCCAGGTTGAACCTCACACTATGACTCTGAGGTATGGTGTACGCCTCAGGGTTGGGGTGCCTCCGTAGGCATGCGATGGTGTCTTGCATCCTAACTAAGTTCCCAACACTCCTTCTAGCTTGTTCTCTCAACTCACATTGATCCTCGGTCGACACATATGATAGCTCGCTCCTGAAGGTGTACGTGTACTCACAACTCTCTCTCAGCATTCACTCCTCGTTAGTCTTGACTAATGGTACTATCTTCATTAGTCTCGTAGCGGAAGAGTCTAAAGATCACATATCTCTTACCGCATCACGAGGTCATAAACCTGCCAGAAAGGTATTGATGAAGTTTTTAGTGTTTGTTACCCACTACACAATCACCAATGCACGACATGGTGGAATGGTAATAATGAAGTCATCAGTGTTTGCTAACCACTACCCCATCACCAGTGCACGACATAGCAGAAAGGTACAAATGGTGACATTGATGTCTACTGACCACTACCCCATCACCAGTGCACGACATAGTGGAAAGGTATTTATGGGACATCAATGTCTACTGATGAAACTTCATCTTAACTGGGAAATTGGTGAAATGTCACAAGTCTGTTAATCACAATCCCATTACCAGAGCACAACCTGGTGGAAGAGTAATAATTATAGCGGTGAGGAAACCCCCGAAGAGATTCGTCTGCTCTCGCCAATCCCAGTGGAAGTGTGGTCCAAGGGAAAGGCAGTGGTAGTACGACTACTACGCCACTGGAGGCAGGAAAGAGAAGAGGTAAGCCTGCCGGACCCGACTTCCTCTCTCGTTGCTCAACTCCCGGAGGAGAAGAGCTAAGTAAAAACCAGACGAGCTCGTAACTAACCGTAGAGAACCCCCAACCTAGGCTCTCAAAGAAAAACCAACGGGTCAGCGGAATGGTCTAGAAAACTCGTGGATCCCAACGAAGCGTAAAAACCGAGCCGGCTCGAAGAAAACACGTAAAAAGACTGGGATCCTAGACCCATGCTCTCAATGTCCGCTACCCAAGCCTGAGCGACCTCATCTCCTGCTCGGGTGAGGGTCACCGCGCCCTCGCACAGTCGGAGCACCATTATCCATGACCAATCATATGTGACATCACCATTTATTTTTCATGTTACGCCCTAAGCGTCTATGGTTTCTTTGATTTGTTTCCCATCTACAAGTAATCCGTCCTAGACCCAAACTTGTTCTATAAGAACCTCTATTGATCCAAGGTCGGCGATACGGACCTGATACGATAGTTTCTATCTAATTTCCTACTCAAGAACATCAATCTTATGATCTTGGCCATTTTACCGGAAACTTCGTTCTTTCCTACGTCCCAAAAGATTCAGAAAAACCCACAAGGATCGGGCTACTCCTTAGAGGAAGACTTGCTTCATGGCAAGTTATTATAGTCTTGTTTTCCTGTATAGTAACTACATATATATATATATGTATCCTTAAGATCATCCCCAATCTCTAAATTTCATAATAGGTGTTTTAAGCCCACATTTATAAGTAGCAATTATCCTAAGGCATGCTCTAAAATGATTACAAATAGAGATTTACCCTATTCACTTTTTGATCACCCCAAAACATTGTCATTGTGTGTGTATACTTCGTAATAATCCAAGGCATCTAGTCCTTTTAAGTTCACACCCAACTTCATCACTTTAAAGATGCTATTTAGGTGTTTAATTTACTTTAAGGTCTAACATTTAAAGGGGGTCTGTTAGAGAGCATCCCATGCTCCTATCATGTATCTATTCCACTCATAGACCTATGTGTATAATAAGCATATGGCTACAAACATAAGGAAAATTATCCTATCTTAATCCCTCTATTGACTGGTATTAAATCACTAATTGATTTTCTATTTCAATATAGGGAAACAAAGGAACTTGGTGTTTTTAAAACTTATTAATGAATGCCTAAAAAATTGTTAGACATATATTCAACAATGGAATGTGGCCACTGTTTTGTTCATGGACAGCAACCAAATTTGTCTCCAAAATCCTCATCAAAACCAATCCAAATACATGGATTTCATGTGTATTACACTCCCTAAATATCTATAGTCAAATCCACCAAAGGATGTCTAAGGATATTGTCAAAATCACGTATGTTCTTAGTCCTAAGGCAACCATCTCCAATCTGAACATTCAGTGGAGATATAATATAGGTAGTCAATAATTCCTCAAAAACTCCTCATTTTTCTAAAACAAACCCTTGGACTAAAGGTTTCTATGAAAGAGTATATATTAACCAGTAATTACACTCAAGGAAACATTTAGAAACTCCCCAAATGCATCCTAAAACTCTAATTTAAAATGCATGGACAGATCTGGACATTCCATGACATCTATGATATAGGTAGTCAACAACTCTTGAAAACTCCTTATTTTTCAAAAACAACTCCATGGACTAAAGGTTAATATAAAAGAGTATATATCTAAAAGTAATTGCACTCAAGGAAACATGAAGAAACCCCTCAAATGCATCTAAAAACACTAACCTAAAGTTCATGGACAGATCTGGACACATTCAATTACATGCATATGACAACATCCAAAACATTTCTAATCACCTAAATTTCCAAATTAAAAACCAAGAATCATAAGCCAATTTATTGGGGTCATAATCAGTGAGTAAATCTACTCAAGGAAACTTAATTAAAACTCCCAAATCATGCAAGTTATTGGCCAACATTTAACAACAACAAATCTGAAAATTTCAGTATGACCGTTCATATATAGCCTCTTTATGATGTTATAATCACATGAAATTTCGTATCTAACCCCATGGATTTATGTCTACCTTAATTGAGTATTAGTCAACATATGATTCTACCCAATAGAACCCAAGAAAGATCCCAAAATACATGTCTAACTTGGATTAAAAGGAAGACACACAGATTCTGGCCACAATAAAAACCGTGCACATATAGTCTATTTTTCTCAATTTTTTGCAACCAAAAACCCCAAAACTAAGGCTTGATTTTAGATATGGGATATAAGTGGTAAAAACACTACATATGGCAACAAGAGAAGGGCTAAATTTTTACCTCAAATCAAGCTTTCAAAAGCTTGAAGAAGAACTCTCCAAGAAAATGTTGGGCTGTCCACACCTTGAGCTTCAAGCTTGGATTCCTCCTCTTCTTTGGCCCTTGATCTTACATGCAATGTAAGATCCAAGATCCTCTCTTTCCCAGCTTTGATTTTAGCCCAAGAACTCGAATTTTGGTGGAGAAATGAGGGAGAAAACTAAAAAAGAAGATGGAGATCCATGGATTTTTCATCCATGGAGAAAAGAGCTCCAAGATTTCAAGAGGAAGAAGATGAAGTGGGAGGAAGGGGTGACGCCTATGGGGGGTTATATCCATGGGAAAATTGCAACATAAACCCCACCAACTCCTCCTAATTGCAACCAAGGCCCACCCATGAATAGTAATCACATTACTAATCATACTTAGCCACCTAATCACCTCTAGCTACAATTATCACAATTAGCCACTAATGGCATCTCAAATTTCCATCAAGCTCACTAATGATTCACTATCTTGGCTTAATTAGTCATTAGGATTTAAGGATGTTACATATATGTGATCTTTTCTTGATCATCAGCAACGATGGCACCCTGATTATAGCCTGAGTACCCATCAAAAAAATAGAAGAACACTTTCCCAACAAGTCTCTCCAATATTTGAGCAATGAATGGTAGTCTTTCGTGGTTGCGACATTCAAGTACCTATAGTCGACACAGATGTGCCACGATGTGGATACTCGTGTCACGATGTTACCCCCTCCTCGTTGTGACCAGGTGGATTCCCAACTTCTTCGAAACATCATGAAATGGGTGATGAATCTCATATTCATCATGCTAAAATCCACCTTTTAGTCCCTTAGCTTAAATAAACCAATAAAACTCACCAATAAATCCTCATTATTATATTATATTATACTGTGTATAATTAACCTGTAATTATTGTATTTAACCCATAAAAATTAGGATAACTAACTGTTTATAAATTCTTAATCCTTAAAAGAACTAAAAAATACAAAAACAACTCAAAACAAAAAAGCAGGTATTTTTAACCCTTTGAAAATACCCCCAAAATTTGCTTTTGTACAAATGACCTCTTTTGGTTTTTTGTCCAACATGAAACTTGTAGATCTCATCGAGATCTAAAACTTTCATGTTTTGACTTCTACTAATTTTGCCTTTAACTATTTCTTTCATATTTTTCTTTATTTTTATTATTTCAAATTTTCTCGTGCAGCCACGTGGTGCTTCTAGTCCATCCACGTGGCTGCCTTCTCTTCTCACCACTTGGAGTCATCTCTAACCGTTTGATCAAGCCTCTCCCACCTTCATATCGGCCCTCCATTCCCGCTTCTCCCTCAGCCGTACAATCTTCTCCCAGATTGAATCCTCATCACCCACTCCCTCTGAAGGATATGGGAAGATCCTCAAGCGCATCACGGAAGCGTGAGGTTCGCATCGTATGCGATCGGGAGCGACTAGTCGCACTAGTTACTCGATGCAGCGGAATATAAAAATTTTAAATGTGATGAAACCACATGATCCAAGAACCTTTCTCGTATCGTTTCATCTAAACCACAAGAGGTATAAGGTTTACCTCTTAAAGCGTGGTTGCGATCGAGCCTAAGAGACCTCCTGTCTCAAGTCCGATCTGACGGAGGAGACGCTTGCGAGCGCGTTGATGAAACTCGTCCTTCTAACAATCCAAGTTGATGATCCAATCGGTGATTCTCCTGATCTCGTCGCACGAGATCCAACGTCTTCTTCAAGAGCGAGGTGCATCGAAGGAGATGGAGATCCACAAGCAAATACTCGGGCAGCATAACGATGTTGCTGCAACGATGGCGACTCTCTCTAAAGCTACATGATGGACGACCACAAGAGAGGGAGGAAGAGAGTCTTGGCGCGCAGAGAGAGAGAGGGAGAGAGCATTAGTTTACGTTGTAAACATATTACCCGAAGAGAAAGGGGTGCCTCTTCTTATATAGGGTTTTGAGAGTCCATGGATCCCAATCCGTGGACACACATAATCAATGGTTTTGATTTGTGTTTCTTTCAATGGCTAAGATGTTGTGGTAAAAAACACAACAACAATTGATTTAAATTTGAATTAATTTATATTGATAAATCAACACAATTAATCCCAATTTAAATCACTTTAACTAGAGAAGAGATAATGTGGAGGCTAAGCCAATACCCAATGAAGGGGGGGGGGATGGGTACTCTTCTCCTCATTGAGAGTTGTAGTCGTCCGCTCCTCTTGAGTGGACTTGGTTAATCTCCTCTAGTTATCATGAGATCTCATTATCTCAAGATATATCTTTAATTTACACCAACACTTGTTGTAAATATTTTTCTCAAAAATAATTCGCTATTATCTTGTGAAAAACTTCAATTATGCCATTGAAATTATTTGAATTTCATTCACAACCAAAAATAAAATGTAATTATATTTTTAGTTAATCATTCAATGTGAATTTAATTCACATTAACAATTAATCAACAAATATAAATCATAATATGCTCTCTCTAATATATTATTAATCACATTTATAATATATCTGATTAATATGGATAGTGTTATCCACATTATTCATATACATGATAATTAAATCATATTTAATCATCTTGGATCTCTTTTCTCATGTGCCCAAATAACATGAATCACATCCACATTATACACATCTTTGATAATCAAATCACATTTAATTATCTCAGATAACTCTCTTATTAATATGAATCAAATCCATATTATGATAATTAAATCACATTTAATTATCCACTTTCTCAATGCTCATACATATATCAACAATGAAATCATCCATGAACTCTTTCAAGGATAATGCATTTTCTTCGCGGATACTTGGAGATAAGGATAGGGCGATTGTATTGTTCCGCGTATAGTAACTTGGATATTGAGATCACATCTCAAACCCAGATCTTGCAGACCTCCCATAAATGCTTGATTAAATCATGATTGTAAATCTAATCTTCTCATTATATCTGAATCACATTGAGATCAATGTCCAACATTTGGACTAAGATTATATTACTTCTCCATGAGAGGAGTCACTAAAATCCATACCTATTTCATCACTCCCTCGGAATGGAAGCGCCATGGTTATACAATCATTTATGATCACATCACGCTCATGTATTCCTAATACCTGTACATCCTACATACTGAAAGACCCAGAATAAACCTGAAGTTTTAGATCTCTTTTAGACTATCTCTTTCAAGGTTTAATCATTAAGTTTCTCTGTTGACTATTGAGAGTTGGTATCATTCATATACCTTCCAAATGCATATATCATACCCAGGTGTTGATCATATACTTTCCAAAAGTATATATCAAACCTACGAATTCAGTCTAGCTTCCAAAGCAAGATGACCATGCACGGAATTCGATTCTTCCCAATATCTCATGAGTGAGCTCATGTCTTCCGGTTCAGTAATGAGCATGTATGATCCGTTTGAGAGCTCGTATTACTCATATTCCCTTATATGCACACCAACATGCTAGTGTATAGACCTTGATTAGGTCATCAACCTATTGGTCTGCCAAATGTACATACTCATACATATAGTAACACATCTGTCTCTGGTCAGAGGATGCGTGCCTATATCATGACAGCATACGACATAGGACTTTGGTTATCTCGATCCCGTTAAGTCAACTCTTTGATCTAACTAATCTGACACCTTCGAATATCAATTCCCATGCAGAGGAACTGCATCAAGAGGTCGGTCGGATATCAGCCAAGTGAGAAAGGATTGCCATCTCCTACTCAGGACGGAGATCATCTCTTAACAACCATTTGACGGTACTTGATGAGTCCTCAATCTGACACTTTGGTTATTCATCTAAGCACCATCCTCTATGATTCAATAATAGAATCAACAACAGTATAATCATTAAGATGGCCATGGTACATAATCCTAATTCTACTAAGGACCTATTATGTAAATTAGTTATTCTTTATTACAGATCAGGGAATGATATTTGCAATAACATTTATTGCATAATGGCTCACTGTGGGCTCACATGTCCAACAATCTCCCACTAGTCCAAACAACCATTAACGGGCTAATTACTTAAACCCGCACTCATGTGAACCATCATAAGCTATTCAAAAAAATAGCTAGGTAAGCTGATCAGTCACTCTGTTCCCAAGAGACTTGATGAAACTCGATTTCATCATCTTAATTTGCCTATTTTAACCCCCTTGCTTAAATGTGTGTCAATAAACCAGACAAAGTTTTGTAATTATCAGAGTCATTGAATAAATTAAAAACATAAAAAAATCGCAAAATTAAAATCCATGGTGTTTTTAGCCTTAAAAATACACTCAAAAAATATTTTCTACCTTTATTTTACCTCATCTCCGTTTTTGGTCAACATGTAACTTGTAGATCTCATCGAGATCTACAACTTTTATGTTTTGAGTTTTTCCAAATTCGTCCATCTACCCCCTCAAAATTCACTTTCTAACTTCGAATAATCTGATTGGGCCACGTGGCTCTTTCTGGTTGAGCCACGTGGCTGCATCGCCTCGTGCCACGCACCTGTGCCCAGCCACTGTCGAATGAAGGTCTGGGAGCCTTGATCACCGCAGTCCATTGACGCTCTGATATCCACCATCTGATCAAAACACGGATCTCATCTAGGCCAGTGGTTCCCGCATTTCCCTCCTTGCGCCACGTGGCGCCTTCTGCACCTCACGATCACCTCAAGGCTGCTCCATTTCAGCCGCTCTTTTCTCCCATTTCCTCAACCTCTGATCATCTTCTTGATATGATCTGGGCCGCCTGCCATTGCCGTGCTCACAACGCTCCACGTGGCGTGCCCAAACACCCTTCGATCGCATCGCCTTGGATCAAATCGCAGCCGCTCTTTAGCGCCCAACTTTCAGCCGTTGGATCTCAAGATCCAACGACCAAAACATTGTCGTCAACCTCCGCTCCTCTCTCTCACACGATCAGCCACCTCGCGCACCTATCATCCCCTTCCATTTCTCCCCGAGGCCATGTCTTCCATCTCCGAGCTCTAACCGCCCGACGATGTACCACAATCATCCACGATCCTCGCAAGCCTCCACGCACCCCATGACGACCTTTGTCTCGCTCCAAAATCACCACACAAACCACGTCACCCACACCTTAAACCACTTCCTTCGCCACTTCAAATACTCCTCCTCCACCACCAGTTGACCCTGTCCACCTTTACGCGAGGGATTGCCCAGCACGCCTCCGCCCCTCGGTGACAGCGAGAGGGAGGCATGGAGCGCAAAGACATCCGTCTCCTCCGGTGTTGACCCCTGGCCCATCACGACCAGGTTTGCGATGGCTCAGCCTCGCCTAGCTGCTCCGAAGGGTCACCGGAGTCCAGCGATGACCCAAGCTCCCCTCGGAGCTCAAGCATAAATCGCCACCTCCATCTCCGACCAGGTAAGCATCTGAACTCTTTCTCTGTATTTTCTCCCTATTTCTTTGAATTAATTAGGCTTTCTCCAACACTTCCACCATCTTCTAACGCCCCCGAGCTTCGCCAATACTCCACCTTCCACGCGTACTCCTTTGATCACCGCTCTCTTCTTCTTCATACCTCAGTCACCTTCAACACATCTCCTCTCCAGTCGTCGGAGATGGAGCTCCGGTTCCTTCGCTCCCCCCCCGCTCGTATGGAACCACATTCCACTCACAAGCACATGCACTACTCACCTGCATGCACAAGCTCGTTGGAACTAACCTGCAGGTGAATACCCTTCAATGGCCCGAGCTCCATCGGAGCTGACTTCGTCAACCTCGCCATCGACATCCAAGCTCCGATGGCCTGATCCAGGAAGACTGGTGTCTTCCCCAAGCTTCCATCTACCTCAACGTACGTCCAGGAATCTTCGGGGAGGTCCAATGTGTTCGAGCAAGAGCGACGGAGTTTGGGCTCCTTCGCCGGAGCTCGAAGATCTCCACCGGTTGCAGCAGAGGAAGGACGAGCAGGCACTGTTGGATGCTCCTCCTCAGAGTTAATCCAACGGTGCAGCACTAGCCACGTGTACAACAAAGGAGGATACAAGCACCGTTGGATCCTCAATATCCAATGGTCTATGATCGGCCACGCGTCAGCTCTAGACGTCCTCCAAGCCATATAATTGGACCTCGAGGTTCGTATCTGCCGAGCCTGCATCGAGCCTCCCTAGAGCTTCGATCTATTCCGAGCCTTAAACGAGCCCAAGTCTGGAGGCTCGTACAGTCCGAGCCTAGCTGAAGCTTCTTGAGCCTTCTCCGAGCCTCAGCGTCTACCGAGCCTAGGAGATCACGTGCCACGCACGTGTGATCTAGGAAAATTTGATAGAGGCCCACCAGAATCATCAAATTGCAACCAGGTCCTGGTATCACGTGCCGACCACATGCATAGTGGGTATTTTGCATTTATACCCTCGCAGGTTTTAATAGTTGCAAAAATACCCCTGTGCGTGTGGGTTATTTACAAGGACGGTCCCAAATTTTCATATAATTGCATTTTAGTCCTTTACAGGACCTGTTTGCTATTTATCTTTTTTGTTTTCTTGCGTTTATGCTCCTGGATTCACTCCTGTATATCTTGAGCATCCTAGCTCCAATTGAGTCGATTTCATTGGTGTTTTGAAGCTCTTTTCATTGTCTTCTTTATGACATGCTAATCTATCAGATTTGATACTACAAAATTTGATGTATTATTTTAGTGGCTGTGTCTTGATTTCAATGCTTCTCATGCCTATTTTTTCACATGAATGAAAATAACTTCATTATTTGACAATGATTTGACTTCTAGTTAAATGGCTCAAGTATTTCTTATCTAGGCATATTTTCATTGCATTTCATCACATATATTTGCATGATTAAAAATTAAATAAAAAAATGCATAATTCCATGTTTACTTGATGCATTATTATTTTGTCTTCGTGCATTTTTTTGACCTATTGTTCTATAGCTCAACACTTAATAAAATTAATAAGAGTCTAGATAACATGAGAGAGGCTCGTGTCTCTGAGTTCGACCTTGGTTACTTACAAGGTAAAATATAAATACATGACAATTTGATTTTTATTGACATATCAAATTAGATGGTCTTTGACGGACTGAATCCAGCTCGATTGCGATGACGATCTTAGTGCTAATTCCGCACTTTTAGAGGGCTGGATTTTCAGTTTGTCAAATGGCGTCGTTGGCAGGGACACGGCTCATTTCTTGTATTATTTGGTTTTTTATCTTTTTTATTAAGTGTTTCTTTTACATAGGTCAATTTGTCCATATGTCTTGCATTATAAAAATTTTTCTTTTCGATTGATATCTAACGTTTGCTTTTGTGACAGGGCCGTTGATGCTCAAGGAGGAGAGAAGCAGGTGCGTCCCCGCTGCGAGGAGTCTTGAGCAAGTAGAAAAGAAAGAGAAAAAAAATGTGTCTCGCATTCTTATTTTAGTTAATCTCTTGTAATAATCGTCTTTACAGCGTTCTTCGATTGAAGACTCACGATTGTAAATGAACGATCATATGTGGTTGTGTGGGGATCGTCCCCACTTGAGTGTCGACCTAGGACCTGGCACGCGGCTCTTCAAGCTTATTTTATCATTCTATTTTTTATGTACTTGCTCGTAGGTAGGACACACATTAAACAAAGAAGCACATAGTATCGCTTCACTTAGCCAAAATTTCAAGATGTTCTTTCCTGCTAATGGAAGCATGTTGGGTGCGGTTTTTGATCGACTTGCATACATTATTTTGGTTTTCAAAACAGCCCAAGTTTTCACGTATTTTCGCCAAGGCACTGCATGTTTTCTCGCTTAGCCTAGATCATGGTTTCTATCGATTACATGGTTTTTCTCGACTTCGCTTCCTAGCCTGACCACCTAGGTTAATGGAAAATGGGAATGAACGGTAGACGATGATTGCTTGATTTATATGCTCACCTTAATTAAGTGATAAGATTAAGCAAAATAATTGGGACTGTTAATTGCAAGTCAACCTAAAAATGGAGTAAAATATTGTTTTAGGAGAGCAACACCCTCGTTTACGTTGTTGATTTCACTTAACATTTTTTCCGCGTAAAAATAGAATGTTTTAATCACCAATAAAACTGACAAGATAATAAACCAACATTTGTTGGTTTCATGTGTGCGTTGCTGAAATTGAAGTGTGTTGCATGCTTGTTTGAGCCATGTTTGCTCTGACACCCTCCCCAGAGCCTTAGACACTCCATTGATCTCCGAAGATTCATCCACTCACTTGTATATCCATCCATCTTCTTCGTTCACCTCAGGTCTCTCCTCGCATCAAATCTCAATCTTTATACTTAGGCTACTCTCATCCTAAGTATAGGGGGGACCCGAGTCCCCGCGATTTTCTCTACTTATCTTTCCTTGCCTCAATACGTAGGTTATTTCTACCCTAAGTATAGGGGGAGCCCTCCTTAGTTCCCGTCTATTTCTCTATATTTAAATGGACCTATGGACTGTATCATCTAGTGCTATGAGGACATAGCAAAGTTTAAGTATAGGGGGTATACCATGTATACAATATATGTACTTTATCTACACTTTGAAAATTTTGAAAAATTTAAAACTTTTTGGCTAAAGTAAAATCTTTTGAACTACTAATATTCATCATTGACCAAATCATGTCACACATGATATAATTTTATCTACCTACAACTCCATTGAGTTTAGGTATATTAGGAGGAGTGAGATAGGAATGATATTCCTTTCTCCATAAGGTATTCTTAGAATTCATCTAATAGGTACTTGCAACCTAAGTTAGATCAAATTCATTTCATCTTCCTTCAAACTTTGGTTCTAAATCAAAATTGTTAAATCTTTGAACATTTCAAAGGTTTCTAACGTGAAGGAACGAAAACTCATATGACAATTAATCATCAAATGATATCACATATCATCAATGTTTTTATGATACAGATGATCCACAGACATCAATATGTATGAGATCTTGAATACTATGGCATCTAACACCATTCCCAGAGAAGGGTGTATTAGACGTTTTACTTTGAATCTCTATTCATAAGTATGTAAGTTTTGAACCTTCAGACAATCTAAAGTTCAATATCTTACTAGTCTATTCATTTCATCAATAGACATATGTCCAAGCTTTGATGTCAGATCATTGTCAAATGACCTCCGTCCTCCTATTTATCTTGTTAAGGTTTAATTTCAGTATTATAAATGTTAATGAACCATTCATTGATTTTCTAATTTAGTAGAGTCCTCCAAATATCAAAACACTATGTGAAATATATCCATCACAACTCTTTATGATAGGTCTATTCCTGAATTCATGTTTATTTCCAACATTTAGAAATAAACAATGATTGTATTCTAATATCTGGGTCATAGAGACATTCTCTAACACTAAGGATTGACCCACTAAAAATATGAAGTCTATATATCCAGTAAAGATTGTTGCTACCATTGCATCAATATCCATGGATGACTATTAAACCTTAAGATCAAAATTTCTAGTCTTCTAAAACATATGCAGCCAATTGCAAATGTTATTAGAAGAATGAGATACAATTATTAGACTTTTATCTTATCCAATAAAAAAGTCAATTTCAATGATTATATGTAGATTATTCTGATGCACTATTTGAGTCTTTCTCTAAGGATCCTAGACAGACTAGATAGTCACACTATCAACGCATCGGCTTATTACAGTATTGGGATTCATCCAACTCTTTGGATGTCGTATGGAAGTTATAGAAGTACAGTCAACTCTTTGACTTTCCTTCTTGCTTGGATCAGACCCATGCTTCCACTACACTCCTTTGAACTATTGACAACCATTGCTTAAGACAAAGGTTCTCTTATGTTGAATTCATAAGATTTCAATGTAAGAGAAATTCAACATTTATACATGCTTCATTCAATTCATACAATATGAATATTACGAAGCTTCAAGAGAGTATAGATAGTAGAATGATGACACCCATCATATCTACATACATCTTAACTCTTAAAGACTTTGGTTCAGGTAGGTACTCAAACAATTTGAATACATCATCTCTTATAGAGCCACCATTCTGCATGATGCAGTAAACTATGTCATTCATGATTAAATGTCAAGAGCACATATGTATGACAGAACATCTTCTTAGACTTTTGTAAGGATTATTTGACAATTACTATCATCATTGACACGTTACTTCCAAAGCACATTCGATCAGAGATCAAGACTAGAGACATACAAACCCTAGGGTTGTATACCTATTGTCTATTTAATTGCCATTCCTCATTATTATGAGGAAACTTGCACATTGCCACCACATACAATATGTGTCCAACTGCAAGTATAATATCTAGATCATGGATCCAATACATGTTATTTTACTGTTATTATTGAGTATAGTACTGAGTGTGTTTAATTAGGATTATCTGAAATAAGAAATTTGCGTAAATATATATAAATATATAATTTATTTTGGTTTAGTAATGTTTATATCAAAGTTATCTTATCTTGTAAACACTGAAAGTTCATTCCCTTAATCACTTTCAATGTAAGAGATATACTTACCATTATATCTCAACAAGATTTGGGATCTCCTTTCTTATCTTTGTCACATCCCAATAATATGAGAAATTGCAACTAAGATAAAAAGAAGCGGGAAGACATTCCTCCTTGCAAGTCCAACATGCATTTCCAATTCGGTCTTTAACACCCGGGCCCACCACCCCTAAGGTGATGTTGACCTGTCGTTAATTGAACCAACCGTCAACAAGGTCAGAACTCGCTATGTGCAATCCAATATCGCTTCCAATAATGAGGAACCGATATTGAGGTCACTACGCATACAACCTTACTCTTTCGAGAAGCAAAGAGCCCAATCCAGATGCGCTTGTATGCAGGAGTTGTCACTTCAGACAGGAGTCTCCTACATACAATCTCTAGCGACGGAATCCTTTGCCTTGACAGGAGACCATGGATGTCACTTATGTGATCCTCCACCTCGTATTCAAATTCTAATTAATCATTATAACAACTCTATTTATAATACAGTGTTTTAGTTTTAATTGGATTCCAATTAATCTTATCATATTAAATTAATGATCCAATTAACATCCAATAAACATTTTTTAGTTGTTACTTGAAATATGGTATTATCTTAAAAATACGTATTATTTCGAGTTTTAATAATTAGAAAAAATACATCATGATCTCTCAAGCATATCTGTTCCCTACCCTTGTCATGGCCAGTACCGATGGGAGTGAGACAAACCACACACGATGCAACCTGCTACCCCAACGCTCCCCGACTAGACACCATATCCGCCCCGGGAAAAGATAATGCCAAGTCAATCACTTTGTACATGAGATGATAATCGGTTTTTCAACCAAAGTTATTCCATATAATAATAATTAAAATCATTTTGATTAACATTATAACGACATTTGTTAAATAAATCCTCAATCCTATTCAAGCAACTAGTTTGCTCGAAAGTATATGATGTAACCAATTGTGATCTAGATCATATCTAATCAAGTTTGGTTAAGGTAATGCCATTTAATGAAATAATTATCATATTTAAATATTTCAAAAATATTTATAAATAATTATCTCAAGAAATTAACCATTAATTTCTATAAAAATTAAGTGACAATCACAAGGTTCTTGATTAAGTATGCAATTTCCATCAGTGACCCTCACATACTAAAATTTGCATATCTCATTCAATTTAAATCCAAATCATATAAAATCAGTTTCTAAAGTTTGCTAATTGGATTTAAAACAGAATCTAGGTGATAATCACGAAGTTCTAGGCATGTCAGAACAGTAATTAACAATTTAATTACATCATGATTCGCCATCCCCGAAACAATGGATATAGGTTCATTAAAATTATCATATCTTGAGTTATCGGATTCCAAATCACTCAAACTCAAATCCTAATATTTTCTTAATTAATGTGGAACACTATCCAATTGAAATTCTTGTATTTAAACGTTTAAAACAGGGCTGAAATTTATCACAAAACAGAGCTGCAAAAATTGAAATGCGATAAAACTTTCACGAACCCTACCGAGCCCAAATCTTCTCAAGTTTTTGGATCGAATCCAAAACCTCCAACCTGGATCTGATACCATTTGAAGGATATGGGAAGATCCTCAAGCGCATCACAGAAGTGTGAGGATCGCATCGTATGCAATCGGGAGCGACTACTCGCACTAGTTGCTCGATGCAGCAGAATTTAAAAATTTTAAATGTGATGAAACCACATTATCCAAGAATCCTTCTCAGGTCATTTCATTTAAAACACAATAGGTATAGGGTTTACTATTGAAGCGTGGTTGCGATCGAGCCTAAGAGACCTCCTGTCTTAAGTCTGATCCGATAGAGGAGATGCTTGTGAGCGCGTTGATGAGACGTGTCCTTCTCGCAATCCAAGTTGATGATCCAAGCGATGATTCTCCTGATCTCTTCACATGAGATCCGACATATTCTTTACGAGTGAGGTGCATCGAAGGAGACAAAGATCAACGAGCAAAGACTCTGGCAGCATGATGAATCTGTGATTCGTCATCTTTATTCATCTATTTTAGCTTAAAATACTTTATAAAACACATGCATATAACACTAACCCCATATTTTTACTAACTTGCATCTGTGTAAATATTGTACACTTCTTACTAATTTTAACCTAAAATAAATAAAGAAAGAAAGAAAGGAAAAATAAAGAAAAGAAAATAAAAAAAGGAAAAATAATAAAAAGAAAAAAGGGAAGACTATATACAGGCTGACCCGAACCCCGAGAGAAGGTCAAGACTTGACTTGATCGATCAGGAATAACATAGGGGGAGATAGGGTCCTTAAGCATAAAATAAAAAAAATGTGTGTTGTATATACTTCTCACTTATTTTGTGTATAACTGTATAAAACTGATACTAATTTATTTGTGCCTTAATTGAACTCAAATCAAATAACTTTCAAAACCAAAGTTGTAAATAAAATGTGTTCTAATTACTAAAAATAATTGCATAATTAAATCATGTACATAATAAAAGTAGCCACACTTGGAAAAAAGCCACTAAGCACTAATTGAAAGACCAATTCTGGCACCATATGAGCTCAAATTGAATCAATCTCATCCATTGGATTCGAAATTAAATTATCTTTAAAATGGTTGTATTTTCATAATTTTTGGAGTTACGGTTGAAAAGTCGGTTTTCTAGGGTGGTTTGTGCAATTTTCCCATGTATTTTGTGCATATTGTATTTGTATATACTTGTAAATTAATCTTACTAATTATTTAAAATAAAAATAAAAAAAATAAATTCTTAAAGCATAAAAAAGGCTATTTCCTCATTTACTTTTGTATATAATGTCATATATGTATATAGTATATGTATATAGTTGTTATTTTTAATTAACCACCATAAAAAATAAAAAAAATAACATTTTTTAATTCGAATCAATAAAGTGACGAAAATTCAAAAAAAGTTAGATTATTTTGTATATATTTTTATCTCTTTTATTTTATCTCATTTCATCTCTCTTACCTCTTCCACCAAAAAAATCAGAAGTTCATTTCAATTTTCATCTCTCTTATCTCTTCCACCAAAAAATTCAAAAAAAAATTCAAATTTCATTCTATCTTACCTATTTATATGGCTCCTTCTCCCTCATTTCAACTCGATCAATCTTTAGAAAGAGGAGCCCGATCTCCAAGAGAAAATTTCGTCGAGGAAGTTGCTCAGTCTCCAAGTCGCCCGGTGACAGCGAGTCGGCCTTGTCGAGGCGATAACTGTCCTTTTTCGCTCCTAAGGTGAGATCCACATTTTTCTTATTTTTATCTAGGTTAATCGTAGCTTATTTCTCGCATTTTTATCTCATTGTCATTTTTTTGTTTATCTAGATCTTAAAATTCGCCACGATTTATTCTGCCACCGACTCGAGTTTTCATCTCACTTTCTCGATCTCCACGCATTCTATTTCTGTTGTCCATGATCTCTCAACTTCGGCCGCATACGATGGCTGGAGATTGGATTCGACTCTTCCATTTTTCTACGGATCCTCGTTCATTCTCCGATTTGTAAATAAATAAAAAAACAATAAAAGAAAGAGCTATTTGTTTTCTTTATTCTCTAACGTTTGTTTTGCAGGGTCATATAAAAAAATAAAAAAACATATAAAAAAGGTGGATTTCTATATTTTTTTCCTATTTTCAAATTTACAAAAAAATAGAAAATAATAAAAAAGAGTTTTTCTTTTACTGTTTACAATTTCCATAACATAAAAAAATAAAAAGAAAAAAAGAAAAAAAATCATCAACAGCGGTAGGGCCGCCACCCCCACCGCTGCCCCTGTCAGCAGCGCGGCCAGTCGCCGCGAAGACGCGTTCCATACCTCCTGTGGCGCCTCCAGGCGCTCAGAGCCACCCCCCTCAGAGCTTTTAGTCCGGTGCAGCCCGAGCTCCATTGACGTCGCCCTCCATCATCACCGCCCGTGCATGGCGACCTCCAGGCCCGCACGCAAGATGCCGGTCCCCCGTGCCTCGCTGCTCATCTCGTGGCGCCTACAGCCTTCTGCGCCTCCTCTACCGAGCCATCAGCCTTTGAAGCTCCCGCTCCTCCAGATCGCGCGGTCTTCGTCGCGACACCGACGTCGGCCCCGCGCGTGACTCTTGCATCCTCCACCTACCGTTGATCCTACGCCGCCTCCACCACTCCAGCGCCGGCTGCACGCATGGGGAGAAGAGGCGGTGGCGCTCAGCGGCCCCTCTTGCCCCCTTGGATCTCTTGAGAAGAAACAAAGAAGCCCTAGATTTAATTTAAAAATTTTTTGGGCAAATTGTAATAAAACAACAGGAAGTTCTCAAATCTACAGAAAGGTCCCTGACAGAATCAAGAATAGTCGTGAGAAAATTACGTGAACGTCCCAAACATTTTTAGAATTGCAGAAACATCTCCTGTCAACTTCAATTCACTTGCCCCGCACGAGTATGCTGGGTAAATTGCAATTTTTTTCTCTCTATTTTTATTATTTATTTGATGCAAAAACAAAATTTATTTACCTTTTAGTCCCCGTTCTCAGACATTACGTGATTCTTCAATTGAAATAAATGTTTTTATTAGTCCAAAAATCTTGTAAAAATTATGTTATGCTCCTGATGTGATTATCTTCCTAGCATAAATTTTTCATTGCATTTTGATTTCATTTATTATTTTTAAAAAATCAAAAACATGTCATTTTTCTCTATTTGAATTTCCAAAATTCGTAAAAATTCAAATACTGTTCCAAAAATTGCAAAAAAATAGAGTAGTTTTCTTTCATTGTCTTTTAATTTCTGACCAATTTTCATGCATTAATTATTTTTAAAACCCAAAAAAATTGAAAAAACATAAAAAATCTTATAAAAATCACAGAAAATTTAACAAAAATTCAAAAATTGTGATTTCAATATTTCTATTCGTAGATAACTGCTTCTAGTTTCTTAAAATTAATTGTTAGGAGTTTTGGGATTTAAAATATTTTTAAGTTGCAAATTAATTAAGGTTGTGCACATTCTCGCATTTTCTCACTGTTTGACTTTTAGAAAAATATAAAAACATCTGAAAATTCCATTAAAATTCTCAAAAAATATTTCAAAACTTTTAAAACCCAAAAATATTTTCTCTTGATTTTTCTAAGTATTTTTGATTAATTGAAAAATTAAAAAAAAGTGTTGGTGTGTGTATTTCTTGTGCTTGTTATTATTGTTCGTTATTTTCGAAAATAAAAAAATTGCAAAAATCAAAATCACAAAAAATTTGAAATTAGAAAATATAAAAAAATTAATAAGATAAAAAAATCACAAAAACCATGGATAGTTGTCCTTTGAGATTCTTGTTTTCTCTTAATTAATTATTGATTAATTGAATAACCCTCGGGATTTGTAGCCTCCCTGAGTTCATCCCTGTCCGCTATACAGGTTAATAAGTAGCAAAAACAAAAAATATTTTTTTGTTTGTCATGGTATTTTGGGGATAACAACGATGACCAACTAAATTACCATTAAAATTTTCCCCACCAACAGCGCCATTTTGTTGAGCAGGAAGTTTTGAGGGGAACGAAAAATTGATGGTGGATATTGTCGTTGTTATCACCAAAATCCCGTGACAACAAATAATTTTTTTTTATTTTTGCTACTTATTAACCTATATAGCGGACAGGGTCGAACTCAGGCAGGCTACAAATCCAGAGGGTTATTCTGTTAATCAAAAATCAATTAAGAGAAAACAAAAAATTTCTCGTGCTTGTTATTATTTTCTGATTTTCATTTTTTTGGGGGATTTTAATTTTGCATTTTTTTATTTTCAAAAATAATGAACAATAATAACAAGCACGAGAAATACGCACACCAACTCATTTTTTTAAATTTTTCAATTAATCAAAAAACTAAGAATAATCCATAGAAAATATTTTTGGGTTTTAAAAGTTTTGAAATATTTTGGAGAATTTTTTGTCGAATTTTCAGATGTTTTTGTATTTTTCGAAAAGTCAAATAGTGAGAAAATATGAACATATGCACAACCTGAAGTAATTTGCAACTTAAAAATATTTTAAGTGCCCAAAACTCCTGACAATTATTTTTAAACAAACTAGAGCAATTATCTACAAGCAGAAACTAAAATCACAATTTTCGAATTTTTATAGAATATTCTGTGATTTTTATAAGATTTTTGATGTTTTTCAATTTTTTTTGGGATTTTTAAATAATTAATAATGGAAATTTGTCAGAAATTAAAAGATAATGAATTAAAACTACCCTAATTTTTTTGGAGTTTTTGGAATAATATTTATTTTTTTACGAATTTTTGAATTTCAAACAGGAAAAAATGCCATGTTTTTTATTTTTTTATAAATAATAAATGTAATCAAAATTCAATGAAAAATTTATGCTAGGAAGATAATCACATCATGAGCATCGGATAATTTTTGCAAGATTTTTGGACTAATAAAAACATTTATTTTAATAGAAGAATCACGCTATGTTTGAGAACATGGACTAAAAGGTAAATAAATTTTGTTTTTGCATCAAATAAATAATAAAAATAAATAGAGTGAAAAAAATTGCAATTTACCCAGCATGCTTGTGCGGGGCACGTAATCTGAAGATGACAAGAGACATTTCTGCAATTCTGAAAATGTTTGGGATGTTCACGTAATTTTCTCATGATTATTCTTGATTCTGTCAGGGAACTTTCTGTAGATTTGAGAACATCCAGGTGTTTTATTGCTATTTGCCCAAAAAAATTTAAATCAAATCTAGGGCTTCTTCGTTTCTTCTCAAGAGATCCAAGGGGGCAAGAGGGGCTGCTGGGCGCTGCCGCCCTTCTCCCCACGCGTGCGTGGATGGTGCTGGAGCGACGGAGGCAGCGCGGGATCAACAGCAGGCGGAGGAAGCTGGAGTCACGCACGGGGCCGGCGTCGGTGTCACGGCGAAGACCGCACGATCTGGAGGAGCGGGAGCTTCAAAGGCGGAGGGCTCGGCGGAGGAGGCACGGAAGGCTGTAGGCGCTGCAGGAGGTGTGGCGAGGTACGGGACCGGCGTCTTGCGCATGGGCCTGGAGGTCGCCCTACGCGGGTGATGACGATGGATGTCGGCGTCAATGGAGCTCGGGCCGTGCCGGACTGAAAGCACGGAGGGGGTGGCTCTGAGCGCCTGGAGGCATCGCGGGAGGACTGGAACGCATCTTCGCAGAGGCTGGGCACGCTGTTGACAGGGGCAGCGGCGGGGGGTGGCGACCCTGCCGCTGTTGATGATTTTTTTCTTTTTTTTCTTTTTCTTTTTTTATTTATGGAAATTGTAAATAATAAAAGAAAAACTCTTTTTTTTTATTTTTTTATTTTTTGTACATTCGAAAATAGGATAAAAATATAGAAATACCCCTTTTTTATATGTTTTTTTTATTTTTTTATATGACCCTGCAAAACAAAAGTTAGAGGGTAAAGAAAACAAATAGCTCTTTCTTTTATTGTTTTTTTTATTTATTTAAAAATCGGAAAATGAACGAGGATCCGTAGAAAAATGGAAGAATCGAATCCGATCTTCGGCCACCGTACGCAGCCAGAGTTGAGAGATCGTGGACGATAGAAATAGAACGCGTGGAGATCGAGAAAGTGAGATGAAAACTCGAGTTGGTGGCGGAATAAATCGTGGCAAATTTTAGGATCTAGATAAACAAAAAAATGACAACGAGATAAAAATGCGAGAAATAAACTACGATTAACCTAGATAAAAATAAGAAAAATGTGGATCACACCATAGGAGGGGAAAAGGACTGTGATCGCCTTGACAAGGCTGACTAGCTGTCACCGGGTAGCTTGGAGACTAAGCAACTTCCTCGACGAAATTTTCTCTCGGAGATCAAGCTCCTCTCTCTAAAGATTGATCCAGTTGAAATGATGGACAATGAGCCATATAAATAAAAAAGATAGAATGAAATTTGATTTCTTTGAATTTTTTTGTGGAAGAGATAAGAGAGATGAAATGAGATAAAATAAAAGAACCAATATTTACAAAATAATATAATTTTTTTTGAATTTTCATCACTTTATTGATTTGAATTAAATAATATTATTTTTTATTTTTTATGGTGGTTAATTAAAAATAGCAACTATATACATATACTATATACATATATGACATTATATACAAAATGTAAATGAGGAAATTAGCCTTTTTTGTGTTTTAAGAATTATTTATTTATTTTTTATTTTTATTTTAAATAATTAGTAAGATTAATTTACAAGTATATACAAATACAATATGTACAAAATACACGGGAAAATTGCACAAAACACCCTAAAAACCGACTTTTCAACCGTAACTCCAAAAATTATGAAAATACAACCATTTTAAAGATAATTTATTTTTGAATCCAATGGAAATGAGATTGATTCAATTGGAGCTCATATGGAGCCAGAATTGGTTTTTCAATTAGTGCTTAGTGGCTTTTTTTCCAAGTGTGGCTACTTTTATTCTGTACATGATTTAATTGTGCAATTATTTTTAGTAATTTATTCATTGGTTTTGAAAGTTATTTGATTTGAGTTCAATTAAGGCACAAATAAATTAGTGTCAGTTTTATACAGATATACACAAAATAAGTGAGAAGTATTTACAACAACACACATTTTTTTTATTTTCTACTTAAGGACCCTATCTCCCCTACTTTATTCCTGATCGATCAGTCAAGTCTTGACCTTCTCTCGGGGTTCGGGTCAGCCTGTATACAGTCTTCCCTTTTTTCTTTTCTTTATTTTTCCTTTTTTTATTTTCTTTTCTTTATTTTTCCTTTCTTTCTTTCTTTATTTATTTTAGGTTAAAATTATCAAGAAGTGTACAATATTTACACAGATGCAAGTTAGTAAAAATAATTGAGTTAGTGTTATATGCAGGTGTTTTATAAGGATTTTAAGCTAAAATAAATGAATAAAGATGACGAATCACAGATTCACCATCCCCCTATGATTTACCTTTGCTAATCCATTAGCAAACACTTATTTAAAATAAAGAAAGTAGGACAACATTGAGTATTAAACTTATCTTCATAAAATTGTAGTTTGGAGCTCTGTCGGACCTTTGGATTATTAGCGTGTTGGAACTTCTTTGAAACTTAGAATTTTAAAATCGACAGCCTTCAAGTTATACACATCATTGTCACAGTTTCGGCTCAGAAGTCATCTTAGATCAATCCTCTTCCCAAAGCATACCCTATAAATATTGAATAATCGACTCATGTGTGTGAAAGGTTTTAGCTCTTCCCATCCAGAATGCCAGACTACCATGCAAATCTCCTCTCCAATAACTCATCCTCGGGGAGTCAGGTATTTCCTTATAAGGTCTTTCGCGCTGTGTTCACAATCGAATTGGGGGAGAAGTTATAATAAGGAGAAAAGAACTGGAGGGTGGCCAGTGTAGTCACCTCTCCTTGTGGAGATGGCCCGTGTAGCCGAGTCTCTACCAAGATCTGCAGGTTTTCTTGAAGCTTGGACCTTTTTGGTCAGATATTTATTTGGTAGTGGCTTCTGTGTATTTGGAGTTTTGGTGGTTCTGCTTGAATCTTGTTGTGCCCCTATGGATATAGAGTCTTTTGTTTTCATACATGTTTTGGGGTCTTAGAAAAAATTTTGCCCAGCCGTCCATCCCTTTTCCGAAGCTTTATTTCAACCAGTACTCCGGTATTTAGATTTCCACGCTACAAGAAAAGAAACTCAGACAGTCTTCCAACATCCCGTCTGAGTTGAGCTAAGTGCATAGTGTGAGAGTACAAATTGATTCCCTATTCCAGAGTTATACCCAGAATGAAGTTACCAGGTTAGACACTAAGAGTCAAACGGTACACATTGTCATGTGGAACTCAAAGAATTAAGTCAAATACCTGAAGCTTCTAAAATCCTATTTCTCGGTGAAGTTCCTCTGAAAATTAGGTTGATTAAGTTCCAACTAAGCTCCATTCTTCAATTTTATTCCAGACATATTTTAAATGTCAATACTATCCTGAAAATGCACATGCAAATGCAAAATATGAACAATGCAGAGAGTTTTTTTAGAAGAAATGATGCACATGTGAAAAGAACATTTTTTTAAATAATTTTCTAATTTTGAACTTTTATGGATTTTTTGGAGGAAAAATGCAGATGTGAAAGAAAGGTTTTTTTTTAATTATGCAATTTTTTATAGCTTTTTGATTTTGTAGTTTTTTTAGGAAAAAGGGTTAGTAAAATATATACAAGTATATACAAGATTTTTTTTTATGTTTTTTTCATTTTTTTGTGTTTTTTTTATTTATTTTGTTTTTGTTGATTAATTTTTTTGTGTTTTTTGTTAGTTTTGTTTGTTTTTTTTTTGTTTTTGTTTTTTACACACATGGATTTTACAAAATTATACACATAACCCCCTAAATAAATGTATTTAAAAGTATGAGTTATGTCTAAAGTATATATACAATATATACGACCCCCCCATACTTAGCTCGAACTATGTTATCATAGTGATCAGAGAGCGAAAAAGGAAGACATAACTCGTGCTAAGTATAGAAAAGTGAAAAGACTCCTATGCTACAACGACTAAAAGAAAGGATAAAAAGATGAGAAGTTGGTGATCCCCCCTATACTTGGGATCAAGTAATCCTAAGTATAGTAGAGTGTACAAAAGGGGAAAACTGTTGAAGAGAATGTACAGACTCAAAAATAAATAGACACGATATGAACAAAATCACCCCCTATACTTAGGGTAGAGTATCCCTAAGTATAGGCAATAACAAGAGTGATGAATATGATGAATAGGAACAACACAAATCATTCACCACCCCTACATAGGATAAAGCACACCTTAAGTATAGCATATACACACACACACACGGAAAAAGAGGTAAATGATAAAACAAGAGAAGAAAGAGTGAAGCGAAAGGATATACAAGAGGAGTGGATGTACAAAGATCAAGAAGGTCAAAAGCGAACCTTCTTGCGGGACCACTGAGTTATGGATTTGACAAGGTGTAGGTCGATATTGGGATCATCAATAGACATAAACTGAGTAGGATCGACCAAGTATGTATCCTCAGCGGTTTCAGATTGTGTAGGCCTAAACCGGTTATAGGAAGTAGTATGGTCATGTCCGGCCTAGGAAGTCTTGCAAAATCATAGTAAAATGGCTCAAAATCATTATCAGAAAAAGTACGATCAATTTCCGCCTGGCGAGCCTCTACCGAATCATCATCTTTATCAAAAGGCCCAAATTCTTTTATAAAAGCAATCAAATTAAATTTGGTCTGATCGGTCTCGTCTGAATCAGGGTGAATAGGAACAGACTCATCAGTGGAATTAGTCAAATCATGTCCGTCCTGTCTAGTCTCTGATTCTGCCTTCCGCTTTAGGGTTTCTATCGTGTATATTCCGCGGATGTCATCAATACATCGCCACGTACCAGAAGGGGGAACTCCAAGGTCTATGTTTTCCGAGTCTTCCTCCTTCAAGATGAATTCTTGGGTTTCCTTATCATCCAACATATAACAAGAATCTCTGATATTATCATCGAGGTCAAATTCCTTGGGGTTGTCTAACACGGGCGGGTTCTCATGAAATGCAGGTTTTTGGGAAGTAGTGGGTGTAGTAATCAACACATCGCTCCCTACATCAGAACGGAAGCGAATCTCTCCTGAACCATAATCAATAACGGCTCCCGCAGAGGCGAGGAAAGGTCGTCCCAAAATGATTGGAGGGTACTCCACAGGGGCGGAAGTCTCCATGGGTATTAAAACAAAATCCTAAGTATAATTCAGGCCAAAAATAAGAATGACATCGTTTTCTAGAATACCCTTCGGCCTCTTGATAGATCCATCATCAAATTGAACTATCATCCTGGTTTTCTTGAGAGGCCCAAGATGATGAAACTATACCATAGAGAAGGTTATTATATTGATTGATGAACCGCCATCAAGGAGAGCGTTATCACAAGAATAGTCAGTCTAATGTGCCTGAAAATTCACCTCCGAAATCCGGGTAAGGTAAAAATCACTCTCGGGTCGTTGTGACCCGGATCTCCGAGAATCGGACTCAACAAGAAAAATAAAGAACCACCAAACTCAAAGAAAAATCAATAAAATTGCGAAGCAGTCCTCGCTATTTTTATTAACCGGTTATAGCAACCAAGGTCGGACTCAGGGAGCACGAGTTGGCCGAGACGACCTACGAAGTAGTCTAAAAATAAAATAAAAGAAACAAAAGATTTTTTTGGTGGATTTTTAATTCTTTTTAATTTTTTTTGTATTTTTAATAATATGGAAAATATGAGAAAAGATATAAACAAGCAATAACCACAATTTATTTAAACATACAAAAATACTCCAAAAATTCAAGTAAAATTGTTTTTGTGTTTTTATGTTTTTAAGTATTTTTGGTAATTTTCTGGAGATTTTATAATTTTTATTTGATTTTCTAAAAATCAAGAAAGAAGAAAAACAATGCTCAACATGCAGCCAGACTTGAAAGATCAATTAAAAATAGATAATTGATCTATAAAAATCTGGAGATAATTTTTATGAAAAATATATGCAAAAACTAAGCTACAGAAAAAGAGTTTTATTTTTTTGATTTTTATAGAACTTTTTAGAATTTTTATAAGATTTTTAGGGTTTTTCAATTTTTAAGGGTTTTATAAATCGAAATAAGTTCAAAATTGGATAGAAGCTAGAAAACAGTAAAACTAACTATCACTAATTTTTAGAATTTTGGAAGAAGTTTTTATATTTTTCTTTGATTTTCTTTTTCAGACAGGAACAAAAATGCGTATTTTTGAATTTTTAAAAATACCAAAAAGCCTAAAAAATGTTCCAAAAATTTAGGGAATTTTTTACACAGTGGCAGGAGCCATGTATCTAAATTTCACCTAATTTGGATTTAGTTTGATATTTTATTCAATAAAAACAAGACACACAGCAAGCAGGGACCTAAGTGCAAAGAAACTTATTTCCAAGGGCCAAACAATAACATGTATAAAAAGATCAGGGGCCAAACTTGCAAAAAACCCAAAACAACACGTGCAACACACACGATTCTGACTCAGAGGGGCATAATTGTAATTCCTATTTAAAAATATGCAATCAGTAATGCATAGGAAATACAGGACTAATCATGCAAATATCCCAAAACCTCACGTGTCGATGCACGTGGCTCACATAAACAAGGACTAAATTGCAAATACTAAAAAGTCTAAGGTCCTAATTGTAATTGTTCCAAAATAAAAACAACGTCCTAAAATATTTACAGGACTGAATAGAAATAACAAAAGGACAGGGGCCAAAGGGAAATTACCCCTTTATTATGATCTGATGGACGAGAAAGCGCCACGTGGAGATCGAACGACCGAGAATAGAAGACGCCTCTTCACTGAATGAACGATCCTGATCAAGCCCAGATGAAGATCGAACTGCTAATAACTCCTCACAAACGGATGGACATGATCTAGTCTGGCGTGAGGGGCCGATCGGACGGTGCCGGAGGATGCTCGAGGAACACCTCGCCAGTGAAGTTCGACGGCTCGATACGCGTAGTGGAGGGGTCCTCAGATGTTCCTGATATCGGTGAAATGAAGCTCGGACTCTTCCGCAACTGATGGGCACCTGCGATGAGGCTGAGGACCACCGGAGTGGCCCGGCGACGAAGGAGGAGCGAAGCTCCTGTGCTCGGATATGCGGACCCTCAGATGGGTCTCCTTGACCTGCAAAACAACACTACAAGACTCCTGGGTCGAGGGCAAAGTGCCTCGACCCGGTTAGGGGTGGAATGGGAGGTCGGATGGGTCGGAACAGAGGTCTCCGGCGAGGCGTCGGTGGAGGAGACCCAACGCCCTGCTCCGAGGTGAGACAGGTTAATCATATGGGTGAAGAACGTGGATAGAGGTCTCGTGAATGTGAATCGATTGTCTGGTGACTCTATGGATGAGCGGAGCACGGGGAATCGACCAGCGAAGCCCAGCGGCGCAAATGGGCGAAATCGATAATTAGGCGAATCTAAGTCGAATCGGGACTACCTGATGGGTGCAGTCGACTAGGCTGAAGTAAGGAAGCTCCTGGGTCTTCGCCTCAATGGTTCATCGGGGCTAGAGGCTCGGGCGCACCACGCGGTAGCAGACGGCGAAGAAGCTCGCCGGATCAGTGGCTGAGACCTTCCCTCCTCGCTGCAACACTCCTCTCCGATAGATGTCATTCTAGGAAAGAGAATGGAGCTCCTAGGAATGGAATACGAGGCCAAAGATGGCATGAAAGTGTGACCGGAGGAGAGGTTTTATATGATGAAGGGTCCGACAAGAAGGGGTCGGGCGAGGTGCAATGGTGCACAGATCCCTAAAATCTCCCCCAGGCGAGGGTCTCGGATGGATCAAGTGTAAATGGAGCCCGGGGTTTTTATTTATGGTGGTCGGATTTACTCGCTAAAAATTGGAGAAAATGGGTCGGCGAAGCAGATTCACCAAGGTGTGGTCCTGGGGGGACAGTTGACCGGGGGTCAACTTCCCCCGTGGACCAATGGGAGGCCGACATTTATTAATTATTTGAAAATTCAATTAAAAATAGTAGATGACATTATTTTAAAAACTTTTCAACATGAAAAATGTTTATTTATTTTCAAAGTATTTGTTAGTGATTTTTAATTATTTCTTTGATAAATAAATAATGTATTTACATTATATTATTATTATATATAGGTATATACATATATGTATTTTTTATTTTTATTTTTAATTGTTTATTTTTTCACAATTATTACAATTTTATATTTTATTTATTTACAACTTAAAATTTGGATTAAAAAAGTATTTTTATTTTATTTTATGATTTATTTACATGAGTTAAATAAATTGGTTTATATACATATGTACATGGTATATATACAAGGTGGAAAATGATTATTATTATTTTTTTTCGTTTTATTTTGATTTTTATGATTTTTATTTTATTCTTATAAATATATACAAATTACAAAAACACGTTTTTATTTTTATTTTGAGGAAAAAAAATATTTATATACATAGGGTTATGTACACACATGATTGACCCTAGATCCCTCTACTTGGTTTCTTTTGCGGTCAGGCCCATGCTTAGCCCTCCCTTGGGATTAGGTCACTCAATATTTATTCTAAATATTTCTCTCTTTTTCTTGTGTTTCTTTATTCTTTTATTTATGCACAAAAACATGCTAATTATGCGTAATTACAATATGCATGCATTTTGACAATTCATTATTTACACATATTTACATGGTGTTTTGCAAAGGTTTTGTAGCTAAAATAAAAGAATAAAGAGTGATGAAAGAGAATTCATCACCCCCCTATACTTAACTTTGCTTGTCCCTTAGCAAACACTTATTTGAAAAAGAAAAGAAACAGAAAAAGAAGGGAAAATGCAAGGATCAATGTTGATTATTAAACTTTCCTTCATTAAATTGAAATATGGAGCTCGATCAGATCTTTGGATTATTAATGTGTCGGAACCTTATTTGGACTTAGGTTTAAAACTTAATAGCCTCTATGATCCACTAATCTATAGTCAAGACTTCTCAATAATCCAGATCAGAACAAGTCTACATACACAAACCTGAAGACCATGAATCTTTCCTTGTACAGTGTAAGTAAGGTATAGCTCTCCTCCTCAGAAGTAGAAAAATGACAACCCTCCCCAACAAGGTAACTCTATGACCCTAGTCTGGCCACTCTTTCCTCGAGGAACGGGGTATTCCCTTCTAAGTTCAAGTTCAAACGGCTCAAGAAGAGCGAGAAGAAGAGAATGGATCATAGCCAGTGTAACCATGTATCCCTGGGAGCTCAACCAGGGTAGCTAAGTCTCCCTGCTGCAAGCTACATAAGATGGAACATGAGTCTCAAGCTTTGCTTATTGCACTATATACACTCCGGTGGGATTATCATTTTCTCTCAGACCCACCACTTTTTTGGAGTTCTTTTCTTTCTGCATTTTTTTGATGTGCATCTGTACAACATATCTACAAAGTGCAGGATATATACATAAGGAGTTTTTCCTCTTGAGCTAGTAGACTGTCCCTCTTTTGAAGCATTATTGCAACCCACAACTCCTGTCGTTAGACCTCATGGCAACCAGACCAAGTTGAGACACACTTCCTTCACTATAAGAAGAAGAGAGGTTCCGCCTAGATGTACTACCCTCATATGCTACCCCAAGTCAAGGAAGACTGCCTCCTCACCACCTCATCCGTAGAGAACTTGGTGTAAAGTGCAGGTCCAAGACAAGCCATTGTCTATATGAGTCATGTGTGTGTTGTTAAGTACTCTACTTAGGCCCATCGAGATGACATATGATCATAGCCTAGTTGACTCAAAGAATTAAGTCACCATGGACCTGAAAAGTCTCAACCCTAAGCCCTATAAGGTTCCTCTTATAATAAGGCGGATTAAGATCTTAACCAAGCTCCATTTTCCAATTTAATTCCAGGCTATTTTAAATGTCAACTACGATCCAGGAAAAACTGTACAAATATTTACAAAGATGCAATTTACAAACTATTTACACATGTGCAAAATTTTTGAAAAATGGTTTGAAAACATGGATGTATGCATGAATGCAAGTTTTGCAAAATATGTACAAAAATTTACACAAGGTTTATGCAAACTTTTGATTTTCAAAACATTTTACAAAAATTTTGTACTATATACATAATTTTGATATGAAAATATTTACAAGCTATTTACACAAAAGATTTTTACAAACATTTTTACAAAAATAATTGGTACAACTAGCTATGTTTGTGAAAATAAAAGAATTTTTATTTACAAGGAAAAATTTTAATTTTTATGGTTTTGGGTTTTAGCCATTTTGTATTTATTAACACACTCGCACAAAGTACGAGTTATGGCTAAAGTATATATGGAATATATACATCCCCCCTATACTTTGCTCTAACGATGTCCTCAGAGTCAAGAGCTATGAAGAAGACATAACTCGTGCTTAGTATCGGGAAGTGAAAAGGAAGGCTGTATACAAAGACGGATGAAAGAATAGAAGTGCAAAAGGATCTCGGGTTTTCCCCCTATACTTAGGATCAAATAATCCTATGTATAGCAATCTGTACACAAAGGGAAATCCGAGTGAGAATGTACAAGGTCTACCTCCCTTATACTTAGGGTAAAATATCCCTAAGTATAGGCAGCAAAACAGAGGTAGAAATGAATCAATAGAATACCCAGAGTCTTACACCCCCCCTATACTTAGGGTAAAGTACACCCTATGTGTAGCATAATCATAAGATGAGAAAAGGGGGGTGGAACTAAAGAATAGAGTGATATGGAGAACTGGATCTATACAAGTTCGAAGAACAGTGATAATCAGGCGTGAGATGTAATAGATGTGAGTCAAGAGACCACATCTCACGCAAAGTGAATCGGGGCAACATCAACGACCCGCGACTCGTGATCTAGATATGGCTTGAGTCGCTGGCCGTTCACTCGGAAGGTAACATAAGAAGACAACTCATATATATAAATACTCCCATTGTCATATACCTTTCTAACCAAATACGGTCCCTTCCATTTGCTCTGTAGCTTCCCTGGAAATAGATGAAGCCTAGCATCAAACAACCATACTCTTTGTCCTGGCTCAAACTGCTTGTGGCTGATATGAGAATCATGCCACTCCTTCACTCTCTCCTTGTAATGTAGGCTATTTGAAAAGGCGGTATCACGAAGCTCCTCCAGGGCTGCTAACTCTGCCCTCCTCTGATCTCCTACACTCTCTGGATCCAAAAGTATATCTGTAACAGCCCAAAGTGACCTATGTCTCAGCTCAACAGGTAAATGGCATGGCTTGCCATAAACGAGGCGAAAGGGAGATGTACCCAAAGGAGTCTTGAAAGACGTCCTATATGCCCATAAGACCGAGTCCAAAAGCTGTGACCAATCCTTTCGGTCAGGGCGGACGACTTTCTGCAATATAGTCTTGATCTCCCTGTTCGACACTTCATCAAGACCATTCATCTGAGGGTGGTATGGAGTGGCAACTCGATGGTCTATGCTGAACTCGCTAGCAAGGGCCTTTACCTTGTCATTGACGAAATGAGACCCCCTGTTAGATATCAACACTCGAGGGACCCCGAACCATGAAATGATATGCTTCCTCAAAAATCGGCAAACAGTCCTAGCATCTGCGGTTCGGCGGGGATGGACTCAACCCAATGACTAACATAATCAACGGCCAACAGAATGTACTCAAATCCCCGACTCCTAGGGAATGGACCCATGAAATCAATGCCCCATGCGTCAAAAACCTCACAGAAGTGAATGGGCTGCATCAATATCATATCACGCTGTCCACAAGTGCCCATCCTCTGACAGTCAGTACATCTCTTCACGAACTCATCGGAGTCCTTGAAGAGAGTAGGCCACCATAGGCCGGATTGGAGCACTTTCCGTGCGGTTCTCCTCCCAGAGTGATGTCCTCATGCCTCAAGCTTGTGGCAGTAAGTAAGGATGTTGTGGTGCTCCTCCTGAGGAATGCACCTACGCCAGATGCTATCCCCTCTTTCATGATAAAGGATGGGATCCTCCCAGTGGTAGGACTTGGCCTTCGCGAGGAAGGTCTCAAGTCTCTGCCTGGGCCAATCCTGCGGGACTTTCTTGGCAACAAGAAAGTTCACAATATCGGCGTACCATGGAGAGAGGCGATAGCAAGGATCGCCTCATCTGGAAAGGTCTCACAAATAGGCTCAGTCTGCTCAGAATCCTCAAGATGCTCTAATCGGGAGAGATGATCCGCCACCACATTCTTGACTCCAGGATTATCCTTAATCTCTATATCAAACTCCTGGAGTAGAAGGATCCATCTGGTCAATCTGGCTTTGGCATCCTTAATCCACTGTCCAACTTGCGGCAGTTACGGTCTTTTCTGGAGCACGTCGGTTTCTACAGGCGATTCATTCATGATTTTAGTAGGATTGCCCGGCCGTTGACTGATCTGCTGATAAAAGACACTGAGTTCCTTATTGATGATAAGTGTCTATCGTCAATTGAGACTCTCAAGAGCTATGTTGTAGAGGCTCCTATTCTCCAGCCACCTGATTGGTCTCTCCCATTCGAGATCATGACGGACGCCTCTGATTTTACCGTGGGGGTTGTGCTGGGACAGAGGAGGGATGGAGTCCCATTTGCCATTCACTACGCTAGCCATACATTGGATGGCGCGCAACGGAACTATACAATCACTGCTGCTGGTGGTGAACTGGGGGCTGGGGTTGCTGGTGCTGCTCTCGCTGATGGCCGTACTGGCCACCCTGAACTGGAGGCTGTTGCTGGGAACTGGTGCCTCCGGCCGTCCAGCGGAATCCGGGATGGTCTCGTCGGATACCGGGCTGGGGTCGGTCGTATCAAATCCTGTTGACATCCATCAATGGCTCTAGCTCGTAGGGGGGTAGCGGGAGTACTGCCAGGGGCTGATCCGACTGGTAGACCACCATCTGAGTGTCTGAGGATGGTGGTGATTGGTAGTATGGCTGTGGCTGCTAGTACGGCTCCACCTGTACAATGTGAACCTGTCTAGGCTGACTGGAGCGTTGGGATGAGCTACCACTGCTGCTCGGATCTCCTCGTGCCTGAAGACGGGGCTGAGAAGCCGTCTGTACCTCCTGGAGACACATGAGTTGTGTCTTCAGGTCACTCAGCGTCTGTGCCATCTGATCCATCTGAGATATGCCCTTGCACTACTTCTTCTCTATCAGCTCGATCCGATCCAGCTTCTCGCTGATGATGCCCATGTTTGTGGCTATGGACTCAGCCTGTGCGGCTGTCGCTGATGAAGTAGAAGGACCGGCATCGACCCTGCGTGTAGATTCGGGTCTGGGACATCACTGTATAGTTCTTGGCCATCTCCTCGTAGATGGCCCAGACCTGATCCTCATACTTGGCAAATTAGGAACCTCCGCAAGAAGCATACACCAGGCCCTGCAGCTCTGGTGTCAACCCGCAGAAGAAGCTCTGAACTAAGTTCGGCTTCATGATATCGTGGTGCGGGCATCTATTGGTAAGCTCACGGAACCTCTCCCATGCCTTGCGGAACTGCTCATTGGGGAGCATGGAGAAGTTGCTGACCAGGGCCCTCGCTGCATTGGTCCGCCCGAGTGGATAATACTTGTTCAAGTACTCGGTGCGGAGCTGCTCCTAGGTGTATACGAATCTCCCTAAGTGCTTCAGCCAGTTGGCTGCTCTGTCTGCCAGGGAGAAAGGAAAAGCAATCATCCTAATGGTGTCCTCGTTCACTTGTCGATCGTGGACTGTACTGTAGATCATCTCAAACTCCTGGAGATGTAGATGGGGCTCCTCAGTGGCGAGCCCATGGAAGCGGGGGAGTAGCTGAAGTGTGTTCGGAGGGAACTTGAAGTCCCCCACGATCGCTGGAAGTACCACCCACCAGTGTGTCATTGTCGATCCGGGGTTGTGCAACTCCCTCATCGATCTCGTCTTTGCTGCTGCTGATGTCGGCTGGTCTGGCTGATCTGGGCCTCTCCGTGGTCCATCTCCTCCGGGCCCGCGCTGCTCACGGTCAGCTCCTAGTCTCTCCGTCTCTCTCCTCATCTCCACCATGAAGGCTCCCTGATCTCGTATATATCTCTACATGGTCTCAATGGAAGCTAACAAGGTGATGTTGATCGCACCCTGGTCCAGAACATATGTGGTCGTCTCTGGCCTCAGACCATCAGTGCGCTCCTCGCTGCTGGCCATGGTCTCTGCAATGGCAAAAGACCCAAACTCAGGTACCGAAATATCAACTGTCTACTGTCTCACATCTGGCACTGGCAACTCATAAATAGAAGAAGGGTGGTCAAGGGGGAACAGGGCGGAATCGAACTCGAGTTCGGAGAGCGGGTCTGATCTCTCACGAACCAACCTAGATGAGTGGGCTGGAGTGCTAAAAAGCGGTGCAGCCAGAGGCTGCCTAAGAGGCCTCCTGCCCATCATCTTGATTTGGCGAGTCGGGCAGATGAGATCTGGAAAACAAACAAGATGAGCAAACATACCCCGTATTCACCTATTCCAAACTAAGTTGAAGACCATAAGAGCTCGGTCAATTATCTTGTCAATTTTATTTAGGTGATCATGTCAGGATATCAGAGCGGTTACGTGACCTGATAGGAATCCAATCCCCCTACCAGACTGTCCCGTATAAAAGGCCGATAGTCTGATCGGGGCTCGGATGTGGCTATAGCCTAGTGTGCGGGTCACTCTCTCGCGCATACAAACCAGACAATGAGGGGGTTGCTCTCCCCAAGATAGATTTTTTAGGTGAGGTGTCTTTTAGGGTCGAGTTTGTTTAGCAGTCCCAAATTTTATGTTTTTGGTTTTTGGGTATTTTTTAGATCAAACAATGCATAACAAATTTTTCGGTTCTCCCAATTATTTTAAGTCCAAAAACAGGGGGGAGAAGATAAAAAAGCCGATGCGTGGGAAATCAATGATGCATGCACGAGATAGAAGGTGTACCTGACTCCAGTAGTCTACATGCAAAATGATCCGCGCATAAAATAAAGATAGAATATAAACTACCTATATGATGCACGAGAATCGGCCTTAGACGAAGCAATTTTTATACGTAAAGAACTGATGCCTAATTAGTTAACAGGAGGGGTCAGTGTACGGTCTCGGATGCCGATCGGTGCCCACCACAACGGGTCCTTCCAACGTTGTATACGACCTCTAGCGGCTCGGAACCCCTCAAGTGACCAGATTAGCCTTTTCTTTATTAATTTTATTTAGGTCCAAATTACGAGCTAATTGATACAAGCAGATAATTAAGTGTGTGGACCCTAATTATTACAGCACAATCACAGAAAATCCTAAGCTAAGGCCAAAAACTGCGAAAATCAAATAACCAGAAAATAAACGGTCAGAAAACAAAACCGGCAAAAACCGTGGTGAGGTCCCCCGAGCACACCGGTGCTCGGCGAAACAGACCCCGATATTACCCAAGTGTCCAAGTCTGGTCCTGTGTTATTACAATAATAAAATGTAGCTGAAAAGAAAACTAAGGTAAACTACGTCTATCTACGCGGCTATTCCACGGCTCCCGCACTCCTGCTCAGTTCTTGCACTCTCCTGCAGCTCCGTGCAGAAGGGAGCCGCCTCCGGTTTCTACGGTTGCATCGGCACTTCGAGAAGAGCTGCCTCGGTCCTTGGGCCCTGACAAGAAAATAGAGAGAAGTGGCAAAAAAAGTTATTATAAAAATAAAGGAAAAGCAATAACAGAAACTAAGACAAACTATATGCAAGAATAAAATAAAATAAACACACAAAAACATAAACAAAAACAAAAATAAAGAAAAATAAAATAAAACAAAACAAAAATAAGAAAAAAATAAAAAAGAGGAAATCAGAAAGTCGCGAAAAGCCGCAGAAAAATCGAAAAGCTGCGGAAAAAGCCGCGAAAAAACAAAACTGAACAAAAATCGAAAAACGACGACTACTAAGACGTCCTCCCCGGCAACGGCACCATTTTGATGTACCTGAAAATTCACCTCCTAAATCCGGGTAAGGTAATCTCGGAGAATCGGACTAAACAAGAAAAATAAAGAACCACCAAACTCAAAGAAAAATCAATAAAATCACGAAGCGGTCCTCGTTATTTTTATTAACCTGGTATAGCGACCAGGGTCAGACTCAGGGAGCACGAGTTGGCCGAGACGGCCTACAAAGTAGTCTAAAAATAAAATAAAATAAACAAAAGATTTTGTTGGTGGATTTTTAAATCTTTTTAATTTCTTTTGTATTTTAATGATAAGGAAAATATGAGAAAAGATATAAACAAGCAACAACTACAATTTATTTAAACATCCAAAAATACTCCAAAAAATTAAGTAAAATTGTTTTTTGTTTTTTTATGTTTTTAAGTGTTTTTGGTAATTTTCTCGAGATTATATAATTTTTATTTGATTTTCAAAAAATCAAGAAAGAAGAAAAACAGTGCTCAATGTGCAGCCAGACTTGAAAGATCAATTAAAAATAGATAATTGATCTATAAAAATCTGGAGATAATTTTTATGAAAAATTTATGCAAAACTAAGCTACAGAAAAAGAGTTTGTATTTTTTGATTTTTATATATTTTTTTAGGATTTTTATATATTTTTAGGATTTTTCAATTTTTAAGGGTTTTATAAATCCAAATAAGCTCAAAATTGAACAGAAGCTAGAAAACAGTAAAAATAAGTATCGCTATTTTTTAGAATTTTGAAAGAAGTTTTTATATTTTTCTTTGATTTTCTTTTTCAGACGAGAACAATAGTGCGTATTTTTTATTTTTTAAAAAATACCAAAAATCCTCAAAAATGTTCCAAAAATTTAGGGAAATTTTTACACAGTGGCAGGAGCCACGTGTCTAAATTTCACCTAATTTGGATTTAATTTGATATTTTATTCAATAAAAATAAGGCATACAACAAGCAAGCACCTAAGTGCAAAGAAAGTTATTTTCAAGGGCCAAACAGTAACACGTATAAAATGCTCAGGGGCCAAAATTGCAAAAAGCCCAAAACAACACGCGCAACACACGTGATTCAGACTCAGAGGGGCATAAGTGTAATTCCTATTTAAAAATATGCAATCAGTAACACATAGGAAATACAAGACTAATCATGCAAATATCCCAAAACCTCACGTGTCGATGCACGCGACTCACATAAACAAGGACTAAATTGCAAATACTAAAAAGTATAAGGTCCTAACTGTAATTGTTCCAAAATAAAAACAACATACTAAACTATTTATAGGACTGAATGGAAATAACAAAAGGAGAGGGGCCTAAGGGAAATTACCCCTTTATTATGATCTGATGGACGAGGAAGCACCACGTGGAGATCGAACGGCTGAGAATAGAAGACGCCTCTTTGCTAGATGAACAGTCCTGATCAAGCCCAGATGAAGACTGGACTGCTAATAACTCCTCACGAACGGATGGACATGATCTAGTCTGGCGCGAGGGGCTCATTGGACGGTGCTGGAGGACTCTCGAAGAACACCTCGCCAGCGAAGTTCGCCGACTCGATACGGATGGTGGAGGGGTCCTCAGACGCTGCTGATATCGACGAAATGAAGCTCGGACTCTTTCGCAGCTGATGGGAACCACCGATGAGGCCGGGGACCACCGGAGTGGCCCGGCGACGAAGGAGGAGCGAAGCTCCTGTGCTCGGATATGCAGACCCTCAGATGGGTCTTTTTGACCTGCAAAATAGCACAACAAGACTCCTGGGTCGAGGGCAAAGTGCCTCGACCTGGTTAGGGGTGGAATGGGTGGTCGGATGGGTCGAAACGGAGGTCTCCGGCGAGGTGTCGGCGGAGGAGACCCAAGGCCCTGCTCCGAGGCGAGACAAGTTGATCGGATGGGTGAAGAACGTGGATAGGGGTCTCGTGGACGTGAATCGATTGTCATATGAGTCTATGGATGAGCAGAGCACGGGGAATCGACCGGCGAAGCCTGGCAGTGCAAATGGGCGAAATCGAAAATTAGGCGAATCTAAGGCGAATCGGGACTACCTGATGGGCGCAGTCGACTAGGCTGAAGCTAAGGAAGCTCCTGGGTCTTCGCCTCAATGGTTCGTAGGGTCTAGAGGCTTGGGCGCACTTCGTGGCGGTGCACGGCGAAGAAGCTCGCCGGATCAGTGGCTGGGACCTTCCCTCCTCGCTGCAACACTCCTCTCCGATAGCTGTCACTCTAGGAAAGAGAATGGAGCTCCTGGGAATGGAAAACGAGGCCAAAGATGGCATGAAAGTGCAGCCGGATGAGAGGTTTTATATGATGAAGGGTCCGACAAGAAGGGGTCGGGCGAGGTGCAATGGGGCACGGATCCCTAAAATCTCCCCCGAGCGAGGGTCTCGGATGGATCAAGTGTAAATGGAACCCGGGGTTTTGATTGATGGTGGTCGGATCGACTCGCGAAAAATTGGAGAAAACAGGTCGGCGAAGCAGATCCGCCAAGGTGTGGTCCTGGGGGGATAGTTGACCGGGGGTCAACATCCCCCGTGGACCAATGGGAGGCTACCATTTATTAATTAATTGAAAATTCAATTAAAAATAGTAGATGACTTTATTTTTAAAACTTTTCAACCTGAAAAATGTTTATTTATTTTCAAAGTATTTTTAGTCATTTTTAATTATTTTTTTGAAAAATAAATAAAATATTTACATTATATTCTTATTATATATAGGTATATACATATATGTATTTTTTATTTTTATTTTTAATTGTTTATTTTTGCATAATTATTCCAATTTTATATTTTATTTATTTACAACAAAAAATTTGGAATAAAAAGGTATTTTTATTTTTTTTATGATTTATTTACATGAGTTAAATAAATAGGTTTATATACATATATACATGGTATATATACAGGGTGTATAATGATTTTTATTATTTTTCTTTTTATTTTGATTTTTATGATTTTTATTTTATTCTTATAAATAAGTACAAATTAAAAAAACACATTTTTATTTTTATTTAAAGGAAAATAAAATTATTTATATACATAGGGTTATGTACACACATGATTGACCCTATCTCCCTCTACTTGGTTTCTTTTGCGGTCAGGCCCATGCTGAGCCCTCCCTTGTGATTAGGTCACTCAATATTTATTCTAAATATTTCCCTCTTTTTCTTTTGTTTCTTTATTCTTTTATTTATGCACAAAAACATGCTAATTATGCATAATTACAAGATGCATGCATTTTGACAATTCATGATATTTACACATATTTACATGGTGTTTTGCAAAGGTTTTGTAGCTAAAATAAAAGAATAAAGAGTGATGAATGAGGATTCATCAATATGGAGCAACTCACAAGAGGTGTGGCAGTGCTCCCTTTCTTAAAATACGGATGGTGAGAGATGGCGTAGGCAGTGTCCATGGTCTAGATGTGATGCTCAGATCTTCTCCTTCGCTTTCTCTTCTTGTGTTAAGGAGTAGATAAATCCGTCATGGTCTGTTGAAGTGGAGCTTTAATGATATCATGAAGCGTGGCCACCCCTTCAGGTTCAGTCAATATTTTTTTGAATTTTTGGACCTCATCCATACAAGGGAGGAGGACGGAATCAGCATTTACACGAGGATTGCCAAGAGCAGTCTGTATAATGGAATCCTCAGGGTCAAGATCGGGACATGTGGTGGATATATGTGTGGATAAATGATCGGGAATTTGGGTCCTCTTCTCACAAAATGAATTAATATAGTGTCTCTCAGGATCTTTTTGGATTTTTAAATGTTTCTCATTTTTTGTATTTTCGGCGATTGCAAGCTCTCATGATTATCCTCAAGTGAATCCATATCCTCAAGTAGTGGAGCAGCTTTTTGGCTTGTATTCATGTTAAGTAGATTGCTAATCCTCGAATTCATATGCTCCATCATCTGGTTCAGGGTCTCAAGTGTAGATACCTTGAAAGGTGACTCCAAAATCCCAGGATCGGGTGTGTTGAATGAGGCTGGGTGAAAATCGAAGTCCTCCGCTTCCCATAATGGGTTAGGCAGATATGCACAAAAATTAGGAGGAAAGTCCTCCTGGAAAAAGGAAGGTGGATCATCTGGAGAGTACGAGGAATCCGTGAAGATTGTATTAAAATAACTCCAGTCGGCCATCTTCGAAACAAAAGACGAGATCGGGAGAGCACGAGTGGACAAGTCATAAGATATGGAGAAGAAAACACAAATGCACAAAAGGATCTAGCAAGCACACAAGCAATCAAACACAATACAAACTCCCAGTTCACCAACTCAACTCAAAGTGAAGACCGTGAAGGATCGGTCAATTATCTTGGTAATTTTAGAATTTAGTGAGAATACAATATATCAGAGCGGTTGAATAGAGCTGTTAGGAACCTAATGCTCTCAAGAGACTGGCATAATCCCAAAGTTAGATCTTTCCCAGCCAGTATGAATTGCAGACCATTTACCGACTACCCGATCAATTCAATCTGTTAAGGACGTCACGGGACGCTTTACCGGCTACCGAAGAGATCCTCACTAGAGACCGACTAACCCAAGATAGTAGTATGAAAAGAGTTCGAGCGTGGCTCTATCCTAGTGTGTGGGTCGCTCTCTCGCTCAAGCAAACCAAACAATGAGGGGGTTACTGTCCCCAAAATAATGAATTGTCTTGTATTTTTTTAGGGTCGAGTTTTCTTTAGCAGTCCCCGTTTTATCTGTTATCACTTGGTTAAAATATTTTCAAAGAATCGCCTATCGAGTGTCCAATTTTCTTTTTAACTTATGTGAGTGAAAACAATGAAGGAGATCGGAAATGCCAATGCACGATTAAAAACAATGATGCATGCAGGGGTTAGAGATTGTACCTTATCGCCAGCACTCTACATGCAAGTGATCCGCGCAGAATTTAAATAAACTATCCTATATGCAAATGCAAGTGAACCGTCCTAGATGACAACTTCTATTAACGGGCAAGATTAAGTTAATTTGACTAAGTCCAAATTACGCTCTACTCTATAGGCACAGAAATTTCTTGTTTAGAGTGTTTGGACCTAATTAATTACCTGGCTCAAGCAAATTAACTAAAGCAATCAAGAGGTAGCTCATGAAATCTACGGGAAACAAAGAAAATTAAAGGCGATGAAAACAAAATCGGTGAGGTCTCCCATGTGCACCGGCACTTGGCGAAACAGAACCTGCAACAAATGAATGCCCTTTTATAGAGTTCAAATGGAAAAGAAAAACTCTCTCTCTCTCTCTCTTTATTTTTTTCAATTCTTTCTCCTCTTCTCATGCTATCTTGTAGCTTGGTGAAGAATCAAGCCGCCTCCACATCGCTTGGGTACTTCGGCTCTCCTAAGATCGCCTCCTTCGCTCAACAGGCACTCGCAAGAAAAAGAAAAGGGAATGTGTAAGAAATGCAATTATCAAATATGAGAAAGAAAAAATGAAATGAATGTAGTAGATATAAACAATGAAGTGAATGGCAAAAAATATAAATAGATATTTACAACCAAGAATAGGAGGTCAAAAGAGAAACCTAACTACCCTCGATGTGCCTCGTCGGCAACGACGCCACAGCATAACGACGATGTTGCGACGATGACAATTCTCTCTAAGGCTCCATGATGGACGTCCAGAAGAGAGAGGGAGAGAGGGAGAGAGCATTAGTTTATATTGTAAACTTGTTACCCGATGAGCAAGGGGTGCCTCTTCTTATATAAGGTTTTTGGCGTCCATGGATCCCAATCCATGGATAGCACATAATCAATGGTTGAGATTGATTTGTATTTCTTTCAGTAACTAAGATGTTGTTGTAAAAAACACAACAACAATTGATTTAATTTGAATTAATTTATATTGATAAATCAACATAATTAATCCCAATTTAAATCACTTTTACTAGAGAAGAGATAATGAGGAGGCTAAACCAATCCCCTATGATGGGGGGGACGGCTACTCTTCTCCTTATGGAGAGTTGTCGCCGTCCACTCCTCTTGAGTGGACTTGGTCAATCTTCTCTAATTATCATGAGATCTCGTTATCTCATGATATCTCTTTAATTTACAACAACACTTGTTGTAAATATTTTTCACAAAAATAATTCACAATTATCTTGTGAAAAACTACAATCAAGCCATTGAAATTATGTGAATCTCATTCACTACCCAAAACAAAATGTAATTATATTTTCAATTAACCATTCAATGTGAATCTAATTCACATTAACAATTAATCAATAAATATTAATCATAATATGCTCACTCTAATATATTATAAATCACATTTATAATATATCTTATTAATATGGATAGTGCTATCCACATTATTCATAACCATGATAATTAAATCACATTTCATAATCTTGGATCTCTCTTCTCATGTGCCTAAATAATATGAATCACATTCACAATATTCACACCTTTGATAATCAAATAACATTTAATTATCTCAGATTACTCTCCTAATAATATGAATCAAATCCATATTATGATAACTAAATCACATTTAATTATCCACTTTCTCAATGCTCGGATACATATATCAACAATGAAATTATCCATGAACCCTTTCAAGTATAATGCATTTCTCTGCGGATACTTGGAGATAAGGATAGGGCGATTATATTGTTCCACATATAGTGACTTGGATATTGAGATCACATCTCAAACCCTGATCTTGCAGGCCTCCCATAGATGCTTGATTAAATCAAGACCGCAAATCTAATCATCTTATTACATCTGAATCACATCTAGATCAATGTCCAACATTTGGACTAAGATCAGATTACTTCTCTATGAGAGGAGTCACAAAAATCCAGACTTGTTCCATCACTCCCTCGGAATGGAAGCGTCATGGTTATACAATCGTTTATGATTGCATCACCCTCAGGTATTCGTAATACCTGTACATCCTACATACTGGAAGACCCAGAATAAACCCGATGTTTTAGATATGTTTTAGATTGTCTCCTTCAGGGTTTTATCATTAAGTTTCTTATTTGACTATTGGGAGTTGGTATAGATCATATACCTTCCAAAAGCATATATCATACCCAGGTGTTGATCATATACTTTCCAAAAGTATATATCAAACCTATAAACTCAGTAAAGCTTTCAAAGTGAGACGACCATGCACGGAATTTGATTCTTCCCAATATCTCATGAGTGAGCTCATGTCTTCTGGTTCAGTAATGAGCCTGTATGATACCTTTGAGAGATCGTATTACTCATATGCCCTTAAATGCACACCAGTGCGCCCGTGTATAGACCTTGATTCGTTCATCAACCTATTGGTCTGCCAAATGTACATACTCAGACATATAGTAACACATTTGTATATGGTCAGAGGATGCGTGCTTATATCGTGACAACATATGACATATGACTTTGGTTATCTCGATCTCGTTAAGTCAACTCTTCGACCTAACTAATATTACACCTCCGAATCGCTATTCCCATGCAGAGGACCTTCATCAAGAGGTCGGTCAGATATCAGCCAAATGAGAAAGGATTGCCATCTCCTACTCAGGCTGGAGACCATCTCTTAACAATCATTTGACGGTACCTGATGAGTCCTCAATCTAACTCTTTAGATATTCAACCAAACACCAGCCTCTATGATTCAATAATTAAATCAATAACTGTATGATCATTAAGATGGCCATGGTACATAACCCTAATTGTACTAAGGGACCTATTACGCAAATTAGTTATTCTTCATTTCAGATCTGGGAATGATAATTTCAATAACATTTATTGCATAATGGCTCGCCGTGGGCTCACATGTCCAACAACCTCTCCAACCAAAGCCACCCGATCGCTTTGCCATCCTACGCCCCTCCTCATGCCACGTCACTCGATCTCCCTCCACCTTTGGATGAGACCCTAACGCTTATCTAGACCTCCCATATCCACGCTCCTTCCAGCCTTTCGATCAGATCCCAAGGATCTTATCTCCACTTCTCAACTATGCCCTAATCCTGGTCATTGGATCAATGGATCCAACGGCTAGGGCTTCGTCCCCTACCTTCTGTTGGCCCTCCGCCCAGTCTTTACACCTCGTCTCCCCTCAGCCCCCTTCTTATTTTGGAAGGCACCACAACCACTCCCTCCGCATCGTAACGACAACTCCATGAAATCAACTCCTACACCATCCCCGCGCCATCTTCACTGCCCTCGCCTTCACTCCTCAATCACTCCTCCATCCGTCCAAACACCACTGCCACCTCATAACGGTCGGCCATCACCTCTTATATAACAATCCCCTTCGCCTCCGAGCACCCCATCCACCACCCCACGGGGCTCCGTCCTAGCCTCCTCTGCCATCTGGTGACAACGGAGGGCGATCTTGTCAAGGCGTGGCCAACCTCGTTGTGCGAAAATTGGGGCTTCATCTGAAGCCCAGCCCAGGCCAATTCCTTCATCGGATTCCCCTCTCTGATGAGGTTCCCTTCCCTTCTCTTTTTCCTTTATTTCTCAAAATTTCCCGACTACTACAATCAATCACACCGACCTCGGACCACCCGACTACCTTCGCCACCCATACAACAATCATTCTGACCCCCTTCCCTTCTCCAGAATCACTCCGCTCTGACCCCCTTCTTCTTCATCTCGCCGGAGAAGAAGCTCCCGACCACCACTTTCATCGCCTCCACGGCCTCCATTTCACTTACCAAGCACTCACGCATGAACACAAATGCACGCTTCGGCTACACTAACATAGCAAGAACTTTATTGGCCGGAGTTTGCATTGGAGCTCCGTCGAGCGATTCTCCTCCGGTGAGGCTTCGTCGACCTCCAGCTCCGATCATCCCCGGAGCCTCGTCGCACCTCCAGGCTTCTTGCCAGGACCTTATCTATCTTCCTTGACCATCATGCGTGCCCTCGGGGCACGGAGGAGGTTCACATGGCTTGCCAGAGCACAACCTCATCCGACAAAAAGAGCGGAGCAAGATAGTATAACTACCGTACGATCATCTGGATCAGACGGTCTAATAATGCCACATCGACCACCCGAGCCTCGATGCCGAACCTAGAGTCTCGGGTGGCCCATGCCAAGACATGAAGCACGAGACAACTGCACGTGGCTCATGCCTGCGACGTACCCCGATCGTATGACCCTCACGTGCATCGCACGAGGGAGCTGGGCAAATAGCAGAGAAGACCCTGGCTCTTTCAATATTTGCATTTTGGTCCCCAAGCGCATGTCCTGCACAGGCGCGCCTGGGTATTTTACATGGATGTCCTTGCAGCTTTTGGAATTTACAAAAAGTCCCCCATGCTTAGTGGAGAAATTACAAGGGGCTCAGACGGTTTTTGCAAATTGCAAATAGGTTCCTCTATAATTATTTATCATTTTTCCCCGCATTTTATTAACATTGATGCCCCTTGTATTGTTTTCTTCATAACTTGAGCATTGTAAGTCCGAATTGCATGATTTTAGTGTCGTTTTGTTCCTTGTTTCATCATCTACTTCATGACATGTTTAATTTTTTCATCTGACACCAATTTTAATGTTAGATGATTTCTTTGCTCTATATGGCTTTGCCCTTAATAGATGACTGCTCATATATTCATGCTCAATTCGACTCTGATGTTAAACCCTATTCTGTTGCTCATTTATGTAATCTTTTTAGGGCATATTTGCTTGCATAACCCTTGCATTCAATCATTCATGTTTCTCATGCATCATCTTATAATTGCATGAAAATCAACTAAAAATTACATGCATAATCTATTTGCATTGTATTCCGCATCTGCATGAAGACTTTGGAATTGAGAAGTTATTCACACATGCTCTTAATTGATCAAAATTTGATAAAGAGATAGAGCAGCTTGTGTCCCTGTGTTCGACCTTGGTAGACTTGTCAATTATAAATTTTCCATGACATTCAAGGTGTGTGGTTTTTGCTGATCGAAAATCGTCTTCTATACTACTACAATTTACGACTATTAAAGAGGTGAATTTCGAGATCATCAGTGGGGCCACCTACATGGAGTCAAAAATATATTATATGAACCATGCTTTACACCATTTCTCAATCTCTTTGTTAACTACTTCCTGGAGATTAGGGTTTAGTCTTCACTTGAATTCACGTAAAGTTCTCACGTTATCCTCAACATATACGTGGTGAGAGTAGAGAGCGGGGTTGATCCCCACGAGATATGACAATGTCCATCCAATGGCTTTGCAATTTCGCTTAAGAATTTCATGTAACCTGGACTCATGTTCTACAGTTAATGTTGAGCTAATGATCACAGGAAATCTCTCTTTTGGTCGCACAAGAAACACATAACTTGAGTGTAGGAGGGAGTGGTTTCAGCTCAGGAAAATATGAATCATCAATTAGGTCTGGTTGAATGGTATCTAAGTTCGGCTCTGTGTTGGATGATGGTGGATCAATATGTGATGTGCTGGCCACCAATTCTGATGAAAGATGAGTTGGATTGCAGAAGTAGTGTGGTAATTCGGAAAAAGCCGCATCCGAATCGTTATCTATGTCCCTTGACTATCCTAAAGAAGATGGGACTGACAGATCCAATGTGATCTCTGAGTCATCCAGCATATAGGCATATGTGTCTCTTAGAGAATCATGCAACACCTGGCAAACTGTACTATGCACTGAGTTCTCTCCATATGAGAGGGTATAGATCTGTCCTACTGGAGTTTGTTGTCAACGTCGAATTATGCTAATGAACTTGCATTCTACCTCTGATGATTTTGCATACTCGATACTAGATTCAAAGTCAGGTCTTTGCCATTTTGCCTGCTTCATCTCTAAGTCCAATTCCCCACCTAGAGAACGGAACTTCATCATTCCCATGCCATAATCGAATATTGCCCCTGTGATCCTCAAGAATGACTGCCCAAGAATGATATGAGATTCTCTACAATGATTGGGGGTCTCCATATCAAGGACAATGAAGTCCATGTCGTACTAGTTCCCCTCAACAATTACAACAACATTCTTCACTTCTCCCATAGGTCTCTTCATTGATTGATCTGCAAATTGGAGTAGAGCTGATGATTTTCTAAGTGGTCCTAACATCAATTTGTAATACAATGCTAATGGTAGAAGATTGATTAAAGAACCATTATCTAGGAGAGTGCGTGCAAACGCAAGGCTGTCGATGCGACTCTCCACATAGTGAGCATCAATGTCTCTCTTTTTCCTTTGTATTTGCTGATTTTTGACACAATGGGTAGTGGCAACTGTTAAGACATGCATCTCCCTAAATTGGTTCAGTTTCTTCCTGTAAGTCCTCGTAGGAGTGCATCTCATTTTCATGTACTTTTGAAATGTAGGATTATTGTCCACATACTTGTCAAATGTCACCTTAACTGTGATTTTTTCTTGATAAAACTATGTCATTACCGGGTCATCTTGAATTGTTTTTTTTTGCTTTGCGCTTCCCACCCATTAGAGCACAAGGGAAAGGAATGGAAGTAGTCAAGACAGGAGATACATAAACTGAATCATAGATATGAACATCGTGCTTTGATTTATTAGAAACGGAGTTCTAATTACAATGATCTTTATTCTTCAACTGACCGTAAAAATCAAAATCATCTACATCAGGTTGCGAAAAAGATGACAACGGTGAATCTACCGTGACTGGAGGTGCAAGGTCCTCTGTAGACTCCATTGGTGCTTTTCCCTTCTTTTGAGTGGGAATCCTCAGTGTCCTTGGATATGGCAGTGAATCCAGATTTCTTTCTTCCTCATCTTCAGATGTATCATTTGGTTGAACTTCTGAGTCATTTCGCTCCTTTTCCATTGTCCGAACAGGCACGGTTGCGGTCCTTCCAGTCCTCTGTGACATAGCATTAATACTGTCAAACGAAAGGATCTCATGTTCAGATCTAGATAAGTTTGAATAGTATACCTAACCACCATATTGATGAGATTGAGATTTTTTCAAGCTGTAAGGGTTAGCTTGAACTTGGGCGAGAATGGCTGTTGCAGGAGCCATATGTTCATCTCTCCAACAGGATAAGCGATTCACGTCAACCCATAGATCCTGAAGTTCATTCTGAAAAGAGCAAATCTCCTCGAGCATCTGTTACTGGATATCAACGAGCTCGGTCTGAAAGCTAGACGGTTGTGAGGGTTTCCTCGATGATTGTCCCTGTAGGGCCTAGTAATGTTGTCATGACTGATAGTATTCTGAACCCTACTGATTTTCCTGGTATTGACCGTAGCAGTCGTATGACTGCTATGATCTATGATGTTGGGATGGGGCAGTGTTCTAACTGTGTTGTAGAGCGGGTGGGAATGCAACATTGTAGAAGGTTGGGGGATGGTTATAGAACTGATGAACCCCTGTATTTCCTTATCTAATATGGTCCTAAGTGTACCAAATACCATTTACTTCAAACACGAGAGGAGGAACTTCCTCAATGATCTCAGTTGTTTATGGGTGAGACTGTTGGAATGATTGGGTGTAGGACTGGTCTTGAACCCAAGGCTGAGGTGGCCCTGAAATCGGATGCTCCTGGACATGATGTACTTGGTAAATAGGACCAGTGGATCAAGTCGCGGCAGGTATCATGATCTTGGACACCTTCTCAGTCAGCTCCTCCATTTGCTTCGGAAACTAGGATATCCTGTTGTCGATGTCATTCATCCTCTTATGAATCTGATCCACAACTACTAACTTGTCAATGATGATGCCCATGTTCAAAATTAGATCCTCAATTATTTCCGCAACAGTCTATTTCCCTCCTTTAGATTGGAGTGTATTGTTGGAGTTAGTATACGCCCTGCTGGTGATTTGTGAGCGACCCGTTTCGGCTAATCTTTCAAATATCTTCTAGACGACATCTGATCCTTTTGATGTATAATTTCCTCTATAGGAAACACTAACTAAACCTTGTGTCTCAAAATTGAGACCAGAATAGAGTGATTGGACCAAGCTGTTGTTATCCAGCTCATGACATGGACACTTCTGTATTAGGTCTTTGAATTTGTCCCATGCCTCAAAGAATGGTACATTTGGCTACTGATTAATGCTGATGATGTATGTCCTCATTTGATTTCTTGTACTCTTAGTTATGACTTCTTTAGGAACAGGTCCTTGAATTATTCGTATGTGGAAACTGTCACTCCAAGGTTTTTTACCCAGTAGTCAGCCTACCTATTAGGGCGAATGGAAGTGCAGTTAGTCTGATGTAATCCTGGCTGACCTTGGGATGTTTCATATTTGAGCCTACAAGCTCCAAATCCCGTAGGAATGAATATGTCTCTTCAGCAGCATTTCCATGGAATTGCAGGAGCAAGTTCAAGAATGGAGGCTTCGGTTCATAGCCCACTTCTGACCCAGGAGGATTTATATCACTCCAAACTCGGTATTGGCCAGAGTTATAGGCAACCTCAATTGGTTGTTCAATCATAACATGTAAATTTGTTCCATCTGTGCTCTGAATAAGGCTTGTCGCTGCTCAGATGTAGCGAGTCTGGCAAGAACCATCTTTATTGCTTCATAATTTTGTTCCTCTTAATATGAACTCTTCTTGGGAGGCATCTTCTTTGGGTTCTCTTCTTCTTCTTCACCTTCAGAATATGAAAAATCAGAATCAATATAGTGGAAAGATTCAGAAAAAGAATCATCAAGTTGAGAGTTTTCCTCGATGTGGTGAGGAGAGAGAGACAACCTGGGTCTGACCTCCTATGAGGAAGAAGAAGGAATTATATAACGAGGATTAATGGGAAGAGTATCCATCAACACAAGGTGGTCCGGAGTAAGAGCATCTCCGAGCCCTTGAGAATGGTAAGTTTGTGGTGGTTAGTGGAAGGTTCGCAGAGTCCGAACAAAATTTACCACAATCCTCCATTCAATTTCAAGCGGTTCGGAAGAGGATTACGATTCATGAATGAAATCAGGAGTGTGAAGGCAAAAGTCTGCAATATTTGATGATTGATCTTGATCTACGCACTATATAAACACAATACAAACCCCAGGTTCACCAAATCACATAGTAAAGGCCACAACAGCTCAACCAATTAGCTTGTCAATTTTAATTGGTGAAAATCAATCTTGAGTCTGTAGGCAAGTTGTTAGGTGCTAGAAAAATTCCTAAAGGTTGTCCTATATTCGTACGGCTAGTTGCATCCACTTTCAGCTCGTATGGGTGTAAGTATGGAACGTAAAATAACTACATGTGTTACTTTAGGATGGTGCCAATTGTATTGTTCTTTAACCACCCACTCTACTAATTCATTTTTAGAATTAATAGTTTGAATGAAGATTCCAAAGCTTGGCTCTATCCAAAGTGTTCGTCCCTCTCTCACTCCGAAAGATAAATAAGTCCAAGGGTGGGGTTATATTCCCGCAAAGATTCTTATTTTTATGGGTTAATTAAAGTCGGCCATCCTTAGCAGTCCCAATTTTAATCAGGTGATAACTGAAAAATTAGGTGAGCACAAATGCACGTCTACCATCCGGTCTCAATTTCCTTTAAATCTTATGTGACAAAATAGGAGGTAGAAAATCAGGAAAACCCAATGCACGTAGAAAACAATGATAAATGCTCTGTTTAAAGACTTACAATGATTCCTCACAATCTCCATGTGGGATGTAGTACAAGAATTGAAAATTTATTCTATATGAAATGTAAGTCGATAAAACCGTACCTAGTAGAAAGTTCTATTAGCCAGGAATAATTGAGTTAATTTTTGACTATATTTAACGATCTAAAAGTGTGTCTCAATTCAGAGCAGTGTGGTCATAGGTTCTTTGAGAACAACTAATATAAACCCTAGTAGCTCTAATAGTCGCAGTGCATGCCTAACCTACGAACCACTTAAGTCCGGCCCCACCCTCACCGGAGAGTGAAATAGGTTCGAAACACCACAGAGAAAGAGTTCAAGTCTTGTTTAAATAGACGAGATTCCAAACGGAAACTGCAATAAATAGGAAATTAATAAAAAATAAAAAAATATCCTAGACTCTACGCTCTCTCGTGACTCGACTTGATCTTAATTTTATGCGCACATAAAAATAAGAGAGAAAATATACGATAGTTGACACCAAAATAAATCAAAAATAAAAGATAGAAAATAATTGCTGAAAAAGAAAAAAATGCTGGAAAATAAAAGGTAGAAAAAATTACAGTGAAGTCTTGGGGATCAAACTACCCAATTATATGGAAACATAACACTAAATTTTCTAGACAAACAAAAAACCTAAGTTGTTTGCCTCCCGACAACGGCACCATTTGACGAATCGCTAAACACCCGATTTAATTTGTCGTTTTTATATTGTAGTCGGGCAATTAGAGATCAATAAAAAATAACCACAAATTTCAATGAATTAATCAATTAAGCTGGATGTGGTTTTATGTTTATTTAATCTGGACAAGTCCCAGGGTAGAACTCGAGGAGGAAAAGGAACAACCTAGATGTAAGTCTATCAAATTAGATATGCAGCTTTCGAGGTGGATTTTATTGGTATTTGTAGTGCTATTTTTGAATGCAGTTGCAAATGCGGGCCAATTTTAAGTACAAGAAAATTAATATCAATCAAACGATGTCCAAAAACCACAAAACTTGGTTGAGATATGAATTTTACCAAATGAATGCACTGTAATTTTTTCGAATTTTCTGATGAAATATTAATATTTAATGAATTAAATGAGTGCATGTCATGTGATTTCCAATAATTAAAACCTATTTTATTTTCAAGGAATAAAATTATCCAAGATATATCATGATGTGACTATCTCAGAAAAATTTTAAACCCTAAAAATGTGATGTTTTTTACTTATTAAAATTAAGTACTTAAAGACACAAAATGATTTTTACAGAATAAAAAATGCATGCAAATGCGACAATTTTTGGGCACAAAGTAGAATACAACTAAATCTATTAAAAGCGGTTTTTTTGGAAATTTTTTAAGAAGTGATTATTTAATTATGAATTTCAGGACATCAACCGGGCAAAATATGTGATTTACTAAGAAATAATTATTAATAAATAACCATATATCACAAAATTAAGAATCACCTGCCAAAATGCCAAGAAATGGTTGTTCTACAATATGGGATTTTTTGAATAATAAAAAGATGTAAAAATAAGGTTCAAATAAGAGATCAAAGTCAGAGTTCTGAGTGAAAATGCAATATACTAAATCAAATAAAAACTATTCACGAGGGCACGGAAGCAAATACCTAGCCCTTGGAGCGGGTCTTGCGTAAAATTCCCAACAGGTCACGTACACCTCATGTGACCCCTGTATGATAGGGTATGCAACAGAATAAGGAGTTTACTCATGGGGATTACCTGCAAATGTTCCCTCCTGCACATGCACCTCACCTGTAGAGGGCCTCGAGCTTCACACCTGATGGAGAAGCAGAGTTTGAGCGGTTTGGAGAGGCTCCTAGCTTTTGAAGGCAGCTCGAGTGGCGACGAAACGGGTCTCAGGAGAAGAGAGGATGGCTCCTAGAGGGGGACCTGGTCGATGAAGCATGGATAGGTCAGCCAAAGCAACCATGAGCAGCACACGCTCGACGGAGAGGTCGAAGGTGGAAGGTACTTTTGCTCTATGTGGCGTTGAAGAGGTGTCGATGGTAGTCTGCTAAGCGATCCAATGCGAGGCGGAGGGACCGGGCAATGTGGGTGCTCGGGTGGAGTAATGTGGACGAGATGAAGGTATATCGAGCGGAGGAGCACGGAAGGGCGGAGGAGTGGGGATCCTGATGGAGTTGATGTAGGCGGATGATGGAGGAGCAAAGTGTGGCGGAGTAGTATCGAAGGTGGGAGGAGATGGTGAAGCGGTGGAGGAGCGGTACCTAGAGGAGGAGGCTCAACGACGTGTGGCCGGAGCAGGAGCTAGTGCCGAATGGAGCTAGGCATTACGATGAGGTTAAGAACCTCAGATCACCTCCATCTGGGGATGGATTTGGCAAACAGAGGGTTGTCACCACCTCCGCTAGATTCCCTGGAGCTTTTTGGCTCTGGTGCTGGTCTACGGTTGATGGATTCAAAGCGGGGCAGTGGCGAGGGTTTTATTGCGAGGGGTGACCGGAGATGGAAAGTGGCTTAACGAGGAAGAGGTGCGGTGATGGATTTGACGAGGAGGGGATCTGGAGGTGGTGGAGTCGAGAAGGAAAGGGGGCAACGACTATAATAGGAAGGTGGTATTAGATATTGGAAGAGGAGATTGATCCAATCTGATGGAGATCAGGGAACTGGTGTCAGCGTGGCAGAAAAGGAAAGGCAGTGAGAAGACAGGAGGTGGAAGATGCGAGGAGGACCTTCTCGTCGGTCATGATCAGGCGACCCTAGGAATGACATGTGGCGGCGGTGGATATACGAAGGGCTGAGGGGAGATCAAAGTAGTTGGATGGATACCCGCTCATCCAACGACTAGCAAAAGGAGTAAGTGAGGGATGGGGCGGCGATATGTGGCACCTCCACGAGCCGCTACATGTCGCACTAAAAAATCCTAGAATTAATAAAAAGAAATAGCAAATGACCATGAACCAAAAAATTTTCTTTGCAAAAGTTGTTCGTCTCGATGAGATCTGCATCTTTTATGAATATACCAAAATAAAAAAACATCATTTGCACAAAGTGATATTTTTTGTGGTACTCTATGTGTACAAAATACATGATTTTTGATGTTTTGTATTTTTTATCATTTTTAATTAAGATAAAAATCGGAAAAAAATCAGAAAAAACAAATAAGAAATATTTTCACATTAATCTAATTTATTATGGATTTTTTATAATTAAGAAAATAAAGGAATAAAATAAAGAGGACTTATTGTACAACTCTCAATGAAGGCTCAGACTCAGTTAATTTCTTTGACTTCAAGCTCATTTAGATTTAGATTTTTTCTCATTTTAAATAAACTTTTGTCCAATAAAATAAGTGAAAAATAAATAAAATGAAAAATGTTAATTATTACATAAAATTTCAGGTAAAAATCAGCTGAAATACACAATGTACAAAAGAGGCCCAAAACCCACTTTTCACATATGAGCTCTGATTCTTTTGAACATGGTCTCGTTTTGAATATAATTGAATGTACATTAGTTAAAAAGAGAATAGGATTAAATCATGCATTGTATTAGAGAGATATCAATGTTTTAGTCTGACTGTCCTGCAATTAGAGTTTTGATTTGTGACCCACTTATTCCTATTGTGTATTTTTTATTTTACATTTATCCTTGTTAAGAATATGTACAAATTGGAGGTAGCTTCAGGTCATTTGGAGTTAGAATAATTTAATTAAAATGGGAGAATTTAGCTAGTTTACATGTCAAATGTGCTTAGATTTCTTTGTTTTTTATTTTATGCAATTATGTATGATAAAATGTTATTCTTATTTATACCTGCATGAATGTTAATAATGCAATTTAAATGATGAAATGCCAATGAATTTGGGAGAATCGAGCTTAATTAATCTCTTTTAGAGTGATGAATCACAGTTTCATCAGTCACATGTTTGAATTGTGCAACAACTTTTTAATATAATGTAAGATAAATTTGCATGTTGTACATAATTAGTTAATAAGTGCTTCCCTTTCATTGATCCCTTTTCATTGATATTTCATATAGTTGTAACCTTTTGGTAGGGACAATCTTCGTTGGTAAATAATAATAAAGTTTGTTTTAGTTGGGCTGAACTTGACTCTACCTTCTGTTCTCGAAAGGCAGAGGCATTCTCTCCGTCTAGCGTAATTATCCGATTGTCCCGACAAAGAGAAGGTGATCAATCAACTATAAAGAGATTGGTCAGCTTGGATGCTCATCCTACCACTTTTTCTAGTCCCTCCAAACATATGTTCGTGTATCAGGTTTCGATGAAAGCCCCATTCTTCATGTCTGTCCGGGTCTTGAATCCAATTGGCATTTGAAGGATCTTCTCAAGGGGCGAAGCAAAAGAGTAGAAGCAGACTGAGTCTAGCTAACTAGGTTTGGGTTGAAATAAAACTGATTGAATAGGGCTAGAAAGACGACAAGCAAGGTCTTGGCTCATTTTCAAAACAGACGACTAAGTCTGAAATATCTTGCCTAGGATGATAATCAGAAGAATAGAAGCAGTGGAGCAAGAAAGATAAAAGGGATAAGCCAACTACGAATTTCCCTTCTCTGATAACATATTTATGTCTCTTAAGATAGCCATTTGAAAGATATGCATGGAAATTTACAACAAATGACATATCGATTGGTAAATTATCAGCAATGATCATCCATTTTTTTATTTAAAAGACACATTAGCCATTATTTTTGTAGCGACTTTAATCCAAAAAAATGAGAAGAGTAACATATGATATGTTATTCTCGTAAACATTTTTCAATATAATAAATAATTGAAACACATAATATCAATGTTATATATTATCATGATACGATGACATTCTTTAAGCTATTTATTATTTTTTCAAAGAAAAAGCTACAAATCCATAAAAACTAGCATCCAAAACCTAGTATTCACAGGTTAGGTATCAAATTACAAGGATTAAGATTCCCTAAGAATCTTGGGGCATTCAAGAATATTCTCAATATAAAATCTCTCTCTCTCCGAAAAACTGCACCATTCCTCACAAATCAGATTGCTCACAAAGTGGCCAAATATGTAGTAGCATCAACAATAAAACTAATTAGTTTCTACACTTTCATATTCTTAACCAATATTATTATAAAAGAGCCAATAAGGCATCACACATCATTGATATTGCTGACAATTAACGTTCTTTTCTCCTAAACATTGCTAATTTAACTAGGATTATAAAATTAAGGAGAAGACAACAAATTACGCTGCGACAACCTTTACCAAGTCCGAACAATTGTCGACCACCGAATCCATTGTGTCATGATTAATAATATAGCTACTGATAGGATATAATTGGTTACTTTGAAGTAAAAAATACAGTTATGCAACAAAAAAAATTCTTATTTTATATTTTACGTCAAATTATACCGGGACGGTGCCTAAAACAACATTAGCTTTATATCCATTATTTTATAGTGACAAATTCTTTTGTAAGAAAGACATGTTTACAAATTAAATTTATCTCTTGGGAAGAAATTGAACAATATTTTGGTAGTTCAATAATCTCATATTGTTCTTAAAATGGTTTTGTTACCAAACATTTACTGGGATTGTTTTTGGCTCGTTTTCAAGCACTTTTCAATAAGGAGAGACAGAGAGAGAATTAGACGTATGTTATTGCCTCCTTCTTATATAAACAAAGAACTAAACACAAATAAATAAAAAGTATACTTCCCAATCAATCAACGTGAGATTGATGAAAAAATAAATCTGAGACTCTAAGTAGTTTTTGCTCCTCAAAAATGGTCAATGTAAAAGTAAATAAACATCACCTACTGCTCTCATCTTGGAAAAGTATGGATTGATCAAATGCAAGTTATATGTAACATTTCAAAGATGATACCACATCTAATATTTAAAAAGTGTGAGAGTTTATTATAAGAGTAGGGAAATACTATTTGATAGCTCAGGTTGAAAGACCTCGGGTGGTTATCAGAAAGGTCAAGTCAAATCTAAATCTAAGAAGTTGTAAGTGCTAGTTTTGTCTGATAACAACTCATATCTACGTCTAAGATGTTGCAAATAATATCACAATGTGTTCGGTCTAATAATGGAAAAGGCTACGTGAGAAGTGAAGCTACCTTTCAAAGAGATAGGAAGAAAATGTTCCCAGAACTGTGCAACGGTGACTAATACTGCAATAAGTGACGGCCAATATCACAAGGACATTGCGAATATAAGTAGCGAATGCCATAACATGTCAAATATAGCTTCAATTATAGTACTTAGAAAGTGACACTGAGTTATGATTTGGAGGAATACAATATTTGACAACAAAAGCATTTTTGGGTGGTTGTCAATAATTCCAATCAAACCCAAATTCAACAAGTTCTCAAAATCAGTTTTCCTCGATAGCAATTCGAATCTAACACCGAGATGCAATATTATTAGTTAGCCATGCAAATATCACTTAAGTGGAAGAGAATCAACTAGCAAGATATACTAGAAAGATAAGACAATATTGGAGCTAGAAATGTGATTAATCCAATCATGAACTCTTTCGATAACGGGTAAGAACAGTGACAGATTCTATATGCCGACATTTTAATCATGCAGCTCACAAGACTATGCTTAAAACTATCAGGTGAAAATTAGATGTTTAGACGTGCTAATTAAGTTAATACTAAATGATTAGATTGTGAACCTCCCTTTATCCCAAGCAAGCGTTTTCTCTTCTACTTTGCCATTGACAAGACATTTCGTTTTCCATTTTTGGTGGCCAGCATTAAAAAGAAAACACGCGTCAAAAGGCAAACCAAAAGATGTCTCCTCCCTATCAAGGTTTTTATTATCCGATCATATTTAATCTATTTTGTTTCATGTTTCTTCTCGTCTCTTCTCGCCCCATGGCTTAGATTTTTACCTCCATTATTGACTTCATTAAAGTAAAAAAAGATGATGATGTGGTAGACTCATTTTACTATTTTGTCGGAGGTGGACATAAATATGGCAAAGCATTCTCTCACTTTATGTAGGGTCAGTTATATCGTTCTTATTCAAATACATGTTGAAAGATCCAATTATTTTTTACGATAGATATCAACTACCTAACGCAACATCCATTGGGGGGAAAGGGGGAGGACGGGGGATGGGGAACCCTGGTCTTTTGGGTAGTAAGCACACTGCACTACAACCAAACCATTGAAGTGGATTCCACTACTTTATCAAAGGTAGATGAACACTAGAAATGCTATCTACATGTACAATGCATGTTTTTTTCTTCCTAGGAGACATATTAATATGAGAAAAATAAGATTTATATTAAAAGACTCTTAGGCAACAATTCAGAAGGAAGATATTTCTATTTCTAGTGACAGTAACAACAGGATGCTAGTAAACCTTGGTTATAAAACTTGTATTTAAGTAATCACATATAGAAATAGAGTAGTAAATACCTTCGCCACAAAAAATGGGTCTATATGGTGAGTAAGGTGAAAGATTTCTAAATTGCTTTCGCCAAATAACTAGCCTGTTGAATGTTGTCTGCCGCATCTGACGAGGACTTGGTACAAAGATCCTGATGAACAAGTTACAAGGGCTGTTGGACTCCATTATTGATGTGTAATGGGTATGCTTTGGACGTTTGATTTCTCCCAAACATACAATTGTTTGAGCTGGAGTTACATTTCGGATTTACTGTACAATGTGGTTTCATGATAATTGAATTTCTTAGATGAGATATGTGTAACGACGGCATCTTGTTCTGCGTTGGTGAATGGGAGGAAGGAGGGTGGTTTCTTTTAGCTGTATAGGGGTGTTAAACAAGGGTGCATGCTGGCTCTGGTTGCTCTTTGTCTTGCTGGTTGAACATGGATAGTGAGGCAGACGGCGGAGGGAAGCTTTTGCTCTGGTTAACATTTTTGATACTATTTCGATCCCAATCCTATACTACACTAATGAGACTACTACTTTTGGAGGATGGTGCTGAAGAGGTGGAGCGGATCACTACAGTGTTGGAGCTCTTTGGTGTGGTGTCGAGCCTCATGCTCAGTGGAGAGATGTTCGGGGAGAATAATGTCTTTGGAGATTCGCTACTACGAAAGTGTCGATGCCGATCAGTTACTTGGAACTTCTTTTTGGTGTATGGTCATCTTCAGGTCAAACTAGTTGGCATTAATGGGGAGACTTGAGCATCATGTTTTTATGTTGGCCTGCTTCTTATCTGTCAAGAGGTGGTCGTCATGTGTTATTGAATGGAGTCCTCTCAGTGGTTTCAATCCTTTTTAATCCTTACGTCTACTCCTACTGGGGATTCATGGACAGTTGGAGACCATGATGTGGTCTTTCTTTTGGTCTGGCTTTGACGATTTGAAAGGCGATGGACTCGTTAGCAAGAAGGTGGTGATGTTGGATGAGAAGGATAGAGGTCTAGGTGTGTTGAGCATGGACATGATAAATTGTGTCTAGGTGTGTTGAGCATGGACATGATGAATTGGGCCCTTTGAAAAATGAAAAGATAGGTGTCGCTAAATAATAGCCTGACAATTCAGGCTCTCGTTGAGGCAACTACTCGGATACTTTCGTTGATCAACAATTAACCTACACAGATAATTGAGCAACTAAGAGCAAGAGTTAAAATTTATTATACCCTACTATAATTGTGTGGTGGCAAGAAAGTAGGGGTCAATCACAAGAAGCAAAGGAGTAAAGCAAGCAAGATAAAAATCAAGCACCCAATATATTTTCAATCACTTAGCCATATTGAAGCTTTTTTGTGGGTTTTTAATTTTATATTTTTATTTTCTTTTTACTTTTTGTATTTTTATATTTTGATTTTTAATTTTCTGATTTTATGTTTTCTTTTTATATTTTATATTTATTTGTATTTTCTTTTTCTTTTAAAATGTAAAACAATATATGCAATAAAGAAAAGAGAGATATAATACATATATAAATAGTTAAAAATAAGCCAAAAACATGAAATAAAATATTTTTGTGCTCTTTATAATTTTCTAATGTTGTTGCGATTTTTCTATATTTTTTTTATTTTTTGGTATTTTTAAAGTTCAAAATACTCGAAACAGGGAATAAAATAAAAATCTTAGATTAAATTGGAGATGAAAAAATCAAACAACAACCAAAATTCTCCAAATTAATTTTAAAATAAAGAGTATAAAAATAAAGAAAATTTAGAAATAGAAATTGCATTTTTAGGATTTTTAAGATTTTTTAATATTTTTATAAAGATTTTAGGTGTTTTGCAATTTTTATGGGTTTGCATTTATCTTTTTACTAATTTTTGATCTGAAGGTTAAAGACACTAAAATACACAGAAAATATTTTTTTTGGATTTTTTTCATAAATGTTTTATAATTTTTATGTATTTCTAGTTAAAACAAGGACTAAAATGCATATTTTTGATTTTTTATGAATATTAAAAAGGCTTAAAAATGAAAAATAAAAATATGGCATTAAAGTGCAATGCAACAGGAACTTAACTCTATTTTTAGGGATTTTTTAGGATTTTATAGATGCACGAAATACATAAAAACAACAAAGAAAAACTGTAACCCTAGTAGGGTATATTTGTAAATATATAAAAGTTAAGGGGCCAACGTGCAAATTTCTCAGAATTTTATAACGCTAGCAAAAAGTTCATGGACCAAATACACATAAACAAAGCAAGGAGGATATATCTGCAAAAACACCAGACCCACGTGTACGGGGCACGTGACCTAGCAAGGACCTAATCGTAATTCCCAAAAAAACCTGAGGGTCAAAATGCAATTTTTCAAAAGAGTTTAAACGTAATAAGCAAGTTTTTAGAATAATTATAAATGACAGAAACCCTATGGTGTCCTCTGCAAAATGGCCACGCCTCACGTGCACATGTCACGTGAGGTGACGTGGCTAAGGTCACGAGTGTAATTAACAAATATTACAGGAGGCTTAATGCAATTATCACAAAAATATGACACGACAAATGAAAGATTAGGTACTACTTAATAAATAAAAAAAGATGGTTGGGTTAAGTTGCAAAATACCCAGGCGCGGGCGATCAAATGGCCGACGTGCTTTCACTTAGACACATGTCGGATCAAGGACGATTGATGACAATTCGTGTTCTGCGGCCCAGATTGGACGACTGGTGATGATCGGACAGTACTGGGCACACGTGATCGAACAACAACTGACTGTCCTGGAAGATCAGGGCCAAATCCAACGATGCAGAGGGACGATGGAAGAACAGGGATCCTCCTCCGATGAGGAGAGTTTCCCCGGCTCAGCTCCTCCTCTCTTGTTGCTCGATGATGCTCCTAAACGGCCTTGGGTGTTCCGACAGGCTTCCTCAAGATGTTGGGAGCGACAAAACTCGCCGAGGTGGACCAACGTGCTCGCACAGAGGTGGCAGAGCCGACAGGCTCCAGGATCTCCAACGGTTGACCAAACATTGCTCCAAGCACGAAGGCAAGCATGAGACCTGCAAGAAAAAGGTGAAGGGGTCGAGGGAAAAGTGCCTCGACCCCGTAGTAGGGCAGAATGAGCGGATAGAATGTCTGTCAATGATTGACGATGGCCGACAAAGCTCGAAGCTCGGCCGGGCATAGATCAAGAGAGGATCGTAATGATTTTTGGATGAAATCGAGGATAGAAACGTGCGAGGATCTACTATGGATATCCTAAAGATGGAAAAGAGCACAAAAGAGAGAAGAAAACTCACCCGGGGGGGGGCAGCGGCTAGCTCTGGCGACACAATCCGACGAGCTGGTTCGGCTCGATTCAACGCCCGCGCTTCCTCCTGATGAGTGCAACCCACTCCTGTTGTCACCAGGAAGGTTTGCAAGCTCCAAGGGTTGGATTTCGCAGGTAGAACAGTGATCAGAGGTCAAAGGGAAGTTGGGTGTCATTTTTATGAGGGTTGACGGGCTGCTCCCAAGAATGATGTGAATTGGGCACATCAATGATCCATGCCCCAAAATAATCCTTGGGCGTGTATCCTCGATGTAAGGGGAAGAAAATCCAAGAAGGGCGCGAGGCAATTTAGTGAAAGGAGCGCCCTCGAAAATTGGTCGCAGAAGGGTGAAAACAACAGTTCTAACAAGGGCCAGACCTCAGTCAGAGGTTTGACCGAGGTCAACCAACGGATGATTCTAGTTGGTTGACGCAGCTTTAGCTACCCTTGTTAAATCGACCGAGTTATCAATATAATTAGGTTTGTCATTCGTTGAAGTCGGGTAATCGAGACTTCGTCAAAAACCACTCAGATTTAGTGGAATATCAAGTTCAAGCGGCAAATTTATTTTACTTGGGCAAGCCCAAGGTTGAACTCAGGAGGCAGCTGTCTCCTTAGGTAAATTTTCAGTTAATTTAGAGAACATATTTTCTGAAGAATATTTTTTTGGTCTTTTTAAATTTTTTTATGCAATTAAAAGAAAGACAATGCACTTTAAAGCCAAATTTAAATTAAATTAGAAAGATAGTCAAATCGAGTCCAAAATTAATAAAACTTGGCCAGAATGTAATATGCAATGAAACTAACTACTGCAAATTCTTTGGGAATTTTTAGACTTTAAATGAATTAAAAATGAATTTAATATGAATGCATGGCGGTTTTTGCATAATTAATTTTAATAAATACCAAGATATATTATTTTTAGATAAAAATTATCCTAGATAGGTCTAAATGAGAGGAATCCAGGAAAATTAATAAACCTAAAAATCTATGCAATTTGGACCTATTAAAATTAATTAGGCAAAATACTCTTTGATTTATTCAGGCCTCGTGATGCGTGCAGATGCTATGATTTTTGGGCACAGTAGAGTAACTTAACCTAAGTCTAATGTGATTTTATGGTTACTTTTGGAGAAAAAAATAATTCAATATTAAAAAAAAGGGACACAATGGGCAAAATATATCAAATTCCACCAAAATAATATTATTAAATTCAATGCAGCTCACAAAAATAGGACACGTATCACATAAGATAAAGGACAAGTTAAACTACAACATGTAATTTTTGGAATTTAAAAATGATGAAATATGGACACCTAAATATGCGTGGAAAGACAGGGACCAAAATGCAATACATAAAATAAAATTTCTTAAAATAAAACGTGCATACATGGACTAAAGTGCAAATACCTATAATGCGGGGGATATGGGTGCAAAATTCCAACTAAAACACGTGCTTCTCACATGACGCTCCTCGTAGGGACCAAACACGTGAGGAGCTAGGCTCGGACGGCGATGGAGGCTTGGGCAGAGCCTCAGATGTCTCTGGAGGCTCGGACTAGCTTCGGATCAGCTTCGGTCACTCCGGGCCTAGGGTCGGGGAAGAGGCACGGAGACTCCACGTGGCGAAGGATAGGCCGCTAGATCAAGGCCCGTCAGATCAAATAGATCTAACTGTGGTAGTTACGGCTTGCGTGACATGGTAAGGGCCGTCAGATCAAGATTGATCCAACGGTATCTGGAAGTCGAAGCATTGGTGACATGGCATGACGAGATCCATTGGATCCTCCTGATCCGATAGTGGCTTGATGCGGTTGACTTGGTATGAAGAGGATCGTTGGATCTAGGTGATCCAACGGTAGCTGTTTGTCGCCTTCTCCAATCCGCCGCCTCCTGCGGCAGACTTGGCAGGGTTCTGTCGTGTTGGTTCCGGCTCTACCGCCCTCGCCCGTGGTCGTGGATGCTCGCTGGTGGATCCTAGATAGTGAGGATCGATCGTGGAAGCATCAGGAGGTCGCCGGAGGCTCTAGAAGCAGCTGGGGAGATTAGGAGGCCGGTGAAGATGTAGCTCGAAGCGGCTCCGACGTGAAGTCCGATCAATGAAGATTATGGGTCCTGCAGGGTCAGTTTGTGCTAGAAATCGAGTACAGTGCTCGTAGGGTGCTTGCAACTACGGCTAGGCCTGAAGCGTGAAGTGGTGATCGGACATTGAGCTTCTCCGCCGTGACCGACAGAGCTGTGAGCTGAGATGGTTCGAAGTGTCGTGGAGGCAATCTGATGATGGCACGAAGGTGATAGCTCCAAGGCAGAACTCAGTGGATGGTCGGAGAGGTGTGGAGAGGATCGGAGAAGCGAAATAAATTTAGAGAAAATCGAGATTAAAGAAGAAAGGCGATCGGAGGATAATGGAGGATGCTACCTGGGGTCAGAAGCTCAAGGAAGAGCTCCTGGTCGTCGCTCGAGGGTTGGCAGCTAGCCCGAGCTCGTGCAGCTCGTCGAAGAGGCTGCGGCACGGTTTGCTATCCGTGGATCCCACTGGAGATGATTCTTTGTCGTCGCTCGGATCCCAACCTAATCTTTGTCACATATAGGAAGACTCGAGCTCTAGGAACTCTCGTGTAATGGCGGATAAGCTGGAAAGTGGCTGGAGGTAGAATGTTTAAAGGGAGAAGGTGGAGGTGCAGGTGATGGGGAGGTGATGTTCGTGGAGCTTGTGGAGCGACGTGGGCGAGTGTCATGGAGATCTATATTTAAATGGACCTATGGACTTCTATCATCTAGTGCTATGAGGACATAGCAAAGTTTAAGTATAGGGGGTAAACCGTATATACATTATATGTACTTTAGCTATATTCTGAAAATTTTGAAAAATTTGAAACTTTTTGGCTAAAATAAAATCCTTTGAACTAAGCGGACCAAATTATTTTCAAGGCTTTTCTATAATATGTTACACTATTTTTATAGAAAAATATTTTTGAACATGATGTGAAAAATGAGTTTCCCTTGTTTTGAAAAATCTTTTGAAAATGTTTTGAAAATCTTTATTTATGTGACATGGTTATGAAAATTCTTTTTTGATTTCAAGGAAAGTTGAGTTTAACATGTGTTCTAACCTCTAATTAAAATTCTATGAAAATGAGAAAAATTCAAAATCCTTTAAGAGTCAATAGTGACTACTAAGCCCAAATAAGTAACCGCGTTCAGTGAGGATTCGCCCTTAGCAGAGTAGGTGGTTTAGAGGACATCGCGTAAGGCTCCATCCTCAAGCAACGGGCTCCGACCTGTACTTACACCTATACTGGCTGAACGCAGATGCATCTACTCATTTGAGTTTAGACAGTCATTTTTTTCTTTTAAAGTCTCCAAAAAATAATAAAATAAAAAATAAAAAATAAAATAAAATAAAAATTGAAGGAGTTGGATTAATTCCTGTACCTTTTCACACTCTCACCCAGGATCTGAAATGTTCAAGGAAACTTGGTTTATGAGGACTTGAGATTTTAGGTTAACCAGCCTTAACCATCAGGGTCTTAGACTTAATCATCCACATTCCCCTAGGTTTCTAGATTTGTGTGCTATATTGCATGATTAGTCTCCGACCTTAAGAATATGATCAACACATTACATGCACGATTGCGGTTTCAATGAGATGAGTTGACTCTTCACTTGAGGGACTGGGATGAGGGATTCGAGTCTGGACTTGATCTAATGATGCTCGAGGAGGGGTAAAAATCTTTGAAAGCTTCATGAAACATGAGTGTCAGCAACTTTAGCCAGTATGAGAACTTGGTTCTTATACTAATCTCTTGACATTGACCTAAGTGCCAGGGTGTGAAATAAACAAAAAATGTTGATCAATGTGCACCAACTCTTTGTAAAAGTAGTAGAGCTAGCCAAAAATATTACAAAGCAATGAAATGTCAAAGAAAATATCTCATTCCACAAATCAAATATCAAAGAGCTTCCATCAAAGGCGAGCGCTCCCAACCATTTTCAAAGTGTCCACTTGTACCACCGCTATTAGGACCAGGAGTCGGGCTTGCACCAAAAAAGGGCTATGCATCGTAAATGCTACAAGTCTGGGTGTAAAAGGTACGATAGGTACTCAAAAAAGGCACACCCTAGTGTGCTCCCAGGAAAACAAGTGCATACGACTCCAACTTCTCTTGACGGATGCACTGATCCACACCAAAAACATGTGTTGCGTAATAAGGCACTAGAGAGGATCCTTGTTCCAATGAGTGGGAGAGAAGAAATAACACAATCCCATGCCCTCCATCACTAGCCTTCCATCTACACTTTCAAGTCTGACAACTAAAGAGACGGTGGACTGGATGCAAGATTTGATTTATTCCCTAGTGTTGAGGATTTGGTCCTTAGGAGAATTTCTTGGACCAAGACCTTGGGTGACGTTTTGACTCTACTCTCGTGAACGCAGTCAACACTAAATGTCATATCCTTAGTTTATATGTACACCAGAGAGAGTCTAGATAACTAGAGGAATTAGATACCTCTTGAGTAAGGTTGGGTTGAGCTCTAAAATCTTGGATCTCTAAATTTGATAGGACATGGACAGATCGGATCCTGTACCCACTTGCACAAGGGTGTTAATTCAACTCATTCGTTTTCTTTGATGCTCGGAGACGAGCATAGTTTACATATAGGGGGTTGATGAAACCTTGTTTCATGCTTATAGTTCACTGAATTAACCCCCTATCTCAGACTAGTTGTCAATAAAAACCAGACAATTCCCTGTAAGTACCAGAGTCATTGAATAAATTAAAAATACAAAAATAGCAAAATTAAAAATTATGGTGTTTTTAACCTTAAAAACACTCTCAAAAATATTTTCTATCTTTGTTTGATCTCGTCTCTGTTTTTGGTCCACATGAAACTTGTATATCTTATCGAGATATACAACTTTTATGTTTTGAGTTTTTCCAAATTCGGTCATTTTCCCCTTCATTTCTTCAAATCTTTGTCGCAATAAACTGATTGGGCCACATGGCGCCTTCTCGTTGCGCCATGCGGCCCGTTCCACTGTGTGCCAGGCTACCTATTTTCACTGCTGTCTGATGCTTCTTTTTCTCTCATGATCACCGCCGTCCATTTCCGCTGTGATCTCTACCATCTGATCAAAGCACGGACTCCATAACAACCTTCCATCAGTGCCTCACCCTCCTCTCTCCACGTTGCAACATCTCCACCGCAGGATAATCCCCAGACCTCTTCATTTCCACCATTCTTTCCTCTCCCGTTATCAAGCACCCGATCACACCCTAAATCAATCTGGACCGTTGGCCAGTGCCTCACCTACAGCATGCCACGGGGCATGTCGTATGCCCTTCGATCGTGCAGCTCAAGTTTAATCCTGGCCTTCCCCCAGTGCTCTGATCTTGGCCGTTGGATCACAAGATCCAACGGCCAAGAACCCGTCATCAACCTCTAGATGCCCTCTCTCCCACGATCTTCACTCGTGCACCCATTAGCCCCTTCCTATTTTTCCCGCTTTCTCAACCAAATTCTCCACTCACTAACCGAGCCAGGTCGTAGACCACTCAACCACCATCCTCGCGCAACACCTGGACACCCACGACGTCCTCTCCATTGCTCCATCTCTCCCACGCAAGTCACGACCATCACCAGCAAAACCTCCACCTCTCGCCTTTAAATAACCCCCCTCCGCTGCCACGTCCAAGGGTCTGCCTTTACGCGGGGCCACGCCCAGCATTCCTCAGCCTCTCGGTGACAGCGAAGAGGATAGATGGAGCGCGAAGATGACGTGTGCCCCCGGTGTAGACCCCTGGCTGATGTCAGCCAGGTCTGCGGTGGCTCCCCTCTGCCAAGCTGCCTCCAATCGCCGCGGATGTCCAGCGATGACCAGAGCCTCTCCATGAAGCTCGAGCACAGGCGTCGCTCCGCCATTATCCAGGTAAGCTTCTCCGATCTCTTCCTTGTATTTCTATTCAAATTCCTTGATTTTATTAGTCTTCCACCGACACCGTCATCGTTCACCGATCGCCCCGATAGCTTTACCACAATTCCGCAACCCACGCGCTCTGATACGATCACCTTTCCCCCTTTCTCCACCATCTGAACACCTCATCCACCTACATCACCCTTAACCGGAGATGAAGAGCACTGGGGCTTCACTCCATCTGCACGCATCCCTTCCACTTCACTCACGTTCTCTTTCCCTCTCTTCGGCTATACATTAAGCTTATAGGATCGTTACTGGTCGGAGAGCAAAGCCCATCTCCGATCTCCTCCTCCTCCATCGACGATGCCTCATTGACAGGGGAAGCTAGTCACTTCCACGTCGCCTTCGAGCTTCAGTCGATTTCATGAGGTTCTCAGGAGTCTTCTCAGACCTTCAGCATGCAAGGAGGATGGGGGAGGCGCTCCAGGCACCTCGCCGGAGCTCCAAACGCTCTGCCATCCCCGCGGCGGAGGGAGATGATCGGGAACTTACAGGTACCGTTGGATGGCACCCCTCGGTGTCCATCCAACGGCCTATCTTCATCCACACCTCCTTTAGCCTATTGTACAGCTGTCGTCGGATCCTCGAGATCTGATGGTCTAAACGCAGCAACGTCGACATATAGCGTTGATTACTGCTACCGTCCGATCTCGATGATCGGTCGGTCTTCAATCGTCCACGTGTCCGAGCCTAGATCTTCGCCGAGCCTCTGCGCCAGATCTATAGGCTTGGATTCCTCGAGCCTATACCGAGCCTCCACAATGCTTCGAGCCTCTCCGAGCCTAATTGAAGCCCAATCCTCAAGGCTCGCACCTTCCAAGCCTAGCCGAAGCTCTCCCAAGCCTCTTCCAAGCCTGGACCTTCACCGAGCCTGTAGAGCACGTGCAGGTCACGTGCAGCCAGGACAAATTGCAGGGTGGCCCACTAGATTCTTAAAATTTGCAGACAGGTCCAGAGCCCATGTGTAGAGCACGTGCGCCTGGGGTATTTTGCATTTATACACTCACGAGTTTTAATAATTGCAAAAATACCCCTACGCATGTGGGTTATTTACAGGGAAGGTCCCGAACTTTCTTTTATTTACATTTTAGTCCCTCCTATGGACCAATTTGTTATTTATCTTTCATGTTTTCTTGCATTTATGCCCCTAGCTTCACTCGTGCATATCTTGAGTATCCTAGCTTTGATTGAGTCGATATCAGTGGCATTTTGGAGCTCTTTTCATGATCTTTTTGATGGCATGCATGTATTTCTGATTGGACATTATGAGTTTTGATGGCTTATTTTATTGATTAAGTGTCTTTTGTGTAATGCTCCCCATGTCTTATTTTTACATAAATGAAAGTAGCTTCATGAACTTGATTCTGATTTGACTTGTGATTAAATGGCTCAAGTATTTTTTTAAACAGGGCACATTTATGCATTACTTCATATCTCTTTGTATGACAAAAAATCAAGTAATAAAAATGCTTGTTTCATTATTACTCAATGCATGCTATTGTGTCGTCTTATATGTGTTTTTGACCTACGTTTATCCAATACTTAATTAAATTGATTTAAGCCCAAATATTTACGTGAGAGGCTCGTATCCCTGAGTTCGACCTTGGGCTTGCCCAAGTAAAATATAAATACAACCATTTGATTCTATTGACCTATCAATAAGATGTTTTTTTGATGAACCAAATTTAGCCCGACTGCAATGACAACTGAGTGTTAATCATACACTATTAAAGGGCTAAATTTGCGGTTCGTCAATATCCACTTTCGTTTTCTTCCTTCCATCTACCATTTTTCTCATCCACCTCATTTTGTGTGTTTGCCTTACTTAGGATGTACTTTTTCCCAAGTATAGGAGGGTGGATGAGATGAGTGTTCTTTCTCCATTTTGTTTCATCACTCTTGTTGCTGCCTACACTTAGGGCTCTTTTACCCTAAGTATAGGGGGAAGTGATGCGTACATTCACCCAACGTATCTTTATTCTTTTGTCGATTTCTTTATTAGTACCCTCAGATATCTCCTCTCGTGTTGATATATGTTTATAATTAGGGATATATTACCCTAATCATTGGGGGATACACACTGAGTTATGATCTATTTATTTCCACCCTCAACCCTCCCTGCACAAAGATATAACTTGTTGTACTTAGGATTATTTCATCCCAAGTATTGGGGTATGGTTGACTTCTCATTCATTGCTTCATTATTCTTTAGTCATTGTAGTATAGACTTTTCTATACTCAGTATTGTTATTCTTCTCTTTTCTCTCTTATCTATGAGGACATAGCTCAAGCTAAGTATAGGGGTGTCGTATATACCTTACATAATCTGTAGCCATAACTTATACTTTCGTATTTTCAAATAATATGGCCAATTAACAAAAAGTAAAACACATCAAAATTCTTTGTATTTACTAATTAATAAATCAGGGTAAAAATATTTTGCAAAATGTTTAAAAAAGAGTTTGAAAATATTTTTGAAAAATCTTTTAAAAACTGTTAGGAAAATGTTTGTAAATTATTTTCAACCTTTGTAAAAATATTTTGTTTGTAAAAATTTCTTTAGTTTGTTATGAAAATCTATTTGCAAATCTTTTGGAAAAATGATTGCAAAAAGAGTTTGTAAAACCAATAAATACTATTTGAAAAATCTTTGCAAAATGTTTTTCAAATTATATATATATATATATTTGTAAAACTTATACGTCAAACTAGTTTGCAAAATAAAATTTTCAAAATATTCATGAAATTATTTTCAAATTATTTTGAGTACTATATAGACAATTAAAGCAAAAAAAGGTTTACAGACTCTGTACATAAACCATGTATAAATTCTTCACCAAATTCTATTAAATAATAAGATGCATCCTCATGTAAATACTTTCATATATTACTTTTCCTAAAATCTTTTAATTTTGAAAAAAATCATAAAAATTTGCACAATTAAAAATCGCAAAAACATTTGCAAAAATCTTTTCAAAAATTGCATAAAAATTTGTAAAACTTTTTAAAAAATCCATAAAAAGATCAAAATCAGAAAATTGCATCACAAATATATTTTCCTTGCGTTGCAAATAGCATTTGCACTTTTTGGATCGATAACAATAATTCAACTAGTTTGAATAAAATCTGATGATTTGAGCTTGGTTGGATCTTAATCCACTTAATCACATGAACCTTATAAGAACTGGAATTGAGACACTTCAGGTCCGCTAGACTTATATCTTTGAGACCAAGAGACTTGGTACAACATAATCTTGACTCCCTATGTAGAATATTTCAGAATGCATGCGTGACTGTTGTTGATAATGACCTAGCTTGCACACCTGCACTTTACATTTGTCTCTTCGTGGTTGAAGTGATAGAGGGCTAGATTTGTTGTCAAGAGACACAAGCCAATGTAAACATTGGAAGTAACACATTTGTGGCCATTGTACCCCAACCTGATCCATTAGCCATGAGGTCTAATGACAGAATGTTATGGGGTCGCAATAATACTTCAAATAAGGGATAGTCTACTGCTCAAAAGGAAAAATTCGTAATGTAAATGTTATTGTATATAGTATTCAAAAAAGGGGGGGGGATAAAAAACTTCAGAAAGAAAAGATGAGCAATAATTAAGAAAAAAATTCTCGTTGGAGTATGTATATATTTATATAGTCAATAAGCAAGCTTGAGCTTCAAAGTCAAATGTATGTGAGCCTGCAGCCGGATGACTTGGCTACAGTGGTCAAGCATCTTAGGATAGGTAGCTACACTGGCTACTGTCCATTCTTCTCTCCACCTCCTCTTCTTGTGCCCGTTGTACTTTAACTTAGAAGGAAAAACCTCACTTCTCGAGGAAAGAGTTCTTGGATTAAGGAATTATGGTCACCATGCAGGAGAATACTGACATTTACCGCGTCATCTGAGGAGAGCTACATATCACACACTGTCCAAGATAGATTCAAAGTCATAAGGGTTTGCGTATGCTGTCGACTTGTTCTGACATGGCTATTATGGAGATTTGAGCGGTGTTTTCTGGTTCTTAGGGGATGTTGTGTTTCAAGTCGAGTTCTTCATAAGGTTCCGACAAAACCTAAAATTCCAAGGGTCTAACTAAGCTCCAACTTTGATTTTGTGAATACAAGTTTGAGAATTAAAATCAATCTACTTTATTTTCATTTATTTAATTTGTTTTCTTTAATTTATTTTTTCTACATTTATTTCATATGTGTTTGCTAGGGACTAACAAAACCAAGTATAGGGGGTGATGAATATCCATTTCATTACATTTATTCTATCATTTTGGACTTAAAACCCTAGCTAAATACGTATATATATATCATTAATTTGTACAAAATAACAATCGTCATTTACGTTCTTTATTCTGTATAAAGTATTGTAATTAACACCAAAATAATATAATAAAGGAAATAAAAGAAAAGGAAATAAAATACCATAGGTATTTTATGACCCTAAATTCCGAGACCAAGTCAAGAATTGATTTTGTCGACAAGGAATAAAGTAGGGGGGGAGGGCCAAAATTACAATAAAAACTCTATTTATTTATTCTTCAATAATTCAATTTTTGTAACCCATTTTATTCTTTATTATTCATGCATCAAATAAATAAACTTTTTACATGAAATTTTTAAATAAAAATATAAAATTGATTTCACACAAAAATAATATACAGTGTACATTTTACACTCAAAATAAAAATCCAAAATCCCAACTTCATAGATCTATATCTCCTCCATATGAACTCAAAATGCCAAAATCACTTTATTTGTATATAAGTTTAAATAAGCTATTTAATTTAACTTGGTTTCATTTAATTTGGAATTAAGATGCAAAAGTTAGGTTTTAGACCCTTATTGTGCAATATACATAAATAAAATATTCATTTTATTTATTATTGATATTTTCATTGTTTTATATTTTTATAATTTTGTAAATAATATATATATTTTATATACATATTTAGAATAAACCCTACTTAAATACGTAGATATATCATTAATTTGTACAAAATAACAATCACCACTTACGTTCTTTATTGTGTATAAAGTATTGTATATAATAAAGAAAAGAAAAAAGGAAATAAAATAACATAGGTATTTTATGACCATAAACCCCGAGACCAAGTCAAGAATTGATTTGGTCGACAAGGAATAAACTAGGGGGAGAAAAGGGCCAAAATTACAATAAAAACCCTATTTATTTATTCTTCAATAATTCAATTTTTGGAATTCATTTTATTCTTTATTATTTATACATCAAATCATAAACTTTGGTACATGAAAGTTGTAGATAAAAATACATAAAAATACAAAATTGATTTCACACAAATGAAATATACAGTGTACATTTTACCCTCAAAAAAATCCAAAATCCAAACTTCACAGACCTGTATCTCCTCCATATAAACTCAAAATGCCAAAATCACCTTTACTTGTATATACATTTAAAAAGCTATTTAATTAAGGAGGTTTCATTGAATTTGGAGTTAAGATGCAAAAGTTAGGTTTTGGACGCCTATTGTGCAATATACCTAAATACAATATTCATTTTGTTTATTATTTATATTTTTCATTGTTTTATATTTTTACAATTTTTTAAATAATGTTTATAGTTTAATAAAACAAAACCATAAAAATGCACTAAAATAAAATGGTATAATAAAATACATAAATGAATTACCTATACGTATGTTTATATAATAAATATACATATTTATTTAAGTGTACACATGATTTCAGAAAAATATAATAAACATATATTTAGTTGTATTTAAATAAGTTATAAATATATTAATTATGTGAATAAAATAATAAAATATAAATACAAAATAAAAAAATATTCAAAATCTAAGTCAATATACCTACAACTATAGTTATAAATAGTAACTTTTAATAAATCATCTCGAAAAAATAAATAAATATATGTATTAAATACGATATAAAAAATATTTTTTTATTTTATACCTAAAATTTAATTAATTCATTGATTAATTGTTACTGAATTTATAAATAATTTTTGAGTTCCTTTTTCTTGTTGGTCATGTGGACCAACCAGGACCCCTTGATAGTTGATCTTTCTCTCCCCATTTCCCATGTCAGGAGTGTACCACATGACTTCTCCCATTTTTTACGCCTTTGCCAATGCTCCTGCATCCTCGAGCCCTTCACCACTTCTGCTCTCTAATCATCCCTGATTCTCGTCGACTCACCATTTTCATCATTCCCTCGCTCCTTCGTACGCCACCCTCCATCGAACACCACTCCATCACCTCTGTATATAACATAATCCCTCACCATTTTTGAGCGGTTGGTTCCCTTTCTTCCCATACCAGACCCCTCGGAGTGCTTTAGGGTTGAGTTCTTCATGACAGGAAGAGTCCCAGTACTCTAGGTACTAGGAGGAGCAGTGTAGGAGGTGTACCCAGCCCATCGTCGGAGCTCTACTCTCAGTGATTGATCTTGCGGTCGTCGATCACTCGAGGTAATTTTCTGTAATTTTCATGTAGATTGAGTTATATCTTTCATTTCTCATTTTTTTTAGGTTTTAATTACTCGCTTAGCTAAGGATTAAATTTTAGCTTAGTTGGAGCTCTCGAGCTCCAACCACCGTTTCTCATAGTGCCACCTTGTTTCGACATCCCCAATCCACCCCATTATCTTGCCCTACTATCTCTCCATCTATTGCATCACTTCATCCACCCAGATCCGACTTAGATCCGGAGATCGAGGTCCCTTCAATGCCACCTCACCGGACCTCTATGCCCCTTGTCATCTTCATGTCAATTCTACCTGAATAAAGGCTTGGACTAATCACCCATGCAACGCCAGCCATTCTATATATTTTACAGGTACTGAAGGTGCGTTTCTGAGTGTCATCAACACCTAGAACAAAACACCTGGAGCCCCATTCTTCCCTAATCAAACAGGAATACTCTGGCGAGTCCCGACCATTTTTAAGGCCTCTAAGAGCTGTGGATACCCTCTTCGAGCATGTAGACCACGCCAACATCAAGAAAAAGGTTCGGGGGAAGGAATATTTGAGGATCCAATCTCGTAGGAGGAGGAGTTCCTCCTTGTTCTTCGAGGAGAGCAACTACTGTCCGATCTGGGAAAGAGATCCAGATCATCTCGCAGTAGTCAGATTCGGGTAATCCTTCGTCTGAGCCCTCGTGGGATCTAATTGAAGGATATTGTGAATCCTCAAGCACATCACGGAAGCGTGACAATCAGATCTTATGCGATCGAGGCGACTAGTCGCACTAGTCGCAAGATGTAGCGAAATTTAAAAATTTAAAACATGTGATGAAACCACATGATCACTAGAACATTTCTTAGATCATTTCATCAAACCACAAAGTATTAGAAATACCTCTTGAAGCGTGGTTGCGATCATGAGATCTCTAAAGCAAGAGATCCTCCTGTCTCAAGTCCGATCCACGAACATAGCACTTGTAGGAGCGATGATGAGACGCGTGACTCCCACAATCCTCGACGAAGATCCAAGCCTCGAGTCCCCTAATTTCGTCCAATGAAATCCGTCATCTTCCTATAGAGCAAGCAGCCCCAAAGAAGATGGAGATCCTCGAGTAGTCGAAGGCGAAGGCGAGAAGGTCTCTCTCAACGCATAAGATGGGCGGCCACCTTAGAGAGAGAGAGCGAGAGACGGCGAGAATGAGAGAGAGAGAGTAGGCGTGTACTCTTGATGTTGTCCAAAGGGCTAGGGTTGCCCTCCTTATATATTAGTTTGGGATCCAATGGATCTCAATCCATGGCATACATAGATCAAACGGCTAGATTGATCTATGCATCAATCAACGGACATGATGATTGTTGGTTAAAAACCAACAACATTAATTTATATCAAATCAAATATATGTTGTATTATCATCAACATAATTTTATTTAACATAAATAAATTATTAAGAGATAACAAGATAACAAAAGGAGAGACAACAAATTACCCCCTAAAATTGGGGGGGGGGTGTCACCTATGACTAAGTCATTGGTAACGCCACCTCATTTTGGTGGTGATTGTCTCCTTTTTATTTTATCCTATCATTTCTTAATAAATTGCAAACTTTTATTGCAATAATATCCACCAAATTAATTCCAAATTAATTTGTGAATATTTCAATCACGCCATTAAAAAATATGTGAATCATATTCACAACCCAAACTAATTTGTAAATTACATTTCCAATTAATTACTTAGTGTGAGTCTAATTCACAATAATAATTAACAAATGTTATTTACAAAGCTTCTCTCTCTCTCTAGTATATCATAAATCATATTTATAATATATACACAGATATTATGGATAGCACTATCCACGATCTGTACTTCCTTGATAATCTCATTTAATTATCTTGGATATTCATTCTCACAATATGAATCTCATTCATATTATACTTGATTATTAGATCTCATTTAATCATCAAGACCTTGTTGCTTGGATACAAAATTCATCATAGGAATTATTCTTGAACTCCTTCAAGAATAATGTGCTTTCTCCGCAGATACTTGGAGATAAGGACAAGGCGATTGTATTGTTCCAAGTATAGTGACTTGGATGTTGAGATCTAATCTCAAATCCAGATCTCACAGACCTCCAATAGATGCTTGATTCAATGAAGTTCGTATACTTAATCTTCTCATTGCATCTGAATCTCATTCAGATCAATGTCCAACACTTGGACTAAGATCAAGTTACTTTTCTACTGAGAGGAGTCACTAAAATCCAGACCTGTTTCATCACTCCCTCGGAATGGAAGCGTCATGGTTATACAATCGTTTATGATCACATCACCCTCACGTATTCCCAATACCTGCACATCCTACATACTAGAAGACCTATGATCAACCTGAAGATGAAGATCAATTTTACACTGTCTTCTTCAGGGTTTGATCGCCAAGTTTCTCAATCTTGGTCATTGGGAATCGGTATTGATCATATGTTTTCCCAAAGCATATATAATACCTTCAAATTCTTGTCACGCTTCCAAAGCACGACGACCATGCATGGAATTTGATCTGTCCCAATACCTCACGAATGAGCTCATGTCTTCCGGTTCATAAGTGAACATGTATGATCCCTTTGAGAGATCGTATTACTCATATGCCCTTACATGCACACTAGCTCGCCGGTGTATAGACCTTGGTTAGGTCATCAACCTATTGGTCTACCAAATGTACACACTCAGACATATAGTAACACATATATCTCTGGTTAGAGGATGTGTGCCTATGTTGTGACAGTATTCAACATAGGACTTAGGTTATCTCGTTCTCGCTAAGTCAACCCTTTGACCTAACTAATCTGACATCTCCGAATCACTATTCCCATGTAGACCTGCATCAAGAGGTCAATCAGATATCATCCTATGTGAGAAAGGATTGCCATCTCTACTCAGGCTGGAGATCATCTCTTAATAATCATTTGATGGTGCTTGATGAGTCCTCTATCTAACTCTTTAGATATTCATCCAAACACCATCCTCTATGATTCAGTTATTGAATCAATAGCTATATGATCATCAAGATGGCCTTGGTACATAACCCTAATTGTACAGAGGGGCCTATTATGCAAATTATTTATTCTTCATTTCAGATTAGGGAATGATATTCGCAATAACATTTATTGCATAATGGCTCGTCGTGGGCTCGCATGTCCAACATTCTCCCACTAGCCCAAAGAGCCATTAATGGGCTAATCATTTAAACCCACACTCATGTGACAATCATAGGCTACTTAGAAACTAGCTAGGTAAGATGATCAGTCACTCTGTTCCCGCGAGACTACGCCAAGTCCTTTTACGGCACTTGCATATCCCCAATAACAGTGCTCACATCCAATGCGAATGTTGCATCTAATGCAACCAATACTCAATCTTATCAATCACAGTATCCTTGACACTACAGCTCAAAAAATTATTATTATAACCAGTATGTAATTTCTTTTATCCTTATCAGAATACCCTTATTCCTGGAGATCTCTATCTCCTAAGGTATTCGCAGTTAAGACCTTTTAGATCTCCATCTATGAAGTCTTAACTTCTTGAAGATAAGACTTAGAGATCACTATCTCTAGAGCCTTGTCATCTTTGAAGATATTGTTATTACTGCAATCAAGTGTTCTATCTCCATATGCATGGCAGACATCTAGCTTTTGTACACATCTAGCATACTTTTAGCTTCTCGTAATTGATGCACAAAAAAAGGCAACCAGTTTTAGCATTCACTTCCTCAACTCTTTGAGGTGCTATCCCTTTAGATAGGTCGGTACCAAATCTTAAGGTAAGAAAGCCTTTCTTGGAATTTCTAGAAAAATGGAACATGTCCAAGGTGTACTACAAATGTGACAGTCTCAATACCCTCTTTTCTTTGCTTCTAAACAACTTCAGAACTAAGATACAAGAGGCATCTTTTTGAGATCATATCTCAAGGTATGGAATAGCCAGATCATAAAACACTTATTATCATCCTTATATCTTTCCAATTGATTAGGATATTATCTACATTTAGCACGATGAAGACAATGGCACTCCCACTAAGCTTCACATGGTGCACCAAGATTATATCTGAAATTATAACATTTATAAATTTCATCAAATCTTATGTTCCAACAACAAGAAGCTTATTTGAGTCTACAGATGGATTTCTTTAGCTTTCACACCTTACTTTCCCCAATCATGAAGCCCTGGGGCTACTTCATGTGAATATCCTCAAAGAGGTATTCTTATAGGAATGCAATCTTGACTTACATCTTGAAGATGCAATAGTTAAGTTGTGTAGCTAAGGTTAGCAATGTTCTGATGATTTTAAGCATGGTTACCGAAGAGCAAGTCTCATTACAATCAATGTCTTTTCTTCCGGTATGTAGCTCATGGTTATGAACCGTGCTTTGAAGGTCTCTACATTCTCGTCAGGTTCCCTCTTCTCTTGAAGATCCATTCACACCTTAACTGGTCTTACCCTTATGGGTGGATCCTCGAGGGTCCATATACAACATTTGTATATGAAGTCTACTTTAGACTTTATTGCTAATATCGATCTTTCCATGTCATGATCCTCAGGAGCTTCATCACATGAAGTCCGATCATTGTTAGACTTAACTGACACATGGAATACATCATCAAACTCATTTGAAGAAGTATTAGTGTTTCATCCATAATTGTCCTTTTAGTTCCCAATTTCAGGAGCCTCATTATCTTATAAAGATTAGATGAGTTCCTACACTTCATTTTTATCTTGATTATCAAGAGAGTCATCCTCTAAGAATCACATTCTCAGAGATGAGATCTTTTAAGAATCTCAGGGTCATAAAGTAGGTATCCAATACCATCCTTTATTTTCCTATGAAGTAGCATTCTCAAGTGCTACATTCCAGCTTACATGCATGGAACCTTATTAAGGATATATATTGTAGTCTCTACTACACATATATACCTGGAAACTAAGGGATAATTATGCTAAAAATTAATCATTGATCAAATCATGTCACACATGATCCAATTGTATCTCCCTACAAGTCCACTGAGTTTAGGTGTGTTAGGAGGATTGAGATAGAAATGATATTCATATCTTCATAAGGTATTCTTTGAATTCATCTAATAGGTACTTACTACCTTGGTTAGATCAAATTCATTTAATCTTCCTTCAAACGTTGGTTCTAAACCAAAATTATGAAATCTCTAAACATTTCAAAGGTTTCTCAGGTAAAGAGAAGAAATATCATGTCATACATAATTTTCAATAGATATCACATATCCATAATGTTCACTATGATATAGATGATCCACATACATCAATATGTATGAGATGCTGAATACCATGACATCTTACACCTTTCCTAAGAGAAGGGTGTATTGGACATTCTTCGAATATAATATTCACAAGTATGTAAGATTTGAAATTTTAGACATTCTACAGTTTCATATCTTACTAGTCTATTGATCTCATCAGCAGACATATGTCCAAAACTTGATGCCAAATCATTGTCAAATGATCTTCATCCTCCTATTGATCTTATAAAGGTTTTAATTTTCAATATTAGAAATATTAATGAACCATTCATTAATTTTCTAATTTTGTGGAGTCCATTACATGTTAGATTACTATCTAAAATATATCCATCATAACTCTTTATGATATTTCTATCTCAGAATTCATGTTCATTTCCAACATTTAGAAACAAACAATGAGTGTATTCTAATATCTAGGTCATAGAGACATTCTCCAAGACCAAGGGCTCTCCCACTAAGAATATGAAGTCTATCTATCCAACAGAGATTGTTGCAACAGTTACATCAATATCCATATAGATGACTATTAAACCTTAAGATCAAATTTCTAATCTTCTAATATATATATATATATGTATATATGTGTATATATATATATATATGCAACCAATTGCAAGTGTCATTAGAAGATTGGGATACAATTATCAGACTTTATCTTATGAAATAAGTAAGTCAAAGTCAATGATTATATGTAGATTATTCTGATGCTCTATCTGATTCCTTTACTAAGGATTTTAGACAGACTTGATAGTCATACTATCAACACATCAACTTACTGCAGTATTGGCATTCATCTAACTCTTTGGATGTCAAACGGAAGTCAAAGAAGTACAATCAACTCTTTGACTTTCCTTCTCACATGGGTCCGACCCACGCTTCCACTATGCTCTCTTCATCTATAAAGAACAATTGTTCAAGATAAAGAATCTCTTATGTTGAATTCAAAAGTTTTCAATACAAGAGGACTTCAACATTTATACATGCTTCATTAAATTCATACAAAATGATTATTATGAAGCTTTATGAGTGACTTGAGTATAGATAGTAGAATGATTACACTCATCATATCTACATACAATTTAACTCTTAGAGACCTAGGTTTAGGTAGGTATTCAAACATTTTGAATACATCATCTCTTTCGAGCAACCATTCTGCATAATGCATAGAACCATGTCATTCATGATTAAATGTCTAGAGCACATATGTATGCTAGAACATCTTCTTAGATTTTTATAAGAATTATTTTGACAATTGTGATCATCATCGACATGTCATTTCCAAAGTACACTCGATGAAAGATCAAGACTATAGAGACATACAAACCCTAAGGTGATGTCTTATTGTCTTATTTAATTGTCATTCCTCATTATATTGAGGAAACTTGCACATTGCAACCACATACATTATGTGTTCAATTGCAAGTACAATATCTCGATCATGAGTACAATCCATGATATTTTACTGGTTATTATTGAGTATAACAATGAGTGGGTTTAATGAAGGATTATCTGAAATAAGAAATTTGCATAAGGGTATATATTATATATACATGTTTTACTTTGATTTAGGAATTTTTATATCAAATTTGTCTTGCTATGTCAACTTTGAAAGATTATTCCCTTATTATCTCTCAAAGTAAGAGATATACTTATCGCTATATCTCAAGCAAGATCTAGGATCTCCTCTCTATCTTTATCACACCCCAATAATATGAGAACCTATGACTCGAATAAAGAGAAGCGGGAACACATTCTGCCTTGCAAGTCCAACTTGCATTTCCTAATTCGGTCTTTAACACCGAGGCCCACCACCCCTAAGATGATGTTGACCCGTTGCTAATTGAACCAACCGTCAATAGGCTTAATACTCACTATACACAATCCAATATCGCCCTAATAATATGAGGATCCTATATTAGGGTCACTCCGTATACGGCCTTACTCTTTCGATAAGCAAAGAACCCGATCCAAATAATTGTATATAGGATCTATCACTTGGGACAGGCATCTCCTATATACAACTTTTGGTGACAAAATTCTTTGCCTTGACAGGAGACCATGGATGTCACTTATGTGATCCTCCACTTCTTATTCAAATTGAAATAATTAATTATTGTCAATCATGTTCAAATAATTAATTCTTCCAAGGGAAATACACATCTATTCATAATAGAGTGTTTTAATAGGATATAATTAATTTAATCACATTAAATTAATTATCAATCCAATTTTCAATCAACAAACTTTGATTATTACTTGAACAATAGGTAATATCTTAAAGTATGTATTATTTCATATTTTAATAATTAGAAAATACACTTTGATTTCTCTGGCATTATCGAGTCCCTACCCACTGTCATGGCCAGTACCGACGAGAGTGGGACGGACCACAACCAGTGCAACCCGCTACCCCAATGCTCTCCGACTAGACACCATATCTACCTCAGGAAAGGATAATGCCAGATAGATCATCATGTACTTAGAGATGCTCATCGGTCTTTCAACCGAAATTATACCATATAAGATACATCAAAACAATTTTGATTATATTATAAGGAGATTTGATAAATAAATCCCCAATCCTATTCAAGCAAGAAGGTTTTGCATGTAAAAGTTGGCCTACAACTACTGTAGGATAAACTAGGGTTTTGCATGAAAATAATATTTGTTGATTTCATATCAACCAATTATGAACAAGATCAACTATCTTATCATTATGGTTATTGAAATGTCATTTAAGGAATTGATTATCATCTTTAAATATTTCACAAATATTTATCAATAATCATTTCAGAAGAATAACAATTAATTTTCATCGATTTATTTGAATGACTATCACAGGGTTCATGATCAAGTTTGTCAATTTCCAGCTGTGACCCCTACTTACTAAAATTAACTTATCTTGATCAATTTAAATCCAAAATTCGCAAAAACAGTTTCTTAAGATTGACAACTTGATTTACAACAGAACCTAAGTGATATTTAACGTATTTCAAGGCTCATAAAATAGTAATTAACTTATTAATCACGTTCAGATTTGTTGTTCCAGCAACAGTGAATACATGTTTATTCAAAAGGCCATATTTTGAGCAAATGAAATCCAAATTTCGTAAACTCATATCCTATGGTTTTCTTATTTAATGGGGAACAACATCCAATTGAATATTTTGTGTTTAAACAATTTAAACAGTGCCAAAAAAATCCAATTAGACATGTTCATGGATCATATCCAAAACCTTTTCTGACCTAAAGCTCTGATACCACTTGAAGGATATTGAGAATCCTCAAGCGCATCACGAAAGCGTGGCAATCGCATCTTATGCGATCGGGGAGACTAGTCGCACCAGTCGCAAGATGCAGCGGAATTTAAAAATTTAAAACATGTGATTAAACCACATGATCACAAGAACATTTCTTGGATCATTTCATCAAATCACAAAGTATTAGAAATACCTCTCGAAGTATGGTTGCGATCACGAGATCTCTAAAGCAAGAGATCCTCCTGTCTCAAGTCCGATCCACGAAGACATCACTTACGGGTGCGACGATGAGACGCGTGACTCCCGCAATCCTAGACAAAGATCCAAGCCTCGAGTCCCCTGATTTCGTCCAACAAAATCCATCGCCTTCCACTAGAGCAAGCAACCCCAAAGAAGATGGAGATCCTCGAGTAGTCGAAGGCGAGAATGTCTCTCAATAAATACGATGGACGACCACCTTAGAGAGAGAGAGATGGCGAGAATGAGAGAGAGAGAGTAGGCGTGTACTCTTGATGTTGTCCAAAGGGCTAGGGTTTCCCTCCTTATATATTAGTTTAAGATCCAATGGATCTCAAACCATGGCATACATAGATCCAACGGCTAGATTGATTTATGCATCAATCAACGGCCATGATGATTGTTGGTTAAAAACCAACAACATTAATTTATATCAAATCAAATATACGTTGTATTATCATCAACATAATTTAATTTAACATAAATCAATTATTAAGAGATAACAAGATAATAAAAGGGGAGACAACAAATCACCCCCTAAAATTAGGGAGGCATCACCTATGACTAAGTCAATGGTGACGCCACCTCATTTTGGTGGTGATTATCTCCTTTTTATTTTATCCTGTTATTTCTTAATAAATTGCAATAACTTTATTGCAATAATATCCACCAAATCAATTCAAATTAATTGTGAATATTTCAATCATGCCATTGAAAAATATGTGAATCATATTCACAACCCAAACTAATTTGTAAATTACATTTCCAATTAATTACTTAATGTGATTCCAATTCACATTAATAATTTAACAAATATTATTTACAAAGATTCTCTCTACAATATATCATGAATCATATTTATAATATATACATGGATATTATGGATAGCACTATCCACAATCTGTACTTCCTTGATAATCTCATTTAATTATCTTGGATATTCATTCTCACAATATGCATCTCATTCATATTATACTTGATCATTAAATCTCATTTAATCATCAAGACCTTGTTGCTTGGATACAAAAATTCATCATAGGAATTATTCATGAACTCCTTCAAGAATAATGTGCTTTCTCCGCAGATACTTGGAGATAAGGATAGGGCAATTGTATTGTTCCACGTATATTGACTTGGGACGTTGAGATCTAATCTCAAATCCCAGATCTACCTCCCATAGATGCATGATTAAATCAAATCCGTATACTTAATCTTCTCATTGCATATGAATCTCATTTAGATCAATGCCCAACACTTGGACTAAGATCAAGTTACTTTTCTACTGAGAGGAGTCACTAAAATCCAGACCTATTTCATCACTCCATCGGAATGGAAGCGTCATGGTTATACAATCGTTTATGATCACATCACCCTCAGGTATTCCCAATACCTGCACATCCTCCATACTGGAAGACCTATGATCAACCTGAAAATGAAGATCAATTTTACACTGTCTTCTTCAGGGTTCGATCACCAAGTTTCTCAATCTTGGTCATTGGGAATCGGTATCGATCATATGCTTTCCCAAAGCATATATCATACCTTTCAATTCTTGTCATGCTTCCAAAGAATGATGACCATGCATGGAATTTGATCTGTCCCAATACCTCATGAGTGAGCTCATGTCTTCCGGTTCATAAGTGAACATGTATGATCCCTTTGAGAGATCGTATTACTCATATGCCCTTACATGCACACCAGCTCGCCGATGTATAGACCTTGGTTAGGTTATCAACCTATTGGTCTGCTAAATGTACACACTCAGACATATAGTAACACATCTGTCTCTGGTCAGAGGATGTGTGCCTATGCTGTGACAGTATTCAACATAGGACTTAGGTTATCTCGATCTCGCTAAGTCGACCTTTGACCTAACTTATCTGATACCTCTGAATCAATATTCCCATGCAGAGGACCTGCATCAAGAGGTCGATCAGATATCAGCCTATGTGAGAAAGGGATTGCCATCTCCTACTCAGGCTGGAGATCATCTCTTAATAATCATTTGACGGTGCTTGATGAGTCCTCTATCTAACTTTTTAGATATTCATCCAAATACCAGCCTCTATGATTCAATTACTGAATCAACAGCTATATGATCATCAAGATGGCCATGGTACATAACCCTAAAATGTACAGAGGGACCTATTATGCAAATTATTTATTCTTCATTTCAGATCAGGGAATGATATTCGAAATAACATTTGTTGCATAATGGCTCACTGTGGGCTCGCATATCCAACACTAATCAGAGCCCCAGATCTGCAAAGGGGTATCAATCGCTAAGGATGTGCCATGCGTCAAGTGAGGCCACAACCGTCGTCCGATCCAGCACCTTAGGGGGAAAATTTAAACCCATAACCCCTCTTTTATTTTATTTTTATTTTGGTCCTATAATTATTTAGGATATTTAATATTTTTGTAAAATTGCTTAAAGAGCTCCTAAACTTATTGCATATTGCATTTAAGTCCTTGTCAGCTCAGCTCATGTGGCCCCCATGTGACCAGAGCATTTTGCATAGAAGCCCTTGCAGCTTTTTGTATTTGTAGTTTAGTATTTTACATTCGAATATCATTAGTAAATTTTGGGTATGTTGCATTCTGCCCCAGTACTTTTATTTTATTTGCAAATATACCCCTTCTAGTTTAAGTAATTTTTCTATTTATTTTGTATTTTTTATAAATATCATTTTTGCTCCAAAAATCATGAAAGAATATAGCAAGATGCCTTCTTGATTGAACTTTTGTGCCATAACTTTAGTTTTGCATTTTAGGCATTTTTTCCTATTTTTAAAAATAAAAAAGCATGGTTTATTTAATGTTTGCCTAAAATCCAAAAAAAATATAAATAGTATATGAAAATTCCAAAAATATGAGAATATTTATTTATTATTGTATTTTGTAGTTTCTAGACCAAAAATTCCGAAAATAGAAAAAGATAATCACTAAAAAATTAAAAACTCCCAAATCCGTATAAAAATTATAATTTTTTTTTAAAATCCAAAATATTTATTTCAGTCTCTCAATTTTCTATATAGTATATATTATCTATTAAAAATAGTTTTAAGGAATTTTCGACTTATTTTATATTTTTAATACCTTAAAACATTCAACCTATTTAGTTAATCCCTGTTTTGATATATTTTGGACATTAACATGTTAAAATATTGCAAAAATCACCAAAATAATAAAAAATATAAAAAAAGACAAAAAGATTTTATTTAGCAAATTTTCATTATTTTTAGCCTTATCTATAACTATTATATCCTATATTGTATAATACACACATAGTTATATCTCTCTCTTAGTATACATTTAAGTAGAAAATTAAAAATTAGAAAAATATAAAAGAAAATAATAATTAGAACTAAAAAATAAAATTTAAAATAAAAATATATATAATTGAAAACCCACACAAAAATACAATAAAAAGACAAGAGGAAAGGATAGTTTTTGCGCTTTATTGCACAATCTATCATGTTTGCTCCATGTGTTCGATACTCTACATACTTTCTCCTATACATACATTTTGTAGAGTTATAATAAATTTAACTCCACATTTATTTTGCTTTTCAATGTTGTATTCATTTATTTGTTAAATGTTGTCTGAATCAGGGATTCGTGAGAAGTCTCCTCAACAACAATCTATCTTTGCATTTAGTGAGGATAACTTTTAAACCCTCGTAGGTCCCTGCTCAACAATGATCTGCGGAGAATAAGGTGTTGCTCACCTTTGTCACTCTTGGCTAAGACATTCATGTACCGGATATATCTAAATGATTTCTTGTTGTTTGATTTTACATGAATCTTCTTTGAATAAATCAAATTAGTGCTTCAGAATCAATCTCCCTATTGGAAAAGGAGTAAACATTGATTGTGCTATCCATGCCCTCCTTTGGGAAGAGGATTTTCTTATGTCAAGATGCCAGGCTATGAAATACATGGTTCTTTGATTTGTTTAATGATGTCACAATCTTCTATAGGCGGTGCTGACTCACTTATCTCAAATGTGATTTTTGTGGCTTTTTGATAAGTGATCATATCCGTTGTATGCTTTTCACTACATAAGTGGAGCGAAATCTTCCCTAGCCCATAATCAACCACCCGCTTCGGCCATTCAAAGGAAAGACAGATAAAGAATAATCAGTGTCTGGAGTCAAGGTACAAGAGAATCCATGTCCAGCACAACAAAGTCCATCGGGAATTTCTTTCCTTGCACGGATACGATAACATCTTCCAATAAACCTCTAGGCCACTTAATGGATCAATAGGAAAACTGAAGGATCATGCGTGTCGATTTAAGCGAACCTAGCATGAATTCTTTCAACAATGATAAGGGCATGAGGTTAGTTGAGGAATTGCTATCAAGCAAAGTCGCTCAAATATCTAATAAAAAATCTCACATATAATTAAAGGTTCTCCCGTATCTTTCTTCTTTGTCAGAAGTTCATTGATCTCGTTAACAACAACTATTATGAGTATGTGCTTCTTTGATCTGTTGTTTCAGTTTTTACAGGTTGATGCTTTGATGTGCATGCCTCTTTCAGTCTTTTCTTCACAGGCGGCATGCATTCCAAGGATTTCAATAGAGACAACTCAAGAAAAATATTTTATAAGATCTCCACAATGGCATGCCCAGGCAATGATGTTTTTAATTTTCTGATTTTTGTATTTTTTTCCCTAGCAAATGGAAAAGGAGTAATTTACAAACTGAAAAGCATTGTTCTTATTTACTACTACATCATCATGTGCAATCGATGACTAGAATTGGGTATAGTCATCCAATACAAGGGGAAACTAAAAACAAGAATCTCAACTTTGTCGATCGGCACGGTATCGAATGTTGTTGTAGCTTTTTCTTTGTTATGTTCGTATCGACCTTGGATTTTATTTAGTATTTGGTCTTTTCATTTGTTCATTTTTTTGTAATTTTTAGTGATATGATGCGGCTCATCCTTCTTCTTCTTCTTCAACCAGCTCTATTACTGGATCGACAAATGTAGAAAATGATAATTTGGTAGTTGACACTTTATTCTTCTCCTTAGAGATTTGTTTAATCACTTATTCAAAGGGGCCTAACGTCCGATCAAGGAGTGCCTGTGGTGCCCGACAAATCAAGTCTAGCTATCGTTGTGTCGACCGCTCTCTCGGCACCTAGCCCATGAACAATCAATGAAGACAACAATCAGCCCATAGAATAAGTGAACAATGAATCTAAGTTAGATGTAATTTATTATACCATACAAATAAGTGTGTATAGCAAGAAAGTGTAGGGGTTGAGCCACAAAAAGCAACGAGGATAGGCACAAAAATTGACAATTAAAACAAGCGACCAACTATTGTTTTTGTGTGTTTTTATAAGGGTTTTTAATTTTTTTGGGGTTTTATTATATTCAATTTTAATGGATTTTTAATGTTTTATATGTTTTTTGCTTTTAAATTTTATAAATTTTATTCTTTTTATATTTTCTGATTTTTAATTTCGTTTTTTAAAATATTACAATTATATATATAATAATAAGTCTAATAGATATGTATATATAATAAATGGGTAGAATTCAGGAAATACAAGTACAATCCTTTTTATTTTTAAGGGTTTTCAAATATATTTAAGGTATTTATAATAACAATACTAATAATAATAAATATATAATTAGTAATATGTATATATAGTCTATATAGGATTTTCTATTTATAAATAAATCAATATATACTCAAAAAATATAAAATAAAATGTTTTTTGTTTTTATAATTTTTCATTAAATTTGTGATTTTTCTTATAATTTTTGCTAACTTTTAAATTTTTTTAATTGATTAAATATAGCAGAACAAGGAATATATTAATAGGTTGAGTTGTTCTTAAGATTTAAAAATAGATAATAAACTCAAAAATTCCCAAATCTATTTTTAATATATAATATATAATATAAATAAAAATAAGAGACAAACAAATATTTTTAAATTTTTATGTATTTTTTTACTGATTTTTATAAGATTTTTGGAGTTTTTCATTTTTTTGGAATTTTTGGTGATCTTTTGGAAAAATAAAAGGTTAGAAAATCAAAAATGCATAAATAAACACAAATGATTTTTTTTGATTTTTTCAAAACATTTTTATAATTTTTATGGATTTACAAATGTGAAATAAGAGTATTTTTATAAATACAAAATAATTTCAATTATCGTAAGAAAAATATATGTGATATATTACGGTTTTATGTACTTAAGATAATTTTACTACGATTTTTTTATGCAAAATTCTATTTGTAATAATTGAAATGCAACTACAAAATTAAATCTAAAGTATAAGGAAATTAATAAAGTTTCCGAGCATTTAATAACACATTACACAGGTTCATAGACATACATAAAAAATTTCCACAATTTAAAACATTATCCGCACTAGTAGGGGTATTAGTGTAAATACACAAAACTTCAGGACCCAATATGCAAATTTAATAAAAATATAACAGTGATAGACAAGGTTTGTGGATTAAAAATAAATATATAAACCTTCAAGGGTACATATGCAAAATACACAACCTCCTCATGCGCATAGGCACGTGAGGTAGTGTGGATTGGACCTAACTACGATTAGAGTAATCTTCAGAGCTCGAAGCGTCAATATTACATAAATATTTGAACTTTTCATAAAAAGTTTAAGGACTAAAAATAAACTACAAATATATAGGGACGAAGTACAAAAGACCCATCGAAGGGTGCTACATCTTAGGATCCTTTACTTATCCATGTGGCGGTCTACAGATGCACGATGACGCTTCGCACAAGCGGGCAGAGATTAGATAGCTTTGTTACCTGATGATGGAGAGTGGATGGATCTTGATGGTTACTGCTCCACTTGGAGATTGGTTGTGATCAGATAGTACTGGAGATGCTTGATAAGCGAACTGACCACTAGGGTATAAGGTGCTAAAACGGTCGTTGCGACCCAAGCGATCAGGATCGACTAATCAAGAAAAATAGACCACCAATAAAGATAAAAATCAAATCCAAACAAGCTAGCGGTCCTGCTATTAATTTTAACCTGGTATAGCGACAAGGGTCGAACACAAGGAGCACGGATTGGCCTCACGGCCTACGAAGTAGTCAAAAAGAAAGGAAAAGGAAATAAAAAGATATTTTTGGTGGTTTTTAAGTCTTTTTATATTTTTTTTTTGAATTTTTAAGATATTAAGAAAATAATAAAAACAAGGAAACAAGGCACTTCAACAATTTATTTAATACACTAAAAATAAACCAAAAATTCAAATAAAAATATTTTTGTATGTTTTATAATTTTTAATGTTTTTAGTGAATTTTTGGGATTTTTCTAATGTTTATTTAATTTTCTAAAAATCAAACAGTGAATGAAAAAGAAGGTACTGTCCAGCCGAGCTTAAGGGACCTAGATAAAATATCTAGAAGTCCCCAATAAGCCTGGAGGTATTTTTCCTGTATAGAGAAGAAAACAAGGAAAAATTGGGCACCTAAATTATTATTTTTGGATTTTTAGTTTATTTATTAGAATTTTTATAAGATTTTAAGTGTTTTTTCAATTTTTAGGTGTTTTAAGTAATGAAAAATAGCCAAAATTGGCTAGAAAATCGAGCACAACAAAACAAACAGTAGAGAATTTTTTTGTAATTTTTAGATGAATTTTAATATTTCTTTGTGATTTTTAAAGTCAGACAGTGAAGAAAATAGATGTTTTTGAATTTTTAAAAATATCAAAACAACACAAAATTGTCCCCAAAAATTCCAAAAAATCTTACACTTTGGCAGGAGCCATGTATCCAATTTTCGTTGGATTTGGAGTATATTTGTTATTTTATTAAAATCAAATACAAGGGCACAGTACAAAGGGACCTAACGCAAATGCCAAGAGTCCTGGGGGGTCTGGTGCAAATAACCCAGGAGGTCACGTGCATGGCGCATGCTTGGGGCACTCAGGGGCCCAATTGTGAGGAAAACAAGTTCCGAGGGCTATTTGGTAATAGGTACCAAAAGCCCAGGGGCTTGCTTGCAATTAACCCACTTAAATCACGCACATGCGTATAAAAACAACTCACAGGGGCATATCTGCAATATTACAAAAGTTTTCATTCATTAAGTAACATCCAAAACTACAAGGGGGTCAATGCAAATACACCTAAGAAATCACATGACGATGCATGTGGTCCACGTAAACAGGGGCATAAATGCAAATACCAGAAACTATATGGTCCAAAATGCAAATGTACCAAACTAAAATAAACTACCTAAAATATTTACAGGACTCAATAGTAAAGACAAAACAAGAGAGGACCTAAGTGATATTTACCCCTTATTTAAGATCCGAGGGCTGAGATGGCGCCACGTGCGTGATCGGAAGGTCGTGAGTCGCTGACGGTGGAAGGCAGTGGCTGAATCCTTCGTCTGGATCAACGTCGAGGAGGAGGCCACGTGGAGTGATCGACGGTTGTGGACCGAGGGCTCCTCTTCGCTAGATGGGCGGTCCAGATCAAATCGCCTACGGATCAAACGGTGAAGGCTCCTCGCAAGTAGATGGCTCTGATCCAATCTGGGCGAGTGGGCACGATCGGACGTCTGTATAGGATGGAGGACGAACAGTTCACAGGCGAGTTTCGTCGGCCTCGTGCGTGCGCTGGGGTCCTCCTGGAAGCTCGTTGAGGATCGGATGAGGTACGTGGGAAGCTTCCGCGTCTGCTGGAGGTCTCCGATGACCCAGCCGAGCTCTGGAGAGCTCCGGCGAGGTCAGCGGAGATGAAGCTTCTGGACCCAATGGTCCAAGCCCTCAGATGGGCTTGGATGATCCTGCGAAATAGACCAGACAGCTCGCGGGTCGAGGGAAAACTGCCTCGACCCGGTTAGGCGGGGTGAAGGTGGTCGGAGGATCGATATGGGCGAGCTCCGGCGAGGGGGTGGACGAAGGAGCTCGAACCCCAGCTCCTGTGCGAGCTGGGTTGGATGGAGGGGTGCAGAACGTGCGTGGGAAGAAGGCGAAGGCTTTGGCGCAGCCCGATGGTCGAGGGAATGGCGGACGTGGTCGGAATCAAAGGTGAACGGAAACGGCGATATTTTGGGGTAATCTAAAATTAGCGAAAAGGAAAGGCCAAAGGGGCTACCTGGGTGGACAAATCGACTGGGGGCGAGCTTGCGCAGCTCCTGGTCCTAGCCTCGAGGAGCGCCGACCTCCGAGGCTCGAGCTCCGGCTCTGGGCGGAGCACGACGGTGATACTCGCCGGATCAATGGGCCACTGCCCCTCTCCTCGCTGCGACACTTGCTGGAGCAAGCTGTCACTCTTGCCAACACATTGGAGGTCACAGGTAGCGAAGCAAATGAGCCAAATATGCGAATGGAGGTGGCGGAGCTGGGACTATATACGTTGGAGGGTCCGGGAAGAAGAGTGCGGGTAGGGCAATGGAGTGCGCGGATCCCGAGACGGTGGCTCCGACGAGGGTGGCGGATATGACGTGAGCAATTAGGACCCGGGGTTTAGGCGAGGCATGATCGGGTTTGGTTGCGAAAAATCCGAGAAGACGGGTCGGGCAACCAAGACCCGTGGGAAGTGGTCCTGGGGGGAGTTGACCGGGCGGTCAACATCCCCCTGGACCAATAGGAGAAGGCCACCTCAGCAATATTTGAAAAATCATTTTAAAATAGAAGGAAGCTGAATTACCAAAAACTCAAAAAATGAAAAATGTTTATTTTATTTTTTTTCTATTTTTTGGTGATTTTTAATTAATTTTTCAAAGTAAAAATAAGGTATGTACATAGTAGGGTTATATATAGGTATATATACAATATATAGGATTTTAATTCTGATTTTTAATTTGTTATTTTTATACAATTTTATTCCCATTTTATATTTTATTTATATCATAAAATAAGGAATAAAAAGATATTTTTATTTTATTTTTATTATTTATATACATGGGTGAAATAAATAGATATGTACACTTATATACATGGTATATTTACAAAGTATTTTTGGATTTTTAATTTTGTTATTTTTATTTTGTTTTTGTTTTAATTTATTTTATTTACTTACACTATATAATCTAGAATATTTACAAAACTTTTGGAAATTAATTTTATTTATTTATAGGGCTAAATAAATATAGGTGTGGTGGTATGTACAAGGTGAAAGTGATGTTTTTGTGTTCTTTTTAATTTTTTCTATTTTTATCTTGTTTTTATCTTTATAAATATATACAAATATTTACAAGCCAATTCGAGTCTATTTTTGTGAGGAAAATACTTTTATTTTATTTACATAAATATTTACACACATGAGCCCCTATCTCCCTCTACTTTGGCTTTTATGCGGTCAGGCCCATGCTGAGCCCTCCCTTGGGTTAGGTTGCTCAATATTTATTCTAAATATTTCCCTCTTTTTCTTTTTAATCTTTATTCTTTTATTTTTGCACAAAAGCATGCTAATTATAGGTTTTTACACAATGCAAGCCTTTGGTAATTATTTCTATTTACAACTATATACATGCATTTGCAAAGGTTTTTGTAGCTAAAATATAAGAATAAAGAGTGATGAATGAGTATTCATCACCCCCCTATACTTAACTTTGCTTAGTCCCTTAGCAAACACTTATTTGAAAAAGAAGTGAAAAAGAAATAAAGAAAAAGAAAAAGAGAATGTACATGGATCAAGGTTGATTATTAAACTTGCCTTCATTAAATTAAGGTATGGAGCTCGATCAGATCTTTGGATTATTAATGTGTCGGAACCTTATTGGGACTTAAGTTTAAAACTCAACAGCCTCTAAGTTCCACTAATCTATAACCAAGACTCCTCGATGCTCCAGATCAGAACAAGTCATCAATCACAAACCCTGAAGACCATGAATCTTTTCTTGTCCTGTGAATGTGAGGTCTAAGCTCTCCACCTCAGAAATGGCAACTTGACAACCCTCCCCAACAAGGTAACTCTATGACCCCAATCTGGCCACTCTTTCCTCGAGGAGCGGGGTATTCCCTTCTAAGTTCAAGTTCAACCGGCTCAAGAAGAGGAGGAAGAAGAGAATGGGTCAAGGCCAGTGTAGCCATGTACCCTTGGGAGCTTGACCAGTGTAGCCAAGTCTCCCTGCTGCAAGCTACATCAGGTGAATCATGAAACCAAGCTTTGCTTATTGCACTATATATACATACTCCGGTGGGATTATCATTTTCTATCAGACCCACCACTTTTTTGGAGTTATTTTCTTTTTGCATTTTTTTTCAAGTGCATCTATACAACATATACATGTGCAGCATATATACAAGGAGTTTTTCCTCTTGAGCCAGTAGACTATCCCTCTTTTGAAGCTTTATTGCAACCCACAACTCCCGTCGTTAGACCTCATGGCAACCAGACCAAGTTGAGACGTACTTCCTTCACTAAAATAAGAAGAGAGGTTCCGCCTAGAAGTACTACCCTCATATGCTACCCCAAGTCAAGGAAGACTGCCTCCTCACCACCTCATCCGTAGAGAGCTCGGTGCATAGTGCTGGTGTCCATGTAAAGCCATTGTCTATATGAGTCATGTGTTGTTGTTAAGTGTTCTACTTAGGCTCATTAAGATGACATGTGATCATAGCCTAGTGGACTCAAAGAATTAAGTCACCATGGACCTGAAAAGCCTTAAACCTAAGCCCTATAAGGTTCCTCTTAGAAGTTAGGTGGATTAAGATCTTAATCAAGCTCCATTTCTCAATTTGATTCCAGGCTAGTTTAAATGTCAACTATCATCCAGAAAAACTATATACATATGTACAAAAGATGCTATTTACACAAATTTTACAAACATGCAAAATTTTTGAAAAATGTTTTGAAATCATGAATGGATGATGCATGAAGTGCAAGTTTTGCAAGAAGGTATTTACACACATTTACACAAGATTTTTGCAAACTTTTGATTTTCAAAACATTTTTGAAAAATTTTGTACTATATACATAATTTTGATAAGAAAATATTTACACAAACTTTACACAAAGATTTTTGAAATCATTTTTACAAAAATAATTTGTACACTAGCTATTTATGTGCAAATAGTAGAAGGTTTATGTACATGAAAATTTTTTAATTTTTGTGATTTTTAGGGATTTTAGCCATTTTTATTTATTAACACACTCACACAAAGTACGAGTTATGGCTAAAGTATATGTGAAATATATACACACCCCCTATACTTAGCTCGAACGATGTCCTCAGAGTCAAGAGCGATGAAGAAGACATAACTCGTGCTAGGTATAGGGAAGTGAAAAGAAAGGCTATATACAAAGACGAATAGATGAAATTGAAAAGTCAAGAGGATCTCGGGTCTTCCCCCTATACTTAGGATCAAGTAATCCTAAGTATAGCAGGCTGTATACTAAGGGAAAACCGAGTGGAGAATGTACAGGGTCTACCCCAGCAAAAACAGGGGTAGAAGGAAACAAAAGGAATACCCGAAGATCCTACATCCCCCCTATACTTAGGGTAAAGTGCACCCTAAGTATAGCATAATCAATAGATGAAGAAAGGGATGTGGGGCTAAAGAATGTAATGATATAGACATCTGGATCTATACAAGGCGGAAGATCAGTGAGACTCAGGCGTGAGATGCCTTAGATGTGAGTCAAAGACCACATCTCACGCAAAATGAATAGGGGCAAGATCAACGACCCGCGGCTCATGATCTAGAAATGGCTTGAGCCGCTGGCCGTTCACTCGGAAGGTACTCTCAGAAGACAACTCGGATATATCAATGCTACCGTTGTCGTGTACCTTTCTTACCAAGTAGGGTCCCTTCCACTTGCTCTGTAGCTTCCCTGGAAATAAACGAAGCCTTGCATCAAACAGCCATACTTTCTGTCCAGGCTCAAAATGCTTGTGGCTGATATGAGAATCATGCCACTCCTTCACTCTCTCCTTATACTGTAGGCTGTTTGAGAAGGCGGTATCTCTCAACTCCTCCAGGGCTGCTAACTCTGCCCTCCTCTGGTCTCCTACACCATCTGGATCCATAAGTATGTCTGTAACTGCCCATAGTGACCTGTGCCTCAGCACAACAGGTAAATAGCACGGCTTGCCATATACGAGGCGAAAGGGAGATGTGCCCAATGGTGTCTTGAAAGACGTCCTATATGCCCACAAGACCGAGTCCAAAAGCTGTGACCAATCCTTTCGGTCAAGGCGGACGACTTTCTGCAATATAGTCTTGATCTCCCTATTCGACACCTCGGCTAGACCATTCGTCTGTGGATGGTAAGGTGTAGCAACACGATGGTCTATACCGAACTCGCTAGCAAGGGCCTTCACCTGGTCGTTGATGAAATGAGACCCCCCATCTGAAATCAAAACTCGAGGGACCCCGAACCGCGTGATGATGTGCTTCCTCAAAAATCGGCAAACTGTCCTCGCATCAGCGGCTCGGGCGGGGATAGCTGCTAAAACGGTCGTTGTGACCCAAGCGATCAGGATCGACTAATCAAGAAAAATAGACCACCAATAAAGATAAAAATCAAATCCAAACAAGCTAGCGGTCCTGCTATTAATTTAACCTGGTATAGCGACCAGGGTCGAACACAAGGAGCACGGATTGGCCTCGCGGCCTACGAAGTAGTCAAAAAGAAAGGAAAAGGAAATAAAAAGGTATTTTTGGTGGTTTTTAAGTCTTTTTATATTTTTTTTGAATTTTTAAGATATTAAGAAAATAATAAAAACAAGGAAACAAGGCAGTTCAACAATTTATTTAATACACTAAAAATCAATAAAAAATTCAAATAAAGATATTTTTGTGTGTTTTATAATTTTTACTGTTTTTAGTGAATTTTTGGGATTTTTCTAATGTTTATTTAATTTTCTAAAAATCAAACAGTGAATGAAAAAGAAGGTACTGTCCAACCGAGCTTAAGGGACCTAGATAAAATATCTAGAAGTCCCCAATAAGCCTGGAGGTATTTTTCTTGTATAGAGAAGAAAACAAGGAAAAATTGGGCACCTAAATTATTATTTTTGGGTTTCTAGTTTATTTATTAGAATTTTTATAAGATTTTAAGTGTTTTTCAATTTTTAGGTGTTTTAAGTAATGAAAAATAGCCAAAATTGGCTAGAAAATCGAGCACAACAAAACAAACAGTAGAGAATTTTTTTGTAATTTGTAGATGAATTTTAGTATTTTTTTGTGATTTTTAAAGTCAGACAGTGAAGAAAATAGATGTTTTTGAATTTTTAAAAATATCAAAACAACACAAAATTGTCCCCAAAAATTCCAGAAAATTTTACACTATGGCAGAAGCCACGTGTCCAATTTTCGTTGGATTTGGAGTATATTTGCTCTTTTATTAAAATCAAATACAAGGGCACAGTACACAGGGACCTAAACGCAAATGCCAAGAGTCTTGGGGGGTCTGGTGCAAATAACCCAGGAGGTCACGCGCGTGGCGCATGCTTGGGGCACTCAGGGACCCAAATGTAAGGAAAACAAGTTCCGAGGGCTATTTGGTAACAGGTACCAAAAGCCCAGGGGCTTGCTTGCAATTAACCCACTTAAATCCCGCACATGCGTATAAAAACAACTCACAGGGGCATATCTGCAATATTCCAAAAGTTTTCATTCATTAAGTAACATCCAGAACTACAAGGGGGTCAATACAAATACACCTAAGAAATAACGTGACGATGCACGTGGTCCACGTAAACAGGGGCATAAATGCAAATACCAGAAACTAAATGGTCCAAAATGCAAATGTATCAAACTAAAATAAACTACCTAAAATATTTACAAGACTCAATAGTAAAGACAAAACAAGAGAGGGCCTAAGTGATATTTACCCCTTATTTAAGATCTGAGGGCGGAGATGGCGCCACGTGCGTGATCGGACGGTCGTGAGTCGCTGACGATGGAAGGCAGTGGCTGAATCCTTCGTCTGGATCAACGGTGAGGAGGAGGCCACGTGGAGTGATCGACGGCTGTGGACCGAGGGCTCCTCTTCGCTAGATGGGCGGTCCAGATCAAATCGCCTACGGATCAAACGGTGAAGGCTCCTCGCAAGTGGATGGCTCTGATCCAATATGGGCGAGTGGGCACGATCGGACGACTGTATAGGATGGAGGACGAACAGTTCGCCGGCGAGTTTCGTCGGCCTCTTGCGTGCGCTGGGGTCCTCCTGGAAACTCGTTGAGGATCGGATGAGGTACGTGGGAAGCTTCCGCGTCTGCTGGAGGTCTCCGATGACCCAGCCGAGCTCCGGAGAGCTCCGGCGAGGTCGGTGGAGATGAAGCTTCTGGACCCAATGGTCTAAGCCCTCAGATGGGCTTGGATGATCCTGCAAAATAGACCAGACAGCTTGCGGGTCGAGGGCAAACTGCCTCGACCCGGTTAGGCAGGGTGAAGGTGGTCAGAGGATCGATATGGGTGAGCTCTGGCGAGGGAGTGGACGGAGGAGCTCGAACCCCAGCTCCTGTGCGAGCTGGGTTGGATGGAGGGGTGAAGAACGTGCGTGGGAAGAAGGCGAAGGCTATGGCGCAGCCCGATGGTCGAGGGAATGGCTGACGTGGTCGGAATCGAAGGTGAACGGCGACGGCGATATTTGGGGGTAATCTAAAATTAGCGAAAAGGAAAGGCCAAAGGGGCTACCTGGGTGGACGAATCGACTGGGGGCGATCTTGCGCAGCTCCTGGTCCTTGCCTCGAGGAGCGCCGACCTCCGAGGCTCGAGCTCCGGCTCTGGGCGGAGCACGGCAGTGATACTCGCCGGATCAATGGGCCACTGCCCCTCTCCTCGCTGCGACACTTGCTGGAGCAAGCTATCACTCTTGCCAACACAGTGGAGGTCACAGGTAGCGAAGCAAATGAGCCAAAGATGCGAATGGAGGTGGCGGAGCTGGGACTATATACATTGGAGGGTCCGGGAAGAAGAGCGAGGGTAGGGCAATGGAGTGCACGGATCCCGAGACGGTGGCTCCGGCGAGGGTGGCGGATATGACGTGAGCAATTCGGACCCGGGGTTTAGGCGAGGCATGATCGGGTTTGGTTGCGAAAAATCCGAGAATACGAGTCGGGCAACCAAGACCCGTGGGAAGTGGTCCTGGGGGGGAGTTGACCGGGCGGTCAACATCCCCCTGGACCTATAGGAGAAGGCCACCTCAGCAATATTTGAAAAATCATTTTAAAATAGAAGGAGGTCGAATTACCAAAAACTCAAAAAATGAAAAATGTTTATTTTATTTTTTTCTATTTTTTGGTGATTTTTAATAAATTTTTCAAAGTAAAAATAAGGTATGTACATAGTATGGTTATATATAGGTATATATACAACATATAGGATTTTAATTTTGCTTTTTAATTTGTTATTTTTATACAATTTTATTCCCATTTTATATTTTATTTATTTATATCATAAAATAAGGAATAAAAAGATATTTTTATTGTATTTTTATTATTTATATACATGGGTGAAATAAATAGATATGTACATTTATATACATGGTATATTTACAAAGTATTTTTGGATTTTTAATTTTGTTATTTTTATTTTGTTTTTGTTTTAATTTATTTTATTTACTTACACTATATAATCTAGAATATTTACAAAACTTTTGGAAATTAATTTTATTTATTTATAGGGCTAAATACATATAGGTGTGGTGGTATGTACAAGGTGAAAGTGATGTTTTTGTGTTCTTTTTAATTTTTCTATTTTTATCTTGTTTTTATCTTTATAAATATATACAAATATTAACAAGCCAATTTGAGTCTATTTTTGTGAGGAAAATACTTTTATTTTATTTACATAAATATTTACACACATGAGCCCCTATCTCCCTCTACTTTGGCTTTTATGCGGTCAGGCCCATGCTGGGCCCTCCCTTGGGTTAGGTTGCTCAATATTTATTCTAAATATTTCCCTCTTTTTCTTTTTAATCTTTATTCTTTTATTTTTGCACAAAAGCATGCTAATTATAGGTTTTTACACAATGAAAGTCTTTGGTAATTATTTCTATTTACAACTATATACATGCATTTGCAAAGGTTTTTGTAGCTAAAATATAAGAATAAAGAGTGATGAATGAGTATTCATCAATGCTTGGATGAACTTGGAAGAACAATAGTAATGTATTGATTCGATCTTCGATATCTTGCGATTCCGATCACCTAGATGGCTTGTAGGTGGATCAAAATGGAGCTAGAGCTCCTTCACTATGGTAGGTTTCTTCAAAAATATCCAAGACCCATCAATGGGTTATGGCGTCTCATGGAGTTCCAGTGACCTGGGGACCTTCCTGCAGGTTCAAAATCGCCTCAAAAAGGTTGTGTACACCTAGGACAAGCGGGGTTAGCTTGGTCGACAAAAAGTGGTGGTCTTGGGAGTATTTTCGAGTGGAAATATGTACAGGTGAGTCGGGGTGGAGCTCTCCAGTGTAAGGTGGAGGAAGGAGATCTTGATCTCCTAACCTATGCATGGAGCTTCAAAAGTGAAGGGCAAAGAGAATGAGGCAGTTGTGGTGGTAGAACGGTGGGTTGACTAGCATAATGAACGTCGGAGCCTAGTGATCCAGCATAATATTTCTGATATTTTCAGCCATTTTAAATGAAATCAAGGGAAACAGAATACTAATATAAGCTACTTACTGATCTAAGAATAAAAAAATGCAAGGTAAATGAGCTCACCCATCGTAGAATGGCCGAGAGCAAGAATCGCACGGAGGAGCTCCGGTGAGGTGTTGACCTTCTGCTATTGACATTCTCCTCGATGTGGATCATAGGAGGATACCTCCCAATCACCAAGGGTCGCACTAGGGATCGATTCAAGGGTTTAAATGGTCTTCAAGAGGGATCAAGCTTCAAATATGGGGTGAGGTGGAGTTTATTTGCAGGCGACATTTGACCACGCGAATCCGCTTGATCCAGTGATCCATCGTCCGAGGAATTATATGTGCATGAAAGGGTGTGGATTGAGGAGCAAAAGTCAAGAAGAAGTTGAGCAAAAATAAAAAAAAGCATTGGGCAGAGAAAAATGGAGAAGACGGGTCGCTAACACCGTGACTGCTATAGGTCTATGATGGGTGAGGAGTTAACCGAGGTCAACGAGGACTCGCTCCTCATAGGTCGTTGTCAAGTGCAAAACAAAAAAATAGAAAGTAAAAAATTAAATAATTCAAAAAAATAGTAAACGAATTAATTGAATAAAACTTAAAATATAAGAAATGTTTATTGATTGATGTTGTGGCTTAGAATAATATTTATTTATTTATACAATGTGATTTATTATGTATTAAATTTTACACGTATACAAAAACCTATATATGAAGTATTTTATTTTTATTTTGTATTTTAGATCTTATTATTTTATACACATATTATATATATAACTTATTTAAATATACATTTACATATTTTTAGTTTATTTTTTTGATTTTTTACTTAAATAGGTGTGTATATATATATATTAAAGGTACAATTTACCTATAAATTAAAGTATATTTTTTATTTTAATATTTTTGAATGATTTTTATTTTTTTTTATTTTTATGATGTACATGTATTTTAAATAATAATTATAAATATATAAAGAATATAGGATAGTAAAAAATATAAAGAATAAATATATTGATTACTTTATACATGTATATTGCATAATGAGGGCCCAAAAGCCAACTGTTGTATCTTAATTGCAAATTGTAAGAAACTGCCTTCATTAAATAGATAATTTAACTTTATGAACAATAAAGGTGATTTTGGTTAAATTTGAGTTTGTATGGAGAAGATACTTGTTTGTAAAGTTTTCTTTGCGCCTTTTATTCTATGTCTCGGGCACACTGTGCATTATTTTTTAGTAAAATAAATTTGATATTTTTCTTTATATTTTTATGTATAAGTTTCATATAGAGGATTTTATTATTTGAGGTATAAAAATAAGAAGATAAAATAGGTCCCAAAAGCATGTTTATTATCAAATCAAATTAGGATTTTTGAGAGTTATCTATACAATTTCTATGCCTTATCTCCCCTTACTTTATTTATTATCGATTAAGTCATTATGATGATCGGGTCTCAGTGTCTAGGGTCACTCAGTATCTTTGACACTTCATTATTTTTCTTTTCTTTCCTTTATTCTTTTATTTTGGTATTAAATACAATATTTTATACAATATTTATAGATAAATTATTGAGTGTTATTTGCACAAACTAATGCTATATACATGCATTTAGCAAGGGATTTAAAGCTAGAATGAGATAATAAAGGTGATGAAATGGAGATTCATTGCCCCATATACTTGATTTTGCTAGTCCTTAGCAAACACTTATGTTAATGAGTGCATAAAAAGAAAATTAAAAAGAAAAAAGAAATAACTTGGATTGATTTTAACTTTTTTTCATAAAATCAAAGTTTGGAGCTTAGTCAGACCTTTAGGAATTTAGGTTTGGTTGTAACCTTATTGGGAGTCAGATTTGAAACTCAATAGCCATAAAGAACCACAACACTTTGTCCAAGTCTCCTTAAAAGCCAGGATATAACAAGTCTATATCATACACATTTGCTTATGATCATGAGGCTATCATGTACAAGGTAAGTGATATGTAGCTCCTCTCGGTCGAAGCGGTAAAGAGACAGTATACTCCAACATGGTGACTCTGATTCCCCAATCCAGCAACTCTTCCCTCGAGAAGTCGGGTATTCCCTTCTAAGTTCAAGTGCAATCAGCTCAAGAAGAGGAGGTGGAGAAGAAAATGGATGCTAGCCAGTGTAGCTACCTATCCTAGAATGCTCAACCATTGTAGCCAAGTCATTTAGATGCAGGTTCACATGAATCTTTGACTTTGAAGCACAAGCTTGTATTGAATACATACTTTTGATTTTCTTTGATTTTTATACATGTATTATTTTTGGAGTTTTTTATTTTTCATTTTTTGAATACTATTTACATCAGCATTTACATAAGGACTTTTTGTGTAATAATTTTTTGATTTTTAAATTTTTATGGATTTTCTGTAATGTTTTTGCAAAATATTTTGCACTTTTTGAAAACATTTTGCAAATTTTTATGGGTTTTGAAAATTTTGATTTTTTTGGGATTTTTGAATGAAGGTTATTGGAAGAAGTATGTATAGATATTTACAAGGGAGTACATGTGTTATTTACAATGATTAGGTGAAGGATTTACACTGGGCATTTATAGGTTAAGTTAGTTGATATTTACATGTTATTATATGCAAGGCTTATAAAGAATTATATATAAGGTTCTCCAAGTAATTTGAAAATATTTTAACAAAAAATTTTGAAACCTTTTATTTTGAAAAAAAATTACTAATAATTTTTTATTTATTTACCAAATTCAAAAATCAATTTACAAAGATTTTTCAAACAATATATATATATAGTTCATAGTATTTTTGTAACTATTTTCCAAATTGTTTTCAAGCTAAATTTTCAAAAATTTTATTCAAATGAATGAAAAAGATTTTTGCAAGTATTTTAAATGATTTTTACAAAGGTTTGAAAATATTTCACAAAAGTTTTCGAAATGGTTTTCAAAAGTTTTTTCAATATCTTTTCGAATCACTTTTTTCAAATCATTTTGCAAAACTTTTTTAACCAGGTTTGTTGCTCATATTTATAAAGATTTTTCAGAATTTTTATTAATGTAGAAATGTATTCTTTTTATTGGAATTATTATGCCCTTACCCATATAGTATTTTAGCGTATTATTGAAAAATACGAAAGTACAAGTTATGGTTGAAGTATATACAATGTATATACGACCCCTATACTTTGCTTGAGCTATGCCCTCAAAGTGATCAAGGAGAACAAAAAGAAGACATGATTCATGTTGAGTATAAAATAGCCTATACTACAATGACTCAATAAATAATAAGAAGTTGGACATCCCCCTATAATTTGTATCAATTAATTGTAAGTATAGCATATTGTATACAACGCGTGGATGATCGAGGATTAGAATGTACGAAATCAATCGAATCGTCCCGTATCCCCCTATAATTAGGGTGAGATATCCCTGAGTATAGATAGAGTAATCAAGAATCTAGGAGATTGGAGAGGGATTAAAGAATGGACAACTCGGGTCACTCATCCCCCCCATACTCAGGAATCAAGAATCTAGGAGATTGGAGAGGGATCAAAGAATGGACAACTCGGGTCACTCATCCCCCCATACTCAGGAATTAGGAATGAGAAGAGGAACTTACGGAAGAATCAAGAATCAGGAATGAGAAGAGGAAAAGAAGAAAATAAGAAAATGAATTTTAATCTGATAATCTGATTTGTGTGAGCTTAAGTATCTGATCCATTTGTATCTATAAGCTCCCCTTCAAATACCACTTGAATCAAGTCTATGACGAAAAGAAATGTATCATGCTTTAGGTATGGCTTCAGAAATTGTCCGCTCACCACAAAATGTTGTGCATCAGCTGACAACTCAAATATTAACATGCTTTCATTATCATACACAGTTCTAACTGAGATAGGCCCTGTCCACTTTCTCTTCAGCTTTCCTGGAAATATTTTCAACTTGGCATCAAACGACCAAATCTTCTGTATAGGCTCGAAAGTCTTTCTTCGGATGTGCTTATCGTGTCATTTCTTGACTTTCTCCTTTTACATGAGGTTGTTGTCATATGCATGGTCTCTGAATTAAATCAGACGTTTTAGATCAACTTTTTTTCCTTCCAGCTTTTTCGGAATCCAAATTACACATATTAAGTACCCATAATGATTTATGAATGAGTTCCATGGGAAGATGACATGGCTTGCCATAGACGAGACGGTAGGGAGACATGCCTAGAGGAGACATGTAAGTAGTGTGGTAAACCCAAAGAACCAAGTCGAGCAACCATGACCAGTCCTTCATATTCAGTCGTACATGTTTCTACAGAATTGTCTTTATCTCCTTGCTTGAACATTTAGCTAAGCCATTATACTGTGGGCGGTACGTCGATGTAACATGATGTTCTATGTCGTATTCTTTCATCAGTTTCTTGACCTCTTTATTTATGAAGTTGCTTCCCCCATATAATATAAGAATTTTTGGTATCCTGACTATGAGATGATATTGTCTTTGAGGAATCGACATATGGTCTGACTATCTCAGCTCGAGAGGGGATAGCCTCCACCCAACAGCTCACATAATCAACGACCATTAGGATGTACTCAAAACTTTGGTTGTTAGAGAATGGGCCCACAAAGTCAATATCCCATGCATTGAAGATGTATGAGATCTGAATGTATTTTAGAGGCATTGTATCTCTCAAACTGATTGTGCAACCCATTCTCTGGCAGTCACTACATCCTTTTACTTATTCGTCTACATCCTTAAAACGTATTGGCCACTAGAGGCTATATTGAAGCGCCTTAGTTGTCATTATCTTTCTAGAATGGTATCAACCAGCTTCAAGTTTATAACAATGTTCTAGGACACATGTAATTTCCTCCTGAGGTATATACCTTCTCCATATGTAATATGCTCTCTCACAGAATAGATAAGTAAACTCCCACTGGTAGAAATGTATCTCTGACAAGAAATCATCAACTTTGAGATTTTTCCAATCAGGTGGAGTCTTCTTGGAGAGAAGGTAATTCACTATATCATCATACCATGGGAGCAAGGTGACAGACATGATTGCCTCATCTTAAAAGACCTATGTGATTGGAATTATATTCCGCTCAAGAGTCTCAGTCTCAACTATTCTCGAAAGATGGTTTGCCACCACATTTTTGATTCCAAGTTTATATCAGATTTCCAAATCAAATTCTTAGAGTAGAAGGATCCATCAAATCAAATGAATCTTGGCATCCTTCTTTCTTTGTAGGTATCGGATGGTAGAAAGTTCTATGTAGACTAAAGTTGCGCATCGGGCCTGGTCAATTTGAGTTTGAGTTAATCTAGCCCAAGCCCATTTAAGTAAATGGGCTAATGGGTTGGGCCTAGGCCCATTTTATTTTCAAACTCCAGGATCAAGCCCAATCCCGGCCCAAACAAAATGGACCGGGTTTAGGTCAGCACAGCCCAATTTAACACTTCTGTACACCAATATCATGTGTTCCATTCTACTTGCATTTGTCTGGTTGTTTCTTATGCATGTGCTCTTGTTTAAGAGTTTAAGTATGCTAACTAATTTGCGATTCTGATATTAGATGTATGTTGGAAATATAAATTTGGTAAAAAAATATGGCAACTTAAACCACCATTCAATTCACCATTACATATTCTATTGTAGATGCGGGTACTATGACCCAATACAGATAGGTTACGTATAGTTTTACATGCTATAACACTTGAGGACATAGATTCCATTCTTTCATATTAATGTAATAATCTTGCATATTAATGTAATAATGTCCTCAATCCATGCTAATGGATATGATTATTAATAGGTCTAACCATTTATTGTACACTCGAAATAAGGATATAAAAGTTAGAACATGGTATTTGGAACGAACATGAATATACTGGATATAATTATATCTTATAGGTCGAGATATCGGGCCTGCAGATTGGGGCCTTCTCAAGCTCGAACTGGGCCCGATAATCGTTACAGGCTCATTTAGGGGCCCACGACCCACCCACTAAGTTTCGATTTTGGGTTTGGGTTAGGTTATGTGTGTTGGGTTTTGGTCCAAGTCAAGTCGGCCCAACCCAATGCACAAACCTAGTGTAGACTATAACCTTGGATCCCAATAAGTGTGATCTGAACTTCTCTAGGATAAAAGTACAGCTAGCAACACTTTCTTGGTGATAATGTAGTTTTTATGGGCCTCATCCAGTGTTTTGCTAGTGTATTGAATAGAAATGGATGTCCATCCCATTTTTATCCAAGAACAATACCTACTACGTAATCATAGGCATCCGTCATGATCTCAAATATAAGAGATCAATCAGGTGGCTGTAGGACAAGAGCATGTGTTATAAGGTTCTTCTGCAAATTGAAGGATTGGAGAACCCGGTCATCAATGAAAAAATAGGTATCCTTTCCAAGAAGCTCAGTTAATGGTCATGTGATTTTGCTAAAATCTTTAATGAATCTTCTGTAAAATCCCACATTTCTTAGAAATGACTGGACTTGCTTCAAATTAAATGGTCGCTCAAGTTTTGAAATGACTTCTTTGTTAGCTTGGTCAAACTCCATACTACGCTTGGAGATGACGTGACCCAGCATAGTCTCTTCAGTCACCATGAAGTGACTCTTTTCCCACGAGACTACAAGATTAACTTTGCAGCACCTCTTCATAACTTGATCTATATACCGCAAATATTTGTCAAATCTGTCAATGTAGATCGAGAAATCTTCCATGAATACCTCAAGGAAACTACCAACAATATCAGCGAATACTGCCAGCATACACCTTTGGAATGTGGCGGGTACATTGCACGGTCCTAATGGCATTCTCCTAAAGTCATACATCCCAAATGGATAAGTGAAGGTAGCCTTCTCTTAGTTTTAAGGCGTAATAGCAACTTGATTATATACAGAGAAACCATCCAAGAAGAAGAAATATTCCTTCTCTGCTAGTCTTTCGACTATCTGGTTAATGAAGAGAAGTAAAAAATGATCCTTCTTGGTGGCAAGGTTTAGGAATTTTAATCCACATAGGCAGGCTAAGAAGTCAATATTATGGTCAGAATCTCCTCTCCCTTGTCATTAGTTATAATGGTGATCCCAAATTGCTTCGACACTACATGTAGGGGACTCATCCACTTTGAATCATAGATGGGATATATAAATCCTGCATCATAGAATTTTATAATTTCTTTCATCATAACCTCCCAGAGGTTAGTGTTCAGTCTGCATTGGAATTCTGGGGATGGTTTGACATCTTCTACAAGGTAAATGTGATGCAAGTAGAGCGACAAGTTAATCCCACGGAGATCCTTGTTATTCCAGTCAATTGCCTTGCGGTTTCTTTCAAGAACCTCAAGCAGATGAGATTCTTGGTCTTTGTTCAAATGGGAATTGATAATGACCAGGTGCATATAAGGATCACCAATAAGGAACTCATACTTCATGTTTAGTGGCAACATCAACAATTGTGAAAGGTGTCAGATCTTTTAACTATCGACTATCCATCACTATTAGTTCAGAATATGAATACAAAATATCACACATATCGACAATGAAGTCTTTTCCCTTAGACGAGGAGGGATGTTTAATTATTTCAGCAAACACATTAGCACAGATCTCATCATCAAAGACCTTGAGATTGACTGCTCTATCAAGTACTTCTTCAGTGGAGAGGAACTCCAATATCTCTTTATCGTCCAAGAACAGATTCATGTCTCTACTTTTAGCTAAGAAGTCACAGTCTTCTGGTCCTTCTGGCACAAGCTTGTTCATCTCAGATACTGCTTCTATTAGTTTCGGCTCGGCAATTGTCTCTATCTAAACTTTATCACTGCTTGAGTGGAAGGTGATTTCTCCAGTGTCGTTATCCACTACTGCATCAGTTGTTTGAAGGAACGATTGACCAATGATAATAGGGGTGTGGACCATAGGAATGGAGGTGTCCATGTCCAGGACAATAAAATCTATAAGGAACTGCATCACTTGAACAATGATGATCACATCCTCCAAAATGCCCTTGGATTGCTTAACCGATCTATCTGTGAATTGCATGCTCATCTTTGTTGGCTTGAGCGACCCTAACAAGAATTATGTGAGCATAGATGATGGCAATAAGTTGATGATGACCACTGTCAAGCAATGTGCGCTCGAACTCTTGATTGAAAATTTAGCATCCGATCAGAGGTGCTCCCTTGCATTTCTTCTTATTTGGGAGATTGCTGATGGCATTCACAGTGGCTATGGTGAGAATGTGCCCAGGTCTCTGACGCCTGGTCTTGTGGGGTTGATGCTTCGTGGCACATGCTTCTTTTAATCTCTTTTTCATGACAAGCATGTACTCTATGGCCTTGAGAAATGTCATTTCAAGCATAATATTTTGCAAGATTTCTACAATGCATGGATCAGATAAAGCATTTTTCATTTTTTTCTTGTTTTTGATTTAATTGCTTCAGGAAATAGAATATGTAAATCAGAAAAAACTACATTCTTTGCATTTATGTCAATATCATTTTGTACAGGCAGAAGGCAAAAAGGTTTAAATTCATCTACATCAAGTGCACCAAAATAAACTATAGGCTCCGCTCCATCAGTGATAATCGAGTATTGCTACCAGTCAAAAAGTATGTTGTAGAAACTGCTAAATAAAATCCAATTAATCCAACAAAAGACACTGAAATCAGGAGAGAGAGAGAGAGAGATAATGAGTCAAGTCGTTTCTCTCCTAAATTTCAACATTTCACTATTTTATTTAACCAGGTAAGTGTTCCTTGGTCGAACTCAAGGAGGCAAAAAATTGCATCCGGACTTTTTGAATGAAGGAAATAATTTTGTGATTTTTTATCTCTTTCTATTCTTCTTCTTCAAGAAAACTCTTTTTGGTCAATTTTGTGATTCTGCAAGAAAACTCTTTTTGGTTGATTCTGCAAGAATTTTTTTATCTTTTTTATTTGATTTTTATTTTTCATTTTTTAATTATTTTTTAAAATGGACATTTTTCAAATAATTTATCTACAATATGCTATGTAAAAATAATAGAGAGTAAGATGATACTATATAGTAAATGAATTACTCGAGTAGCAAGATCAAGAAGAACTCAAAAAGAAATCAAGATAATCTAAAAATCGAAAAATAAAATCACAATTGAAATGTGATGAAACTCTTTGAAGTTCTATTCAATAAATTGAAGAAAAATAATATGCTATAATAATGTCCAGGGGTCTAGAAGTGTTCAAACTTCAATGTAGAAGGAAACGTAATAAAAGAAAATGCTCTTCTTTCAAATAGGTCTCTAGTCAGGGACTTAATTGCAAGAAAACTATGAAACCCTTACACTTAGATCCCTGTTCACAGACCTAAATGTAAATAATATATCTCTTGGAGGCATGAATGGAACTCTGTAATATGCAAGGGCTTTTTAGAAATTTTTCCACCCCTTCAATATTTGTTGCTAGGATTAGATTGGTGGAGCCAATCTGGGTCGTCCCATAGGGACATGTGTCAACCACCTCTAACATAGATTCTTCCCCAATTCTTGACGAGCGATGGTGCTAGATCTTCCTTGTCTGATGATTTTCAGCTACTGAGGGCGACGGTGCTCCTCCAGCATGGCTAGGAAGGGGTCACCTACACCCTCCAAGCTCGCTTGTGGCGGGTGGACGAAGAAGGTGATGGTTGTTCAAAAGGAGAAGGTCGACTGGGTGTGGCTTTTGGAACTAGGATTTGTGAAGAACACGTAACTCCAAATGATGAAATTGAAGATGGCTATGCTCCAGACGATCATGAAGATTCTGCAAGATGTTCTCTATTGCTCTATTTTCAATAAAACAACTAAAGATTAAAGTGCTTTTGCATTTCAAAATAACTTCCAGTATAAGGAAATTCAAGAACAAAACGTAAGTAGATTTCGAATGTAATTGTGATCTGATTTTGAGTGATAATAAAATAAGATGATTCTGAATATCTAATAGAGTGATTAGATCTCCTAATTGATGCACGAAGATAGAGAAATGTGAGATGAATGAAGGAGTTCACCTGGGATATAGGGTTTAGGACCCCACTATTCTTGCTCCTCGACTAGTGATGCTGGAGTGCTACGCTTATGATGGCGGCGATGTAAGATGGATAAAAACATAGGAAGGCTCCTCCATTATTCCAACTTCCACGCAGGGTCGTCCTTCAGCCCTGTCACATACAGAATGAGGTAGAGCTGTGTAGAAAAGATGGGGAGATGACTAAGTTATTTTTGTTGCTGGATAGTTAGTTGTGACAACTGATCTTTGAATCAATATATAGGGAAATCAATGAAGGTTCGGTGTAGATCCAATGGTGGTCGAATATGAGGGTATTTAGAAGATTCAGATGAGTGGTTTGGATTGAAGAATAGGTGGAATGTGGTGTGTGGAAAACTAGTTGAAGTAAGCCAATTGAACAGAATGCCAAACAACCTGTTCTTGAAGAAGAAGGGCTCAAGTGCTGACACATGTCAACACATGATAGGCCAAAAAATAAGTTATCTTATAAATTAGCTAATAAATAATAAATAGACTCATTTAAATTAGGTTAAAAATATGGTAAAATTTATTTTGATTAATAATATATATTTTATGAATTATAAATATAATATTAATAAATAAGTATATAGTATACTTAGTAAATAAGATCTTGGTTTTTAATTTAATAATTTAATAAAGGGATGTTTACCCAACAGACCCTATAAACACTTTAAAATGCCTCTACGACCTTTTGCATAACGTAATTACCCCATCAACCCTGTAAATTACCCTAAGAACCCCCAAGGGCTTAAAACATATTACCCGGAGGGTTCATGGGGTAAGAGTTGGCAAGTTTACGGGGTCGATGGGGGAATTAGGTTTTTCAAAGGTCGTGGAGGTGATTGGTAAACTCTATAGGGTCTGCTGGGTAAAAATCCCTTTAATAAATAACTTATTATTTTTTTATATTTTAAAAATTAATAAATTAATAGATATGAGTTGTTTGCATTTTTCTGGTTTTTTACAAATTAATTTAGATGTACAACAGATATATGTTACACATATTAGTTTCATCTATAAATTATGGTTTTTGAAATATCTAAAATATTAAATGAGGGTAGAAATTCTAAAATAATTTATAGAGTAAATACAAGATCAAGAAAATAATTCAAAATTATAAAATAAATGATACTGTATATATTATGTTCATAATAAAATAAATAGCCCAGAAACCCAGTTGTCATTAAGTCCCAAAATCAACTTTTTGCAAACAGACCCCGATTTTAGTGAAATCACCTTCATTAATTAGAGAATGTTATTTTATGAACTTTAAAGGTGAGTAGAGTGAAATTGGAGTTCTTATGAATAAGTTATGATGGTCGGAAGTTTACAAATTGACTATTTGAAAGTTGGATTTCTTAGCATATATAGAAGTTGAGATTTTTCTAGAATTTTGGTATTTTTATATACGTTTTAGGCATACATAAGGGAAGAGTTTAGTGAAAATATGTCGGAATTAATTAATAAAAATTCATTGAAGTTTTGATAAATATAGGATAAGTAAGGAATAATGTTCTATGTACATAATTAATTCTTTTTGTTGTTTTCTTACTTATCTCCCCCTACTTTATTGTTTGTCGACCAATCCATGTTGACTTGGTATCGAGGGTTAGGTTATATAAATATTTCCTTCAACTATATTTATATTTTATTTAGTCATATTGTACTTATATACATATTTACAGACTGCCTTTTTTATTTTCTTTCTTTTTATTCTTTTATTTATTCACATGTTTTAAGGCATAAAAATGAATTTTTATTCATGAATGTTATTTTTTTAAAAGATGTGAATTAATGGTTATTTATATGCATTTGTTAAAGATTTTAAGATAAAATGCACACAAAAAGTTAATGAATCATGGATTCATCAACCCCCTATACCTTGCTAGTCCCTTAGCAAAAACTTATTTGAAAAATAAAGACAAAAAAGAAAGTTAGAATGAATTTGTTTTTCTAAACCAATTCATGAGAACAGATAAAAGGTAGATCTTGGTCAGGCCTGAAATAAGCATTTTGTCGGAGCCATAACTAGGATTAGGATTTTAATCTCAGTAGTCCTCAAGTTCCACAAATCCTTATCCAGATTCACCTCAACATACAACTCATATCGACTTATCCATATCACTAACTCTATCAACCTTGAATTCAATTTGTACGATGTGTGAATTATGTTAGCTATTTCAACTTAAAGAAGTGTAGAACCACCCATTCCAATAATGCACTCCCATTTGTTCCACATCGAGCTACTCTTTCCTCGAGAAGGGGGGGTATTTCCTTCTAAGGTTAGGTCGTGTTGTGTCCAAAATAGAATAGAGAGAGAATATACAAGAATGGGAAAAGAACTGGAGTACGACCAGCATAGTCGCATCTCCTTGTGAAGACCAGCTAGTGTAGCTAAGTCTCCATAAGATGCGCATGCTTTTTGGAAGCTTGGACCATTGTGCTCATATTTGTATTTAGTGGTTTGCTTCTTTTTGGTAGACTTTGTAATGTTACTTGCACTGCATCAATCTTTTGTGAGCCGACAGATATATCATCTTTTCATTCCATCCATTTTTAGGATCTTGGAAAAATTATGCCAACAGACCCTTCCCTCGTCTGAAGCTTTATTTCAACCCCACAACTCTCGTTTTTCGACGTCCGCACCACTAGAAAATGATGAAAAAGTACCACTAAAATGAATTCTCCTTCGCAACCCCATGCAAGTCGAGCTAAGTGCAAAGCACTTGTGTCCAAAATTTGTTCATTGTTGGAGAGTTAAATGGATGACACCAAGTGTTCTACTTAGGTAATTTTAAGTTGAATTCCTAAACATGGTCTCATATAACCCAATGATTTAAGTCAAAGACCTGAAGAGTACAAATTCTAGTTTCTAACTAGGATCCTTACAATAAAGCCAAAGGACGTAATCAAGCTCCATCCTTTAGACTATTCTCAATCTTTAATTCTGGAAATCAAACTTATTCTGAAAAATGCAAATGCAAATGCAACCATGTTTTTGTGGAGTACATTTTCTGAATTTTACTCATTTTTAGGATTATAAAGATTTTACATTTTTTTGGATTTTAGGACTTTGTATTTTTTGGATTTTTCAATTTTTATAAATAAGTATATTTACAAGAAATTTACAAGATAAATTACCAATATTTTATTTTGATTAAAGAACTAATGTATTTTACAAATTTTATCTATGAAGATTTTAAAGATTAAGTTATTTACACATAATTCAATAAATAGCATTTTAAATAAGTATTATACATATTACATATATATTTTAAATACATATTTGAAATTAAGAATTTTAAATAAGAATTTTACATATATTTTACTTATTTACAAGGATTTTATAATGATTAATATATATGTTTTAAATAAAATTAACCCTTACCCATTTTTTTGGATTTTATAGATACAAAAAATACATAAAAGTTTGAGTTATGGACAAGAGTATATATAATATGTAGACACACTCCCTATACTTAGCTTGTGCTATTTCCTCATAGCATGAAAAGAGAAAAAGGAGTACATAACTCATGCTAAGTAAAAGTGGGTGAAAAAATAAATGAATAGAAGTCAGTGGGCTCCCTATACTTACAATATGGTCATCGTAAGTATAGTGGAAGACAGAAATGAGGTTACTAAGGGAAAGGAATATACAAACGAAGGAACGAAAGAAAAAGAAGAAGAAATGAAATCAATGAAATCAACCCCCCATACTTAAGATCAATCATCCTAACTATAGAAAAGAATGTGGTCAAAAATTAGGGACCAATGATTGGTGCAAAAGAAAGGAAAAACAAAAGAAAAGTAAAAAGAACAAAATCAAAAACAAGAATCAATTGCTATCGGTCATCCCAATACTTAAGATCTAGTATCCAAGTATAAAGACGACCATAAATGATGACTATTGGGATCTAAGAACAATATACAAGTGATGGTGTAGTCCAAAAACTAAATGGCTCATAGGTCTTTGTACAGGACAAAATGAAGTGGAAGAGTAGACATACATCCTGTACAGAGTAGATCACCTAAACCTGGGTCATATGGAGTCATCCTCTCCACAAGTGTGTACTAATCCCTGGTTGTTCGAGTAAAGCTGCCTATGTAAGTAACTATTGTATATATAATAATGCAGACATTATTCATTTTGGCCACAGGTGTGAAAGTCTCGAGATAGTCTATCCCATATTTTTGATTGTACCCACATGCAACGAGCCATGCCTTGAAGCAGTCGATTTTTCCATCAGAGTTATACTTGATCGTGTAGAACCACTTCAAACAAACAAGATGTGCTCCTTTTGGAATGTCTGCAACATCACAAGTGTCATTTTTTCATAGCATCCATCTCTACATCCATTTCACACACCCATCTCGGATCTGTTTTTGCTTTAGCTACATTCTTGGGAAGTTCATGCGACTCCAAAAGAGTAACAAAAATTTTATAACCTAGACTCACCTTAGGGATAATAAGACCTAATTGATCTTGCTTCCTTTCGCATAGTAATGGGATGATAATCCTCAAGACTCCCATCATTATCATTTAAGTTATTTAGCATAACATTATTGTCAATAACATGATTATCATAAGTAGAAGGGCTACTTACAGAGTTCACATGATTTGGATCATCTGGGGGATGACTGGGATTATGATTTAATATTAAAGTTTCTTCACTATCAATACAAAATAAAATAAAATACACCAAATACATATAAATATACATATATTTATATATGTAAATATTAATATCTAATAAATTAAGTTGTAAAAAAAAACATCATCATAAAATAGTTTTAAAATAAGAAACATTTTACATGTTTTGAGTTAAAATTAATAAAATCATTTAGTATTTATTATTGAATTAATAAGGTTTTTAATTTCTATTTTTTCTCATTTCGTCCTACGTGGACCAATGAGAATCCAGGGAAAGTTGACTCTAGGTCAATTATCATGCTGTCACTCTAACCCTATCAAAACATCAGAGTTCCCTACTTTCTCCATTTTTCTTCTCTTCCTCCATGAATCCTTATCCCTCGAGCTCCTCACCTCTCTATAGCTCCCATCTTCCTCTTCTATGCCCTAATCTAAACCCTTACCAACCTCCATCGCCCTTCATACCATCTTCTTCACAAGTGTGTCATTTCTCTTGATATAAATAAAAACGTCTATCTTCCATTTTAAATTTAGGTCCTTCATTAGTACCAGTAACTCCAATCTCAACAGACATCATGCCTCTTGGAGACATCAGCGAGGTCCAACAAGTGCTGATGTGGACAAAGGTGGTCAAAGAAGCGATCCACCATCGTCGAGCGTCAGCTTTGGCAAAAGTCACATGATTCTTGGCTCCAGCCAAGTTGAACTGCCAGATTAATGAATTTTAATTACATTTTAATTACTTAGTGTAGATCTAGGTCTAGTCTTTCTTCATTGAAGTCCAAATAGCTTTAAATTTCAAATTATACTTTGCCGAAGCACTAGGCTCTGGCCATCTATTCATCATTGTTCTAACCTTATTCCGACCAATCTGAGCATCTCATCTCACTTCTCATCGCTTCTTCATTAAAACCACTCACTAGATCCAACCTGATCTATCCTAGACCAGTGAATCAGATCGCAGCTCCGCCGCTCGCTGATGATCTTCCATCCACCCCCAATTCTTCTACAATCATTTTCACTACATGGTTGAGAAAATAGATCTTGAACCCCTTAACCATTTTGTGCAGATTAGAATCTTCAAACCATCACCTGGAGTTGTGACTTATCAGAAAACAAGACTCCAAGGTTGTTAAACGAAGAAGACCTCTCCAGGCCTCCTTCTACGAGGTTGATGAATCTCCGCTTCATCATCTTTATTCTATCATTTTGGCCTTAAAAACCCTAGTAAATACGTGTAAATAGGCTTAATTTAGGCATTTTATCATTCATGCATTATTGTACAAGATCTGTATAAAATATAGCTTTTAAAGCTAAAATATATAATAAAAAAAGAAAAGAAAAAGAATAAAATATTGCAAATATTTTAAGACCCGAAACCCCGATACCTAGGCATCTCGATGACTAGGTCAACAAGGAATAAAGTAGGGGGGATAAGGGCCAAAATCCAATAAAAATACATATTTATTTTATTCATTTCCATCATTTTTGGGACCTATTTTTAGTTCCACTTTTTATACTTCAAATAAAGAAACTTTGTACATGAAAGTTGTAGATAATAAAATATAGAAAAATACAAATTGATTTCACATAAAAATAATGTACAGATAAAAAACTTATGATCTGAATAAATTTCCAAAATCCCAACTTCCCAGACCTGTATCTCTCAAATAAAAACTCAAAATGTATCAAAATCACTTTAATTGTATATAATTTTCAATAAGATATTTAATGAAGTGGTTTCATATTTTTTTGAGCTACGGTTTGAAAGTTAGTTTTTGGACCCTATTGTATACTTACATCGATTAAAATATTCATTTTATTTAATATTCATTATTTTATAATTTTATATTTTTATAATTTTGTAAATATTATTTATAATATATGTGGATAATAGAATTAGAATAAAAACTTCATTAAAACACAAAAATAAAATACTTGTATAAAATATATAGGTATAATACATATATCTATACCTATAAAGAATAATACATCTATTTATTTATATGTATATAATAAATAAAAAATAAAATAAAAATATATTTAAGTGTATAAAATTAAGTTATAGATTTATAAAATATTAAATAAAATTAATAAAATTAAAAATACAAAATAAAAATAAAACATTAAAATATATAGATAAATATACCTATATATAGACCATAAAAGTATCTTGTAATTCCAAACTTCAAAAAATAAATAAAAATCATTATAAAATAATTTATAAAATAATAAATATTTTTATTTAATAACCTAAAAATAATAAAATTATTTCTTAGTTTTTATTTATTTTACAATGATTTTTTCCATGCTTTTTTCTGGTTGGTCCACGTGGACCAACCAGGTGGCGGTACAAGTTGACCTTTGGTCAACTCTCTGCCCAACGCCCTGCCTTTGGGTGAACTGATGTTTTGACCATTTTACGTGGATTTTTTTAGGAACGATCTTTCACTATTTCGCATCATGGTCTTCATGACTTTTGCTCCTCGACTACTGATCATACACGCCCATGTGTTTTTTCGGGGAGTGGACCATCGATCTGCTCGTTCTTCTTCGATCTTAGAGCCCCTTCGGTCTGCTTGTTCAAAAACCCTCTGATCCTTCCTTCCATCGAGGAACAACCTTTGACCCGTTTTTCCCTTCTTTGCTCGCGCTCCGGACCGGTGGTGGTGACAGCACCACCTCGAGCCGATTGAGGTCGCGTAAGGCGAGTCCTTGGCGTGGCTCCATACCCATCTCCGGCCTTAGGTCATTGAGGTCCCATCTCAGGCATACAGGCCTTCAAGGTACGTTTTCTATATCTTTTTTCGTATTGTGCAGCTCGTCGTAGTCTTAGGATTTTATCCTTAGCTTCCTTTTCGATTGAAACCCGTCTGATCACCTCATCAAGCCCTCGCCGGAGTTCGTTCTGGCAAGCCATCACTATCCAACCACCATCCGCCCTTTTTTCAAATCAGAGGGTGGCGGCAGTTTCCCTGCGACCCTCTTAACCTTTTTGTGCAGGTCCAGCAACTTCAAGCGTGTTTGGGGACATTTTGCCTGTTCGTCGGCGATATCTGGAGGGTTGTTGCTCCTCCGACCTCGCGGGTGGACGCCGAATGGCATCCGGCCATTTTGAGGCCTCCAATCGACTCAGGAAACCTTCAGATGCATGTTCGGCTCGTTCGTAGTCGAAGAGAGTGTCGGAATAGGAGGGGATCGCTGGGAGAAGTTCGATGTGGTGGGGCTTCGTCTGTGTTCCTCCTCGGCTTCTTTCTGTCGTCAGATCAAGCACACCAACCCAGGCATACAGCAACCATCGGATTGGGAGTCTCCAGAGCTGTCGATGCCCTTTTGATCATCTAATCACAACCATCCATCCGAACCGTCATCGTGGCACACAAACTTGACACGTGGCATTAGTGAAGACATATCGGCCGCCCGATCTAACTTGGGTGGGTATTTTGCGCAACCTACCCTACAATTTTGTATTTATAATTAGCCTGTAAATCTTCATTTATAGTTATTTTGTTTTTTATGCATTTTACAAAAACCCCCTGCAGTTCACGCATTTACCATTGGGTCCGCGCCACGTCAGGTCACGTGCCTCGTGCACGTGAGTATGGTCTTTTTGTAGAGGACCCCTTGTGCGTTTGCATATTTCACTTTAGTCTTGAAACTTTTTAATGCAATATAATATGTTTGATCATTTTGCATATCAGCCCCTAGATTTTTGAGAATTGTGTTTTGGTCCCTGCCTGGCGCGTGCCTGTTACATGCGATTTTGGGAATTTTCCAGGGATACCCATGGGTTTTAGGTTATTTCTGATTGGTCCAGGAATATTTCTAATTAGTTATTTATATTGTGGGACATTTTCACTTAGGCCCACAGACTTTTGAATAACTACAAAAAATACCCCTGCTAGAGTGTATTTTCTCTTTGTTGTTTTTATTTATTTCGTGCATCTATAAAATTTTTAAAAAATCCGCAAAAATAGATTTAGCTCATGTTTTATTGCACAGTCACATCATATTTTTATTTTTCATTTTTGAGCCTATTTAATATTTCTAAAAAATCAAAAACTTACCTTTCCATCTCTGTTTGCATTATAAAATCCATAAAAAATATCAAAACTCTTCGAAAAATTCCCAAAAAAAATTATTTTGTTTATTTTTGTGTGTTTTATATTCAAACCAAAAATCACTAAAAAATATAAAAGAAAACCCATAAAAATTGCAAAACCCAAAAAATCTTTATAAAAATATTAAAAATTCTTAAAAAATCCTAAAAATCTGTTTTCTATTGTTGAATTTTCTCTATATTAATATATTTTTTTAAAATTAATTTGGAGAATTTTTAACTCTATTTAATATTTTTCATCTCCGTTTTAATCTTAGATATTTATTTTAATCCCTATTTTGAGTATTTTTGGCTTTAAAAATACAAAACAAATATGAAAAATATAAAAAATCATAAAAACATTAGAAAATTATAAAAAGTACAAAAAGATTTGATTTCCTGTATTTTGCTTATTTTTACCTATTTTTATATATACATTATCTCTCTCTTTTCTTCATTGTATGCATACTTTATTTTATAATTTAAAAGAAAAAGAAATTAAAAAATATAAGATATAAAAGAAAAAAATCAGAAAAATTAAAAAGAAAATATAAAAATATAAAATAAAAATAAAAAAATTAAATTTAAATTTAAAACCCACAAAAAATAGCACATATAGACAAATACATCACGTTCATCTTTGAGCATCATTGCCCCAATCTACCTGCTTGCTCACTGTGTTCGACCTCTACACTACTTGCACTACACACATCTTTTGTAAAGTTATAATAAATTTTAACTCCACATCTTGCTTTTCATTGATTGATTCTGACTTGTGGGTTAATTGTTGATTGATTGAGGTTTCATGAGCAGTCGCTCAATGACACTATGGTCCCGCCTTGTTTAGACTACTTTAGACCCTCGCAAAATCTCGATCAACAAATGGTACCGTTGCCGGGCAACACAACGCTTAGATTAGGATTATTTGCGCTTGTGATTATTTGTCTATTTTTATGACTTTGTGTATTTTCTCTTTTATTTGATATAATTATTTGATTCGTCTAATCACCCTCTCCTGTTGCCTTTATGCGAGGAACTACGGATTGAGAGAGGCGTTTCACCCTAGGCTCCTGCGCACCCACGTGATGGCAGTGTGAGCATCTGTTCTAGCATCAAATGAGGCTTGGAGGACATTGCAAAGACAGTTGCATTTTGAGCGTTTTATTTTATTGTATTTATTTTTGTAATTTAAAGTGAGAGAGAGACATTTATTTTAATAACTTAAATAGGATTCTTAGGGCTCTACCACACTTCATGAGGTCTAGTGCTCAAGGGATTGTTCCCTTCGGGGACTCATAAGTTTTGTCACGGTTTTCATCGCCTTTTTTCCTTTATTTTCCGATTTTTATTTTCTTTATTTGTGTGATTGAGCCCTTTGTTTTAGGAGCTGCTTGACGTAGTATTAGGTCCAAACACCTAAGTATATTTTCCTGTGCCTATAGTCTACGGTTGGATCTAGACAAATTTTGAAAATTGTGCTTCACGCTAATAGCAATTACTCATCCTAGGGCAATTTCATCGGCGTGCATTTGCATATAGTGCAGGTTTCAATTCTGTTGAGCATCCTTGTATGTAGAGTGCTGGAGGCAAGGTGAGCATTTATGCTTTAGCATTCATCATTGTTTTTTCCGAATGCATTGCTTTTTCGCCTCTTCCTCCTATTTTGATCACCTAGGTGCTTAAAAGAATTGACTCCTCGATAGGCGCGTGCATTTCTAATTAAAAATCAAAAAAAATTAATAACCAATAAAATTGGGTCTGCTAACATTACTCGACCCTAAAATCAACCAAAAAGAAAAAATTGTCTTGGGATGAGTAATCCCCTCATTGTCTTCATTTTACATTGCTCGCGCACACACTAAGGTTTAGTGCCAAAATCGCATTTCAGTCCCCTAAGTGTTTACGTAATTTCTGGACTTCTCACCTAACTCTAAAACAGGCGATAAAAAGACCGCATTTGTGATCTTCACCAAGTTGAGTAGGTGAATTGAGGGGTTTGTCTTGTTTTCATTTTTGTTTGTAATTATTTTGTGTGCATCCTAAATCGTCCATGTGCATTTGCGCCTTTTTCTCACTTTCTCTTGACTTGACATTCATGCTCTCCTGACTATCCTTTCCTTTTGTTTTCGAGATGGACCCCTAGAGTGATTTTTATCTGAACTTTGTGGATTCCTCGTACCCTCCATTCAGTCCACCTCCCTTTTATCAGGAGGATCCTCCTCCGATTTTTTCTGATTTTTGTACAAATCTGCCTCAGGCACAGTATCAGACCTTGGACTACTACCCACACCCACCTCCACCTCCGTATTTTCCACCTTCACATCCAACCGAGACTGATCTGTTGGAGTCGCCTCTCACGATGTCCACACTTGAGACCTTGACCCAGTTCATGGAGCAAATGAATTCGAGGATTGACGACCTCGCCTACCTAAATAAGAGCCACATCGATGCTTCACGATCTGATGATTTGGACTTGAGTGAGGATTCTTGTGAGAGCTTGCAATCGCCCAAAATACAAAAATGAGAAAAAAATAAAAACACAAAAAGAGTTCGGGAGACCTCTGGTTGAGTCAGAATATGAGGAGAGGGCCCACCTGCCAGATCATTCACCCACACAGCCATTCACACTTTGTCCCACGTTTGACCCCAAGGATGCCGTTGTACAGGCTACTCTTGGCATGCCTCGTGTAGATGTTGATTCTGACCTTCTCCCTTGTATGAAGGAGGTCAAAAAATTAAAATAATTAATGACTGAACCTTAAGTGGTGGCCACCATTCATGAGATCATCCATGCCCCACTTCAGCAGGACATGACTGATTTATGTGCTCCTCTTTCCAAGAAGAGAAAGCAGGGGAGCAGCTCTGAGTGTGATATTCTGACCATGGCCACTACCCACGCCATCACACACCATCGTCCATTCTCTAGGAAAAAGAACACAACCACACCTTTCATCAGCCGCATCATCTCTATCCACACATGTGATCACACTCTCCTTGACAGCGGTGCTTCGAATAGCATATGACCCTTCTCACTGGTACAGTCTCTTCACTTAGGGCTTTTAAAGAAAACCAGGATGATCATTCAGTTTGTTGATGGATCAATAAAGAGGCCAAAGGGTATCCTTGAAAATGACGTCATTTTGATTCAGGGCATGAGCTATATTGTTGACTTTGTCGTATTGCCCATGGAGACCTCCACAAGGGAGCACTCTCTAATCATCCTGGGGTGACCATTCCTCGCCTCTGCGAGGGTCGTTATTAACTATGGATCAGGAGAGATTCGCTCTCGTACTGCTAACGAGAGTGAAGTGTTCATCACTACACCTACAATTGACCAGAGACCTGCACTTGATGCACCTTCATCTATCTTGGCTGACACCAAGGATCATGACCTAGATGATACTATCAGAGACTTTTGTTGCATGTTGGACTCTATTGAGACCCGAGAATTCCTCCCCGTGGAGGAAGACTCATAAAGCATGGACCTCGGAGTTCCTTCTTATGGAACTTAGCGTTGTATTGATGACATACGCAGAATTTACACGATCGATAACATTGAGCGGAGGGCAGATTTAGAGACCAGACAGGACGGACATGACTTGATACGCAGAATTTACACGATCGATAACATTGAGCGGAGGGCAGATTTAGAGACTAGACAGGACGGACATGACTTGACTTCTTTCACTGATGAGCCTGTTCATGTTCATTCAGATATTGATGAGACCAAGGCCGAATTTTATTTGGTTGCTTTTATTCAGGAATTCGGTCCTTTTGATGAGAAAGATGACCCGATTTAGATTGTAGAGGACGAACATAGTTCGACTACTTCCACTAATGAGTTCGTTCCTTTTGGTGACGATGAGTTCGTCCCATTTCACTTTAATATCAGCAAGACTCCCAAGGCCGGACCTAGCCGTACTACTTCCGCTCACCCGTCTGTGCCTTTACATCCTAGGACTACTAAGGATCCTCACCTTGTTGACCCTGATCGGTTATTGTCATCTGAGGACCCCGATATCGACCTACACCATATCAGATCCATTCCTCAGTGATCCCGCAAGAAGGTTTGCTTTCAGCCTTCTTGATCTCGGTAGATCCATCCTGTTGTATATTCATTCGTTTCCCGATGGCTATCTCACGTATTGCTCATTCACCCCATTCTCATGTGTGCCTTACTTAGGACGTACTTTGTCCTAAGTATAGGGGGTGGATGAGTCGAGTGTTCAGTCTTCGTTCTGTTTCATCACTCCTGTCGTTGCCTATACTTAGGGCTTCTTTTACCCTAAGTATAGGGGAGCAATGTGTACACCCTCTAATTTCTTCTTCCATCTTCATCTCTTTTCTTCTTTTCTTTTCCCTTTCTATTTTCTTTATCTACCGAAAAGGTGTCACCACTTGTTGACAAGTCTTCTATACTTAGGACGTACTTTGTCCTAAGTATAGGGGGTGTGCACCCCAAGTCGTTCTATTCTTTGGTCCTCTCCACTGTCTCCTCTTCTCGTCTATACTTAGGGATATCTTACCCTAAGTATAGAGGGAGACAGTTTGAGTACGATACGTTCATTCCCACTCTTGATCCTCCCTACTTTGTGTACAATCTGCTATACTTAGGATTATTTGATCCGAAGTATAGGGGGGACGGTCAACTTCCTATTAGTTCATTCATTCATTCATTTGTTCTTTATTCTTTAGATTTTCCTATACTCAGTACGAGTATGTCTTCTCTTTTTCTCTCTGATCTATGAGGACATAGCTCAAGCTAAGTATAGGGGGGTCGTATATACCACGTATATACTTTAGCCATAACTTGTACATTTGTATTTTTATTAATTATGGCTAATTCACCTTTAAAAATTCATTAAAAACACTTAATAAAAAGATGCTTATTATTCCTCAAATTCTTTTTTGTATCTACTGATTAATAAATCAGGAGAAAAACTTTTTTTTGCCAAATGTTTGAAAAATAGTTTGAAAATCTCTTTGAAAAGTATTTTAAAAATTATTTGGAAAACATTTTCTTCAATATTTTCAACCTTTGTAAAATTGTTTAACTTTGAAAAGTCATTTTCTTTGTGTGAAATAAAAAAAATGTTCAAAAAACTATTTGCAAATGTTTGGAAAATAGTTGCAAAAATATTTTGAAAATCTATATATACTGTTTGAAAAACCTTTGCAAAATGATTTTCAAATGTGTGAAAATATTTGTAAAACTTGTTTGCAAAAATTATTTTGGACTATATTTTCAAAAATTATTTGAAAAAAACCTTTTTCAAATAAGTTTGAGGAATATTTACGTCACACTAAAATTCTTTATTAAAATATTTATATACCTATAAAATTGAGCACTTAACCTTTGGAAATTCTTAAAATATACTTCTTGTAAATATAAGATACATCCCTATGTAAATATTTTGACCTAGTTTCTATCTAAAATATTTTGTTTTCAAAAATGTCAAAAACATTTGCAAAATTAAAACATCAAAAACATTTGAAAAACCTTTTGAAAAATACAAAAAAATGCATATGCATCATCTTTTCAAAAATCCATAAAAAGTTCAAAATCTTCGAAAATTGGATCACAAAAATATTTGCTGCATTATGCATAGCATGTGCATGGCATTTGCATTTTTCTAGATTGACTTTGATAATTGAACAAGTCTAAGTAAAATCCGGAGATTGAAGCTTGGTTGGACCTTAAATCTACCTAATAACAGGAACCTTATATGAGCTGGAATTGAGGTACTTCAGGTCTAGTTGAATTAATTCTTTGAGAATTGTGAGACTTGGTTCAATGGATTCTTGACTGCCTAAGTAGAGTATTTTGGAGCACACGCACAACTCTTGTTGATAATGACCTAACTTGGACACCTGCACCTTTCACTTGGCTCAACTCAGTTGGAGTGGTGAGGAGGTTGGATTTGTCGGTATGAGATGCACACAAGTACAAACACTTGTCCTCCTCTAGGGAGGGAAGTGCACCCCAACCTGTCTAGTGATGAGGAATTATAAAGACAGGAGAATGTGGGTTGCAATAAAGCTTCAAAAGAGGGATAGTCTACTAGCTCAAGAGGAAAAACTCCTTATGTATATGCTGCTGTAAATATTATTTCAAAAAAAACTATAAAAAAGTGGACGGGCCCTTACAAAAATAAAATGCCTACTGAAGTGTATATATGTTGTATAGTCAAATAAGCAAGCTTGAGCTTCAGTCAAATTATGTGAGCCCGCAGCTGGATGACTTGACTACACTGGTCTTTCATCCTAGGATAGGTAGCTACATTGGCTACTGTCCATTCTTCTCTTCACCCCCTCCTCTTGAGCTGGTTGCCACTTGAACTTAGAAGGGAATACCCCGCTCCTCGAGGAAGGAGTTATTGGATTGGGGAATCATTGGGTTGTCGTACTAGAGAAGTCAGTCTCTTTGTCTTTTTAGTTGGGGAGAGCCACTATCACTTACACTATACGAGTCAGCTTCATAGTCGTAAGGTTTCCGAATGAGTTGAAATATTTCTGACCTGGCTATTGAGGAGACTTGAGCATAGTTTTGGGATTCTCGAAGGCTGTTGGGTTTCAAATCCGATTCTCATTAAGGTTCCGCCCGCACTAAAATTCCAAAGGTCCGACTTAAGCTCCAAACTTTGATTTTGTGAAGATAAGTTTGATATTAAATTTAATCCATCTTTCTTCTTTTTCGTTTCCTTGTTTTTCTTTTCTGCACTTAATGCACAAGTGTTTGCTAGGGACTAGCAAAGGCAAGTATAGGGGGATGATGAATCTCTATTTCATCATCTTTATTCTATCATTTTGGCCTTAAAACCCTTAGTAAATGCGTGTAAATAGGCTTAATTTAGGAATTTTATCATTCATGCATTATTGTACAAGATGTGTATAAAATATAGTTTTTAAAGCTAAAATTATAGAATAAAGAAAAGAAAAGAAAAGGAATAAAATATTGCAAATATATTATGACCCGAAACCCCGAGACCTAGGCATCTCGATGACTGGGTCGACAAGGAATAAAGTAGGGGAGATAAGGGCCAAAATCCAATAAAAAAAACATATTTATTTTATTCATTTTCCATCATTTTTGGGATCTATTTTTAGTTCTACCTTTTATACTTCAAATAAAGAAACTTTATACATGAAAGTTGTAGATAATAAAATATGGAAAAAGATAAAATTGATTTCACACAAAAATAATGTACAGATAAAAAGTTATGATCTGAATAAATTTCCAAAATCCCAACTTCCAAGACCTGTATCTCTCAAATAAAAACTAGAAATGTATCAAAATCACATTTAATTGTATATAATTTTCAATTACCTTATTAATAAAGGTTGTTTAATATTTTTAGAGCTACGGTTTGAAAGTTAGGTTTTGGATCCTATTGTATACTTACACCTATTAAAATATTCATTTTATTTATTATTCATTATTTTTATAATTTTATATCTTATAATTTTGTAAATATTATTTATAATATATGTGGATAATAAAATTGGAATAAAAACTTCATTAAAACACAAAAATAAAATATTTGTATAAAATATATAGGTATAATACATATATCTATACCTATAAAGAATAATATATCTATTTATTTACATGTATATAATACATTAGAAAAATAAAATAAAAATATATTTAAGTGTATAAAATTAATTTATAAATGTATAAAATAATAAATAAAATTAATAAAATTTAAAATACAAAATAAAAATAAAAACATTAACATATATAGATAAATTCACCTATATATAGCCCATTAAAGGTATCTTATAATTCCAAACCTCGAAAAAATAAATAAAAATCATGATAAAATAATTTATAAAATAATAAATATTTTTCATTTAATAACCTAAAATTAATAAAATCATTTCTTATCTTTAATTGATTTTACAATGATTTTTTCCAGGCTTTTTCCTGAAGTGGCGGCAGAAGTTGACCTTTGGTCAACTCTCTGCCCAACGACCTGCCTTTGTTAGAACTGATGTTTTGACCCTTTTTCATGGATTTTTCAAGGATTGATCTTTCACCATTTCACGTCGCGGTCTTCATGACTTTTGCTCCTCGACTACTGATCATACACGTCCTTGTGTTTTTTTCGGGGAGTGGACCATCGATTCGCCCGTTCTTCTTCGATCTTCGAGCCCCTTCGGTCCGCTTGTTTAAAAACCCTCCGATCCTTCCTTCCACTGGGGAACACCCTTTGACCTATTTTTGCCCTTCTTTTCTCATGCTCCGGACCGGTCGTGGTGACAACACCACCTCCAGCCGATCGAGGCGGCGTAAGGCGAGTCCTTCGTGTGGCTCCATCCCCATCTCCAACCTTAGGCCGTTAAGGTCCCATATCGAGCATACCAGCCTTTGAGGTATGTTTTCTTTATCTTTTTTCGTATTTTGTAGCTCGTCGTAGTCTTAGGATTTTATCCCCGCCTTCCTTTTCGATTGAAACCCGTCTGATCACCTCATCAACCCCTTACTAGAGTTCATTTCGGCAGGCCATCACTATTCAACCACCATCCACCCTTTCTTCCCATTGGAGGGTGGCGGTAATTTTCCCACGACCCTCTTAACCTGTTTGTGCAGGTCCAGCAACTTCAAGCGTGCCTAGGGCCATTTTGCCTGTTCGTCGGTGATACCTAGAGGGCTGCTGCTCCTCCGACCGTGCCGGTGGATGCCGGATGTCCTCCGGCCATATTGAGGCCTCTAGTCGACTTAAGAAACCTGCAGGTGCGTGCTAGGCCCGTTCATAGTCGAAGAGAGTGTCGCAAGAGGCGGGGATCGCTGAGAGAAGTTCGTTGCGGCGGGGCTTCGTCTGTGTTCCTCCTCGGCCTCTTTCCACTGTAAGATCAAGCACACCCCCAAGCATACAACAACCGTCGGATCGGGAGTCTCTAGAGACATCGATGCCCTTTTGATCATCTAATCACAGCCATCCATCCAAACCGTCATTGCGGCGCACGGGCTCAACACGGGCATTAGTGAAGACATATCGGCCACCCGATCTGACTCGTGTGGGTATTTTGCGCAACCTACCCCGCAATTTTGTATTTGCTAATTAGCTCATAAATCTTCATTTGCAGTTATTTTATTTTTTGCACATTTTGTAAAAACCCCCCTGTAGTTCATGTATTTACCATTGGGTCCGCACCACGTCAGGTCACGTGCCTCGTACACGTGAGTTTGGTCTTTTAGAAGCGGACCCCCTGTGGGTACGCATATTTCACTTCAGTCCTGAAACTTTTTAATGCAATATAATATTTTGGTTATTTTGCGTATCAACCCCTAGATTTTTTAGAATTGTGTTTTGGTCCCTTTGCGTGTCTATTACGTGCGATTATGGTTATTTTGCAGGGATACCCCTAGGCTTTAGGTTATATCTGATTGGTCCAGGAATAATTCTAATTAGTTATTTATATTGTGGGAAATTTACACTTAGGTCCTCGAACTTTTGCATAACTATAAAAATACCCATGTTATAGTGTATTTTCTCTTTGTTGTTTTTTTTATTTCATGCATCTATGAAATCCTAAAAAACCCCCAAAATAGTCTTAAGCTCCTATTTCAATGCACATTCACGCCATATTTTTATTTTTCATTTTTTGGGCCTTTTTATTATTTATAAAAAATCGAAAACTTGCAATTTCATCTCTGTTTGCATTATAAAGTCCATAAAAATTAAAAAACCACTTCAAAAAAATTCCAAAAAAATATATTTTGTTTATTTCTATGTGTTTAATATTCAGACCAAAAACCACTAAAAAAATATAAAAGGAAACCCATAAAAATTTCAAAAATGCTAAAATCTTATTAAAATATTAAAAATTCTTTAAAAATCCTAAAAATCTATTTTCTATTGCTGAATTTTCTCTATATTATTATCTTTATTTTAAAATTAATTTGGAGAATTTATAACTCTGTTTAATATTTTTCATCTTCATTTTAATCTCGGATATTTATTTTATTCCCTGTTTTGAGTATTTTTGGCTTTAAAATTACCAAAAAATAGCAAAAATATAGAAAAATCACAAAACATTAGAAAATTGTAAAAAGTACAAAAAGATTTTATTTCCTGTATTTTTCTTATTTTTACCTTTTTATATATACATTATTTCTCTCTTTTCTTCATTGTATATATACTTTATTTTATAATTCAAATGAAAAAGAAATTTAAAAAATATAAGATATAAAAAGGAAATATAAAATAAGAAAATTAAAAAGAAAATATAAAAATATAAAATAAAAATAAAAATAAAAAAATTAAAAATTAAAAACCCACAAAAAATAGCACATATAGACAAATACATCACATTCATCTTTAAGCATCATTTCTCCGATCTACCTGCTTGCTCCCTGTATTCGACCTCTACACTACTTGCACTATACACATCTTTTGTAGAGTTATAATAAATTTTAACTCCACATCTTGCTTTTCATTTATTGATTCTGACTTGTGGGTTAATTATTGATTGTTCGAGGTTTCGTGAGCGGTCGCTCAGCGACACTATGGTCTCGCCTTGTATGGACTACTTTAGACCCTCGCAAAATCTCAATCAACAGAGGTATGGAACCTTTTGAGCAACCTTACAAGTGCAGCTAAAATCCAAGAAGTGATTCGGTCGATCAGTAACTCGTTACGTTGTCGGAGGTCAGAGAGATTAAGGATTTAAGTTCGCTGGGGAAAAGGCTCTTTCCTATTCTTCCAACCAGCCTCCCGACCATTGGATCAAGAACTGAGGCACAGATCTAATCTGGGCAATTCATTTCATTCAAATCACTGACTCCTCCATCACCGTTCGTCATAAGTGAAGGACACGTGGTCACACAAGAGCCATTCATCCCCGCCCCACACGTAAGGCATGTGGATCTCCTGGGTAATAGCATGATACACACCCACAACTTTTTTGTACTTATAAATAGTCCTATAAATATTAAAAAAATTGTAATATGTTTAGGTTATTTTGCAAGTAGGATGTAGAACTTATCTGCAATTGTATTTCAGTCCTTCCACCTCATGTGTAGCAACATGTAAGGATCTATAAAAATTGTGTGCATGTCCATATGTTTATTGAATCTGTGATTAAATGAAGTAAATGTTTCTGCAAATGACAAATAGGTCCTTGAATCTGTGGAATTTTATCTTATTTTTTTCACATATTATATATTTTTATTACTCTAATAATTATAGGAAATTAATATATATATATATACATATACATGTAATCATGCTAAAGCTCACATTAATTTTATTTAGCATTTTAATTAATTTTCTTATTTCTCAAAAAATACCAAAACCTACATTTATTCCCTGTTTAAAATGAAAATCCATAAAAATATAAAATCATTTCCAAAAATTCCAAAAAGTGCATTACTTGTATTTTAGTATTATCTATCATATATCTAAAAATCCCAAAAAATACAAAATATAAAATCACAAAACCCTAAAAACCTTATAAAAAATAAAAAAATATTTATAAAAATATCTCTTTCTATTTTTTTATTTTTCTATGATGTATATATCATATATTAAAAATAGATTTGAGTTAATTTTGGACTTATTTATATTTATTAAACTCAAAACAATCTCAGAAAATGATTTTATTTATTGTCTTACTATATCTATTACATTAAAAGTCCTTAAAAAGATAGAAAGGCTCTAAAAATTACCACAAATAGAGCACAATACAACAATCACAAAAAAAATATCTCATATATTTTGAGTATATTTTAACTTAAGTAAAACACAAATAAATATATTATACATTTCATCTATATATTACTTATAACATCAATAATATCAATATTATTATATATCTTATTTTAAAAAATCAAAAGGAAATTTAATTTTTGAAAATTAAAATATAAAATCAAAAATTAAAAATATAAATATAAAAACAATAACAAATCCATGAAAATTAAATATAATTTAAAACCCACATAAAAAATAGTACGAAAAATAGAAAAATAGTTATTATTAATTAGAGTTAATTATTAATAATTAATCTACTCATTGTTTGATCCCTATGTTCGACCTCTACACTACTTAGATTTATACACATCTTTTGTAGAGTTATAATAAATTTTAAATTATATTCATAATTAGTGGATTTTTCATTAATTGTGCGTTAACTATTATCTGAATTAGAGATTAATCGTCGCAACGATTATCGACATAGTGTGTTAGGTCGGTAAACTACTTCTCTATTTAATAAATGGTGCCGTTGTCGGGGAACAACGTGTAATTTGTACATATCTATTAATTTTACTTCATTTCCCATTTTATATTTTTGTTTAATAATTGCATATATGTTCTAATCCATTTCTTATATTTCCATTTGTTACGAGGGCCCACGGATCGAGGGAAGACATCTTAGGAGAACTTGTGCACCCTCACGAAGCGGAGGTCAGCTTTTCCGAGCAAGCCAACTGGAGAGAGCAACAAAGAAGACCAGAGATCGAGAGGAGCATAGTAGCAATAGAGTAGTTTTGGTGTTTATTTTATTTATTGTGACAGAGTGACTCTATTTTATTTATGGTAATAATACATGTTGAGATACGTGACCCTTAGATTAATCGGGTCCATTTCATCAGGTGATTGTTTACTAGGGGAACTCGACCAAATTTTACGTGTTTTCATAGGCTTCTTCACTTTTAATTCTCCATATTTTCCCCTTTATTTTCATTTATTTTCCGCAATTTATGTTATTCACCTTTTTTATATTTCACGTCTTTGTTGATTGAACCCTTATATTTAGGGTTGCTTGTTCTATAAGCTAGGTCCATAACCTAGTTATCTGCATGTACATATAGTTCTTACGCTTGGACTTAGTCTAATCAAACTTACTCTTCATGCTAATAGAAATTCTTGTACTTAGGGTGATTTCAACATTGCATATGCGTATAGATTAGTTTTAATTATATGCACAGATCAATTTGTATGTAGAGTGCTAGAGCAAGGTGCACATTTCTAACTCTATGTGCATTCATTGATTTAACACGCATTGACTTTTCCTACTTCCCTTATTTTCTTAGACTTAAATAAATCAAGAATCAAAAAAAAATATTAGGCGATTATCATTGGAAAATGCTCAAACAAATTGAAAACCCAAAAAATAAAACATGGTAATGGCTAAACAAACATTGACCCAAATTAAAATATGTAATGGACTTCATTGTATTAGACTAAAAAAACTCACATTGTCTTCAAGTACCCTCCAGACCAAGTGAGCCACAACTCCTTAGGATTAAAGCCCAAATCCTAGTCTATGTCTGCCTTCACCTAGGTCTATGAAGAAAAAACACTTTTATTAGTGTGTGGGCGAGCAGGGCTAGGTATGCTTGCATACTTAGTCTAAATTACTTGAGCATAGGAGAATTGCGATGGTGGGTCCTTTTCTCATCATTTCACATCCAAGAAGCTCGCAAGGGGAAAGTATTTGTTTTGCTACATCAGCTTCCTCTCTCTATTTTTTTGGATGAGTTGCGAGCCCAGATCCGATATCAAGCACTTTATAAAAGTGCATACTACTGGTTACAAAGGTAGTGGGAAAGTACATGACTTATATTTAGTAGTACTCACTTGCCTATATGGGCAGCACTAAGGACTAAGATTGATAAGATTGCCTGAAACAATCAATAATATTGATAAGATAAATAACCAAACTATCACGACTTTATTTCTGTTGAGTTGGTGAACTCAATTGCTTTGGTGTATATTTTGGATCTAGTTTAGGGTAAAGATCATAGTTTAGCTCACTTGGCCTTTTATTTTCACTTCTTTGTATCATTCCTTTTTACTTTGCCAGAGACTAGGAAAGGAAAGTTTAGGGGGTGATGAATCTCCATTTCATCACCTTTATTATTTCATTTTGGCTTTTAAACCCGATATAATCGCATGTAAATGTCACTATTTTACATAAACTAACATTCATTATTTATTATATAATATTGCATAAAAAACATTGTTTAAAGTCAAAATAAAAGAATAAAGAAAACAAAAGAAAATGAATAAAATTCCAAATGTATTTTATGACCCTAAACCCCATGACCTAGTCATCTTGATGACTGGTTGACCAGGAATAGTGTAGGGGGGAGAAAGGGGTAAAAAATCCATGAAAATCCCCTCTATTATTCACCGATTTACATTTTTTGGACCAATTTTACTTTCTAATTTGTATACCTCAAATAAAGAAACTTCGTACGAGAAAGTTGTAGATAAAAATACAAATAAAAATAAAATTTAATTTCATACAAAAATAATATAAAGTGTATGTTTCTATACTCAGAATAAAAAGCCAAAACCCAAACTTCCCAGACCCATATCTCCTCAATAAAAAGTCAAAATGCATCAAAATCACTTTAATTGTATATAACTTTTATTAAGCTATTTAATGGAAGTGGTTTCATCCAATTTTGAGTTAAGGTATGAGTCAGCTTCTCGAACACTTCTAAAATTTAACTGGTTGGTGATGACGATAAGGAGGTGATGTCCATCTCTGTCACTCTTGGCTCAGACATTAAGGTATCGAACACAACTACAATGATTTCTTATTGTTCGGTTTGGCATGAATCTTCTTTGAATACTCCATCGGTGCTTCTTAATCATCCTTCCGGTAAAAAAAGGAGCAAGAGTAGACTGTGTTGTCCAGGTCCTTCTCTAGAAATAAGATTTCCCATGTCTCAATATTATCCAGTGATAAGCTTGGATCTCTGATCTCTTCAACAATATCACAGTCTTCTGCAGATGGCTCTAGCTCTCTTCTTTCAAATATGCTCTCTGTGGCTTTTGGTTCCATGGTAATGTCCACTGTGACCTTTTCACTGTAGGAACTAAACGTAATATTTTGAGACCTGTAATCAACTACCACTTCGATTGTTCAAAAGAATGACCAATCAAGAATAATAGGGGTATGCAGTAATGGTGCAAGGGAATCCATGTACATGACAACAAAGTCCACTAGGAATTTCATGTCGTGCACTATTACGATAACATCCTCCAATAATCCTCTAGACCGCTTAATGGATAGATTAGAAAACTAAAGGATCATGTGTATATGTTTAAGCGGACCTATCTCCAATTCTTGACGTAATGAGGAGGGAAGAATATTTATGGAAGAACCTATATCATGTAGAGTTTGCTCAAAAATATGATCAAATATCTCACATCTTATTAAAGGTGATCCCTTGTCTTTCTTTTTTGTTGGGAGGTCACTAATCGCATTAATTGTGGCCATGGTCAAGATATACATCTTTGATCTGCTACATCAGTTTTTATGGGGCCGGTGCTCTGATGTACATGCCTCTTTTAGTCCTTTCTTCATGAAAGGCATGTACTCCATGGCTTTCAATAATGGTATTTTCAAAAAGAAATTTTGTAAAATCTCCACAATGGTGGTATTAGAAAATGTAGTTCTCAATTTTCAATTTTTTTAGGATTTTCATTGCATTAGGGAAAGGAAATTTTACAAACTGAAAATATATTTTTATTTACATTAGAATCATCATTTACAAATGACTAACTAGAACGAGTATAGTCATTCAAGATGTGAGATGGAATAAAAATCAGAAACAAGGCCTCATTGTCTAGCACGAGATCGACTGTTGTTGCTTCTTTCTCCTTGGCTTGCTCATCTTGTCTTTGGATTTTATTCTATATTTGGTCATTTTCTTTTTATTTTTTTCTTCTGATAATCTAGTGTGGATCCTCCTTTTTTGAAATCCAACACTACTACTGGATTAGCTGATGTAGAAGATGATGGTTCACTAGATGACACTTTATTCTTCCACTTAGTAGTAGATGATTGCATGGTCCTACTGCTCCTGAGATTCACAAAGTTAGATAATATAAGGGAATTATTGGTACCTGACTCATCAGTATTGGAGGACACATCACGAACTACCTCCTCTTTGGGCTTCAAATTATTGGGGTTGGCCTCGAGCTGCGTTGGTATGATCATCTTGGTAGAAGTGAGTCGTCAAATTTCTCGCTCATCTCTACCAGTTTCTCCATCAACTGAGCCAAAAGTCCAAGGTTGGGTTGACAGGCATGACCTACGAGGATTCAGCTTGTTGATCACGCTGAGATCGATAGTGATGCTACGGAGGCTACAAATGATTATTCTATGAAAAATATCGAGTATGATGTTGCTGATAATAGTGAGGATGAGGGGGATACCGGACCTGATATGAAGCAGCTGGGTAATGATGATATCACTACTGTTGGAGGTACATCGATTGTTGATAAGACGATCACCAAGTGTTACATTGGGGTGGAGACTGTTGTGACTGAGGCTGACTCTAGACACTTCCCACCATGAGATTAGTGGTACAACCCAATGGCATTGGACTAACCCAACTAATATCCGCCAAGACTGGTCAGTTGTTGTTCATCATGGACTACCTACCCTTTACGCTTGAAGTTGTTGGGTTCACCTTGACCTGTACTGGTATTATTGTTTTGGTGGCGATGAGGTCATCACGTTTCTGGCTCACCTTAGATAGACTCGTTACCAATTGAGCCAAACAATATAGGGAAGTTCACATATGTGACCTTGGAGGATTCAACATGATGACCACGCTGAGATGGATAGTAATGATGCGGAGGCTATGAGTGATTATTCTAAAAATAATACTAAGGAGGATTCTACTGCTAATAATAATCATGAGGAGAGGGATACTGATTGTATTGAGCAGCCATATAATGGTGATATGGTTGTTGATGGTGGTACAGTGGCTGCTAATATAATTGTCTCCAAGTGTATGTGTTGGTGGTGGGGACTAATGTGACTAAGACTGATCCTGAACAAACTTCCCACCTTAGGACTGGTGGTACGGCTGAATGGCATTAGACTGACCTTGCTGATGTCCACCAGAACAAGTCAGTTGCGCTTCATTGCTCTATATGTCGTTCACCTCTTCAATTTGTGGTGGTGGGAACAATGACTCTACAAAGGATCAGGGCTCAGGGTGATATGCAATCATCTGTTGATGTGGATGTAATGATGGTGGTGCATGATCAGTTGTCTACACGTAATATACTTGCTGGACGGATGATGGTTTCCCTGGACTCTGCTATAATGGAGATTCCTTCAGCTTGACAGGAGTCATGGTGGATGAACTCATAGACTAGCAAGTGTTGATCGTGCTCACCAAGAGTTCCAGATCCTTGGTGATCTGGTCCAATTTAACCATGTTCTTCGTTCTTTGCTTGATCACAACTAGCTTCTCGATGTCCTATGATTGTTTCTCTATGATGTCTACTTTGTAAAGGTGGCTCCCTGTGATACTTAGGTTGGAGCTCTCATCCATGTCCTTATCAAGGGATGCCACCATATTGATGGCTTGTGGTGGATATGGGGATGCTTTTGATAAGCACAGGATTAAGACACATCATCCTCTTCTTCGTCCATTTCTTCAAAAAATGTCTTCATCATTATTGAAGTGAGATCCGCCACATGCGACATCAATCACTCTCTGACTATCCTGGTTGAGTCCCTCAAATAATTATTGGACAAGGCTGGTCCTAGGGATATCATGGTAGGGGCACTTCTCTTATAGATCCTTGAATCTCTCCCAAGCATCATGAATGGACTCGTATAATGCTAGGGAGAAATTCGATATGCGAGCATGTACAGGTTTAGATGATCTAGAGGATAATACTTGTGGATGAATGCTGACTTGAGCTCCTCCCATTTCATCATTGCCTTCCCTAAGTGATTGATCCAATATAAAGCCTTGTCCTCAAGGCCAAAGGGAAAGGCATTCATCTTGACTACACCTAAAGGAATGTTAAGGTAGTAAGAGTGCCGTAGATGTGGTCAAACTACTGGAGATGGATGTATGATTCCGCATTCGTATTCTTGTGGAATGAGGGAAGGAGAGACAAGAGATGCGACTTCAGCTCAAAATGTATGAGGATCGGTGGAATCTGGATCAACTCAATCATATGGCCAGCGTTGAGATTATAGGCTTCCTTCAAAGTAGGATTAGGAGCCTCTCTTATTTTCCCATCTTCCCCTGCACATGATTCATCTGGTTGTGCTTATTCTCCTCCTCCTCCTCCTTTGTTCTCTTGGTCTCTCCTCAATTCCAATAGCATCTCTTGGAGGGCGGACTGAGCTTTGGCATGTGCAATCAGTTGTATCTGAATCGCTTGTATTGAGGCATGCATCTGAGCATTAACTTCATTCTACTCGACTTGGTATGCCTTCTCTTTCTGTGGAGACATCTCTGAATCAGACTCTGAGGTAATTAAATCTTGATCGGAGTGCGAATCTACATGATGAAAGGAATCCTGATCAGACTTGAATCTAGCACCAAATGTAGAGACATGTTCGGAAATAGGGTCAATTCTGGATTTTATGGAATCAGATAATGTGTATGGAGATAAGTCGATCTCCATCCACAAAGGAGGAAAATCGAGACAAGAATGATCCAGGTTCATTTGAGATGAAGAAGACAAAGAGATTTGAGAGTGTTTCACAAGGTTTGAATCACTATCTTTGGAATAACCCCAAATTATTAGAGATGTCGGAGCCATGGAATCGATGTGGTCATCTACGGAGTCTAGACTAAGCCATCCCAGACTCAACATCTTGATGGACAAAAGGCATAGATATAAAGAGTTATGAGCACGTAGATTCATAAGGAATAAAATGAAGACAAAAATAGAAGTGTCTCTAATGAGCAAAGTAAAAAAGGAATGCTACAAAGAAGTGTAAAGAAAAGACACATGTGTGCAGGACTGTGATCCTTGACCTAACTTGATCCAAAACAAACACCAAAGCAATTAAGTTCACCAACGCAACATAAGTGAAGTTGTCAGAGTTTGGTTGTTATCTTCGTAGTTTTTATTATTTGTTATTCAAGCAATCTTATAACAGGTCTGTATCGGCTAACCCTATAGGAGAGTGAGTACTACTAGACAAGTGTTTGTCTTGTACTTCCCACTTCCTTTGTAACATGTAGCTTGTACTTTTTTAAGAATCAATGTTATTGGGTCCGGCTCCACTACTCAGCCAAAGAACTAGAGGAGGAAGCCAATAGGTGAGTCAAATGCTTCTCCCTTGTTGGGTACCATGACATGGTATGATGAAACAAGGACTCATCATCATAGTTCCTCTATGCTCGGTACTTCAGAATATGTCTACAAGCAGACTCAACCCTACTCATACATGCACCGATAGAAGTGATAATACTTTATGAAACCAATCAATAAACAAAGAAATACCCAAGTTGGGATTTTGGCTCAAGATCCTTGGGTCATACCTCACTATGTCGGGAAGGTAACTGAAAACAATGTGGGCTTTATGAACCCAATCTAGTGAAGTCTGTTACATATTTTAATTAGAGTCAAAGTTTATTTAGCAATCACCTTGATTTTGTCTTGGGGTTATCAATTTTTTGAGTATTTTCAATAATAATTGCCTAACGAAATTTTTATTCTCAATTATTCTAAGTCCAATAAATAAGGGGAAGAAGTCGGAAAAAACGATGCATGTCAAATCAATGAATGCATGCAGAGTTAGAAATGCATACATTGATCCAACAATCTACATGTAAAATGATCCGCGTATAAATTAAAACTAAGTTATAAGCATGCATCGATGAAATCACCCTAGGTATAGGAATTGCTATTAGCATGAAGCACAAGTTATTTTGACGAAGTCCAAGCGCAATAGTCTATAGGAACATGCAGATATCATGTATTTGGACCTAGATTACTCAATAAGCAAATCTTGAGTATCTAAGGGTTCACTCATACAAGACATAAAATAGAAAAAATATGGAAAATGAAAATAGAATAAAATAAATGAAAATAAAAGGGAAATAGGGAAAACAAAAGTAAAGAAGCTGGATAAAACATGGAAAACTGATAGGTCCCCAAGTAAACAATCACTTGGTAAAATAGACCTGTAAAGTCCAAGTGTCCAATGTCTTGTCTTGTGTTATTACAAATTATAATATTGAACATCTCTCTCACCAAAAAATAAAATAAAAAACTACACTACTGCTAATATGGTTCTCTCTCTCCTGGTCTTCCTTCACTGCTCTATCCTATCGGCTACACAGAATAGTCATCCTTCACATCATGTGGGTACTCTAGTCCTTCTAGGAAGTTTTCCCTCGCTCCACGGGCCCTCACAATAAAGTCAACAAAAGATATGGATTAGCACAGATAAGCAGTTATTAAAAAAAAAATAAAGTAGAAAAATGAAAGAAAACAGTTAGCTATGTACAATCTACACATTGCTCCCCTGATAACGGTGCCATTTGACAACTCGAGATTGACCTGACATTCTTAACAAAGTTGGAATAACAATTGTTGTGGTGATCAATCTCAAATTAATCAACAATTAACCCAAAATATGATGAACAAATCAATGTGATGTTGATGTGACCTAAAATTTATTATAACACCACAATAAATGTGTATAAGATAAATATGGTGGATTGCCGAGCTTAGGGAGCAATCGGGATAGATTGAGAAATTAATAATTAATTACTACTAATTAACATTAATTTCTTATTTATATTATTTTTATCTTTTTTAAAATTTATTATGTGGGTTTTTATTTATATTTAATTATTATGGATTTTTTAATATTTTGTATTCTTAAATTTCTAATTTTATATTTTCTTTTAATTTTGAAAATTTAAATTTCTTTTCAATTTTTAAAATAATATATATTAATGATATTATAGATAATATAAGTAATATATAAGGTATATAGTATATATAGGGTTTTATATTTTTAAATATATATAAATATACTCAAAATACATGGAAAAGAATATTTTTGTGATTTTAGATTTTTCCTATGTTTTTGGTAAATTTTATAGAATTTTAACTAATTTTAGAATATCACTAAAGTAATAAATATTGTAAAACAATGCACAGATTAATTATCCGAGATTGTTTAGGTTTAATAAATATAAATAAGTCCAAAGTTAACCAAAAATAATTTTACTGTATAGTATTTATTATACAGAAAATTCAGAAAGGAAAAGTTATGTTTTTAGATTTTTATCTTTTTTTACTAATTTTATAAGGTTTTTAGAGTTTTGTGATTTGTAGGTTTTATATTTTATATTTATATGGATTTTTTAATATGTGGTATTATATAATATAAGATAGATAATATATTTTTAGGGGATTTTCGAGAAGTTTTTTCTAATTTTTACGGGTTTTTATAATTATACAATGAATAAAAGCATATTGTTGTATTTTTTATAAAAAAAGAAAACTAGCTAAAATGTCAAATAAAAATTGAGTGTAGATAAACACAATTTTAAGCACTTACTGTATTTTCCTATGATTTTAGAGCAATAAAAATATTTATAATGATAAATATGCACAAAAATAAAGACGTAGTTCAGAGCGACCTAATTGCAATTATAATAAACTTTAAATGCATAAATTAAGGAGTCCTAGGAATTTAAGCTCACATATACAAAATTTGTTGGTCCTCACATATTGCTACATGAGGCAGGAGGAGCAAGTTGTAATATACAGAAAGTGTGAGGTCCTACTTGTAATTTTTACACAAAATATTACACTAATTTAAATATTTATAGAACTATTTTGAATACAAAAATATGCAGGGAAGGTGACGTAAAGTATCCAGGGGTCCATTTGTTGGGGGTATATGATCTGATCGGACGACTGTGCGGGCACCACGCATCGCCACTTGATGGCCATCAGGGGATGATGCTTCACTTAATTCCAAGGGTCCAAATTAGATATGGGCCCAATCTTTAATTGGGCGTTGAAGGAGGCCTCTCCAAGAACAGGGAAGAACACTTCCATGTTCTCTCTTTGATCCTCATTAATCCATTCTATGTCGTCCTCCAAGCCTCTTTATCAGCTCACCGGTTCCTGGAAGCTCCCTGCAGATTTAGGGTGGCCCAATCAAGTCCAGGCCTCGTCGAAGGAGGCCGTTATACTTGTTCCTTCTCTAACCAACCTAGAGTGGCGCTCTTCATCAAATCTTGACTCCAAATGGCTTATCTAGTCTCATTTCCTGCACAAAAGGATTACGGGGATCGAGAGTTATTCTTTTAACCCAAATGAATCGGATAGCATAGAGAGGTGAGGTGGTCGACATATCTACGTCGATGTGTTTAATGGGAGATCTGATGCCTCAATTCATGCATAATCAATGGTGGAAGATGAGGGATTTGGTGAAGAAATGGGTGAGGAGGTTGATGTGGCAGTTTGTGTGTTGAACAAAGGGGGAACACAACTGAGAACAGTAGCCGGAGCACTAGCTCCGATGAACTTCGATTTGGGAATTTAAGCTACAACTAAGATAAAACTACTAGAACTAAACATGTAATTATGCTATAATGAAAATTCATCAAGGAAAAATTCTACCTAGGAGCTCGACTCATCCTAGACCAAGGAGAAACAAAACCATCATTGGAGTGGTTCTTTAGGGTAACAATGGTGAGTGGGCTAAGAAGGATCAAAAGGGAAAAAATGGTCAGGCTGTCAGAGGGTTTCAGAATGAGGATTGTGTGAAGGAGGAGAAGGGTTGGTGGAAGCTAGAAGATAAGCATGGAAGAACAAGATGTTTTGATCAGAATGGTGGGTGTCTTGAGGGATATGTAGAAGTGGAGGAAGATGAAGAAATTGGAGAAGAGGGGGTCTCATGACTCTGACAGAGTTAGAGGGCTTGGAGTTGACCATGTAGTCAACAAATGTTGGCTTCCCATTGGTCCACATAGGACCAAATGGGACAAAACATGAAATCAAAAAGGTTATTAATTCCATTAGAAATAATAAATGATTTTATTAATTAAATTTCAAAACAAGAAAAATGTTTCTTATTTTTAAACTATATTATCAGTATTTTTATTTATTTTTCCAACCTTATTTGTAGTATATGTTATAGGTATACTCACTTGTATTTTGGGTATTTTATTTTTTGTATTTTAATTCTTAATTATCATATGTACACATTTTATATATATTTATAATATAATTAAATGCAATTATATAATTTTTAAATTTTATTTTTTTGATTTTATTTGCATACATAAATAAATACTTGTTCATTATAGTTCTAGTATACATATATTTTTTTTAATATATTTTTTTTCGAGTGTATTTTAATTGTTTTATTTTATGTTTATATTTTTATATTTTTTAAATAATATTCAATTATTTAAAATATAAGAAGAATAAAAATATAAAGAATACAATATCTGAATGAAATATACAGATACACAATACAATGAGACCCTAGAAAGCCAGACTTTTTTTGTGTATCCCAGTTGCACTGTGCATTTCTTTTATGTGCAATTATTTTTATAATTTTCTATCTATTTTTATGTACAAGTTTCATATTGAAAACTTTGTTTTTAAGGTGTGTAAACTAAAGAAAAAATTATGCAAGATGGGTATTTTTGGAGCATGAAATTAAGGTTTTGTACATTGTACGACCCATATCTATCCCTACTTTATTCCTTGTCGACTTGGTCAATACTGACTCGATCTCGGGGTTTAGCGTCATTTAGTATCTTTCATACTTCATTTATTTTCCTTTTCTTTTCTTTATTCTATTCTTTTGGATTTAAATACATATAATTAAGTATCATTTACAGATGAATAAAGGATATTAATTTGTACAAGTTATTGATATTTTCAGATGTTTTGATAGGAATTTAGAGATAAAATGGAAGAATAAAGGTATATGAATGGTTAGTCATCACATTTGAGACTATTAGTGGTGGGATTGTGGTCGCATTTCATAATATGGCTGGAAACTCAACACTAGTGGCTGAAGTCTTGTGCTAGTAAAATCATTGTTTTCTTGTTGTGTTCATGCACATACACTCATGCATACTCTCTAACTCCACACCAGTCAAGCTCTCTATACTTTTTTCTCTAACATACTTGGTGGCTCTCTCTAACTCTCTATACATGCACACTCTACTCTTCTCTTTTTCTTCTTGGTTGGTTATACTCCAACCTCAAGGACCCTATTTATAGAGGCCAATGGAGTACACTAGAATAAGAGATGGCGTCTTAAAGAATCCAACATTGGAGATGGATTCTCAAGGAAGCCAACAATAGCTTCTCAAAGAAGACAGCTTAGAAGTGACTTCTTAAAAAACCAACAAAAAGATTTCTCAATAAGCTTGCTTAATTAGAGGAGATGTTGGTTATTAACACTCTCCCTCAACATCGACTCTTTGCAATCCAAGTTATCTTCAAAATATTCAATCTTCATTGTGCTGAGTCCTTTTGTAAATATATATACTACTTGATCTTCCGTCACTATCGACTTCATCTCAATCTCTTCTTCTAGCACCTTCTCCCTCAAGAAGTGATAGTTAACTTCAATGTGCTTATTTCTTTCTTGTTCTACCATAGCTGCAACTTCTATGTGCTTAGTTCTTTCTTCATCTAGATCCTCCAATAACTTCAATGTGCTTTATCCAAGTCCTTTCTTGTTCTACCATAGCTGCAGCTCTATACTCGACTTCAGTTGTTGATAGGGAAACTATTTGTTGTCTCTAGTTGCACCACAACATTATTCCTGAGCAAGGGTTGAAAACATAGCATGTGGTTGAATGCCTTGTATCATGGTCATCAGCATAATCAGCATCACAATATCCATTAAGCTTACACTGTGCTTCACTTTGAAACCAAGAAAATGCTCGAGCTTGCCTAGCTCTTTCATCTAGAATCTGATGAATAGATTATCTCGAGTTCTCTTAATCTCTTCCACATCATCTCCAATAATCAAGTCATCCATGTACATGAGTACTATGGATAACTTCTCATCCCATAACTTTTCAAAGAGACTGGAATCCGATGAAGCAATTTGATATCTGCATACAATAGAAACTCTGCAATCTTCCTATACCATGCTCTAGGTACCTACTTCAGACCATAGAGTGCCTTCCTCATCTTGCAAACATTTTGAGGATGACTAGTATGTTTGAATCCTCTTGGTTGTTCCATATAGTTATATCGGTCTATCTCTCCATGAAGGAATGCATTCTTTATATCCATTTACCCCAACTTCCATGATTTGCTAGCTGCCAATGCTAGAAGTTACTCTAACTGTGGTCATTTTTGCAACTGGTCTAATTGTCTCATCATAATCCAACCCATATTGCTGAGAGAATACTCGAGTAACTAAATGAGCCTTATATTGGTCCATAATTCTGTTAGGATGAGTATTTACCTTATAGACCCACTTACATGGTACTGGATTCACATCTTGAGGCTTTACGAAATCCCAAGTCCAATTCTCATATAGGGCCTTCATTTCCTCCTCCATTTCTTATATTCATTTAATGTTTTCAAATGCCTCCTCAAATGTAGAGGATTCTTTCGATGCTTCTTCTTGAGAGACTATTGCATCTACATACTTGGAATTTGCACTTCTGTGTATGTTGGTTCTTCTTAGAGGCAACATTAAATCCTCTTTGATCTCGTGCTAATGATGACAGGAAAGACCCGAGCAACTAAGGTAAAGAAATAGAACTAAGGTCGTTGCGACCTCAGTCGCTCAAGAGTCAATCGGTCAATTAAGTAAATAAATTGCAGACCACCAAAATAGGATAAAAATCAAATAAAAATAATAGCGGTCTTGGCTATTAGATTAACCTAGTATAGCGACCAGGGTCGGACTCAGGGAGCATGTAATGGCCTTGCGGCCTACGAAGTAGTCTAAAAAAGAAATAAAATAAAATAAAATGCTTTTTTGTGGGCTTTTAATGTTTTTATATTTTTTTTGGATTTTTAATGTAATTAATAAAATAGAAAAGCAATAAATCAAGCAACTTGGGTGAATTATTTAACTACTCAAAATACACCCAAAAATTCAAACAAAAATATCTTTATGTTTTTTTATATTTTTTTACTGTTTTTTGTTAATTTTTGGTAATTTTCTGATTTTTAGGGAATTTTATAAAAAAGAAACAAGGAAGAAATACCAAGGTACTGTCCAGTCAGACTTGGAGGGCCAATTTAAAATGCAAAATGGCCTATCAATATCTGAAGGTAATTTTCCTGTAAAGAAGAAAATACAAGGAAAATTTAGGCACTAGAATTATTAATTTTTGATTTTTCTATTATTTATTAGAATTTTTATGGGTTCTATGGGGTTTTGTAATTTTTATAGGTTTTATATATCCAAAAATGACCAAAAGTGGTCAGAAAATCAAACAAGGCAAAACAAACGAAATGTAATTTTTTTGTAATTTTTAGAGGTATTTTAATAATTTTTTATGATTTTTAAAGATAGACAGTAAAGAAAATGTGTTTTTTTGAGTTTTTAAAATAACAAAAATAACCAAAAATGTCTCTGAAAAATAGAGAAAATTTTACACTATGACAGGAGCCATGTGTCCTATTTTCATCAATTTTGCAGTCGATTTGCTATTTTATTAAAAATGAAAACCAAGCCATAGTGCACAGGGACCTAACTGCAAATAAAATAAAACCCTGGGCCCCTTGGATAACAAGCCTGGAAGGACCAATGTGTCATTCCTTGGATAACAAGGCCCTTGGATAACAAGGCTAGAAATGCAAAATGTCCCCCGGCCCACGCACGATACACGTGACTCAGGCCTGGGAGGACCAATGTGTCATTCCTATTTATAAAAATATAAACCGTAACAAGCCAAAAACACATGGTAAAAACTGCAAATACACCAAACCTCATGTGTCGATGCACGTGTCCACAACACATAGGGGTATAAATGAGAATCAGATAAACAGAAGGGTCCTCTATGCAATATTTACAAAAATAAAAGAACTATAAAACGTATTTACAGTACTAAATAGTAAATGCAAGAACTAGAGGGGCCTAAGAGAAATTACCCCTTTATTAAATGTCGAGGGCCAGATGCGCGCCACGTGGAGATCGGACGGTGGAGAAGGGGCACGCCTCAATACAGGGTTCTCGGTCCTGATCGAACGGCTGGGGCCTCGCCACGTGGAAGATCAGCGGCTAGGAAGCGACGTGAGAAGCCCTCCCTGATCGGGCGATCACGATCACTCCTCTAAGGGTCGAACGGTGATGGCTGCTCCTGGCATGGACGTCTGAGATCTAATCTGGAGCTGGAGGGGGATCGAACAGCTCCGGAGGTTACTCGAAGAACTGGACTCCGGCAAGGTTCGCCGGGCTCGTGTGGGCGCTGGAGACCTCCTCGCGGGCTGCTACTGATCGGAGAAGAATTGCCTTGGCCTCCCGCATCTGATGGTCCACTCCGATGGTGGCGATGAGCTCTGGAGAGCTCCGGCGGCACTGGCGGAGGAGGAGCGGCTGCTCCAGATGGTCGAGACCCTCAGATGGGCTCGGATGAACCTGAAAAGCACAACAACACACTCTTGGGTCGAGGGCAAAGTGCCTCGACCCGGTTAGGGGTGGTGAAGGTGGTCGGTGCGGTGGGGCGTGCGAGCTCTGGCGGAGCGACAACGAAGGAACTCGATACCCAGTTCCTTTGCGAATTGGGGTGAATGAGCGGGCGGAGAAGGTGCGCGGGGGAACGGCGTAGATGATGGGTGATTCTGATGGTCGAACTGGTGGCTAGGGTGGTCGGAATCGGAGCTCGACGGTGACGGAGCGATTTGGGGGAAAATAAAAATTCGAGAAATAGGGAAAGAGAAGGGGCTACCTACTGGATGCTGTCGACTGTGGAGGAGCTGGGGGTGCTCCAGGTCCTTGCCTCGAGGACCGTCGGTGTCCGAGGCTCGAGCGTCACCTCCAGGCGACACACGGTGGCGCAACATCGCCGGATCGATGGTCAACTCGCTCTCTCCTCGCTGCAACACCACTGGAAGCGAGCTGTCACTCTCGCGGAGGCGATGGAGGTCCTTGGGTGGAGAACGGATGAGCCAAAGATGAGTGATATGGAGGCGGAGCTCGGCTTATATGCGAGTGCAGGTCCGAGAAGAGGGGATCGGGCAGGGTTCCCCGAAGCGCGGATCCCCACGCAGAAGATCGGGCAAGAATCTCGGATGCACAAGGAAGAAGGAGAGCCCGAGATTTGCGGGTATGGGCATCAGATCGAGCGTAGAAAAATTCGAGAAGTCGGGTCGCGGGCTCGGATCCGGGGCTTGGTGGTCCTGGGGGGGAGTTGACCGGGGGGGTCAACATCCCCCGTGGACCAATGGGGACAGGCCACGTCAAAAAGATTTAGAAATTAGGAATAAATTAGTAAATGGCCAAATCATGAAAAACTTAAAACATGAAAAATGTTTATTTTATTTTTTTCTATTTTTTGGTGATTTATAAATATTTTTTTCAAAATAAAAATAGGGTATGTACAGTATAGTGCTATACATAGGTATATTTACAATATAAATTTTTAATTCTTGATTTTTAATTTGTTATTTTTGTACATTTTTATTCCCCTTTTTATTTTTTATTTATTTATAGCATAAAATTAGGAATAAAAAGGTATTTTTATTTTATTTTTATTATTTATATACAAGGGTTATACATTTACATACATGGTATATGTACAAGGTTCTTTTTTATTTTTAATTTTGTTCTTTTTTTATTTAATTTTGGTTTTTATGGTTTTTCTTTTATTTATTTACAACATAAAAGATAGAATATATACAAATTTTTAAGGATTTTAATTTCTTTATTTACAAGGTAAAATAATTAGTGATGGGGTGTCTATGTTCAAGGTGAATATGTACAAGGGAGGTGATTTTTATTTTCTTTTTCAATTTTTATTTTGATTTTCTATTTTCAAATATATACAAATATATACAAGCCCATTTTATTCTATTTTTGGAGGAAAATATTTTTATTTTATTTACAAGTATATTTACACACATGAGCTCCCTATCTGTCTCTACTTTGGCTTTTATGCGGTCAGGCCCATGCTGAGCCCTCCCTTGGGATTAGGTTGCTCAATATTTATTCTAAATATTTCCCTCTTTTTCTTTTTAATCTTTTTTCTTTTATTTTTGCACAAAAACATGCTACTTATTACTTTTTACACTATGCATGCTCTTGGGTAATTATTTGTATTTACAGACATGTACATGCATTTGCAAAGATATTTGTAGCTAAAATATAAGAATAAAGAGTGATGAATGAGTATTCATCACCCCCCTATACTTAACTTTGCTAGTCCCTTAGCAAACATTTATTTGAAAAAGAAGTGAAAAAGAGAAATAAAAAGAAAAAGAGGAGAATGCACATGGATCAAGGATGAATATTAAACTTGCCTTCATTAAATTGAGATATGGAGCTCGATCAGATCTTTAGATTATTAATGTGTCGGAACCTTATTTGGGACTTAAGTTTAAAACTCAACAGCCTCTAAGTTCCACTAATCTATAATCAAGACTCCTCAATATCCAGGTTAGAACAAGTCTACAAACACAAACCCTGAAGACCATGAATCTTTCCTTATACTGTGAATGTGAAGTATAAGCTCTCCACCTCAGAAATGGCAACTTGACAACCCTCCCCAACAAGGTAACTCTATGACCCCAATCTGGCCACTCTTTCCTCGAGGAGCGGGGAATTCCCTTCTAAGTTCAAGTTCAACCGGCTCAAGAAGAGGAGGAAGAAGAGAATGGACCATGGCCAGTGTAGCCATGTATCCTTGGGAGCTCGACCAGTGTAGCCAAGTCTCCCTGCTGTAAGCTACATAAGGTGGGACATGAATCTCAAGCTTGGCTTATTGCACTATATACATACTCCGGTGGGATTATCATTTTCTCTCAGAACCCACCACTTTTTTGGAGTTATTTCCTTTTTGCATTTTTTTCAAGTGCATCTATACAACATCTACATGTGCAGCATATATACAAGGAGTTTTTCCTCTTGAGCCAGTAGACTATCCCTCTTTTGAAGCTTTATTGCAACCCACAACTCCTGTCGTTAGACCTCATGGCAACCAGACCAAGTTTGAGACGCACTTCCTTCACTAAAAGAAGAAGAGAGGTTCCGCCTAGAAGTACTACCCTCATATGCTACCCCAAGTCAAGGAAGACTGCCTCCTCACCACCTCATCTGTAGAGAGCTCGGTGCAAGTGCTGGTCCAAGTAAAGCCATTGTCTATCTGAGTCATGTGTATGTTGTTAAGTGCTCTACTTAGGCTCATTGAGATGACATGTGATCATAGCCTAGTGGACTCAAAGAATTAAGTCACCAAGGACCTAAAAAGCTTTAACCCTAAGCCCTATAAGGTTCCTCTTAGAAATTAGGTGGATTAAGATCTTAATCAAGCTCCATTTCTCAATTTAATTCAGGCTAGTTTAAATGTCAACTATAATCCGAGAAAAACTATATACATATATACAAACATGCTATTTACACAATTTTTACACATATGCAAAATTTTTGAAAAATGTTTTGAAATCATGAATGAAATGCAAGTTTTGCAAAAGTATTTACACACATTTACACAAGATTTTTGCAAACTTTTGATTTTCAAAACATTTTGGAAAAATTTTGTACTATATACATAATTTTGATATGAAAAATTTAAACAACCTTTACACCAAAAGATTTTTGAAAACATTTTTACAAAAATAATTTGTACACTAGCTATGTATGTGCAAATAAAAGAATGATTATTTACAGTGAAAAATTTTAATTTTTGTGCTTTTTTAGGGTTTTTAGCCAATTTTATTTATTAACACACTCACACAAAAGTACGAGTTATGGCTAAAGTATATATGAAATATATACACACCCCCCTATACTTAGCTCGAACGATGTCCTCAGAGTCAAGAGCGATGAAGAAGGCATAACTCATGCTATGTATAGGGAAGTGAAAAGGAAGGATATATACAAAAACGAATGAATGAATAGAAACTCAAGAGACTCTCGGCTTTTCCCCCTATACTTAGGATCAAATAATCCTAAGTATAGCAGGTTGTACACAAAGGGAAAATCGAGTGGAGAATGTACAGGGTCTACCCCCCCTATACTTAGGGAAAATATCCCTAAGTATAGGCAGCAAAAACAGGGGTAGATAGAATCAAAAGAAATACCCAAAGGTCCTACATCCCCCTATACTTAGGGTAAAGTACGCCCTAAGTATAGCATAATCAAAGATGACAAACGGGATGTGGGACTAAAAGAATGGAATGATATAGACATCTGGATCTATACAAGTCGGGAGAACAATGATAATCAGGCGTGAGATGAAATAGATGTGAGTCAAGAGACCACATCTCACGCAAAATGAATAGGGGTAACATCAACGACCCGCGGCTCATGATCTAGAAATGGCTTGAGCCGCTGGCCGTTCACTCGAAAGGTACACTCAGAAGACAACTCGGATATATCAATGCTACCATTGTCATGTACCTTTCTCACCAAATAAGGTCCCTTCCATTTGCTCTGTAGCTTCCCTGGAAATAGACGAAGCCTCGCATCAAATAGCCATACTCTCTGTCCAGGCTCAAAATGTTTGTGGCTGATGTGAGAATCATGCCACTCCTTCACTCTCCCTTGTACTGTAGGCTGTTTGAGATGGTGGTATCTCTAAGCTCCTCCAAGGATGCTATCTCTGCCCTCCTCTGGTCTCCTACACTATCTGGATCAACAAGTATCTTAGTGACTGCCCAAAGTGACATGTGTCTCAGCTCAACAGGTAAATGGCACGGCTTGCCATATACGAGGCGAAAGGGAGATGTTCCCAATGGTGTCTTGAAAGATGTCTTATATGCCCACAAGATCGAGTCCAAAAGCTGTGACCAATCCTTTCGGTCAGGGAAGACGACTTTCTGCAAAATAGTCTTGATCTCCCTGTTCGACACCTCGGCTAGACCATTCGTATGTGGATGGTATGGAGTGCAACTCGATGGTCTATGCGAACTCGCTAGCAAGGGCCTTCACCTGGTCATTGATGAAATGAGACCCCCCATCTGAAATCAATACTCGAGGTACCCCGAACCGCGTGATGATGTGCTTCCTTAAAAATCTGCAAACTGTCATCGCATCAGCGGTTCGGGCGGGGATGGCCTCAACCCAACGACTCACATAATCAACGGCTAGCAGAATGTACTCAAATCCCTGACTCTTAGGGAATGGATCCATGAAATCAATGCCCCATGCGTCAAAAACCTCACAGAAGTGAAAGGGCGCATCGGCATCATATCACGCTGTCCACAAGTGCCCATCCTCTGACAGTCAGTACACCTCTTCACTAACTCATCAGAGTCCTTGAAGAGGTTAGGCCACCACAATCCGGATTGGAGCACTTTCTGTGTCGTTCTCCTCCCAGAGTGATGTCCTCCTGCCTCAAGCATGTAGCAGTAAGTGAGGACGCTATGGTGCTCCTCCTGAGGAATGCACCTACGCCAGACGCTATCCCCTCCTTTGAGGTAAAGGATGGGATCCTCCCAGTGGTACGACTTGGCCTTCGCGAGGAAGGTCTCAAGCCTCTGCCTGGGCCAACCTTGTGGGACTTTCTTAGCAACAAGAAAGCTCGCAATATCGGCATACCACAGGAGTGAGGCGATAGAAAGGATCGCCTCATCTGGGAAGGTCTCACAAATAGGATCAATCTGCTCAGACTCCTCAGGCTGCTCTAATCGGGAGAGATGATCCGCCACCACATTCTTGACTCCAGGCTTATCCTTGATCTCTATGTCGAACTCCTGGAGTAGAAGGATCCATCTAGTCAGTCTGGCCTTGGCATCCTTCTTTGCCATGAGGTATCGGATGGCGGTGTGATCAGTAAACAGGGTCACTCTAGATCCAATAATGTATGATCTGAACTTATCTAGGGCGAACACTGCGGCTAGCATCTCCTTCTCTGTGACTATATAATTCCGCTGGGCGGAATCCATTGTGCGGCTAGCGTAGTGGATAGCAAATGGGACTCCATCCCTCCTCTGTCCCAGCACGGCCCCCACGGCAAATCGGAGGCATCCGTCATGATCTCGAATGGAAGAGACCAATCAGGCAGCTGGAGAACAGGAGCCTCAATAATACACTGCTTGAGAGTCTCGAAGGATGAAAGACACTTGTCATCGACAAGGAACTCAATGTCTTTCATCAGCATGTCAGTCAACGGTCGGGCAATCCTACTGAACTCATGAATGAATCGTCGGTAGAAACCGACGTGCCCCAGGAATGACCGTAACTGCCGCAAATTGGACGGCGGTGCGAGTTTTCTAATAACATCTACCTTGGCCGAATCAACCTCCATGCCCCTGTTAGAGATGATGTGGCCAAGCACCGTCCCTTGAGTCACCATGAAGTGACTCTTCTCCCAAGATAGCACAAGGTGGACCTCTATACATCGCTGAAGCACTCGGTCTAGGCAGTCAAGACAGGAGTCGAATCCGTCGCCGTAAACCGAGAAATCATCCATGAAGACCTCCAAGCACTCCCCTACCATGTCCGAAAAGATCGACAGCATGCATCTCTGAAAGGTCACAGGGGCATTGCATAGCCCAAATGGCATGCGTCGGAAGGCGTATGTGCCGAAGGGACAGGTAAAGGTGGTCTTGTCCTGGTCCTCGGGAGCAATGGCCACCTGGTTGTAGCCCGAGTACCCATCCAAAAAACAGTAGTGGCTCTTCCATGCCAGTCTCTCAATGATCTGATCAATAAAGGGCAGGGGGAGATGATCCTTCTTGGTGTCCTGGTTGAGTCTCCTGTAGTCAACGTAGACCCGCCAAGAAGTAGGTACTCGTGTAGCAATCTCCTCTCCAGACTCGCTAATCACTGTAGTGATGCCCGTCTTCTTGGGCACCACATGCAAAGGGCTGACCCACTTGGAGTCGGAGATGAGGTAGATAAAATCGGCGCTCCACCATTTCGATATCTCCTTCATGACAACCTCTCTCAGATCCGGGTTCAGTCGCCGCTGGAACTCACGCGACGGCTTTGCCTCATCCTCGAGATAGATATGGTGGGAGCACAGAGCCGGACTTATCCCCTGGAGATCTGCTATGCTCCATCCAATCGCATTGCGGTTCTTTTCAAGAACCCCCATCATACGGGGATTCTTGCTCTCCAGTCAAATCAGCGGAGATAATGATTGGGTACATCTCAGGCTCACCCGCAAGGAATCCGTACTTCAGCGAAGTAGTGAGCGCTTCAGCTCTGGACAACTAGGTGCTGGTGGATCTGGCCTCTTAAAAGTTTGCGTAAACGCTGCCAAATCTGCATGGGAGAACAGAAACTCTCTGTCAATCTCAGAAACTGGAGAAGGCTGCCCTGATGGACTGTCTCTGCTCTGCTCGGTATCTACCTCCTCCTCAGCTATAGGCTCAGTGGAAATCAGGTCTGGCATGTAATCCTCACAATCTGCCCAATCAGACTCTGACTCCGAGGGATCTGTATCATTTAAGGTGGCATCAGTACCACCATCATCATAAAAATCAGTGTTGCAGTCGAGAACCGGCTCTGTTGCCTCAGAAGTATCCTGGACCAGGAATGTGCTCTCCAAGCTCTCCTCTGCTGTCGTCTCTGCATCAGCAGAATCTGAAAATGAGAGGATGGCATGTGCTTTTGGGTCTGCCCAAACTGCCTCATCATCTGTGATCACAAAGTCACAGTCCTGGTGGATGTCTAGCCCGGCATCTGTCATCTGCTCTCTGTATCTGAAGTGGTCTATGAGCATGCTCTCTCTCTGATTCTGATGTCCTCTACCGTCTCTATTTGTACACTTTTGCCCTCGACGCGAAAGTATACCTTCCCGCTATCATGGTCAGTCACCGCCTTGACTGTGGCCAAAAACGGGCGACCGAGAATGATGGGGGTATCGGTCACTGAATCAGGGATCTCCATGTCCAACACTACGAAGTCGACGGGGAATTGCAGGCCCTGAATAGTGACGACAACGTCTCGCAACAACCCCTTCGGCCTCTTGACAGATCGATCGGCAAACTGAAGGACTGTCCTGCTCTGTCTAAGAGTGCCCAACTCGAAGCGGTCGAGAAGGGCTGCCGGAAGGAGGTTGATCGACGATCCGCTATCTAATAGAGTACGGTCGAACTCTACTCTCTAATGTGGCATCTGACATAAGGGCTCCTGAATCTGGCCTCTTGGCCGGCAGACGGTTCTGGATCGTGAAACACGTGGCTTTCATCAGCACATGGATCTCTGAGTGGTGGTTCCTCCTCTTCCTCCTGACTGTGGTCCTGTCTCTCAGTGAACGTTAAAGAAGGGAATGTGATGCAAAGGCCTCCTGAAGAGTCAGCTGTATGTGAAACCGATCTATCATCTACTGGCTTGAACTCTTCCTGCTCTCTCTTTTTGGGATTTTCTTTTTTCTTCCCTTCCCCATTTGGAGGGCTCTAGGGAAGGGGATCACGGGGTCCTTCTCAGATGAAGGACTAGGAAAGGGTCTAGACGGCCGGATCCACACATACATCATGCACTACAGTGGGACTAGAAAAAACCAAACCCTTTCCTTTATTCACAAAAGAGTTCCGAGATACATCAGAAGTAGGAAAAACAACAGGTCTCTCAACAAAAGCATGGGTGGCCTCAGCACCACCATCGGCTGAATCGACTGGAAGGCTCGCGGCCTCAGTACTACGCTCTGGATCGGCATCAAGGGTGGCCTCAGTACCACCTCCTCAAACTGGTGAAATGGCGGCCTCAGCACCGCTGGTGGAATCAGCATCCTAGGTGGCATCAGTACCACCGTCATCGTCTCTAGCGGCCTCAGTACCGCTCCTCTCCTCCTCATCAGGTTCTCTTGGTGTACCCTCATGATGTAGCTCAGACGAGGCGCCGCCTGCTGGCATCCTACCGCTCCTAAGTGTGACAAAATCAGTATCAAAAAGATATCCAGTCATATCACCAAATGCATCACTAGGAGTGGTATGCTCAGTACAAGCTATCTGCTCAGATTTCCTCTTCAGGTTGTTGGGGTTCGGCTCAATCTGGGCAGGGATGGCGGCCTTCCCTCTCACATGTCCCGCATCTCCTGGCGGAACTCGTCCATCTCCCGTCGAAAGGTAGCCTGCTGATCTGTGAGAAGGCGGGATATGTCATCCAAGGCGGGGCTCTCATGAGAGCCGATGGGTAGCCTCTCTAGTAGTGAGGATGCTGGAACTGCTGTTGTGACTGAGAGGGGTACGGGTGATGCTGCTGCTGCTGATGGTGAGGCTGATCTCGCCTCCAAACTGTCCCTGCTGATAGGGGCGAGGACATACGACGACTGATGCTGCTGTGGTGGGTACACTAGGGGCTGCTTCTGCTGCGGCTGGTGATCTCTCTGATGGTCGTACTGGCCACTCTGACTTGATGGCTGCTGCTGGGGCTGGGAACCTCCGGTCCCTTAACGGAATCTGGGATGGTCTCGTCGGATACCGGGCTGGGGGCGGTCATACCAAATCCCGTTGACATCCATCAACGGCTCTGCATCGTACTGGGGTGGCGGGAGCACTGCCAGAGGCTAATCCGGCTGGTATACCACCATCTGCAAGTCTGGAGATGGTGGTGACTAGTAGGTAGGCTGCGGCTGCTAGTACGGCTCCGCCTGTACATGGTGGACCTGTCTAGGCTGCTAGTGAGAGCTAGAGCGTTGGGACGAGCTACTGCCGATGCCGGTATCGCCTCGTGACTGAAGACGGGGTTGGGAAGACGTCTGTGCCTCCTAGAGACACATGAGCTGTGTCTTCAAGTCACTCAAAGTCCGTGCCGTACCAAAGGATAGCACGGGTCGTACCAAAGGATAGCACGGGTCGACGCCCGTCCTTCCAGTTCGTCCGCGGTAGTAGAAGCACAGGCCGTGTCATCAGCCGCGGACATGGGGATCATCAGCGAGAAGCTGGACCGGATGGAGACTATAGAGAAGAAGCAGTGCCAGGGCATCACTCAGATGGAGCAGGCCGTAGCCAAGGATGCGTACCTTTTCACTCATCCTTGGCTACGCCCCTTCGTCCCAGGACCTCCATTCTGATCCCGAGAGTGACAGCTACCGACCGGAGTTTTGAAGAGAGAAGGAGGAGCCTCCAGCCATCGATCCGGCGACCTTCGTCGCCGTGCGCCGCCGCGACGTGCGCATGAGGCTCGGGACCTGACGACCCCTCAAGGCAAACACCCATATCTCTGCGAGCTCATCCCCAGTCGACTCCAGCCACTAGGTAACTTGGTGATCCTTGGTCCGAGAAGAAGGCGTCGGGTCCGAGAAGAAGGTCGTGATCCTTGGTGAAGTAAGACCTGCCACAAGAAGCGTTCACCAAGCCCTGAAGCTCTGGTGTCAGCCCGTTGAAAAAGCTCTGCACGAGGTTCGGCTTGGAAATGTCGTGGTGCGGGCATCTATCAGTCAGCTCTCTGAACCTCTCCCATGCCTCATGGAACTGCTCGTTGGGGAGCATAGAGAAGTTGTTGATCAGGGCTCTCGCGGCATTGGTCCGCCCGAGTGGATAGTACTTATGCAAGTACTCGGTGCGGAGCTGCTCCCAAGTGTAGACGAACTTCCCCAGATGTTTCAGCCAGGTGGTTGCTCTGTCTGCCAAAGAGAAGGGGAAGGCAATCATCTTGATGGTATCCTGGTCCACCTGACGGTCGTGGGCAGTACTGCAAATCATGAGAAACTCCTGGAGGTGGAGATGGGGCTCCTCGATGGCGAGCCCGTGGAAACGGGGGAGGAGCTGCAAGGTGTTTGAGGGGAACTTGAAGTCCCCCATGATGGCTGGCAAAACAACACACTGATGCATCAGGGTCGATCCGGGGTTGTGCAACTCCCGCATCGGTCTCGGTGGCTCTCCTGCTCCTGCCGCAGCGGCAGCCGCTGCGGCGGCGGCCGCTGCGGCTGCTGCGGCTGCTGCTGCTGCATCATCTGGAACTATCGGCCCGTCTCTATGCTGCTCTCGCTCTGCTCTCATCTGCTCCATCTCTCTCCTCATATCCAACATAAAAGCTCCCTGATCCCTCAACTGTTGTTGCACTGTCTCGAGGGAGGCGATCAGGGTGGAGTTGATCGCACCCTGGTCCAGAACAAAATGCTCAGGCTGTGAACCTCTAGTGCGATCATCGGAACTGCCGGCCATGGTCTCTTCAAATCAAATGATCCATACTCAGGTGCCGATAAATTTGAAAGTCTCTCCTCTAGCACTGGCCTCTCGGAACAGAAAGAAAGAAGGTCGAGGGAGAACAGGATGGAATCATACTCGGGTTCGGAGAGCTGGTCTTGGCTCTCACGAACCAACCTAGATGAACGGGTAGACGCGCCCGAAAGCGGTGCAGCCAGAGGCTGCCTAAGAGATCGTTTGCCCATCATCTTGATGTGGCGAGTAAGGCGGATGAGATCTGGAGAAACTATGATCACAAGCAAACCCCCAAGTTCACCAACGCAACGTGAGCTGAAGACCGTAAAGGCTCGGTCAATTTATCTTGTCAATTTTATTTTGGTGAACAATCAAGATATCAGAGCGATTACGTGACCTGTTGGGATACCCGATACTTTCCCAACCGACTGTCCCGCACAGAAGTAGTCGGTAATCAGTCGAGAATAGTATCGGAGGGCTCTACCTAGTGTTCGGGTCACTCTCTCGCACAATCAAACCAAGCAATGAGGGGGTTGCTTTCCCCAAGACAAGTTTTTGAATGAGGTGTCTTTTAGGGTCAATAGTTTTAGCAGTCCCAATTTTATTGTTTTTCTTTTTAGATATTTTTTCAATAAAAACAAAAACTCCTAATGAATTTTTCGATTCTCCTGGTTATTATGTCAAAAAAAGGGGGAGAAGATGAAAAAGCCGATGCGCGATAAAATTAATAATGCATGCAGAGTAAGAAATGTGTACCTGTCTCCAGCTCTCTACATGCAATATGATCCGCGCATAATTGAAAGATAGAAAGTAAACTACCTATATGGTGCAGTGGAAAAACCGAGTCCTAAGCAAGCAACTTCTACTCGAAAGAACTGTCTAGCTGGTCACCAGCCTTCGATCCAGAGAGTCCGGTCTCGGTCTACCCCTCCTCCTCCTGACAAATCGGGTTCAGGAGCAGCGCTTGGCAGGGCAGGCTGCGGCACGTAGGCTTGAAGGTAATGATTCAGCTGATTTTATTAAATTTTTATTAGTAGGTCCAATTAACGATCTATAGGCACAAGAAGTCTATTAGGTGTTTGGATCCTACTCAGTACGGTACAGTCAAACAGAAATTCCTAAAGCTAGGGGCTCGAGAAAAACCGCGTAAAATCGGAAAAGGCAGCTAAAAACTAAAAACCACGTACAAAGCCGCGAAGAAAAACGACTAACTAATGGGTCCCCCAACACACGGTGCTCGGCGAAACAGACCCGATAAAGTCCAAGTCCACGTCTGTTGTCCCTGTATAATTACAACAAATCAAATGAATAAAATAAAATCTAATCTACTTGCGGCTCCGTGCAGAAGGGAGCCGCCTCCGAATCCCGCGGTTGCGCCGGCTTCTCGAGAGTCACCGCCTCGGTCCTCGGGCCCTCGCAAGAAAGAAAAAGAGTGTCACATACCAAAATAAGATAATCAAATAAAGGCAGGAAACTAAGCAGGGGTATATGTGCAAAAAATGACAAATAAAATAAACAAGTAAAAATAAAAATAAAAGAAAATAAAATAAAATAAAATAAAAATAAATGAAAAATAAAAAGCCACGAAAAGCCACGGGCTCAGAAAGAGCCGCGGGAAGCCGCGAAAAAAGAAAAGAAAAGAAAATTAAAAACTACTAAGCCATGCTCCCCGGCAATGGCGCCATTCTGATGACACGAAAGACCCGAGCAACTAAGGTAAAGAAATAGAACAAAGATCGTTGCGACCTCAGTCCTTCAAGAGTCAATCGGTCAATCAAGAAAATAAATTGCAGACCACCAAAATAGGATAAAAATCAAAAAAAATAATAGCGGTCCTGGCTATTAGATTAGCCTGGTATAGCGACCAGGGTCGGACTCAAGGAGCACGTAATGGCCTTGCGGCCTACGAAGTAGTCTAAAAAAGAAGTAAAATAAAATAAAATGCTTTTTGGTGGGCTTTTAATGTTTTTATAGTTTTTTTGGATTTGTAATGTAATTAAGAAAATAGAAAAGCAATAAATCAAGCAACTTGGGTGAATTATTTAACTACTCAAAATACACCCAAAAATTCAAACAAAAATGTTTTTATGTTTTTTTATATTTTTTACTATTTTTGGTTAATTTTTTGGTAATTTTCTGATTTTTAAGGAATTTTATAAAAATGAAATAAGGAAGAAAAACCAAGGTATTGTCCAGTCAGATTTGGAGGGCCAATTTAAAATGCAAAATGGCCCTATCAATATCTGGAGGTAATTTTCCTATAAAGAAGAAAATACAAGGAAAATTTAGGCACCAGAATTATTAATTTTTGATTTTTCTAAGTTTATTAGAATTTTTATGGGTTTTACGGGGTTTTGTAATTTTTATAGGTTTTATAAATCCAAAAATGACCAAAATTTGTCAGAAAATCAAACAAGGCAAAACAAACACTATGTAATTGTTTTGTAATTTTTAGAGGTATTTTAATATTTTTTGTGATTTTTAAAGTTAGATAGTAAAAGAAAATGTGTGTTTTTGAATTTCTAAATATAACAAAAATACTCAAAAATGTCTCCGAAAATTAGAGAAAATATTACACTATGGCAGGAGCCATGTATCCAATTTTCATCCATTTTGGAGTCGATTTGCTATTTTATTAAAAATGAAAACCAAGCCACAATGCACAGGGACCTAACTGCAAATAAAATAAAACCCTGGGCCCCTTGGGTAATAAGCTTGGAAAATATGGGGCTAGGAATGCAAAATGTCCCCCGGCCCACGCATGATACACGTGACTCAGGCCTGGGAGGACCAATGTGTCATTCCTATTTATAAAAATATAAACCGTAACAAGCCAAAAACACAGGGTAAAAACTGCAAATACACCAAATCTCACGTGTCGATGCACGTGTCCACAACACACAGGGGTATAAATGAGAATCAAATAAACAGAAGGGTCCTCTATGCAATATTTACAAAAATAAAAGAACTATAAAACGTATTTACAGTACTAAATAGTAAATGCAAGAACTAGAGGGGCCTAAGAGTGACAGCTACCGACCGGAGTTTTGAAGAGAGAAGGAGGAGCCTCCAGCCATCGATCCGGCGACCTTCGTCGCCGTGCGCCGCCGCGACGTGCGCATGAGGCTCGGGACCTGACGACCCCTCAAGGCAAACACCCATAGCTCTGCGAGCTCACGCCCGTGCTTCACCAAGCCGGACCCGACGCCTTCTTCTCGGACCTGCAACCGTATATAGCTCCACCTTCCGCCGTACCTTTTCACTCATCCTTAGCTACGCCCCTTCGTCCCAGGACCTCCACTCTGATCCCGAGAGTGACAGCTACCGACCGGAGTTTTGAAGAGAGAAGGAGGAGCCTCCTGCCATCGATCCGGCGACCTTCGTCGTCGTGCGCCGCCGCGACGTGCGCATGAGGCTCGGGACCTGACGACCCCTCAAGGCAAACACCCATAGCTCTGCGAGCTCATCCCCAGTCGACTCCAGCCACTAGGTAACTTCGATTCCATCTATTTTAGCCTAATTTTCCATTACGCCCAAATCACCCCTCTGCCGTCGCCGATCGATTTCCATCTCTACACTCCCCCAATCGCTCATCCAACTTGACTGTCACCTTCGCGAGACTTCCCTTCACTTTCTTCGCCCAGCCATTCCCCTTGGTTCGCCTCGGAACCAAGGTTCGACCTCCACCGTCGTCGTCTCGCCGGAGGTCATCCATATCGACTCGCCCGACCACCATTCCACCCCTAACCGGGTCGAGGTAGTTTGCCCTCGACCTAGGAAGCTTTTGGTGCTACATTGCAGGTCAATGCAACCCATCTCAGGGTCGAGTCATCTGAGCACAGGAGTCTTCCTCCTCCGTCGTCGCCAGGCCGCTCTGGTGGTCGTTGGCTTCATCGGGGGAGCCCACTAGCTGCGGACCATCGAGGCGGAGCGATTCCACATCCTAGCAGCCGAAGAGGAGGTCCGCACCGCACGCACGGAGCCGGCGTAGCTCACCGACGAGCAGTTCTTGGAGGACCCTCCTCAGACGTCCGATTAGCCCCTATGCTCCAGATTTGATCTCAGCCATCTATTTGAGGAGCGCCAGCCATCGTCAGATCCTTCAAAGGCTTGACCGGGACCGTCCGTCCAGACGAAGGGGTACCCAATATCCAGCCACCGTCCGACCTACACGTGGCCCCTTCATCGCCGTCGATCCAGCGAAGGCTTAGCCACAGCCCCTTACCGTCAGATCCTCCACGTGGCAAGCTCTCTGCCGTCCACTTTTAATAAGGGGTAACTTTCTATAAGGCCCCTATGTTTATTGCGTTTAATATTTAGTCTTGTAAATATTTATTTTAGTTGTTTTATTTTGGATATTTTGCATTGTTGACCTTCATGTTTCTGCTATTTGCATTTTAGTCCTTATATATGTGGACCACGTGCATCAACACGTGAGGTTTTGGTTTATTTGCATTTTGTGTCATGAGGTTTCTGTGCGTTAATGTTTGCATTTATTTAAATAGGATTTGCACATATGCCCCTGATGAATACTCATTCATCACTCTTTATTCTTATATTTTAGCTACAAAAACCTTTGCAAATGCATGTAGATATGTGTAAATACAAATAATTAGAAAAAGGCATGCATCATGTAAAAACTAATAATTAGCATGTTTTTGTGCAAAAATAAAAGAATAAAGATTAAAAAGAAAAAGAGGGAAATATTTAGGATAACTATTGACCAACCTAACCCAAGGGAGGGCTCAGCATGGGCCTGACCGCATAAAAGCCAAAGTAGAGGGAGATAGGGGCTCATGTGTGTAAATATATTTATTTATAAATAAATATATTTTCCTCTAAAAATAGAATAAAAGTGGTTTGTATATATTGTATATATTTGTAAATATAAAAATCAAAACAAAAATTGAAAAAATTAAAAAGAAAACAAAAACATCCTTTTGTGCATATTCATCATGTAAATAGTCCACTCACTTATATTTATTTCACCTTATAAATAAATAAAATTATTTCAATAAAAAATTGTAAATATTCTATCTTTTATGGTGAAAATAAATAAAATCAAAACAACAAAAATAAAAACAAAATAAAAAGTACAAAATTAAAAACCAAAAAGAATATTGTAAAGATACCATGTACATAAATGTATATACCTATTTATTTCACTATTGTATACAAATAATAAAAATAAAATAAAAATACCCTTTTATTCCTAATTTTAAACTATAAATAAATAAAATATAAAACGGGAATAAAAATGTATAAAAATAACAAATTAAAAATCAAAAATCAAAACCCTATATTGTATATATACCTATATATAGCCCTACTATGTAAATACCCTATTTTTATTTTGAAAAATTAATTAAAAATCACTAAAAAAATAGAAAAAAATCAAAACAAAAATATTATATGTTTTAAGTTTAATAATTCAGCCATTTACTATTTTTAATTGATTTTCCAAATCATTTCCAGATGGCTGCTTCCCTATTGGTCCACGGGGATGTTGACCGCCCGGTCAACTCCCCCCTGTGGACCACTTCCCACGGGTTTTATACGCCCGACCCGATTTCTCAATTTTCTGGCGTCCAAACCCGACCACCTCGCACCTAAACCCAGGGTCCTAATTACACTCCCATCATCCGGGAACCTCGCCCGACATTGTGCCTAGGGATCCGTGCTCCATCGAGCCGGACCCAAGCCATTCTTCCCGGACCTTTCACCATATAAGTTCCGAGCTCCGCCACCCATTTGCTCATCTTTGGATCCCCACCTTTCATTCCCGTGACCTCCACTGCCTTCCCTGAGGTGACAGCTCTCCGTCTGTGGTGTCGAAGAGAGGTGAAGGTGCCCGGACCTCTGATCCGGCGAGCTTGCACCGCCGTACTCCGCCTGAAGCAGGAGCTCGAGCCTCGGGCCACGAAGACCCGCGAGGCGATGATCCAGAGCAAGCCCAGCTCACGCCCAGTCGATTCCTCAACCCAGGTAGCCCTAGTTTCCTTTCCAGTTCTTTGATTTCTAGTTTCGCCCAAATCTCGTCGTCGCCGTTCACCTCCGATTCCGGCCACGTCCACCTTCGTATCGATCATCGGACCGCACCATCACACTCGCCTCTCCTTCACGCACGTTCTCCGCCCTTCCATTCAACCCAGCTCGCACAGGAGCTGGGGTTTCGAGCTCCATCGACCACACCTCGCCGGAGCTGGACCGCCCCGCCGCACCTATCACCTTCTCCCACGTTCACAGGGTCGAGGCAATTTGCCCTCGACCCGCGAGTTTGCTGGTGCACTTTGCAAGGACATCCGAGCCCATCTGAGGGATTGGACCATCTGGTCCAGCAGCTTCGCCTCCGCCGGACTCTCCAGAGCTCCTCAAAGCTCCATTGAGTCATCGGAGGCTGCCATTCGACGCGGGAGCCCACAGAGCTTCTTCTCCGATCATCAGAGCCCTGCGAGGAGGCCGGGAGCGCACGCAGCGGGCCGGGAAGGTCGCCGGCCATCAGTTCTTCCTCGACCTCCAGCTACCGTCCGATGCACCTCCAGCTCCAGTTTGCATCCCAGCCGTTCATCTGAGGAGCCACCAGCAGCGTCAGATCTTTGGAGGAGCGATCTGGACCATTCTTTCGCCGAGGTTTAGCCACAACGCCTCCCCACCATTCGATCTCCCACGTGGTCAAGCCCGAGCCGTTCGATCTGCACAGAAGACTCAGCGTTGGGCGCCACCTCTTCCTAGCCGTCGAACAGCACACGTGGCGCCCATCCGACGGCCTCCTTAATAAAGGGTAAATATTCCCTTAGGCCCTTACCTTTAGTTTAGTTTAGTTTTAGTCCTGTAAATATTTTTAGAATTTTATTTGCGTTAGGTAAATTGCACTTTGGACCTTGTCTTTTCTGCTATTTGCATGTATACCCCTGCCTGTAGTGTGTCACGTGCATCGACACGTGTTTGTCTGGGATATTTGCATTGATAGCCTTGTAGTTCTGGGATGTTCATGAATGAATGAAAACTTTTAGATAATTGCATTTATACCCATGTGCGTGATTTATTAGTGCATGTGCGTATATTTTGGGTATTTTACACTAAGGCCCTCGGACTTTTAATACCTGTTATTAAATAGTCCCCGGACCATAGTTTATTTGCAATTAGGTCCCTGTATGCCCCAGACACGCGCTTTGCACGTGACTTCTTGGTATTTTTGCACCGGACCCCCTGGAGCTTCTGGTATTTACGTATAGGTCCCTATGCAATGTACCTAGGTTTTGATTTTGAATAAAATATCAAACTCACTCCAAATTCAATGAAAATTGGAAACATGGCTCCTGCCATGTTGTAAAATTTTCTAGAATTTTTGGAGACATTTTTTCTTTTATTTGCTATTTTTAAAAATTAAAAAACAGCCTTTTTCGTTACTGTCTGATTTAAAAATTCACAAAAAATATTAAAACTCATCTAAAAATTATAAAAAAATTAGCTACTGTGTGTTTTTTCTTGTTTGAGTTTCTGACCAATTTTGTTCATTTTTCATTATATAAAACTCATAAAAAATGAAAAACACCAAAAACTTTACAAAATTCTAATAAATAATCTAAAAATCCAAAAATAAGAATTCTAGTGCCTTAATTTTCCTTATACTTTCTAGTTTATAGGAAAATTACCTCCAGGAGCTAAATAGGCCCTTATACATTTTAAATTGGCCTTTTACTCCTGACTGGGCAGTACCTTCATTCCCCTACCTTGTTTTATTTTTAGAAAATAAAATAAAACTCAGAAAAATACCAAAAATTACCCAAAAACAGTAAAAAACATAAAATACATTAAAACTATTTTATTTAAATTTTTGAGTGATTTTTGATGCATTAAATAATTGCTTGAAGTTGGTTGTTTTACTTGTTTTCTTATTTTCCTTATTAATTGAAAACCCAAAAAAATAAAAACAATTAAAAAAACCACCAAAAACACTTTGAGTTTATTTTTATTTCTTTTTGAGACTGCTTCGTAGGCTGCGAGGCCATCACGTGCTCCTTGTGTTCGACCCTGGTCGCTATACCAGGTTAATTTAATAGCGAGACTGCTCTTTGATTTTGATTGATTTTTATCTTATTTGGTGGTCTATTTTTCTCGATTGATCACCCAAGTGATTGAGGTCGCAACGACCGCATGAGACATACCTGATCTACCTCGCTCGCTCGATTTCGTGGTCATCAGAATGGTGCCGTTGCCGGGGAGCACGGCTTAGTAGTTTTTATTTTTACTTTATTTTCTTTTTCGCGGCTTTCCGCGGCTCTTTCTGAGTTCGCGGCTTTTTGCGGCTTTTTGTTTTTATTTTATTTTTGTTTTATTTTCTTTTATTGTATTTTCTTTTCTTTTCTTTTTGTTTTTGATTGATTTTACTTGTTTATTTCCTTTGTCATTTCTGCACATATACCCCAGTTTTTATTTCTTGTTTATATTTGATTATTTTTATCAATTTGACACTGGTCTTCTTTCTTGCGAGGGCCCGAGGACCGAGGTGGCAGCTTTCGAGAAGCCGGCGCAACCGCGAGACTTGGAGGTGGCTCCCTTCTGTACGGAACCGCAGGAGAGCGTGAGAGAGAGACTGAGTGGGCGAGGATTAGCTTAGTTTTTTATTTCTGTCATTAGATTATTTGTAATAATACAGGGGCAAACTGTGGACTTGGATTTTGTAGCGGGTCTGTTTCGCCGAGCACCGGTGTGCTCAGGGGACCCTTAGGATTTTTCGCGGCTTTTCGCGGTTTTGTTTTTCTTCGCTGCCTTTTACGGTTTTACGTGATTTTTCTCGAGCCCCTAGATTTAGGATTTTCTACTTGACTGTGCCGTAATTAGTAGGATCCACACACTTAATTGATTGCCTGTTCCTATAGAGCGTTAATTGGACCTACTAATAAATCATTAATAAAAATAACTGACTCACTCCCTTCGAGCCTACGTGCCGTAGCCTGCCCTGCCAAGCGCTGCTCCTGAACCCGATGTGTCAGGAGGAGGAGGGGTAGACCGAGACCGGACCCTTTGGCTTGAAGGATCGGTGACCAGTTAGACGGTTCTTCGAGTAGAAGTTGCTTGTTTAGGGACTCGGCTTTTTACCGCTGCACCATATAGGTAGTTTCTTTCTTGTCTTTCAATTCTGCACGGATCACTTTGCATGTAGAGTGCTGGAGACAGGTACGCATTTCTATCTTTGCATGCATCATTGATTTCTTCGCGCATCGGCTTTTTCATCTTCTCCCCCTATTTTTGACTTAATAATCAGGAGAACCGAAAAATTCATTAGGCCTTTTGTTTTTATTGAAAAAGATTAAAAAGAAAAACAATAAAATTGGGACTGTTTAAGCTATTGACCCTAAAAGACACCTGATCTAAAAACTTTTCTTGGGGAGAGCAACCCCCTCATTGGTTGGTTTGATTGTGCGAGAGAGTGACCCGTACACTAGGTAGAGCCCTCCGGTGCTATTCCCGACTGATTACCGACTCTTTCATGCGGGACAGTCGGTTGGGGTAGTATCGGGTATCCCAGCAGGTCACATAATCGCTCTGATAGATTGATTGTTCACCATAATAAAATAAACAAGATAATTTGATCGAGCCTTTACGGTCTTCAGCTCGCGTTGCGTTGGTGAACTGAGGTGTTTGTTTTTTTATTATAGTTTTTCCAGATCCCATCCGCCTTACTCACTACATCACGATGATGGGTAGACGATCTCTTAGGCATGGCTGCACCGCTTTCGGGTGCGTCTACCCATTCATCTAGGTTGGCTCGCGAGAGCCGAGACCAGCTCTCCGAGCCCGAGTATGATTCCGCCATGTTCCCCCTCGACCCCCTTTCTTTTGGTTCTGAGAGACCAGTGCCAGAGGAGATATTAGCAGATTTATCGGCACCTGAGTTCGGATCATTTGATTTTGCAGACACCATGGCCGGCAGTTCTGACGATCGCAGTCGAGGTCCACAGCCTGAGCACTTTGTGTTGGACCAGGGTGCGATCAACTCCACCCTGATCGCCTCCCTCGAGACAGTTCAGCAGCAGTTGAGGGATCAGGAAGCGTTCATATTGGATATGAGGAGAGATATGGAGGAGATGAGAGCAGAGCACGAGCAGAGGAGAGAGGGACCGAGGATCCCGGATGATGCAGATGCAGCCGTCGCAGCATTAGCCGCAGCAGCCGCCGCAGCCGCGGCAGGAGGACCACCGAGACCGATGCGGGAGTTGCACAACACCGGATCGACACTGATGCATCATTGGGTCGTGCTACCAGCGATCGTGGGGGACTTCAAGTTCCCCCCGAACACCTTGCAGTTACTCCCCCGCTTCCACGGGCTCGCCACCGAGGAGCCCCATCTCCACCTCCAGGAGTTCCTTATGATTTGCAGCACTGTCCACGATCGTCAGGTGGACCAGGACACCATCAGGATGATCGCCTTTCCCTTCTCTTTGGCAGATAGAGCAGACACATGGCTGAAGCATTTGGGGAAGTTTGTTTACACTTGGAAGCAGCTCCGCACCGAGTATTTGCATAAGTACTATCCACTCGGGCGGACCAATGCAGCGAGAGCCCTTATCAGCAACTTCTCCATGCTCCCCAACGAGCAGTTCCATGAGGCATGGGAGAGGTTCCGAGAGCTGACTGATCGATGCCCGCACCACGACATTTCCAAGCCCAACCTCGTGTAGAGCTTTTTCAGTGGGCTGACACCAGAGCTCCAGGGCTTGGTGAACGCTTCTTGTGGCGGGTCTTACTTCGCCAAGGATCACGACCAGGTCTGGGCCATCTACGAGGAGATGGCCGAGAACTACATGGTGATGTCTCAGACCAGGTTGTATACTCAGGGCAGACCCCAGCAGCCAGGACCTGTGCAGTACCAGAGGATAGCACGGGTCGACGCCGGTCCTTCCAGTTCGTCCGCAGTAGCAGCAGCACAGGCAGAGTCATCAGCTGCGGACATGGGTATCATTAGTGAGAAGTTGGATCGGATGGAGCTGATCGAGAAGAAGTTGTGCCAGGGCATCACTCAGATGGAGTAGATGGCACAGACTCTGAGCGACATGAAGACCCAGCTCATGTGTCTCCAGGAGGCACAGACGGCGTCCCAGCCCCGTCTTCAGTCGCGAGGCGATCATGGCAGCAGCAGCAGCTCGTCCCAGCGCTCCAGCTCACACCAGCAGCCTAGACAGGTTCACTTTGTACAGGCGGGGCCGTACCAGCAGCCGCAGCCCACCTACCAGTCACCACCATCTTCAGACTTACAGATGGTGGTATACCAGCCTGATCAGCCTCTGGCAGTACTCCCGCCAGCCCAGTACGATGCAGAGCTGTTGATGGATGTCAACGGGATTTGGTATGACCGCCCTCAGCCCGGTATCCGACGAGACCATCCCGGATTCCGGTGGGGGACCGGAGGTACCCAGCCCTAGCAGCAGCCATCTGGTCAGGGAGGCTAGTACAGCCAGCAGAGAGATCACCAGCAGCAGCAGTAGCCCCCAGTGTACCCACCACCACAGCAGCAGCAGTCGTTCTATGGTCCTCGTCCCTATCAACAGGGACAGTCTTGGAGGCGCGAGCAGCCTCATCAGCAGCAGCATCCACCACACCCATACCCCTCTCAGCAGCAGCAACACCAGTTCCAGCAGCCTCATTACCAGAGAGGCTACCCGTCGGGCTCCCACGAGAGCCCCGCCTTGGATGATATAGCCCGCCTCCTCACTGATCCGCAGGCTACCTTCAGACGGGAGATGGACGAGTTCCACCAGGAGATTCGGGATATAGTGAGAGGGAAGGCCGCCATCCCTGCCTAGATCGAGCCGAACCCCAACTGCCTGAAGCGGAAATCTGAGCAGGTGGCTTACACTGAGTATGCCACTCCTAGTGATCCATTTGATGATATGTCTGCAGACCTTTTTGATTCTTATTTTGTCACACTTAGGAGCGGTAGGACACCAGCAGGCGGCGCCTCGTCTGAGCGACGCCATGAGGATACACTTAGAGCGCCAGATGAGGAGGAGGAGAGCGGTACTAAGGCTGCTCGAGATGATGACGGTGGTACTGATGCCACCAAGGATGCTGACTCCACAGGCGGTGCTGAGGCCGCCATTTCACCAGTTCGAGGAGGTGGTACTGAGGCCACCCAGGATGCCGAGCCAGAGCGCGGTACTAAGGCCGCGAGTCTTCCAGTTCTAGTTGATCCAGCCGATGGTGATGCTGAGGCCACTTTTTTTGAGAGATCTGTTGTCTTTCCCACTTCTGATGTATCTCGGAACCATGTTGTGAATAAAGGAAAAGGTTTGGTTTTTTCTGGTCCCACTGTGGTGCGTGATGTATGTGCGGATCCAGTCGTCGAGCCGTCTAGACCTTTTCCTAGTCCTTCATATGAGAAGGACCCAGTGATCCCTTTCCCTAGAGCCCTTCAGATGGGGAAGGGGAAGAAAACAGAAAACTCCAAAAAGAGAGACCAGGAGGAGTTCAGCCAGCAGATGATAGACCTATTTCACATACAGCTGACTCTTCAGGAGGCTTTGCAGCACATTCCCCTTCTTCAGCGTTCGTTGAGAGACAGGACCACAGTCAGGAGGAAGAGGAGGAACCACCATTCATAGAACCATGTGCTGACGAAAGCCACGTGTTTCGTGATCCAGAACCGTCTGCCGGCCAAGAGGCTAGATTTAGGAGCCCCTTATGTCAGATGTTACATTAGAGAGCAGAGGTTCGACCGGACTCTATTAGATAGCGGATCGTCTATCAACCTCCTTCCGGCAGCCCTTCTTGATCGTTTCGAGTTGGGCACTCTTAGACAGAGCAGGACAGTCCTTCAGTTTGCTGATCGATCTGTCAAGAAGCTGAAGGGGTTGTTGCGAGACGTTGTCGTCACTATTCAGGGCTTGCAATTCCCCGTGGACTTCGTAGTGTTGGACATGGAGATCCCTGATTCGGTGACCGATACCCCCATCATTCTCGGTCGTCTGTTCTTGGCCACAGCCAAGGCAGTGACTGACCATGATAGCGGGAAGGTATACTTTCGCGTCGAGGGTGAAAGTATACAAATAGAGACGGTCGAAGACATACGAGCCAGAGAGAGATCATGCTCAGAGACCACTTCAGATACAGAGCAGCTGACAGAGGCAGGGCTAGACATCCACCAGGATTGTGACTTTGTGATCACAGACAATGAGGCAGTTTGGGCAGACCCAGCAGTACAGGCCATCCTCTCATTTTCAGACACCGCTGATGTAGAGATGATAGAAGAGGAGAGCCTAGAGAGCACATTCCTGGTCCAGGATACTTTGGAGGCAGCAGAGCCGGTTCTCGACCGCGACACTGATTCTTGTGATGAGGGTGGTGCTGATGCCACCTTGTGTGATGCAGATCCCTCGGATTCAGAGGCTGATTGGACAGATTGTAAGGATTACATGCCAGACCTGATTCCCGCTGAGCCTACAGCTGAGGAGGAGGTAGATGCCGAGCAGATCAGAGACAGTTCAGTTGAGCAACCTTCTTCAGATCTAGTTTGCGAGAGTACGTTCTCATTTTCCCAGGCAGATTTGGCAGCATACACGAGGCTTCTTTCGAAGCCAGATTTGCCAGCACCCAGCTGTCCAGAGCTGAAGCCGCTCCCTACTTCGCTGAAGTATCGATTCCTTGCGGGTGAGCCTGAGATGTACCCAGTCATCATCTCCGCCGATCTGACTGGAGAGCAAGAATCCCGTTTGATGGGGGTTCTTGAAAAGAATCGCAAGGCAATCGGATGGAGCGTAGCAGATCTCCAGGGGATTAGTACGGCCCTGTGCTCCCACCATATCTATCTCGAGGATGGGGCAAAGCCGTCGCGTGAGTTCCAGCGGCGGCTGAACCCAAATCTGAGAGAGGTTGTCATGAAGGAAATCTCAAAATGGTGGAGCGCCGATTTTATCTATCCCATCTCCGACTCCATGTGGGTCAGACCCTTGCATGTGGTGCCCAAGAAGATGGGCATCACGATTGTGATCAGTGAGTCGGGAGAGGAGATTGCTACACGAGTACCTACTTCATGGTGGGTCTGCGTTGACTACAGGAGACTCAACCAGGCCACCAAGAAGGATCATTTCCCCTGCCTTTTATTGACCAGATCATTGAGAGACTGGCAGGGAAGAGCCACTATTATTTTCTGGATGGGTACTCAGGCTACAACCAGGTGGCCATCGCTCCTGAGGACCATGAGAAGACCACCTTTACCTGTCCCTTCGGCACATACGCCGTCCGACGCATGCCATTTGGGCTATGCAATGCCCCTGCGACATTTCAGAGATGCATGTTGTCGATCTTTTCGGACATGGTAGGGGAGTGTTTGGAGGTCTTCATGGATGATTTCTCGGTTTACGGAGACGGATTCGACTTCTGTCTTGACTGCCTAGACCGAGTACTCCAGCGATGTATAGAGGTTCACTTGGTGCTATCTTGGGAGAAGAGTCACTTCATGGTGACTCAAGGGACGGTGCTTGTCCATATCATCTCCAATAGGGGCATGGAGGTTGATCCAGCCAAGGTTGATGTCATTAGAAAACTCGCACCGCCGTCCAATTTGAGGCAGTTACGGTCATTCCTGGGGCATGTCGGCTTCTATCGACGATTCATTCATGATTTCAGTAGGATTGCCCAGCCGTTGACTGACCTACTGACGAAAGACACCGAGTTCCTTGTCGATGACAAGTGTCTTTCGTCCTTTGAGACTCTCAAGCAGTGTGTTATTGAGGCTCCTGTTCTCCAGCCGCCTGATTGGTCTCTCTCAATCGAGATCATGACGGATGCCTTCGATTTTGCCGTGGGGGCCGTGCTGGGACAGAGGAGGGATGGAGTCCCCTTTGCTATCCACTACGCTAGCCGCACATTGGATTCCGCCCAGCGGAATTATACAGTCACAGAAAAGGAGATGCTAGCCGTAGTGTTCGCCCTAGATAAGTTCAGATCTTATATCATTGGATCTAGAGTGACCCTGTATATTGACCACACCGCCATCCGATACCTCATGGCAAAGAAGGATGCCAAGGCCAGACTGACTAGATGGATCCTTCTCCTCCAGGAGTTCAATATTGAGATCAAGGATAAGCCTGGAGTCAAGAATGTGGTGGCGGATCATCTCTCCCGTTTAGAGCAGCCTGAGGAGTCTGAGCATATTGATCCCATTTGTGAGACCTTCCCAGATGAGGCGATCCTTGCTATCGCCTCACTCCCGTGGTGTGCCGACATTGTGAACTTTTTTGTTGCTAAGAAAGTTCCACAAGGTTGGCCCGGGCAGAGGCTTGAGACCTTCCTCGCGAAGGCCAAGTCCTACCATTGGGAGGATCCCATCCTTTACCACGAAGGAGGGGATAGACTCTGGCGTCGGTGCATCCCTCAGGAGGAACACCATAGCGTCCTCACTTACTGCCACAAGCTTGAGGCAGGAGGACATCATTCTGGGAGGAGAACGACACAGAAAGTGCTCCAATCCGGCTTGTGGTGGCCTACCCTCTTCAAGGACTCTGATGAGTTCGTGAAGAGGTGTACTGACTGTCAGAGGATGGGCACGTGTGGACAGCGTGATATGATGCCGATGCAGCCCATTCACTTCTGTGAGGTTTTTGACGCATGGGGCATCGATTTCATGGGTCCATTCCCTAAGAGTCAGGGATTTGAGTACATTCTGTTGGCCGTAGATTATGTTAGTCGTTGGGTTGAGGCTATCCCTGCCCGAGCCGCTGATGCGAGGACAGTTTGCATATTTTTGAGGAAGCACATCATCACGCGATTCGGGGTACCTCGAGTATTGATTTCATATGGGGGGTCTCATTTCATCAACGACCTTGTGAAGGCCCTTGCTAGCGAGTTCAGCATAGACCATCATGTTGACACACCTTACCATCCACAGACGAATGGTCTAGCCGAGGTGTCTGACAGGGTTTTTTTTCAGAGGGTCTAGATGTCTCACAAGGCGAGAGATCTAGTCGCTGAGTCGACCGCTCCAAAATACCCAAATCAATCAACAATTAACCCACAATCAATATATGCAATGAATATTCAAAAATGTGGAGGTAAAATTTATTATAACTCTACATGTAAGTGTGTATAGGTGTAAGTACAGGTAGAGGTCGAACACTGGGAGGCGAAGGGTATGTATGTGTGTTGTGTAATTATTCAATCAATTGTTCATGTCCATTTATTGTTTTTGTGGGTTTTGGATTTTATATTTTTTTTATTTTTATTTTTTTATAATTTTTATTTGGTTTGTATATTTTATAAATTTTTTTATTTTCTTTTTGTATTTTTAAATTATTTTTGATCCTATAATATATAGATATGTATACACATATATATATATATAAAGATATATATATATGTAAATATATATAAGAAGAGAGAGAAAGAGATAATATAGTATGTATATATATGTAGATATAAATGCTTAAAATATATATAGATATAATTTTTAGCTTTTTAATATTTTTCTAATTTTTTTTATTTTTCTGGAATATTTCTAATTTTTATGTATTTTTAATTTCAAAAATGTCCACAATATAGGACTAAATATATACCCGAATATAATTTGGGTTTTAAAAATATAAAATAAACTCCAAAATTACCGAAATTAATTTTAATGTATTAATAATAATATATAGATAATTATAAAAGAGAAAAATGTATTTTTGGTATTTTTAAGGATTTTTTCTATTTTTTTGTTGGATTTTGGAGCTTTCTAATTTTTTTCATTTTTCTTTTTCATATTTTTAGGTTTTTCAATTTCTGGACTCGATTTATATATTAATATACTGTATATAATTTTTTTGGAATTTTTCAAAAACATTTTATAATTTTTTTGTATTTTTTTAAAATTAGACAGTACAAAATGGGCTTCTTTTCATTTTTAATAATTAGGAAAAATGCGAAAAAATGCGAAATAAAATATGGACGTGAAAATACAGGGCATGAAGCATTTAACCTAATTTTTGTGGAATTTTAGAAGCATCCTAGGTATTTTTAATAAATAGATAAAAGACTCACAAATAATTAAACCTAGCAGGGGCATTTTTGCAAATAAAATACATTCCAAGGGCATTAGTGCAAAAATTCTAAAAGAAATAAACATTTATTTAAACTTTCGGGACTACTTTACAATAAACAAAAACCGCCAGGGGTTACATGCAATTTTCACGCGCCTCACGTGGGACTGCACGTGAGGCGCGGAAGGACCTAAATGCAATTCTAACAAACCCGGGGTCCTTTCTGCAAAAACTCCAATTTATTTACAACGTACTATTTAGTTTACAATATTAAAAATTAAATACAAAAAGTACAGGGGCTAAGTATGCAAATTACCCCCAAAGGCGCGCTATCCAACGATTGGGCTTCGTTCACTTGACACGCGTCGCCACCTCCTCGCCCGATGACGCTTCGTCGATGGAGGGCTGAGATTAGATCAGCCGAGCTGATCTGACGGTTGATGCGGTGCTCCATCTGACGGTGCTGATTCGATTTGGGCTGGGACAGCGATCGGACGATGAAGACGAAGGCACGAAGAATAGGGAAGAACTCCCTCTTCCCCGACCTTCGATCCGGTACTGCTCGCTCGTCCGGCGCTCCCTCGGGCATCTGATGTTCCAAAAATCTTCCTGAGGCCTTGCTCTGTCGACTGGAGCGCTCAGGGGAGCCGGAGGCTCATCGGTGTGATCCAGCGAGGTCGATGAAGGATGAGGGCCCCAGGTACCTGCAGAAGAATCAAATCGACCCCAACGGGGGTCCTTTGGCCTCCAGCACCTGCAAGGAAGCTTAGCGCACAAAAACAAAGGGCTGGGGGCCTTATTTGGGTCAAAATGAGTGAAAGGGGGTACGGGGCGACTATCTCTAGCGAGGGGCGGAGGAGGAGATCTGATCTCCAGATCTGGTGAAGATCTGGTTGAACGGAGGTGCCTGGGGCATAGGGAAATGAACGGGTATGGAAATGGAGGCGAGGTGGTGGTCGGAAAACAATCGGGGAACGGTGGTGAAGTCGCCGGAGCTGAGCTCCGGCGAACTTCGAATTAACTAACCTAGGCTAATCTAATGACCTAAATGCAAAATAAAAGACAGGAATGAAATTCTAAAACAAAATCCTAACCAAAATAACTAAAAGCGCAGCTCTTATACCTGGGGGCCTCCAGGGAGCAGGGCGACCGTCGGAGCGCCGCCGCGACAAAACTCTCCTCCTCCATGGACCGAATCGAGGTGCTGTGAAGCGCCTCCTGTCACGAGGGCTACACCAGGAGCTAATTCAAGCTCATTGGGAGGAATAAAAATGGCCAAATTCGGCCAAGGAGGAGGAAGACCTTATTTATAAACATTCCAGGGGACCCCCATGGACCGGCGATTATTGAAGAATCGAATGGTTGTACAAGAGTTCCAAGATCAGGGCGCGAATCACGGATGGTCAGAGAACAATTTTCATGAAGGGACTGTTGGCGACGGAGCGACCAATCGAGCGGGAAAAATGGAGGAATTTCGAGGAAAAGACGGGCCTGACGGAAGTCAGAAGCGCAGGGGGAGTTGACCGGAGGTCAACTTTCCCAGGCCCCTGATTGGCCCACATCAGCCGAATCTTGACCCATTTATTTAACCTAATAAATGAATTAATTAGATTATATATATAAAATAAAAATTATTTATAAATTAATGTAGTAGTTTATGATTTTTATTTATTTTTTTGAAGTATTTCATTACGGTTTTATTAAAATAATGTATTTATAAGTATATTTATATATATTTATTTTTTTTATTTATCTTTATCTAATTATTTTATTTTTATTTTATAAATTTATAACTTATTTTTATGAGTATAAAAATATTTTTATTTAATTTTTATGAGTTTATTTATATTTTTAAATAAATGTGTTTATGTATATGTGAGTATGCTTATAGGTATTTTACCTATATATTATATACATTTTATTTATTTAATGTCTTTTATTTGTTTTCATTTTGGTTTTGTATTTTTAGTAAGTTATATATAATATATACATTATTATAAAAATATAGATGAATAAAGAATAAAAGAATAAAATCCCTTTTTATTTATATACATATAGGTAGTATAGGTATTTTGTCTATGTCTTACATAGGCTTATTTTATTTTACAAATTATTTTTAGTTTTCTTTTAATTTTAATATCTACATGTATTATATACATTCTTTACAAAATTCTAAAAAATATTAATTTATGAAAATAATGAACATTGAATAAAATGAATATTTTAATCAGGTATTATGTACAAGGTGGGTCAAAAACCTAACTTCTACAGATGAACTCCAAAAATTATGAAACCAATTTTATAAAATAGTTCATGGAAAGCTTTATACAATTAAAGGTGAGTTTGGGTGATTTGGAGTTTTTGTTTGCAAGATATGGGTCTGTGAAGTTGAGATTTTTGCTTTTTATTCTGGGTATAAAAAGTACAATGAGTATTATTTTTACACAAACTCAATTTTGTACTTTTATTTACATTATTATCTACAACTTTTATGTACAAAGTTTCTTTATTTGATGAATAAATAATTATGTACAAAATAGGTGTCAAAAATGCATAATAAGTGAATTAATAAATGAGGTATTTATTGTACAATTGGCCCTTATCTCCCCCCTACTTTATTCCTTGTCGACCAATTCCATGCTGGCCTTGGTCTCGGGGTTAGGGTCATAAAATATTTGCAATATTTTATTCCTTTTTCTTTTCTTCTCTTTATTCTATAATTTTGGCATTAAAAACCTTATTTTATGTACAATTAATACAATGAATGATGAATGCTATTATGTACAATTTGATGCTATTTACATGCATTTGCTGGGGTTTTTAAGGCCAAAATGATAGAATAAAGGTGATGAAATGGAGATTCATCAGTGTCGAACAGGGAGATCAAGACTATATTGCAGAAAGTCGTCCGCGCTGACCGAAAGGATTGGTCACAGCTTTTGGACTCAGTCTTGTGGGCATATAGGGCGTCTTTCAAGACACCATTGGGCACATCTCCCTTTCGCCTCGTATACGGCAAGCCGTGCCATTTGCTTGTTGAGCTGAGGCACAGGTCACTTTGGGCAGTCATTGAGATACTTATGGATCCAGATGGTGTAGGAGACCAGAGGAGGGCAGAGTTAGCAGCCCTGGAGGAGCTTAGAGATACCGCCTTCTCAAACAGCCTACAATATAAGGAGAGAGTGAAGGAGTGGCATGATTCTCACATCAGCCACAAGCATTTTGAGCCTGGACAGAGAGTATGGCTATTTGATGCGAGGCTTAGTCTATTTCCAGGGAAGCTACAGAGCAAGTGGAAGGGACCCTACTTGGTGAGAAAGGTACACGACAACGGTAGCATTGATATATCTGAGTTGTCTTCTGAGAGTACCTTTCGAGTGAACGGCCAGCGGCTCAAGCCATTTCTAGATCATGAGCCGCGGGTCGTTGATGTTGCCCCTATTCATTTTGCGTGAGATGTGGTCTTTTGACTCACATCTATTGCATCTCACGCCTGATTATCATTGTTCTTCGGACTTGTATAGATCCAGATGTCTATATCATCACATTCTTTAGTCCCACATCCCTTTCTTCATCTTTTGATTATGCTATACTTAGGGTGTACTTTACCCTAAGTATAGGGGGGATGTAGGACCTATGAGTATTTCTTTTGTTTCTTTCTACCCCTGTTTTGCTGCCTATACTTAGGGATATTTTACCCTAAGTATGGGGGGGTAGACCCTGTACATTCTCTACTCGGTTTTCCCTTTGTGTACATCCTGTTATACTTAGGATTACTTGATACTAAGTACAGGGGGAAAAGCCGAGAGTCTCTTGACTTTCTATTCATTCATTCGTCTTTGTATATAGCCTTCCTTTTCACTTCCCTATACTAAGCACGAGTTATGTCTTCTTCATCGCTCTTGACTCTGAGGACATCGTTTGAGCTAAGTATAGGGGGGGTGTATATATTTCATATATACTTTATCCATAACTCGTACTTTATGTGAGTGTGTTAATAAATAAATTGGCTAAAAATCACAAAAATTAAAAATTTTTCCTGTAAATAATCATTCTTTTATTTGCACATACATAGCTAGTGTACAAATTATTTTTGTAAAAATGTTTTCAAAATCTTTTGTGTAAAGCTTGTGTAAATATTTTCTTATCAAAATTATGTACATAGTACAAAATTTTTCCAAAATGTTTTGAAAATCAAAAGTTTGCAAAAATCTTGTGTAAATGTGTGTAAATACTTTTGCAAAACTTGCACTTCATGCATTCATCCATTCATGATTTCAAAACATTTTTTTCAAAAATTTTGCATGTTTGTAAAAATTTGTGTAAATAGCATCTTTGTATATATGTATATAGTTTTCTGGTTGATAGTTGACATTTAAACTAGCCTAGAATTAAATTGGGAAATGGAGCTTGATTAAGATCTTAATCCACCTAATTTATAAGAGGAACCTTATATGGCTTAGGTTTAAGGCTTTTCAGGTCCATGGTGACTTAATTCTTTGAGTCCACTAGGCTATGATCACATGTCATCTCAATGAGCCTAAGTAGAGCACTTAACAGCAACACATGACTCATAGGGACAATGGATTTACTTGGACACCAGCACTTAGCACCGAGCTCTCTACGGATGAGGTGGTGAGGAGGCAGTCTTCCTTGACTTGGGGTAGCATGTGAGGGTAGTACTTCTAGGCAGAACCTCTCTTCTTCTTTTAGTGAAGGAAGTGCGTCTCAACTTGATCTGGTTGCCATGAGGTCTAACGACAAGAGTTGCGGGTTGCAATAAAGCTTCAAAAGAGGGATAGTCTATTGGCTCAAGAGGAAAAACTCCTTGTATATATGCTGCACATGTATATGTTGTATAGATGCACTTGAAAAAAAATACAATATGAAAATAACTCCAAAAAAGTGGTGGGTCTGAGAGAAAATGATAATCCCACCGGAGTATGTATATCGTGCAATAAGCATAGCCTGAGATTCATGTACCACCTTTTGTAGCTTGCAGGAGGGAGACTTGGCTACACTGGTCAAGCTCCCAAGGATACATGGCTACACTGGCCATGGTCCATTCTCTTCTTCCCCCTCTTCTTGAGCTGGTTGAACTTGAACTTAGAAGGGAATACCCCGCTCCTCGAGGAAAGAGTGGCCAGATTGAGGTCATAGAGTTACCTTTTTGGGGAGGGTTGTCAAGTTGCCATTTCTGAGGTGGAGTGCTTATACCTCACATTCACAGGACAAGGAAAGATTCATGCTCTTCAGGGTTTGTGTTTGATGACTTGTTCTGACCTGGATTATTGAGGAGTCTTGATTAGAGGTTAGTGAAACTTAGAGGCTGTTGAGTTTTAAGCTTAAGTCCAAATAAGGTTCCGACACATTAATAATCCAAAGATCTGATTGAGCTCCATAATTCAATTTAAGGAAGGCAAGTTTAATAATCAACCTTGATCCATGTAGATTCTTCTCTTTTTCTTTTTCTTTCTTCTTTTCCACTTCTTTTTCAAATAATTGTTTGCTAAGGGACTAGCAAAGTTAAGTATTGGGGGGTGATGAATACTCATTCATCACTCTTTATTCTTATATTTTAGCTACAAAAACCTTTGCAAATGCATGTAGATAAGTGTAAATACAAATAATTAGAAAAAGGCATGCATTGTGTAAAAACTAATAATTAGCATGTTTTTGTGCAAAAATAAAAGAATAAAGATTAAAAAGAAAAAGAGGGAAATATTTAGGATAAATATTGAGCAACCTAACCCAAGGGAGGGCTTAGCATGGGCCTGACCGCATAAAAGCCAAAGTAGAGGGAGATAGGGGCTCATGTGTGTAAATATATTTATTTATAAATAAATATTTTCCTCTAAAAATAGAATAAAAGTGGTTTGTATATATTGTATATATTTGTAAATATAAAAATCAAAACAAAAATTGAAAAAATTAAAAAGAAAACAAAAACATCCTTTTGTGCATATTCATCATGTATATGGTCCACTCACTTATATTTATTTCACCTTATAAATAAATAAAATTAATTTCTATAAAAATTTATAAATATTCTATCTTTTATGGTGTAAATAAATAAAATAAAAACAACAAAAATAAAAACAAAATAAAAAGAACAAAATTAAAAACCAAAAAGAATATTGTAAAGATACCATGCACAGAAATGTATATACCTATTTATTTCACTATTGTATATAAATAATAAAATAAAATAAAAATACCTTTTATTCCTAATTTTATACTATAAATAAATAAAATATAAAACGGGAATAAAAATGTATAAAAATAACAAATTAAAAATCAAAAATCAAAACCCTATATTGTATATATACCTATATATAGCCCTACTATGTAAATACCCAATTTTTATTTTGAAAAATTAATTAAAAATCACCAAAAAATAGAAAAAATCAAAACAAAAATATTTCATGTTTTAAGTTTTTAATAATTCAGCCATTTACTATTTTTAATTGATTTTCCAAATCATTTCTAGATGGTTGCTTCTCATTGGTCCACAGGGATGTTGACGGCCCGGTCAACTCGCCCCTGTGGACCACTTCCCACGGGTTTTATACGCCCGACCTGATTTCTCCATTTTCTGGCGTCCAAACCCGACCACCTCGCACCTAAACCCATGGTCCTAATTACACTCCCATCATCCGGGAACCTCGCCCGACATTGTGCCTAGGGATCCGTGCTCCATCGAGCCGGACCCGAGCCATTCTTCCCAGACCTTCCACCATATAAGTTCCGAGCTCCGCCACCCATTTGCTCATCTTTGGCTCCCCCACCTTTCATTCCCGTGACCTCCACTGCCTTCCCTGAGGTGACAGCTCTCCGTCGGTGGTGTCGAAGAGAGGTGAAGGTGCCCGGACCTCTGATCCGGCGAGCTTGCGCTGCAGTGCTCCGCCTGAAGCAGGAGCTCGAGCCTCGGGCCACGACAACCCACGAGGCGACGACCCAAAGCAAGCCCAGCTCACGCCCAGTCAATTCCTCCACCCAGGTAGCCCTAGTTTCCTTTCCTGTTCTTTAATTTCTAGTTTCGTCCAAATCTCGCCGTCGCCGTTCACCTCCGATTCCGGCCACATCCACCTTCGTATCGATCATCGGACCGCACCATCACACTCGCCTCTCCTTCACGCACGTTCTCCGCCCTTCCATTCAACCCAGCTCGCATAGGAGCTGGGGTTTTGAGCTCCACCGTCCACACCTCACCGGAGCTCGGCCGCCCCGTCGCACCTATCACCTCACCCACGTTCACAGGGTCGAGGCAATTTGCCCTCGACCCACGAGTTTGCTGGTGCACTTTGCAGGGACATCCGAGCCCATCTGAGGGTTTATACCATCTGGTCCAGCAGCTTCGCCTCCGCCGGACTCTCCAGAGCTCCTCAAAGCTCCATTGAGTCATCGGAGGCCGCCATTCGACGCGGGAGCCCACAGAGCTTCTTCTCCGATCATCAGAGCCCCGCGAGGAGGCCGGGAGCGCATGCAGCGGGCCGGCGAAGGTCGCCGGCCATCAGTTCTTCCTCGACCTGCAGCTACCGTCCGATGCACCTCCAGCTCCAGTTTGCATCACAGCCGTTCATCTGAGGAGCCACCAGCAGCGTCAGATCTTTGGAGGAGCGATCTGGACCGTTCGTTCGCTGAGGTTTAGCCACAGTGCCTCCCCACCATTCGATCTCCCACGTGGTCAAGCCTGAGCCGTTCGATATGCACCGAAGACTCAGCGTTGGGCGCCACCTCTTCCCAGCCGTCGATCAGCACACGTGGCGCCCATCCGACGGCCTCCTTAATAAAGGGTAAATATTCCCTTAGGCCCTTAGCTTTAGTTTAGTTTAGTTTTAGTCCTGTAAATATTTTTAGAATTTTATTTGTGTTAGGTAAATTGCACTTTGGACCTTTTCTTTTATGCTATTTGCATGTATACCCCTGCCTGTAGTGTGTCACATGCATCGACACGTGTTTGTCTGGGATATATGCATTGATAGCCTTGTAGTTCTGGAATGTTCATGAATGAATGAAAACTTTTAGATAATTGCATTTATACTCATGTGCGTGATTTATTAGTGCATGTGCATATATTTTGGGTATTTTACACTAAGGCCCTCGGACTTTTAATACATGTTATTAAATAGTCCTCGAACCTTAGTTTATTTGCAGTTAGGTCCCTGTGTGCCCCAGACACGTGCCTTGCGCGTGACTTCTTGGGATTTTTGCACCGGACCCCCTGGAGCTTCTGGTATTTACGTACAGGTCCCTATGCACTATACCTAGGTTTTGATTTTGAATAAAATATCAAACTCGCTCCAAATGCAATGAAAATTGGATACATGGCTCCTGCCATGTAAAATTTTCTAGAATTTTTGGAGACAATTTTGCTTTTATTTGCTATTTTAAAAATTCAAAAACAGCCTTTTTCGTTACTGTCTGATTTAAAAATTCACAAAAAAATATTAAAACTCATCTAAAAATTATAAAAAAAATTAGCTCCTGTCTGTTTTGTCTTGTTTGAGTTTCTGACCAATTTTGGTTATTTTTCATTACATAAAACTCATAAAAATTGAAAAACACTAAAAACATTATAAAAATTCTAATAAATAATCTAAAAATCCAAAAATAATAATTCTGGTGCCTTAATTTTCCTTAGACTTTCTAGTTTATAGGAAAATTACCTCTAGGAGCTAAATAGGCCCTTTTGCATTTTAAATTGGTCTTTTACTCCTTACTGGACAATATCTTCATTCCCCTGCCTTGTTTTATTTTTAGAAAATTAAATAAAAATCAGAAAAATACCAAAAATTACCCAAAAATAGTAAAAACATAAAATACATAAAAACTATTTTATTTGAATTTTTGAGTGATTTTTGATGCATTAAATAATTGCTTGAAGTTGGTTGTTTTACTTGTTTTCTTATTTTCCTTATTAATTGAAAACCCAAAAAAAATAAAAACAATTAAAAAAACCACCAAAAACATTGATTTTATTTTTATTTCTTTTTGAGACTACTTCGTAGGCCGCGAGGCCATCACGTGCTCCTTGTGTTCGACCCTGGTCGTTATACCAGGTTAATCTAATAGCGAGACCGCTCTTTGATTTTGATTGATTTTTATCTTATTTGGTGGTCTATTTTTCTCGATTGATCACCCGAGTGATTGAGGTCGCAACGACCGCATGAGACATACCTGATCTACCTCGCTCGCTCGGTTTCATGGTCATCAGCCCCTCCGTGCCTGATTCACGTGCCTCGCACGTGATTACTTGGACATTTTGTACGCGGCTCCTGCACTTTGTTTGCTTATTACTGATTGGCCCCTGGAGCTACTTTTTCTTGCATTTAGGGCCCTGTGCATTGTGAGCCTTTGTTTGATTTAAATAAAATAGCAAATTAAATCCAAATTGCGTGAGATTTGGATACGTGGCTCATGCCACTGTTTTAAAATTTCATTAAAAAATTGGTACATTTTTTAGTCTTTTTGATATTTTTCATAATTTAAAAACAGTAGTTTTTTGCTTCTGTCTGACTTAGAAAATCTTAAAAAATATAAAAAACTATTTTAAAAATTCTAAAAAATTAATATTTGTTAGTTTTAGTGTCTTTTAATTTCTGCGCAATTTTGGTGACTTTTGGATATATAAAACCCTAAAATTTTAAAAACCCTAAAAATCTTGTAAAAATTCTAAAAAAATATATATAACTCAAAAAAATATAAAATCTTTTTCTGAAGTTTAGTTTTTATTTATATTTTTCATAAAAATTAGCTCCATACTCTTACAGATCCATTTTATATTTTTAATGGGTCTTACAAGTCTGGCTGTATAGTAGGTCACTGTTTTGGTCTTTCTTGATTTTTAGAAAATTATATAAAAATTGAAAAATTCTGAAAAATTCATCAAAAACATTAAAAAACATAAAAACATAAAAATATTTTTTTTGAATTTTTGGAGTGTTTTCGAGTGTTTTTATTAATTGTTGAAGTTGCTTGATTTTGCCTTTTTCTTATTTTCCTTTATGATTAAAAATCCAAAAAAATTTAAAAACCATTAAAAATCCACCAAAAATACTTGTGTTTCTTTTATTTTGTTTTTAGACTACTTCATAGGGTGCGATGCCAATTCGTGCTCCCTAAAACCGACATTGGGTGCTAAACCAGGTTAATCTTTTAGCCAGGACCGCTATCTTGATTTTCATTGATTTTATATATGTATTTGGTGGTCTGATTTTATTTTCTTGATTGAGTTGATTCTCTTGAGATCCAGGTCGCAAGGACCCTTGTCTTATTACCTTCATCCGGGTCTTGGGGATTTTTAGCTCATCAGAATGGCGTCGTTGCCAGGGTGCACGTCTTAGTAGTTGTTTTTATTTTCGTTTTTGTTTTCTTTTATTTTTTGCGGTTTTCCGCGGCTTTTATTTTGTCCACAACTTTTCGTGGTTTTCTGTTTTCTTTTATTTTCTTTTTGTTTTTATTTTCTTTTATTTTATTTTGCTTGTATTTGTTTTTATTTTGTGTGTTTATTTTATTTTTGTATATATTTTCTCTTCTTTTATTTTTATATAATAATATGGTCTGTGACACTCTGCTTGTTTTCTTGCGAGGGCCCGAGGACCGAGACGGTTTCTTCGGAAGCCGACGCAACCGTGGGAGTTGGAGGCGGCTTCCATCTCTACGAAGCCGCAGGAGAGCGCGACGAGCCGAGCAAAAGTACGGGAGCTGCGGAATAGCCGCGGAGTTTAGTTAGCTTAGTTTGGATTTTATTTCAGCACATTTATTAATTTGTAATAACACAGGGACCTGGACAGAGACTTGAAGACTATCGGGGTCAGTTTCGCCGAGCACCGGTGTGCTCAGGGGACCTCATCGAGTTCTTCGCGGCTTTTTTTCGTGGTTTTCTATCGTTTATTTACTGCCTTACTGATTCACGTGGATTTCAGCCCTAGCTTAAAAGTTTTCCTTAATTGCGACATAATCATTAGGGTCCACACACCTAATAACTTGCTTGTCCCTATTGACGAGTCCGAAAATGCCGGGTTAAGGATGTGTTTTTATCTTCGAGCGTGAAAATAAATATGTCGTTCGTTGTAGGCGGCGATCAGAAACAGTCAAGAAATAACCACAAATTTTTAATCAATTTCAAGCAAGTGGTTTTTTGTTTATTTTACTTGGGAAAGTCCCAAGGTCGATCACAAGGAGGCAAAGGAACAACCTAGAGATATGTCTATCCAATTTTGTGTTCGGTTTTCAAGGCGGTCTTTTTTTGGAATTTTTTTTCAATGCAATAAAGGGATGCAAAATGCAAATTCGGCCTATTTTAGGGACGAAAATGTAAACTTCAATCAAACGATGTCCGAAAAATACGAAACTTGGCCGGGATGATATGTATGACAAAATAAATGCATTGTAATTGTTTTAGAATTTTCTGATGCAATATGAATTTTTTATGAATTTTTAAATGCAGACAGAATGATTTTCAATATTTAATTATAATAAATATTAAACTTACTTATTTTCGAGAGATAAAATTATCTAAGATCTATCACTAGGTGATGGATCTCAGAAAAATCCTAAATCTCAAAAATGTTGGGTCTAATATCTATTAAAAATTAAACAATGAAATATGCAAAATGATTTTTACAGGGCAAATTATGCATGCAAATGCAAAGATTTTTGGGCACAATGTCAAGCAAGATAATCTCTACAATATGTAATTTTTGGGGAATTTTTAGAGTCACGGTTAATTAAATAAAATTTGAAGAGCACAGACTGGGTAAAATATGGTAATTTCCACAGAATAATTAATTATTAATCAACCGGTCATCACAAAAATGTCCATGACATGTTAAAACGTAGAGAATTAAAAGATGAACAAAATGCTGTTTTTAAATAAATAAAATAATGCAATAAAAAGGTCCAAAGTTATGGGGGAACACAGGGGTATATATGCAATTTACATAAATAAATAAAATAAAGAAATGCAGTGGGGGACCTATTATTAATTACCGATGAAGTGGAGGGCGCTTCCGTAAATGTTCCAGAGGGGCACCTGCATAGCACGTGCGTCTGGATGGCTGGGTTGTAGCGCAAATAGGAGGACTTCCAGGGGGTGACTGCAATTTTCCCAACGGGTCACGTGTACAGCACGTGACCCCTGGGAGCTGACGGAGGCTGACGTGGGCGTTCCCTCCGCACGTGCGCCTCACGTGGGAGGGCCTCGGGCTCCGAGCCCGGCGGCGAGGTGGCTGAGGTGAGGCGGAACTGGCGAAGGCCCGGACCGAGCCTGGTGGCGAGGCGGCTGAGCAGAGGCTGGTCCAAGGTGTGGCGGAGACTGTCGTAGGCAGTGACTGACGACGTCTTTGGCGAAGGAGCAGCGGAGTCGGTCGCCGGCGGCGAAGCGGAGTCGAAGCAGCTCCTGGCGATGGCGTTGCTTGAAGAAGGGGATGCGGTGGTCGATGAAGATGAAGCGACGCTGCTGCTGTGTCGAAGAAGATGACCGGGAGCAGTAGCTGGGCGGAGAGGTGGACGCGTAGTCAGGCAGTGGCGAGGCGGAGTAGATGGCCTGGGAAGACGATGCGAAGCGGCTGAGGCGAAGTCGGAGAAGAAGAACGTTGTTGGGGAAGACGTTGTCGATGAAGACGGAGATGGAGGCTCGACGAAAAGCTCGAAGCTGGGCAGCTATGCCGATGCGGCGCTGCGACGGCCGTGGTGGCGGCGGCCGGATCTCGTCGACGTCGAAGAAGCCCGGGCTGTCACCCCATCGAAGCGCTATCGGCGGATGATTGGCGTCGAGGGCGGCTAGGCTCTTAAATACGCCACGAGAGGGGGGGCCGGAGGTTACGGAGGTTGTTGCGAGTCCGTGGCGGCCGGCGAGTGAGTGTCGATGATAACGGGGAAGGGGGCGCGGCGGTTGCGGAGGGGACGTTGGGAGAAGATGAAGGCCAGCGGCCGTTCGATCGGCCGCTGATCGAACGGCCGCAGAGGGGACACGTGGCAGGTCAAAGGGGGGCAGCCGTGGCACGTGTGGAGCACGTGCCTGGGAGCACGTGCGACGCACGTGCGACCGATTTTAATTTTTTTTTATAAAAACGGATAAATAAAAGGCTTAAAAAATGATGACACATGGCGGCCTCTGGGGCTGCCACGTGTCAGCACCAGAAAAATCGAAGCAAAATTCTTTTATAAAATCAGAAAGAAATAGCAAATGACCTTGGATCAAAAAGGTTTCTTCACAAAAAATGCTCGTCTCGATGAGATCTACAACTTTCATGAAGACATCAAAGTCAAAATCGGTCAAATGTAAAAAGTGAATTTTTGGGGTATCCCATGTACATAGAACACCTTGATTTTGGGTTTTCAATATTTTTTTTTGTCATTTTTAAACAAGATAAAAACCGGAAAAATATGGAAAGATCAAAGATAAATAAAAGACACTTAATTCTAATTTTTTTGGATTTTTATTGATAAAGAAAGTATATACATAAAATATAGGTCAAAAACCGCGAAAATATACAATGTACAAAAGAGGCCCAAAACCCAACTTTCACATACGAGCTCAGATTCACTTGAACTTGTTCTTGTTTAGAAGGTAATTGAATGTGAATTAGTTCAAAAGTGAGTAGGATCAAATCGGACACTGGATGGAGAAGATATGGGGCTTTTAGTCCGAAAATCCTGAAACTAGGGTTTGGGTTTTTGGTCCACATAACAAAGTTAGTGATTTTTTTGTATTTTTTATTTATTCTTGTTAGTGATGTGTACACAGTGGAGGTGGTTTTGGGTTATGCGGTGTTAGCATGGAGGAGTTAAAAATAGGGGAAGTTAGGCTATTTACAGGTCAACTTTGGCTTGGGTTTTTGGCTTCTTATTTTGTGCAGAAATTAATGCTAAAATGCAATTCTTATGAGATCATGCATAAATGCTAATTATACGAAATAAATGCAGAAATGCATTTGATCTTTGAGGGACTTGAGCTTAATTAATGAGACTTAGAGTGATGAATCCGAGATTCATCATCCCCCTATACTTAAACCATGCTCGTCCCTGAGCATCAAAAAGAAATGCCATGAGGTGAAATGAGATTGGGTTCCATACCAAGACCATGAACTGAAGGTGAAAGTGAAACTAAACTTGACCTTTGGATTAATAGTGTGGCGGAACTTCGGTGAGACTTAGAATTTTAAAATCAACAGCCCTCAAGTTCTACACATCATAGTCACAGTTTTGGCTCAGAAGTCATCTTAGATCAATCCTCTTCCCAAAGTATACCCTATGAATATGAGTAACCGACTCATGTTTGTGAAGGTTTAAGCTCTTCCCATTCAGAATGTCGGACTACCCTGCTCCTCTCCTCTCCAGTAACTCGTCCTCGGGGAGTCAGGTATTTCCTTCTAAGGTCTGTCGTGCTGTGTTCACAATCGAATGAGGGAGAAGATAGAAAAAAGAGAAAAGAACTGGAGGGTGGCCAGTGTAGTCACCTCTCCTTGTGAAGATGGCCAGTGTAGCCGAGTCTTCACCAAGATCTGCAGGTTTCTTGAATCTTGGGACCTTTTTGGTCGGATTTTTATTTAGTGGAATGCTTCTTTTTATTTGGAATTTTTGGTGGTTCTGCTTGGATCTTGTTGTGCCCCTACGGATATAGAATCTTTTTGTTCCGTACATTTTTTGGGGTCTTAGAAAAAATTGTGCCCAACCGTCCATCCCTTTTCCGAAGCTTTATTTCAACCCGTACTCCGGTCTTTAGATTTCCACGCTACCAGAAAAGAGACTCACACAGTCTTCCAACATCCCGTCTGGGTTGAGCTAAGTGCATAGTGCTAGAGTGCGAATTAATTCCCTATTCCAGAGTTGTACCCAGAATGAAGAGACCAGGTTAGACACTAAGAGTCAAACGCTGTACATTGTCATGTGGAACTTAAGGAATTAAGTCACAAAGACGTGAAGCTCTTAAAATCCTATTTCTCGGTGAAGTTCCTCTGAAAATTAGGTGGATTAAGGTCAAGTCCAGACCACTCTCAGTTTCTACTCAAAACTCAGTTCAGAACCCAATGACTTTTCACAGATGCAAATGCATGCGGTGCTGGATGAAGTGCAGGTGTGTGCAATGCAGACACATTTTTTTTGAATTGAATTTTTTTTTGACATTTTATGCAAGGGATTTTTTTATACAAAAAATGGAATAAGAAGCCTCTTTTTTTTTCAAAAAATTTTGGGCAAGTCAGTGTTAGTAGCAAAACTCTTTTTTTTCTTCCTTTTTTTTGTTTTTGTGTTTTTTTTTCAAGTTAGTACCCACCCCGTAAATACATATAGACTTACGCGCAAGTACGAGATATTGGGTAAAATATATACAAAGTATATACAGACCCCCCTATACTTAGCGAGTGCTATGTCCTCAGATCACAAGAAGCGGAACGAAGACATAGCTCGGGCTAAGCGTAAGGGAGTGAAAATACAAAGAAAAAATGAAGCGATCGGGATATGTGAATGAGGAGAGTATAAACAGGTGGATGTCGATTCCCCTATACTTAGGCTTTGGTCCACCTAAGTATGGAAGAAGGGTGGAGATGGAGCGATCGTGAGTAAGAGTGTGATCCGAGAAAATGATATATACAGATGGCATCGGTCCCCCCCATACTTAGGCCTTGGCCTAAGTAGAGGAAGAAGCTGTACAAGGGAACCGATGTGGTCGGGAGGAGGGTGGGTAGCCGATGATTAAGGCGGTTTTCGGCTGATCTTTTTGTGAGTCTGTGGTGGGATATCGTAGTGATGAGTCGGAGATGAAGCATATGATTCCCACTATGATCAGTGTCATCCTCAGAATATTCATGATGGATAATAGATGAAGTGTTTGGAGTCAGATGAAAGATATCCATCATCAGAGTTATCCTCAGAGGAGTAGTATTTGAAAGTGGGCATACTCCAAGTGTTCTGGTCTTTTTGTTTCCTCAGTTGTTTCCTCAAAATTCGTTCCTTCTTGGGGTAAATCGGTTTGTCCTCAGATGAATACTCAGAAGCACCGATCTCAGTCAGCTCATATGAAATAATTCCAGTGTACTTGAAGAGTGCAGGAGCATCAGCTTTGGATGAGTAGTAGTTAGGAACGGGAGTTGTCCAAAGAGAATTGAATTTTGGATCCTTACGAAGATATGGATTTAGGGCTACCGAACAGACTTCACTCATGTAGACCATCTTTTCCGGACCTGATGAGGGATCATCAGCTGATTCCTCTTCCGAAAGGTCAAAGGTGGCTCTCTTTGTATTTCGTTGTGAAGGTGTCGGTTCACTCGAATATCCCGATAAACAACCATTAGAATTTTCCTTGGTCAGTGTTTGGTCTGCGTATTTGTTCTTAGTCCTCCCGAATGTTTTAGCACTCTCGATTTGGGATGATTTGGTCAAGATATTCAGAGAATGTTGCTCCAGGGTGTGACCATGCATATGTCTCAGGATCGTAGTAGAAAGATTTGTCTATTTTGAGATCCGCGGGAATTGAAATACTGGGGAGAGTCTCTGCATGTTCTTTTTCAATTGATTCGATGTTGGCGCATTCCTGTGTCGAGTTGATGTAATCCATGTAGTTAGAGTAGGTTGACCCAGGTGTGCCCATGCATAAGTCTCCGGATCATATGATTCATATACATGATTGTCCATGGTGAGAGCGGCTGGGAATGGAGTAGGGGGGGATTTTCTAAACCAATAGTCTCATCAATAACCGCTATCTCAGGTGTTGCTGCGGGGTAGGGCTCTTCTACCGCTTCATGGTTACAGTTGTCGGGGACTTCGTGGGATGCCTCAGAAGATCGTGGTTCCTCAAAGATAGGGTCGGATTTAAGTGCTTCCAATGCTGTGAAATTGATTTCCGAGTCTCACAATCGATACTTGCCTTGGCCAATGCCAAGAATGGCTTTCTGAGAATGATTGGAGACTGGGTGAATTCTCCTTGATGCTCAATATCAACGATCGTGAATTCTCCCATGAGCGGAGCACCTTGGAATTTTATGATGACAGAAAGAATTCCTCTCGGCCGCTTTATTGATCGGTTCGCCAATTGAATAATCTCTCGTATCTTCCGAATCGGTCTGAGTTGGAGTTCGTGAAAGACGGAGGTCGGGAGGATATTAATCGGTGAATCGTCATCAATCCGAGCATGGGTGAAAATTGTGTCTTTGATTTCGCAGTCAAATCTGGGCAACCGCTTCACTATCCGGCTCTTGGTTTTTCTCCTCAACACCAAGGAGGAGGTCATTGACAATATATGTCTCTCGGTTTTAGTTCTAATCCTGCCCGACTTTTTCATAGTTAATTTTTCCGTTAAAATCTTTTAAGGTCGGGGAAGTGTTCAATGGCCTGTAGAAAGGGAAGTTCAAAAATCAATTTCTTTCCTAGTGCTTCCCGTACAGTCGGATCCAAATTCCTCAGATCGTCTTCAGTCTCAATTTTTATGAAATTTTCTAAATTTTCAATTTTTTGTGGTTTTCAAATATTTCCATTTTTTTGGTATTTTCTGGGTGGAGTGGGGGTGTGGGGTGTTCTTCAGATGAAAAGGGGCTTTGGTGTTCAGGGTGAGGGTCAATGACATAGTCATTTTCAGAATCGTCCCTAGGTCCCTGAATATCCTCATAATTTTCAATCTCAGATCCAGTTATTTCCTCATTCATTTTACTGTCCGAGCCACCATAGAATGCGATGAATCGATATGTAAATTTTGAAATCTCTCCTCTATTGAATTGAATCTTGTTTTTTATCCTCGAAATATCATCCTTAAGATTCGGTTCATGATTAATTATGGGAGCAGTAGGTGTATGTTCGATAATTTCATCTTCCATTTTTCCATTTGTGCTGAGAGGAGAGTTTCTTGGAATATCCGAATCATTATTTTCTGAAAATTTCTCCTCAAAAATAATGGAAGGAGGCTGCTCATGTGGTTCAGACATGTGTAGTTGATTGGTCAGACCTTGATATTGTGGAGTCAACATACAGGGTTTATGTGTTTCTAGGTCTGTCCAGTCCTCTGTATGAGTATCATGTCTGACGAGGGGTCTATCATGGTCAATCCAATGCCGATGATTATTCAGTGCATGTCCTTCCATCTGAGTTTGGTTTTCTCTGCCAGTCATGAGATTTGAAGGGATTTTGTTCTTGAAAAGTTTCATTGGCGAGAAACTGAGATAAAGACGATTCAGTCCAAGATGGTAGGTGGTCATTTGCGGTTGGATGGTTCGAATAGAAATACAATGAGGAGGCCGAATTTATCTGCGGGCGAAAGCCTCCCGCAAATGTTGGAGGATTATTGAAAAAAGAGGATTTAGTTGATTTGGGCCTAACCGAAACAAATTCATTTTCATAGTATAGCTCGGATGGGTGTTCGGTCATTTTTGAGAGGAATGGGGGGTTGGATCTGCGAGAGTTTTTGGACAAGAGTTCCATTATGAGGTTCAAATCAAGAGAGGGAAGAGATGATTGCACGGGATAGTCAAGAGAATTTTTATCGAATGTGCGGCTATTGATCTTGAAATCGGTTCATGCACACCAATGCAAATACCATTCAAACCCCGGGTTCACCAATGCACACAATGAAGTCGTAAGAGCTCGGCTATTATCTTTTCGATTTTAGTTGGTGATAAATCAATCTTGGCAAAAAATTTAGCGAGCTGAGATTTTGGATTTGGGCTCTATCCTTAAGTGTCGTCTCTCGCTCACTCAGAAAAATAAAATCATCCAAGGTCGGGGTTGCTCTCCCGCAAAAATTCTTGATGAGTTTTTAAGATCGGCTATACTTAGCAGTCCCAATTTTTATTAGACAATCACTGAAGAAATTAAATGAGCACACAAATACACGTCTACCGTACAGTCCCATTTTCCTTTAGATTTAAGTGATAAAATAAGAGGGAGGAATTCGGGAGAAGCAGATGCACGTGGAAAACTATGATGAATGCTCAGTTAGAAGACTTACAGTGCCTCCTCGCAATCTCCATGTGGGATGCAATACAGAATTGAAAAATTTATACTAAATGCGTGCAAGCCGATGAAAACCGCACCTAAGCAGAAAGTTCTATTAGCGGGAAGAATTGAGTTGAATTTGGCTAAGTTGAATGATCTAATGTGCGTCTTAGTTAAAGTGCAGTGTGTCTTAAGATCCTACGAGCACAATCAAAAATAAAAAATGCTCAGAGAGCTATATGTGCAGGTCTATCCTAATCGCCACTCAAGTCGGGCCCCATCCTCGCCGGAGAGTGAAACAGGCCACGACACACCACAAATAGAGTTCAATGTCTTTTTACACACGCGAGAGTCCAAACGGACACCGCTATAAATGAGCAGAAAAAAAATTTGCAGAAATTTAAAACCTAGACTCTACGCTCTCTCACGACTCGACTCGATCTTAAATTAATTGCGATTTCTTCGGATGTCGGTGAAGATGCGTCGGTTTCTTTGAAAAACCGCTCCACGTGCGCCGGGTACCTCGCAAGAAAAATAAGAGAGAAAATGTAAGAGAGTGACTCAAAAAGATGATAAAATAAGAAAATAAATGCTGAAAAAAAGAAAAACAATTATGGGATTTACAATGAAAAATTCGGGGGTCAGACTACCCGAATTCGGAAAACCGAACAAAAATTTTCAAAACAAAAAACTAAGTCGTTTGCCTCCCCGGCAATGGCGCCATCTGACGAGTCCGAAAACGTCGGGTTAAGGATGTGTTTTTATCTTCGAGCGTGAAAATAAATATGTCGTTCGTTGTAGGCGGCGATCGGAAACAGTCAAGAAATAACCACAAATTTTTAATCAATTTCAAGCAAGTGGTTTTTTGTTTATTTTACTTGGGCAAGTCCCAAGGTCGATCACAAGGAGGCAAAGGAACAACTTAGAGATATGTCTATCCAATTTTGTGTTCAGTTTTCAAGGCAGTCTTTTTTTGGAATTTTTTTCAATGCAATAAAGGGATGCAAAATGCAAATTCGGCCTATTTTAGGGACTAAAATGTAAACTTCGATCAAACGATGTCCGAAAAATACGAAACTTGGTCGGGATGATATGTATGACAAAATAAATGCACTGTAATTTTTTAGAATTTTCTGATGCAATATGATTTTTTTATGAATTTTTAAATGCAGACAGAATGTTTTTCAATATTTAATTATAATAAATATTAAACTTACTTATTTTCGAGAGATAAAATTATTTAAGATCTATCACTAGGTGACGGATCTCAGAAAAATCCTAAATCTCGAAAATTTGGGGTCTAATATCTATTAAAAATTAAACAATGAAATATGCAAAATGATTTTTACAGGGCAAATTATGCATGCAAATGCAAAGATTTTTGGGCACAATGTCAAGCAAGATAATCTCTATAATATGTCATTTTTGGGGAATTTTTATAGTCACGGTTAATTAAATAAAATTTGAAGAGCACAGACTGGGCAAAATATGGTAATTTTCACAGAATAATTAATTATTAATCAACCGGTCATCACAAAAATATCCATGACATGTCAAAATGTAGAGAATTAAAAGATGAACAAAATGCTATTTTTAAATAAATAAAATAATGCAATAAAAAGGTCCAAAGTTATAGGGGAACACAGGGGTATATATGCAATTTACATAAATAAATAAAACAAAGAAATGCAGTGGGGGACCTATGATTAATTACCGATGAAGTGGAGGGCGCTTCTGCAAATGTTCCAGAGGGGCACGTGCATAGCACGTGCCTCTGGATGGCTGGATTGGAGCGCAAATAGGAGGACTTCCAGGGGGTGACTGCAATTTTCCCAACGGGTCACGTGTACAGCACGTGACCCCTGGGAGCTGACGGAGGCTGATGTGGGCATTCCCTCCGCACGTGCGCCTCACGTGGGAGGGCCTCAGGCTCCGAGCCCGGTGGCGAGGCGGCTGAGATGAGGCGGAACTGGCGGAGGCCTGGACCGAGCCTGGTGGCGAGGCGGCTGAGCAGAGGCTGGTCCAAGGCGTGGCGGAGACTGTCGTAGGCGATGGCTGACGACGTCTTTGGCGAAGGAGAAGTGGAGTCGGTCGCCGGCGGCGAAGCGGAGTCGAAGCAGCTCCTGACGACGGCGCTGCTTGAAGAAGGTGATGCGGTGGTCGATGAAGATGAAGCGGCGCTGCTGCTGTATCGAAGAAGATGACCGGGAGCAGTAGCTGGGCGGAGAGATGGACGCATAGTCAGGCGGAGGCGAGGCGGAGTAGATGGCCGGGGAAGACGATGCGAAGCGGCTGAGGCGAAGTCGGAGAAGAAGAACGTTGTCGGGGAAGACGTTGTCGATGAAGACGGAGATGGAGGCTCGACGAAAAGCTCAGAGCTGGGCAGCTATGCCGATGCGGCGCTGCGATGGCTGTGGTGGCGGCGGCTGGATCTCGTCGACGTTGAAGAAGCCCGGGCTGTCACCCCGGACCTCGAAGCGCTATCGGCGGATGATTAGCGTCGAGGGCGGCTAGGCTGTTAAATAGGCCACGAGAGGGGGGGTGGAGGTTACGGAGGTTGTTGCGAGTCCGGGGCGGCCGGTGAGTAGGTGTCGATGATAACGGGGAAGGGGGTGCGGCGGTTGCGGAGGGGACGTTGGGAGAAGACGAAGGCCAGCGGCCGTTCGATCGGCCGCTGATCGAACGGCCGCGGAGGGGACACATGACAGGTCAAAGGGGGGCAGCCGTGGCACGTGTAGAGCACGTGCCTGGGAGCACGTGCGACGCACGTGTGGCCAATTTTAATTTTTTTTTAAAAAAAACGGATAAATAAAAGCCTTAAAAAACGATGACACGTGGCGGCCTCTGGGGCTGCCACGTGTCAGCACTAGAAAAATCGAAGCAAAATTCTTTTGTAAAATCAGAAAGAAATAGCAAATAACCTTGGATCAAAAAAGTTTCTTCATAAAAAATGCTCGTCTAGATGAGATCTACAACTTTCATGAAGACATCAAAGACAAAATCGGTCAAATGTAAAAAGTGAATTTTTGGGGTATCCCTTGTACATAGAACACCTTGATTTTTGGGTTTTCTATATTTTTCTGTCATTTTTAAACAAGATAAAAACCGGAAAAATAAGGAAAGATCAAAGATAAATAAAAGACACTTAATTCTAATTTTTTTGGATTTTTATTGATAAAGAAAGTATATACATAAAATATAGGTCAAAAACCGCGAAAATATACAATGTACAAAAGAGGCCCAAAACCCAACTTTCACATACGAGCTCCGATTCACTTGAACTTGGTCTTGTTTTGAAGGTAATTGAATGTGAATTAGTTCAAAAGTGAGTAGGATCAAATCGGACACTGGATGGAGAAGATATGGGGCTTTTAGTCCGAAAATCCTGAAACTAGGGTTTGGGTTTTTGGTCCACTTAACAGGGTTAGTGATTTTTTTTTATTTTTTATTTATTCTTGTTAGTGATGTGTACACAGTGGAGGTGGTTTTGGTTTATGCGGTGTTAGCGTGGCGGAGTTAAAAATAGGGGAAGTTAGGCTATTTACAGGTCAACTTTGGCTTGGGTTTTTGGCTTCTTATTTTGTGCAGAAATAAGTGCTAAAATGCAATTCTTATGACATGCATAAATGCTAATTATACGAAATAAATGCAGAAATGCAGTTGATCTTTGAGGGACTTGAGCTTAATTAATGAGACTTGGAGTGATGAATCCGAGATTCATCACCTATTAGACCGTAATTGGACCAACAATAAAATTAATAAGAAAAGACTATTTGGTCACTTGAGGGGTCCCGAGCCGCTAGAGGTCGTTTACAGCACTGGCAGGACCCGTTGTGGCGAGCACCGATCGACATCCGAGACCAGACACCGACCCCTCTTGTTGACCACTTAGCCATTTGTTCTGTCGTGTAGAACTGCTTCGTTTTGGGCTGGTTTTCCGTTTGCATCATATAGGTAGTTTACATTCTGTCTTTATTTTATCCGCGGATCACACTGCATGTAGACTGCTGGAGTCAGGTACGCATCTCTTACTATGCATGCATCATTGATTTCCCGCGCATCGGCGTTTTCATCTTCTCCCCCTGTTTTTGGACTTAAAATAACCAAGAGAACCGAAAAATTTGTTAGGTATTGTTTGCTTTGAAAAATATCTAAAAATCAAAAACCATAAAATTTGGGAATGCTAAACATACTTGACCCTAAAATATACCTCACCTGAAAAATCTGTCTTGGGGAGAGCAACCCCCTCATTGTCTGGTTTGTATGCGCGAGAGAGTGACCCGCACACTAGGTTAGAGCCATATCCGAGCCCTGATCAGACTATCGGCCTTTTATACGGGACAGTCTGGTTGGCGGATTGGATTCCTATTTGGTCACGTAACCGTTCTTCTATCCTGACATTATCACCTAATAAAATTGACAAGATAATTGACCGAGCTCTTACGGTCTTCAACTCAGCGTGGAGTAGGTGAACCCAGTGTTTGTTTGCTCATCATAGTTGTTTCCAGATCCCATCCGCCTGACTTGCCAGATCATGATGATGGGCAGGAGGTCCCTTAGGCAGCCTCTCGCTGTACCACTTTTTAGCACTCCAGCTTGTTCATCTAGGTTGGTTCGTGAGAGCTCAGACCCGCCCTCCGAACCCAAGTTCGATTCTGCCCTGTTCCCCCTTGACCACCCTTCTACCATTCCTGAGTTACTAGTGTCAGATGAGAGACAACAGTCAGATTTATTGGCACCTGAGTTTGGGTCTTTTGCCTTTGTAGAGACCATGGCCAGCAGCAGTGACGACCGCACCGGAGGTCCCCGATCTGAGCAGACGTATGTCCTAGACCAGGGTGCGATCAACAACACCCTGATCGCCTCTCTCAAGACAGTGCAGCAGCAGCTTAGGGATCAGGGTGCATTCATGATTGAGATGAGGAGAGAGATGGAGCAGATGAGAGCTGATCGTGACCAGCGTGGGCCCGGAGATGGCCGAGGTGACTCGACGAGTCGGCAGCCATAGCAGCCGCAGCCGCAGCAGCAACTGCAGCAGCAGCAGCAGCAGACCAGATCAGTTGAGGCCGATGCGGGAGTTGCACAACCCCGGATCGATACTGACGCACCGGTGGGTGGTTCTACCAGCGATCGTGGGGGACTTCAAGTTCCCCCCGAACACACTTCAGCTCCTACCCCGTTTCCATGGGCTCGCCACTGAGGAGCCCCATCTACATCTCCAAGAGTTTTTGATGATCTGCAGCACCATCCACGATCGGCAGGTGGAAGAGGATAGCATCCGGATGATTGCCTTCCCCTTTTTACTGGCAGATAGAGCAGCCACCTGGCTGAAGCATCTGGGGAAGTTTGTATACACCTGAGAGAAGCTCCGCACCGAGTACTTGAATAAGTACTATCCACTCGGGCGGACGAACGCAGCTAGAGCCCTGATCAGCAACTTCTCCATGCTCCCCAACGAGCAGTTCCATTAGGCATGGGAGAGGTTCAGAGAGCTGATAGACAGATGCCCACACCATGATATCATGAAGCCGAGCCTAGTTCAGAGCTTCTTTTGCGGGTTGACACCAGAGCTGCAGGGCCTGGTGAATGCTTCATGTGGCGGTTCCTACTTCGCCAAGGATGAGGATCAGGTCTGGGCCATCTACGAGGAGATGGCCGAGAAATATACAGTGATGTCCCAGACCCGACCCTACACTCAGGGACGCCCTCAGCCCCAGTCCGTGAAGTACCAGAGGATAGCACGTGTCGATGCCGGTCCTTCTACTTCGTCCGTGGCAGCCGCATAGTCTGAGTCTACAGCCGCAGGCATGGAGATCATCAGCGAGAAGCTGGACCGGATCGAGTTGATCGAGAAGAAGCAGTGCCAGGGCATATCTCAGATGGATCAGATGGCACAGACGCTGAGTGACTTGAAGACACAGCTCATGTGTCTCTAGGAGGCACAGACGGCTTCTCAGTTCCGTCTTCAGTCACGAGGAGATCCGAGTGGCAGTGGCAGTTCGTCCCAGCACTCAAGTCAGCCTAGACAGGTTCACCTTGTACAGGCGGAGCCCTACAAGCAGTCGCAGTCTTACTACCAGTCACCACCATCCCCAGACACTCAGATGGTGGTTTACCAGCCGGATCAGCCCCTGGCAGTACTCCCTCCACCCACCTACGAGCAGGAGTCGTTGATGGATGTCAACGGGATTTGGTACGACCGACCCCAGCCCGATATCCGATGTGACCATCCTGGATTCTGTTGGTCAGCTGGAGGTGCCAATTCCCAGCAGCAGCCTCCAGTTCAGGGTGGCCAGTACGGCCATCAGCGAGAGCACCAGCAGCCCCAGCCCCCAGTACACCAGCCGCAACAGTCATCCCAGCCACAGCACCAGCAGTATGGTCCTCATCCCTATCAGCAGGGACAGTCTTGGAGGCGAGAGCAGCCTCAGCAGCAGTATCATCCCCAGCAGTACCCCTCTCACCCGCACTAGCCATAGCAGCAGACTCACTACCAGAGAGGCCACCCGTCAGGTTCTCATGGGCCGACCTATGAGAACCATGCCTTAGACGATCTAGCCCGCCTCATGACAAAGCAGCAGGCTACCTTCAGACGGGAGATGGATGAGTTCCGCCAGGAGATGCAGGAGATAGTGAGAGGGAAGGCTGCCATACCTGCCCAGATTGAGCTGAACCCGAAAAATATGAAGAGGAAATCTGAGAAGGTAGATTTCACAGAGTTTGTCACTCCTAGTGATTCATTTGGTGATATGTCTGCATATCTATCTGATACTGACTTTGTCAAACTTAGGAGCGGTAGGATGCAAGCAGGCGGTGCCTCGTCTGAGCGACGTCCCCATGACACTTCTAGAGCGCCAGGCGAGGAGGAGCGTGGTACTGGTGCTGCGAGAGATGATGACGGTGGTGCTGACGCCACCATGGATGCTGATCCCGCCGACGGTACTGAGGTCGTTGTTTCACCAGTTGGAGGAGGTGGTACTGATGCCACCATAGTTGCCGAGCCAGAGTGCGGTGCTGATGCCGCAAGCCGACATGACGAGGGTGGTGTTAATGCCACTGTTTATCCTTCTGCTAGTCGTGTAGTTTTTCCATCTGCACATGTACCTCAGGACATTTCTGGAAATAAAGGAAAGGGTTTATTTTTTTCTGATCCACCTGTAGTGATTGATGATGTATGTGTGGATTCTGCCATACTTGAGCAGCCAAGATCCTCTCCTAGTCCTTCATCTGAGAAGGACCCCATAGTCCCCTTTCCTACAGCACTCCATTTGGGTAAGGGGCAGAAAAAAGAAAATGCCAAAAAGAATCAGTAGGTAGAGTTCAGCCAGCAAATGATCGATCGATTCCATGTCCAGCTAACTCTCCAGGAGGCCTTGGAGCACATCCCTCTACTCTAGAGATCACTCAGAGACAGTACCACAGTTAGGAGGAAGAGGAGGAACCATCAGTCTGAGATCCATGTGCTTACTCGTGCCACGTGTTTCACGATTCAGATCGTCTGCCGGCCAAGAGGACAGATTCAGGAGCCCCTTATGTCATATGCCACATCCATGAGCAGAGGTTCGAGTACTCTATTAGACAGTGGTTCATCGATCAACCTACTTCCGACAGCCCTTCTCGACCGCTTTGAGTTGGGCACTCTTCGACAGAGCACGACAGTCCTTCAGTTTGCTGATCGATCTGTCAAGAGGCCGAAAAGGGTTGTTGAGGGACGTTGTCGTCACGATTCAGGGCCTGCAATTCCCCGTGGACTTCATTGTGTTGGACATGGAGTTCCCTGAGTCTGTGACCGATACCCCCATCATTCTAGGTCGCCCGTTCTTGGCCACAGCCAAGGCGGTGACCGACCATGATAGCGGGAAGGTATACTTTCACGTCGATGGCGAGAGTGTACAAATAGAGACGGTCGAGGACATCAGAGCCAGATATTCAGAGTGCTCGTAGAAGACCACAGATTCAGAGCAGATGACAGAGGCAAGGCAAGACATCCACCAGGACTGCGATTTTGTGATTACAGATGATGAGGCAGTTTGGGCAGATCCAGTTGCACAGGCCATCCTCTTACCTTCAGATTTCGCTGATGCAGAGAAGCCAGCAGAGGAGAGCTTGGAGAGCGCATTCTTGGTCCAGGATACCTTTCAGGCAATAGAGTCGGTTCCTGACCGCGAGACTGATTTTTTATGTGAGTTTGATACAGACCACTCGGAGTCAGATGTTGATTGGGCAGAGTTTGATGATTTTCTACCATGTTGAGCCTGAAGCTAGGGAGGAGGTTGATGCCATGCAGAGCAGAGACAGTCTAGTAGAGCAACCTTCTCCATATACTTATTGTGAGCGAGAGTTTCCGTTCTCCCATGCAGATTTGACAGCATTCACTCAGAGCTTTCAGAGGCCAGATCCACCAACACCTACTTATCCAGAGCTGAAGCCGCTTCCTGCGTCGTTGAAGTATAGGTTCCTTGCAGGTGAGCATGAGATGTACCCAGTCATTATCTCCACCGATTTGACTTGAGAGGAGGAATCTCGTCTGATGGGGGTTCTTGAAAAGAACTGCAAGGCAATAGGATGGAGCGTAGCTGATCTCTAGGGAATAAGTCCGGCCCTGTGCTCCCACCATATCTATCTTCAGGATGAGGCAAAGCTGTCGCGTGAGTTCCAGCGGCAGCTGAACCCGAATCTTCGGGAGGTTGTCATGAAGGAGATCTCGAAATGGTGGAGCGCTGATTTGATCTACCCCATCTCCGACTCCAAGTGGTTCAGTCCATTGCATGTGGTGCCCAAGAAGACGGGCATCACTACAGTTGTCAGCGAGTCTGGAGAGGAGATCGCTACCTGGGTACCCACTTCTTGGAGGGTCTACGTAGATTACAGACGACTCAACCAGGCCACCTAGAAGGATTATTTCCCCCTACCCTTTATTGATCAGGTCATTGAGAGACTGGCAGGGAAGAGCCACTACTGCTTCTTGGATGGGTACTCCGGCTACAACCAGGTGGCCATCGCGCCCGAGGACCAGGACAAGACCACCTTCACTTGTCCCTTCGGGACTTATGCTTTTAGACGCATGCCATTTGGGCTATGCAACGCCCCTGTGACTTTTCAGAGATGCATGTTGTCTATATTTTCGGACATGGTGGAGGAGTGCTTGGAGGTCTTCATGGGTGATTTCTCGGTCTACGGCGACGTATTCGACTCTTGTCTTGACTGCTTAGACCAAGTCCTTCAGCGATGCATTGAGGTTCACCTTGTGTTGTCTTGGGAGAAGAGTCACTTCATGGTGACTCAGGGGACGGTACTTGGCCATATCATCTCCAACAGGGGCATGGAGGTTGATCTGGCCAAGGTAGATGTCATTATAAAACTCGTGCCACCGTCCAACCTGCGACAGTTACGATCTTTTCTAGGGCACGTCGGTTTCTACCGACGCTGCATTCATGATTTCAGTAGGATTGCCCGACTGTTGACTGATCTGCTGACGAAAGACACCGAGTTCCTTGTCGATGACAAGTGTCTTTCGTCGTTTGAGACTCTCAAGAGATGTGTTGTAGAGGCTCTTGTTCTCCAGCCGCCTGATTGGTCTCTCCCATTTGATATTATGACGGATGCCTCTGATTTTACCGTAGGGACCGTGCTGGGACAGAGAAGGGATGGAGTCCCATTTGCCATTCACTACGCTAGCCGTACATTGGATGTCACACAGCGGAACTACACAGTCACTGAGAAGGAGATGCTAGCCGTAGTCTTTACCCTAGATAAGTTTAGATCTTACATCATTGGATCTAGAGTGACCATATACACTGACCATACCACCATCAAGTACCTCATGGAAAAGAAGGATGCCAAAGCCAGATTGACCAGATGGATCCTTCTACTCCAGGAATTTGACATAGAGATTAAGGATAAGCCTAGAGTCAAGAATGTGGTGGCAGATCGTCTCTCCTGATTAGAGCATCTTGAGGATTCTGAGCAGACTGAGCCTATTTGTGAGACCTTCCCAGATGAGGCAATCTTTGCTATCGCCTCTCTCCTGTGGCACGTCGATATTGTGAACTTTCTTGTTGCTAAGAAAGTCCCACAAGATTGGCCCAGGCAGAGACTTGAGACCTTCCTCGCGAAGGCCAAGTTCTACCACTGGGAGGATCCCATCCTTTACCATGAAGGAGGGGATAGTGTCTGGCGTAGGTGCATTCCTTAGGAGGAGCATCACAGCGTCCTCACTTACTGCCACAAGCTTGAGGCAGGAGGACATCACTTTGGGAGGAGAACGGCACAGAAAGTGCTCCAATCCGGCCTATGGTGGCCTACCCTCTTCAAGGACTCTGATGAGTTCGTGAAGAGGTGTACTGACTGTCAGAGGATGGGCATTTGTGGACAACGTGATATGATGCCGATGCAGCCCATTCACTTCTGTGAGGTTTTTGATGCATGGGGCATCGATTTCATGGGTCCATTCTCTAGGAGTCAGGGATTGAGTACATTCTGTTGGCCGTGGATTATGCTAGTCGTTGGGTTGAGGCCATCCCCGCCCGAACCGCAGATGCTAGGATTGTTTGCATATTTTTGAGGAAGCATATCATTTCATGGTTCGGGGTACCTCGAGTGTTGATATCTGACGGGGGGTCTCATTTCGTCAATGACAAGGTAAAGGCCCTTGCTAGCGAGTTCAGCATAGACCATCGAGTTGCCACTCTATACCACCCTCAAACGAATGGCCTTGCTGAAGTGTCGAACAGGGAGATCAAGACTATATTGCAGAAAGTCGTCCGCCCTGACCGAAAGTATTGGTCACAGCTTTTGGACTCGGTCTTGTGGGCATATAGGATGTCTTTCAAGACGCCTTTGGGTACGTCTCCCTTTCGCCTCGTTTATGGCAAGCCATGCCATTTACCTGTTGAGCTGAGACATAGGTCACTTTGGGCTATCACTGAGATACTTTTGGATCCAGAGAGTGTTGGAGATCAGAGGAGGGAAGGTTAGCAGCCTTGGAGGAGCTTCGTGATATTGCCTTTTCAAACAGCCTACATTATAAGGAGAGAGTGAAGGAGTGGCATGATTCTCATATCAGCCACAAGCATTTTGAGCCTGGACAGAGAGTATGGTTGTTTGATGCTAGGCTTTGTCTATTTCCAGGGAAGCTACAGAGCAAATGGAAGGGACCATATTTGGTGAGAAAGGTACACGACAATGGGAGTATCAACATATCTGAGTTGTCTTCTGAGAGTACCTTTCGAGTGAACGGCCAGCGGCTCCAGCCATGTCTAGATCATGAGCCACAGGTCGTTGATGTTGCCCCGATTCACTTTGCGTGAGATGTGGTCTCTTGACTCACATCTATTGCATCTCACGCCTGATTATCACTGCTCTTCCGACTTGTATAGATTCAGATGTCCATATCACTCTCTTTAGTCCCACTTCCCTTTTCTCATCTATTGATTATGCTATACTTAGGGTATACTTTACCTTAAGTATAGGGGGGATGTAGGACTCTCGAGTATTCTTTTGATTCTTTCTACCCCTGTTTTTGCTACCTATACTTAGGGGTATTTTACCCTAAGTATAGGGGGTAGACCCTGTACGTTCTTCACTCGGCTTTCCCTTTGTGTACAACCTGCTATACTTAGGATTAGTTGATCCTAAGTATAGGGGGAAATGTCGATATCCTCTTGCATTTCAATTCTTTTATTTGTCTTTGTATATAGCCTTCCTTTTCACTTCCCTATACTAAGCACGAGTTATGTCTTCTTCATCGCTCTTGACTCTGAGGACATCGTTCGAGCTAAGTATAAGGGGTGTGTATATATTTCATATATACTTTAGCCATAACTCGTACTTTGTGTGAGTGTGTTAATAAATAAAATGGCCAAAAACCCATAAAAATTAAAAATTTTCCTTGTAAATAAAATTCTTTTATTGCACATACATAGCTAGTGTACATATTATTTTTGTAAAAATGTTTGCAAAAACTTTTTGTGTAAATAGTTTGTAAATATTTTCTTATCGAAATTATGTATATAGTACAAAATTTTTCTAAAATGTTTTGAAAATCAAAAGTTTGCAAAAACCTTGTGTAAATTTGTGTAAATATTTTGCAAAACTTGCATTCATGCATACATCCATGGTTTCAAAACATTTTCAAAAATTTTGCACTTGTGTAAATAGTTTGTAAATTGCGTCTTTGTAAATACTTGTATAGTTTTTCCTGGATTATAGTTGACATTTAAACTAGCCTGGATATAAATTGGAAAATGGAGCTTGGTAATCCACCTAATTATAAGAGGAACCTTATAGGGCTTAGGGTTGAGACTTTTCAGGTCCATGATGAATACCCATTCATCACTCTTTATTCTTTTATTTTAGCTACAAAACCTTTGCCAAACACATGTATATATTTGTAAATATCAATAATTATCATTTGACATGAATTGTGTAAAATACAATAATTAGCATGTTTTTGTGCATAAATAAAAGAATAAAGAGATAAAAGAAAAAGAGGGAGATATTTAGAATAAATATTGAGCGATCTAATTCCAAGGGAGGGCTCAGCATGGGCCTGACCGCATAAAAGTCAAAGTAGAGAGAGATAAGGAAGCTCATGTGTGTAAATATACCTGTACATAAAATAAAAATATTTTCCTCTTATAAAAATAAAAATAAAAATGAGTTTGTAAATATTTGTAAGTAGTTGTAAATATTAACTTAAAATAAAAATAAGAAAAAATAAAAAGAAAATAAAATACTCTTCATTGTATATATTCACCATGTACATAAGACCACGTAGCTATTTATTTATCCCTATAAAAAAATAAATTAAAATCTCATAAAACTTGTATATATTCTATATTTCATGGTGTAAATAAATAAAATAAAAGCCATTAAAACAAAAATAAAATAAAAAGACCAAAAATGAAAATCAAAATAAACATTGTATATAGACCTTGTATATAATTGTATATAACTATTTATTTAATCCTTGTAAATAAATAATAAAAATAAAATAAAAACATCAAAATACTCCAAATTTTATCTTGTAAATAAATAAAATATAAAATTGGGATAAAAATGTACAAAACTAAATACTTAAAAATCAAAATTAAAAAATTCAATATTTTGTATATACCTATATATAATACTATATTGTAAATACCTAATTTTTATTTCAAAAAAATAAATAAATATCACAAGAAATACTTTAAAATAAAATAAACATTTTTCATGTTTTGAGTTTTTATTAATTCGGCCATTTGCTATTTTTAATTTAATTTCCAAATATTTTCGATGTGGCCTCTCCTGATTGGTCCACGGGGGATGTTGATAGCATATATATTCATGTAAATAGCATAAATTGTCAATAGGCATGCATTATGTAAATTATAATAATTAGCATGTTTTTGTGCATAAATAAAAGAATAAAGAAATAAAAGAAAAGAGGGAGATATTTAGAATAAATATTGAGTGACCTAATCCCAAGGGAGGGCTCAGCATGGGCCTGATCGAAAAAGAATCCAAGTAGAGGGAGATAGGGTCATTCACTTGTGTACATAAACCTATGTATATAAATAAAATTATTTTCCTCTAAAGAAAAATAAAAATGTGTGTTTATTAATTTGTACATATTTTTAAAGATAAAACCAAAATAAAAATGGGAAAAATACAAGAAAAAAACAAAAAAAGAAATAAAATTCTCTCACCAATGCATATAGACCATGTATATAGAATAACCTATCTATTTATTTTTCCCTTGTAAATAATTAATAAAAATCTAATAAAAATATTTTCACATTCCATATTTCATGGTGTAAATAAATAAAATAAAAATTATAAAAATAAAAATAAAATAAAAAGAAATAAAATAAAATCAAATTCCCACCTTGTATATATACCATGTAAATATGTAAATAAAAGTATTTATTTAACCTATGTAGATAAATAATAAAAATAAAACAAAAATATCCTTTTATTCCAAATTTTATGTTATAAATAAATAAAATATAAAATTGGAATAAATATATAAAAAAAGTCAATTAAAAATTAAAAATAAAAAATACATATATGTATATACATATATATAATAATAATATAATGTAAATACATAAATTATATTTCAAAAAATAAATAAATATCACTAAAAATTAATTTGAAAAAAAAATAAACATTTTTCATGTTTTAAGTTTTTCGAAATAAGGTCATTTATTAATTTTAATCGAATTTACAATTATTTATTGAATGGTCGCTTCCCATTGGTCCACGGGGGAATGTTGACCCCGGTCAACTCCCCCCCTGGACCTTTCACCGCGGATCTCGCTCCAGACCCGACTTCGACTAATTTCCTAAGCTAGATCCGATAACCATTTGCCTAAACCACGGGTCCTAATCAAACTTCATGCATCCGAGACCCACGCCCGACACTTTGCCTAGGGGTCCGTGCTTCACCAAGCCGGACCCGACGCCCTCTTCTCAGACCTGTAGCCGTATATAGCTCCACCTCCGCCGCACCTTTTCACTCATCCTTGGCTACGCCCCTTCATCCCAGGACCTCCACTCTGATCCCTAGAGTGACAGCTACTGACCGGAGTGTTGAAGAGAGGAGGAGGAGCCTCCAACCATCGATCCGGCGACCTTCTTCGTCGTGCGCCACCGTGAGGTGCATCTGAGCCTCGGGACCCGACGACCCCTCAAGGCGAAGACCCAGAGCTCCGCGAGCTCATCCCCAGTCGACTCCAGCCACTAGGTAACTTCAATTCCATCTATTTTAGCCAAATTTTCCATTACGCCCAAATCACCCCGCCGCCGTCACCGATCGATTTCCGTCGCTACACTCCCCCCAATCGCTCATCCGACTTGACCATCTCCTTCGTGAGACTTCCCTTCACGTTCTTAACCCAGCCATTCCCCTTGGTTCACCCCGGAACCAAGGTTCGACCTCCACCGCCGTCGCCTAACCGGAGGTCATCCATATCGACTCGCCCGACCACCATTCCACCCCTAACTGGGTCGATGCAGTTTGCCCTCGACCCAGGAAGCTTTTGGTGCTACATTGTAGGTCAATGAGACCCATCTGAGGGTCGAGTCATCCGAGCACAGGAGTCTTCCTCCTCTGCTGTCGCCAGGCCGCTCCGGTGGTCGTTGGCTTCATCGGAGGAGCCCACTAGCTGCGGACCATCGAGGCGGAGCAATTCCACATCCCAGCAGCCGAAGAAGAGGTCCCCACCGCACGCACGGAGCTGGCGTAGCTCACCGGCGAGCAGTTCTTGGAGGACCCTCCTCAGACGTCCGATTAGCCCCTACGCTCTAGATTTGATCTGAGCCATCTATTTGAGGAGCGCCAGCCACTGTCAGATCCTTCAGACGCTTGATCGGGACCGTCCGTCCAGACGAAGGGGTACCCTATATCAGACCACCGTCCGATCTACACGTGGCCCCTTCATCGCTGTCGATCCAGCGAAGGCTTAGCCACAGCCCCTTACCGTCAGATCCTCCATGTGGCAAGCTCTCCGCCGTCCACTTTCAATAAGGGTAACTTTCTATTAGGCCCCTCTGTTTATTGCGTTTAATAATTAGTCCTGCAAATATTTAGTTTAGTTGTTTTATTTTAGATATTTTGCATTGTGGACCTTCATGTTTCTGTTATTTGCATTTTAGTCCTTATATATGTGGACCACGTGCATCAACACGTGAGGTTTTGGTTTATTTGTATTTTGTGCCTTGTGGTTTCTGTGCATTAATGTTTGCATTTATTTAAATAGGATTTGCACATATGCCCCTGATGAATCCATGATTCATTAACTTTTCTGTCACATTTTGTCTTAAAACCCTTAACAAATACATGTAAATATCCATTAATTCTCATATTTTAACAAAACACCATTCATGTGTAAATATTCACTTTTAACCACTAAAATCATGTAAATAAATAAAGAACAAGAAAAGAAACAAAAAGGCAGATTGAATATATGTATATATATACAATATGACTTAAAATATAAATATAGCTGTAAGATATAATTATAACCCAACCCCCGAGACCAAGTCGGCATACCATGTCGTTGTTGTCCCACGCAAAACCACAATCAAACAAATAAGATTACAACTACAAGCATGTTGGAAAAAATATGAGTTGTATAGTGCAAGTAGAGGTTCGTATCCGCAGGGACTAAGCAAACTCGCTCTTTTTGTTCTTCTTTAAAACTTGATTCAAATTTTAATTCTATTGTGATGAAAGAAAATTTATAACAGAATGCGATCTACGGTGAAAACACTTCTTAGAACTTAGAGTAAGCAAATGATGGTATGAGTGCAACTAAGTAAGGAAGTGGGGGTTGATTCGCAATTTAATATGGGAAGATGAGATTTACTTGAAAGCTTTAAAGAGAGAATGATGAAATATAAAACTTGCATTGCATATATAGAGTTGACAAAAGCTTACACAATAAAAGTTGTTCTTGCAAATTCAACTAAAACAAATTAACTAAGGTAGAAAAAATACAAGCGACAAATAAGATGGGAAAGAAATGCTTCTCTATTTGATTCTGAAGTGAAGATGATGATGATGATGACGGAGATGGGAGTGTGCGGGGAGATGCGTGGGCTGCTCGCACACGCAAGTATGGAGCCGAAGAAGATGGTGGCAGAGAGGAGCTTCGACGAGAGAGAGATGGCCGTGCGTGTGGACGCACGAGCTGCTACAGACTGAAGGCGAACCGCAAAGAGGAGGAAAACGACTGGACGTTGTTGGCGCTATCTTTGTACCTGCATGAGAAAAACGAGAGAGAGGGAGATGGAAACAAGAGAGAGAAATGAGAAGGAAGAAAATGGGGGAGAGAAGATAATGACGTGCATGAAAAATGGGGGAGAGGGAGAGAGTGAGTGAGTGGGAGGAGAGGGGCATCATTTTATAATGGAGACATCCCATGCAAGTGAAGACAAAATATCATTATTAGTGTATGGAGACTTAATTGGTTTTGCATGGGGAAGGCATATGTGTTGGCTAGAATGCATGGGAATGGGAGAGGCATTTATTATTTGTATGGGAAGGCATAATAAGGGTGGCTCTATGCATGATAATAAAGAGTGGGTCATTTACACTATACCCCTCCCTATTTCTTCCAATAAAAAGGTAAAGTGAAATGTGTTGGATGTTTTATATTATAAGCATGCTCAATAGTTCTTCATTTTCTTTGATAACAACAAGTTTGATAATTAATCTCAATATAGGATTATGATTTTTATATGTGAATGATGATTTTATCTCCTCTGTGTATAGGATGCAATTTATGTGAATTTGAAGTTTATATATCAAAGATTAATGTTGCACTTCACATAATTTAAGCATGTTATACTAGTATATAATATGATTATCACACCCCCATACTTAAGTCTTGCTAGTCCCGAGCAAGAATAAGATAAGAAATAATGAAGGAAAATAGCCAAGATAGATTAGGTGAGGGTTTGCAGCAGACATACCCACAAAGTCTTGAGTTTTCAGATCCTAACCACACAGATGCACAAACTTAAGTAGAGTTGACTTATGGATTAATGATTTATTCGAATAGTCAACTTGACTCGAGTTTTGTAGTTTCAACAGTCTCTCAGTTCCGAAAAAATCAAGATGGTTTCAGAAAGGCGATCAAGTCAGATCATTCTAATCAACATGTATTCTCTTTGACCTTGAATGGATACAAACGGTGTTCGTGATGTTTTAGCTTTCGTGAGTCAAGAGAACGAGCTAACAACACAATCTATCAAGGTACCGAATGATTCCCTACACATACAACCTCAGTCCTCACCTGAATTCGGGCATATTCTCTTTTCACCCAAGTATGTCAGCATCAAGAAATAGGTCATAATTCTTTGGGAAAATGGGACTTATTTTTCGGGGTTTTCCGTAGACCGCTTTGGTCCGTTGCTCTCATTCTTTTCTTTTTGCAGAGCATAACCCTGGGCCTCTTTGGGCCTCTTTTAAAAATTTAGGTAGCATCATTGGGCTGCTAACATGGCTTTTTGGTGGAGAAGGGTTATTTGGTGGTCTTCTTGCTTTTGCTTTGCTTATCTTTGCATGAGTGGCAATTTTTGGCATTTGTATTGAGATATGCCTTTTTGTGGTGTTTTTTGTCTTGGGTTTTGGCATCAAAAAGGTAGTATCGGTTTAATATTGACTTTGGAGGCGCGATACTGGCTTATTTGCTGACATACTTAGACTAGAGAGATCATGTTGCTCCCGAGTCAAGTTCCTTCACTAGCTATAGATAAGGTTCAGGCATTGGCACAACCAAGAGGACAACTCCTCACCTCAACTAGACTGTAATTGCATCTCGTAAACTCAACTCAATCAAGCTAAGTGCAATGTGCATTGTTCAATATCCATTGAAGAGTTTAAGAGTGCTACTAGTTGCTCAGGTGATCTAGTTAGATACAGAGGTTCATTCACCAGTAGAGTTAGTGGAACTGAGAGAATAAAGTCCATATGGACCTGAAGAAAGCTTAAAAACTCATGCCTAGTGAAATTCTGAAGAAGTTAAGTGGATTAAGGTCAACTCAACCTCAGTCTATGATTTATGCAGTGAAGATCTGATTTCTCAAAATAGGATAAAACTAGGAAGGTTGTATTTTTGGTGGTTTTCTTTGCTTTTGAAGATATTTTTAGGGGAATTTTTGCTAAGAGATTTTTTTTTGAAAGAGTATGCAATTTTGAAAAACTATGCAGACACCCCCCATACTTAACAGAAACCATGTCCTCATGGTGAAGACAATGTGCAATAGGAGGATCAGAAGGGATGTGAAATGTATTTTTGTTTTTGTGTTTTTTTGTTTTTTTTGTAAAGTGTAGAGGTGGACCCCCATACTTATCTAATGTAAAAAAAAGAAAGAGATGGAAACAAAGAAAGGAAAAGATACCTATGGGTGTGGACCCACAAAATGTTGTTGGTTTAAAGTCCCAACTCGACGATTCAGCTTATCAAGAGTATCCAGTGTTGCATGTGAGTGCAGAAGCTGTATTCAGAAAACCCAAATGAAATTCTTGATATGATACGGATATCTTGACCCATATGTGAGAGTGTGGTTGATGAATTTGATAAATGTGTGTTGTCATTAATACGGTGAAGACATTAATTAGTTGATGAATCAGAATGAGAGATGAATCAGTTCGATCCTGGATTGGATGTGATGGGAGGGAAATAGGTGGACTGGTGAAGGGCTCATGGACCAGATATGATGTATTGAAGTCGAGCTCTACATGGTCAAGAATTGATTCTTCCATCAAAGAAGGTTGAGTGGTTATAAGCATGTGATCCTCCAACATATATTGTGATAAATCATCATTGTCCCTCAAATAATCATCATGGCTATTTTCGGTGGTATCTATCGTCAATTTCATTTCAGTTCTCTGCTTGAGCCATGAGGGTGATTCTCTCCCCGAAATATGATTTGGGTATTCAAAGGTCAGGAGCAGGGGTGTGTTGGCAATTGAATTAGGAGGTATGACAATAGAGGTCGGATTTGGCAAAGGCTGAGTTGCATGAATGATTGGATGATTATCTTCGAATGTTTTGAGTAATTCTTCAGTTTCATTCCAAAAAGGATCAGAGAATAAAAAACCATTATGATCAGATTCTGACTCAGTAGTAGAAGATGTATTATTATATTCATCAACCGAATTGAGTGGATCTTCTTTCTCAATGGTGAAGGCAATGGAGTTGGAAATCTTATCTTTGAAAGGGTCATCATAAAAGATCTTCAACATATAATCATGTGTTGGTTGGAAGAGAGTCTTGGTGCATGAAGAAGTCAATTCATTGTCTACTATATCCTCATATTCAAACTCTAAGTTTGGACTTTTTACATTAATTGTAAAATCACATCTAGAAATAACATCAAACATCGGATCTTCCTCGATTTCTTCACTGGAGTAAATACCAATACTATCCTCAAATTCAACTATTATCTCAGACCAATCGATATCATTAGTAGACTGATGTTCATAACCTTCAGAATAGTCTAAGGAAAGATCGATGCCATCATTAATACATGTATCCATCAAGAGCGGGTCGTGATCGAGTTGTATTAGGGGTGTGATCTCAATTTCAAACATGTCCTTATTATACTCTCCAAAATCATTCTGATCAATATGATTCATGAATGCTGAAATTATATCACATTCCTCCTCAATTTCATCCATAGAGTCATATTCCATAAGATGCCCCTCAAGATCACAAAATGATGTTTCATGCTCAAAGTTTTTGAGTCTTTCCAAGAGAAAAAAATCATCTATTAAATCATTGGGCACCTCAATTAATACGTGGTCTGACACAGGAGGAGCGAAGATGGGGATATCATGAAATTTCGTCAATCTGGGTTTGAGGAGGCATGGAGATGGCACTATTTCAACAATAAAATCTTCTTCTATACATCTCACATCTAGTTCATCAAAAGGAAGTATCTGTGTTTGGTTCACTGATATTGGGATCCATTTTTCTTCTTCCCTTGAGTGTCTGAAATCCTCAATTTTCTTTTCTTGATATCTCTCAAAATATTGTTGAGATCTATTGCATTCATCCATCAAACTTTTTGGCCTATTCATCAAGTGAGCACGAATTTCCAAAAGTTGTTTACTGACATTCTCATACATCCTATTACACTCATCCATAAGTGCTCCCTGGTTTTGTTGGATTTGGATAGCTAATTCATGAAGAGTATGTTGCGAGTCACTTTCATGGGTCGGTGATAGGGGTATGGAGATTGAGTGATTTCTTAAAGAATCAGAGATTAGTCCAGTATTCGAAATGGATGAGTGTTCTGCGTGTGAAAGTGGTTTGAAAGAGACAAAGGAAGCACATGCAGGAGAAGGTAATGCAAGAAATTCCTCTAATATAGGGTCATCATGGGGTGGTTTTGACGTTTGATCGGATGACTCGTTCTTTTTGTGTTCCTGATCTTCTTGATATTTTTACACTAGATGCATCATTTCATCAATCTCATGCTCAATCGATAATAAAATAGGTGGATCAATGGGCCGAGAAGATCGTTTCCTATCCTCTAAATAATTCAAAGCAATAGCCCGATTCAGCTTTGTTTTCTCGTGCATCTCATTGAGCATAACTTGATTTTTTTCCATGAATAAAGATTCTCAAGTACAGACAAGAATGGGTGGGATTTTCTTTTATAGATCGGGTCGTAATCTAGCGGGTTGTTGCAATTTATTTTTAAAAGATATACGACCTAGCATACACAACACAAACACCAGACAAGTTGTTTCACCAACCCACACAAAAATTACCGCGGAAGCGGTTATCTTTTCGATTTTAGTTTAGTGATTCAACAAAAGTTTTCAGAGAAATTAGGGTCCTTAAAGATGAGGTGGGTGTGGAAGATTGTGAGAAATCGATGTCCTAATCCGGCTGGGGGATCCAGGGTGCGGTACTCAAATCGAGGATCTGCTTCTTCCCACAAGAACCTGTGCCCAACGCGTCGAGGAGTTACGATCTCTCTCTGCAATCCCACGTAGCACCAGGGATTTTTGTCTCTATCCAAGGGTTCTATGTGCTCGTGATTTTTGTGTCATACACGTGCATCAAACAAGCATTCAGAATTTATCCGCTTTCTGCTCGGGCCACTGCGGTGGCCTTTCAAGCTTATCTTTTTAAATGATCAGCACACGATTTGGTGGTCTTTGAATTAGATTATCAGAGGGAGAAGACCACGGAGATGATGCAAAGAAGAAGTGTTTTTTAATTTTTTTCGGTTTAAGTTCGGGGCGCAAACAAATGCAGGAAATTTTTAAAAGCCTAAGATGCCTAAGAGAAAGATGGACTCACAGTGCCTGCACTTCTGGCGCTAATCCGTAATATTTTGTCCTGCTGATTGCGAGCTTTTTCGAGAAGGGAGGGGGAAATTAAGATTACAAAATTTTTTTTAACAAATTACAAGTTCGCTAAAACAAAATGCATGAAAAGACAAGTAAATTTTTTTTCTTTTTGAAGCCTAAGTACCTGCAAAATAAAAAAAATGCACCGATTAGAAACTTGAAATTAAGTTAGAAAGAAGAAGAAAAAATTGCAAATGTTGCCTAGTCCCCGGCAACGGCGCCAAAATGTTGATGCGATTTTACGCGGTTTAAAAAGTTGTTTTTACCATGTCGTTGTTGTCCCACGCAAAACCACAATCAAACAAATAAGATTACAACTACAAGCATGTTGGAAAAAATATGAGTTGTATAGTGCAAGTAGAGGTTCGTATCCGCAGGGACTAAGCAAACTCGCTCTTTTTGTTCTTCTTTAAAACTTGATTCAAATTTTAATTCTATTGTGATGAAAGAAAATTTATAACAGAATGCGATCTACGGTGAAAACACTTCTTAGAACTTAGAGTAAGCAAATGATGGTATGAGTGCAACTAAGTAAGGAAGTGGGGGTTGATTCGCAATTTAATATGGGAAGATGAGATTTACTTGAAAGCTTTAAAGAGAGAATGATGAAATATAAAACTTGCATTGCATATATAGAGTTGACAAAAGCTTACACAATAAAAGTTGTTCTTGCAAATTCAACTAAAACAAATTAACTAAGGTAGAAAAAATACAAGCGACAAATAAGATGGGAAAGAAATGCTTCTCTATTTGATTCTGAAGTGAAGATGATGATGATGATGACGGAGATGGGAGTGTGCGGGGAGATGCGTGGGCTGCTCGCACACGCAAGTATGGAGCCGAAGAAGATGGTGGCAGAGAGGAGCTTCGACGAGAGAGAGATGGCCGTGCGTGTGGACGCACGAGCTGCTACAGACTGAAGGCGAACCGCAAAGAGGAGGAAAACGACTGGACGTTGTTGGCGCTATCTTTGTACCTGCATGAGAAAAACGAGAGAGAGGGAGATGGAAACAAGAGAGAGAAATGAGAAGGAAGAAAATGGGGGAGAGAAGAGAATGACGTGCATGAAAAATGGGGGAGAGGGAGAGAGTGAGGGAGTGGGAGGAGAGGGGCATCATTTTATAATGGAGACATCCCATGCAAGTGAAGACAAAATATCATTATTAGTGTATGGAGACTTAATTGGTTTTGCATGGGGAAGGCATATGTGTTGGCTAGAATGCATGGGAATGGGAGAGGCATTTATTATTTGTATGGGAAGGCATAATAAGGGTGGCTCTATGCATGATAATAAAGAGTGGGTCATTTACACTATACCCCTCCCTATTTCTTCCAATAAAAAGGTAAAGTGAAATGTGTTGGATGTTTTATATTATAAGCATGCTCAATAGTTCTTCATTTTCTTTGATAACAACAAGTTTGATAATTAATCTCAATATAGGATTATGATTTTTATATGTGAATGATGATTTTATCTCCTCTGTGTATAGGATGCAATTTATGTGAATTTGAAGTTTATATATCAAAGATTAATGTTGCACTTCACATAATTTAAGCATGTTATACTAGTATATAATATGATTATCAGTCATCCTCAGTCGGCCGGAGAAATTCGGAGAAGAAGACCTCCGCACCAGTGACTCCAACCGCTCAAGAACACAGAGGTCACAGGTGACTGACACGTGGCATCCGCAGAACCATCAGATCGGTGCGCCCGACTTCTAATCTCAGCCGTTGAATGTGAAACGGTGGAAAATTGCATATTAAACCCAGCAGGTCTCCAGAATATATCTCCGCCCCCCAAGTTTCTACTATTTGCATTTAGGTCCCTCCGCAGGGACCTAAATGTAAAGTTTTGTATATTTTGTTTTCAGAACGATCCCTGAGGACCCATTTGCAAACATTTTAAGTAGTTTCTTTTGCGCTTATGCCCCTGGGCTGTAGGGGCTATTCCAACTTCGTGTGACCTTCTTTTGCTACATCGACCACTATCATCAATAAAAAGCCGCGAAACCGATTTTTAGCCTCATCAGCCCCTCCGTGCCTGATTCACGTGCCTCGCGCGTGATTACTTAGACATTTTGCAGGTGTGCCCATGCACTTTGTTTGCTTGTTACTGATTGGCCCCTGGAACTACTTTTTCTTGCATTTAGGTCCCTGTGTACTGTGAGCCTTTGTTTTATTTAAATAAAATAGCAAATTAAATCCAAACAGAGTGAGATTTGGACACGTGGCTCCTTCCACTGTGTAAAAATTTCACTAAAAAGTTGGTACATTTTTTTTGGGTTTTTTATATTTTTAATAATTCAAAAATAATGGTTTTTGCTTTTATCTGACTTGGAAAATCTAGAAAAATATAAAAACTATTTTAAAAATTCTTAAAAAATTAGTATTTATTAGTTTTAGTGTCTTTTAATTTCTATGCAATTTTAATGATTTTTGGATATATAAAAACCTTAAAAATTAAAAACCCTAAAAATCTTGTAAAAATTTTAAAGATTATATAAAACTCAAAAAAATATAAACTCTTTTTCTGAAGTTTAGTTTTTGTTTATATTTTGTATAAAAAATTAGCTCCAGACTCTTACAGATCCATTTTATATTTTTAATGGGTCTTACAAGTCTGGCTGTATAGTAGCTCACTGTTTTGGTCTTTCTTGATTTTTAGAAAATTATATAAAAATTGAAAAATTCTGAAAATTTCACCAAAAACATTAAAAAACATAAAAATATTTTTGTTTGAATTTTTGGAGTGTTTTTTAGTGTTTTTCTAATTGTTAAAGTTGCTTGATTTTGCCTTTTTCTTATTTTCCTTTATAATTAAAAATCCAAAAAATATAAAAACCATTAAAAATCCACCAAAAATACTTGTGTTTCTCTTATTTTGTTTTTAGACTACTTCGTAGGCCGCGAGGCCAATTTGTGCTCCCTGTGACCGACCCTGGGTGCTAAATCAGGTTAATCTTTTAGCCAGGACCGCTATCTTGACTTTCATTGATTTTATATCTTTATTTGGTGGTCTGATTTTATTTTCTTGATTGAGTTGATTCTCTTGAGATCCGGGTTGCAATGACCCTTGTCTTATTATCTTCACCCGGGTCTTGGGGATTTTTGGCTCATCACTTATTATCATCAATCTTCTTCACAAAGATCTTCTTCGTGATTGTTTAACACTGAAACATTGCTATGTATTATCTTTCCTTGATTCTACAGTCTCACGCAAAATGCTCCTTTTGTCTGTTGTTGAAGCATTCTCCGTTTTTGTTTTGTGTGCTATGATCAGAACTCTTTCTACGATTTGATTGAGCTCCCCCGTGCTTAAAGCTCCTCTTTGGATCTCCATTCCTTGTGGATGATCCACCCTTGGTGTGTAATGAGCAGATATTTATTGCTTACCTCTTCCTTTTGTAGTAAAGAAGGTTTCTTCTTCTTTTTTTAATGAAACCCTAGCCATTTGTTTCGTAGGAGTCTCTTGGTTAGCTAAGAGACTCTGACTCAAGAGAATTCAGTTGTTTAGACCAACCAGATATGACTGTTACGAGAGCACCATATTATTGTCGTAGTACATGATTGATGATCCTTCTCATTCATGACTCACTAATCTTCGATTCAAGATCTAATTGGGAGATTTAACGACATAGAGAGCATACCTTGTTGAAATTCTGATTGGTTCTCATCCCTCCTTGTTTGAGAGACATCAATGCATTCTCTAGAAATTGAATTCGAGCATTATTCTTGTGTGAGAATAGTGTAGCAAGTGTATCGCATGCTTCCCTTAGTGTAGCGACTTCTCAGATATGCTCGATCAACTCCTCGCAAATCATGTTCTTTGATACGAACATTGCCTTATCGGCCTTGATCTTTCATTTCCTCAAGACATCGTCATTCTCCTTTGGTGCTAGTGTTGTATCGTCTCCTTTGACAATCTCCTGGAGATCCTATCCTTGTAGAAAAGATTCAATGTAGCTCCTTTGATAACAGTAATTGTGTCCATTCAACTTCTTGATCTCAAAACATGAGTTGAAGGGATCTGCCATAATTTTGAGAAAACTGTATTTTTCCTTCGCCCAGCGATGTTGGTCCTAGACCTATGCTGATTGCAGTCCATGACCGCATATAAATAGAAATTCTCCTTATTAAAAACTCAAAGCTTGACCAGACACACATATAGAAGCTCCCCTAATTTATTTAGAGACCTCTACTGCAATTAGATAGATATGGCTTTTTACAATGTGGGGACTATACCTTTAGAGGCCGTCGGTTGGGAGGTTACCCGTACTTTAGAGGGGTTACCCCCCAAAACCCATATATCTAATCCACTAGTAGGTCCCACTCTCTCTCTCCACCAAAAAATTATATTATATCATCATATCATCTAAAAATCATAAAATACTCAGCTTATACTCATTATTCCAAACTTCAATACAATCACATCACAACAACTACCCACTTTTTCAAATTCCAATACAATCATATCATAATAACTACACACTTTTTCAAATTTCAATATAATTACATCACATAAACACTCCCAACCCTTAACCCACCAACCAAATATCAAAACACAAAAACGGATTATCCTCCCCCGTATGAGCCACGAATCAAACACACCCTTAATAATTAGGACCATAACATGGCTTTAATAGCAGTTCTTGGAATCAAGATACAAGGACCATATTATGATACACTAAAACATTCATTAACAATACACCACTTCACACACATACACTCACGTATACTCTTACTCTACACCACTCAATCGCTCTATACTTTCTTCGCTAATAAACTCGGAGGCTCTCTCTAACTCTCTAAACTTACACACTATACTCTTCTCTCTTTCTTCTTGGTTGGTTACACTCCAACCTCAAGGGTCATATTTATAAAGGCTAATGGAGTACACTAGAAATGGCTTTTGAAAGAAGCCAACTTGGACATGGCTTCTCGAGAAAGCCATAGTAGCTTCTTAAAGAAGACAACTTAGAAGTGATTTCTTAAAAAAGCCAACAAAAAGATTTCTCTAGAAGCTTGCTTAATTAAAGGAGATGTTGGTTATTAACAAGGAAAGCATGTAACAAGAATTTATTTAAATGATAGTATACTAGTTAAGTATCCTGTCTATTCTATAATTTCAAATTAGTCAAGAAATAAGTATCTCCAATATAAGATAACTGTGGATTCTGATTAGGGATGAAAACGAATGTAAATATATTCGTATCCGATCCGCTATCATATTCGTTTTTTTACATATTTTGACATTCGTATTCGTATTCATTTTAAAATGGATTAACATTCGCTAATATTCGCATTCGTATTCGTATATTCATTTTCATACATAAGTATAGTAATATATTTATTTATAACCATGCGCAACAACATTTTATGATTGTATTCACCATTGTTGATATAATTGTTATGAAATTATTATATCTAGCACACCTATTTTATGTGTAAACCATCGTAAACATGTATATTTTAGTTAATCTATGAAAAAATTATGGTATTATTCGTATCTTATTCGTATTCGTTTTATATTCGTATTCATTTTTAAGGACGTGATAACACATTTTTTACATCCGTTAATATTCGTATCCGGATTCGTATTCGTATTTTAAAAGAGTTTAATGGGACTGTCCCATGCCGTTTTCGGTGCTTTTTTATTTTTTAAAAAATATCGCTATGTATATTCATCCCTATATCCCTCCTATATGCCATTCGAATTTCGTCAGAAACAGAGACTCCTACGGCCTCCATCAAGGCGGCGTCGATTTAAAAAATCATGTTACCGTTAAAAAATGATTGTCTCGATGGACGCTGTAGGAGTCTCTGTTTCTGACGAAATTCGAATGGCATATAAGAGAGATATAGGGATGAATATACATGGCAATATTTTAAAAAAAAATAAAAAAAGCACCGAAAACGGCGTAGGGGCAGCCATGTTGGCTGCCCGCAAGGGGCAGCCCCAATAAACTCATTTTAAAATGGATAAGGATATGATTATACCTATATTCGTATCCGTATCCGACCGTTTTCATCCCTAATTCTGATAGATATTTAAAGTTGGAATTCGCTATCGAAATAAAAACGAGTATATGCACCTTTATCCGAGAAGTATTGGGAATCTTAAAATAAGAAGAGACCTCTAAAATTTTGATTGTAATTACTATGGATATCAAACACATTAATTTCACCTCGATTGATTGAATCTACCATAGTAGCGTATTTAGTTTTCTTTATTGAATTTGGGGTCTGCCATGATGCAGTCTTCCTGAAAGACATATGCAGATAAGAATAAAGATTTCAATATGATATTATTGGATGGCAAATCGTTGGGACGTAGGCATGCACTGCGATATATACCCATATCCAAGCAAACATGCTTTTAAAAATCCGGGTTTATAGAGTCGCCCCCCCCCCCCCCCCCCAAAACTTGAAATTAAAAAAAGCTGAAGAAATCTGTCTTATCTTTGTAGCCTTTAGGATGATCCTGCATATCAAGGAACGTTATAAATTAATGGAAGGCGAATAGCATTTTATATTGCAAGGCATGTATTGTTTGATCTCCAAGGTCTTCTAATAAGCTGGCATGCTTTCAAAATAAGATATTTATTTTTTTGGAAATGGTTTTTATTATATCTTCAATTTTGTATATAATAAGGTGAATAATATTTGGGAGTGTTTATCATGCTCATCGAGCCGAACTGACTTCGGCTCGAGTTCAGAGTCTGCAAAGGTTTCCGGGCTCGGCCTTAAGCTAGAGATAATTTGAGCTCAGAAAAGTTTGCTTGAGTTAATAAGAGATCAATGGTACTTAGTATTATATAATTGTTGATCACCAAACATTAGAAAACACGAAGAATAACACCAGGATTTACGTGGAAAACCCTACGATGAGGGAAAAACCACGGAGGCACACATGAACCCTAATCTCCTTCTCAAAGGGATTATGATTCTCTCTTCACTAGGGTTTTTGTAAAGGAGGGGGGATGAGTACATTTATAGGGCAGTGCGGTAAACGGTCCCTTAACCAAAGATCTGTTTACCCATTTAATAATTACAACTCAACACTCCCCCTCAAGTTGGGTATATATATCGATCATGCCCAACTTGCCTACATTCAGCTCAAAGATCGCCGTAGGCAGCTCCTTTGTGAAGAGATCCGCAATCGGATCACCAGATTTCAGGTAGGGAAGACACAACTGACCATCTTCAATCTTGTCACGGATAAAATATTTTTCTATCTCCACATGCTTCGTTATGTCATGCATAATAGGATTATTTGCTAAGTTTATGGCAGCTTTATTATCACAGAACATCTTCAATGGTATGATAGGTACAACACCCAACTCTGCTAAGAGAAGTTTCAACCTTACGACCTCAGTGACTCCATTTGCAAGGGCCCTGTATTCGGCTTCAGCACTAGACCTGGAGACAACATTCTGTTTCTTGCTTCGCCATATGAGCAGGTTACCACACAGATAAATAGCATATCCTGATGTTGACCATCTATCATCCACAGATCCAGCCCAATACGCATCAGTGTAGCCTTCAATGCGCACACTATCTTATTTTCTAAACACGAGGCCTTTACATGGGGAATTCTTGACGTAGCATGAAATTTGACTAACCGCATTCATATGAACTGTTGTGGGTGCATGCATGAATTGGCTTACCACATTGACAGCGTAGGTAATGTCAGGTCTTGTGAGAGTGAGGTAAATTAATTTCCCAACAAGTTTCTGATACTGTCCTATTGAAGCTTCATTTAGAGGTTCACCATCTGCTTTGCTGAGGTTATTATTAGCGTTTATAGGAGTAGTGACCGGCTTGCATCCAAGCAGACCAGAGTCCTGGAGTAAATTGAGCGCATAGTTCCGTTGATTCAAACACAAGCCACCAGGGGAAGTTGCCATCTCAATACCAAAGAAGTACCGTAACCTACCCAAGTCCTTAAGTTCGATTTCTGTAGCAAGAACCTATTTTAGGCGGGATATTTCTGCATCATTATTACCGGTCAGAATCATGTCATCCACATATACCAAGAGGACAGAAATTTGTTCGCCCCTCTTTTTAATGAAGAGGGTATGATCTCCATTAGTCTGTTGATAGCCATTAGTGATCATTACAATCCTCAATTTTTCGAACCTAACTCTAGGTGACTGCTTAAGACCGTACAACGCTTTCTTCAATCTACAGCACTTGCTTTATTCCCCGTATCAAGGGGGCATCTTCATGTAGACCTCTTGATGACACGAAAATTTCCAAGCGACTAAGGTAAAGGTGCTAAATGATCGTTGCGACCTCAATCACTCGGACTCGATCAATCAAGAAAAATAGACCACCAATGAAGATAAAATCGAATCGAAACAAGCTAGCGGTCCTGCTATTAGTTTAACCTGGTATAGCGACCAGGGTCGAACACAAGGAGCACGAATTGGCCTCGCGGCCTATGAAGTAGTCAAAAAGAAGAGAAAAGGAAATAAAGAGGTATTTTTGGTGGGTTTTAAGTCTTTTATATTTTTTTGGATTTTTAATGTATTAAGAAAATAAGAAAAACAACCAAACAAGACAATTCAACTATTTATTAAATGCACTAAAAATCAACCAAAAATTCAAATAAAAATATTTTTGTGTCTTTTATAATTTTTACTATTTTTAATGAATTTTTGGGATTTTTCTAATGTTTATTTAATTTTCTAAAAATCAAACAGTGAAAGGAAAAGAAGGTACTGTCCAGCCGAGCTTAAGGGACCTAGATAAAATATCTAGAAATCCCCAATAAGCCTGGAGGTAATTTTCCTGTGTAGAGAAAGAAACAAGGAAAATTTTGGCACCTAGATTATTATTTTTGGATTTTTAGTTTATTTATTAGAATTTTTTATAAGTTTTTAAGTATTTTTCAATTTTTAGGAGTTTTATATAATGAAAAATAGCCAAAATTGGCTAGAAAATCAAGCACCACAAAACAAGCAGTAGGTAATTTTTTGTAATTTTTAGATGAATTTTAATATTTTTTGGGATTTTTAAAGTCTGACAGTGATGAAAAGTGATGTTTTTGAATTTTTAAAAATATCAAATCAAAATAAAAATGTCTCCAAAAATCCCAGAAAATTTTACACAATGGCAGGAGCCTTGTATCCAATTTTCATTGGATTTGGAGTATGTTTGCTATTTTATTCAAAAATAGAAAGAAGGTACTGTGCACAAGGACCTAAATGCAAATACCAAGAGTCCTGAGGGGTCCGGTGCAAAATACCCAGGTGAACATGCACGTCGCGCGTGCCTGAGGCACTCAGGGACGTAAATGTATGGAAAACAAGTTCCGAGGGCTATTTGGTAACAGGTACCAAAAGCCCAAGGGCTTGTCTGCAAATTACCCAATAAAAAGCGCACATGCACAATTACTCTACGCACAGGGGTATAAAAGCAATATTCCAAAACTATTCATTCATTAAGTAACATCCAGAACTACAAGGGTGTCAATACAAATACACCTAAGAAATCACGTGACAATGCACGTGGTCCACGCCGATAGGGGCATAAATGCAAATACTAGAAACTATACGGTCCAAAGTGCAAATGTACCAAACTAAAATAAACTATCTAAAATATTTACAGGACTCAATAGTAAAGACAAAACAAGAGGGGGCCTAAGTGATATTTACCCCTTATTTAAGATCCGAGGGCTGAGATGGCGCCACGTGCGTGATCGGACGGTCGTGAGTCGCTGACGCCTCTTTGAGGAAGCCCTGCTCAGATTGAACGGTTGAGGATCTGCCACGTATCAGATCTGACGGTGGAAGGCAGTGGCTGAATCCTTCGTCTGGATCAACGGCGAGGAGGATGCCACGTGGAGTGATCGACGACTGTGGAATGAGGGCTCCTCTTCGCTAGATGGGCGGTCCAGATCAAATCGCCTAAGGATCAAACGGTAAAGGCTCCTCGCAAGTGGATGGCTCTGTTCAAATCTGGGCGAGTGGGCACGATCGGACGGCCGCAGAGGGTGGAGGACGAACAGTTCGCCGGTGAGTTTCTCCGGCCTCGTGCGTGCGCTGGGGTCCTCCTGGAAGCTCGCTGAGGATCGGAGAAGGTGCGTGGGAGGCTTCCACGTCTGCTTGAGGTCCCCGATGACCTAGCCAAGCTCTAGGGAGCTCCGGCAAGGTCGGCGGAGGCGGAGCTGCTGGACCTGATGGTCCAAGCCCTCAGATGGGCTTGGATGAACCTGCAAAGTATGCCAGACAACTCACAGGTCGAGGGCAAACTGCCTCGACCCCGTTAGGCGGAGTGAAGGTGGTCGGGGGGTCGATATGGGCGAGCTCCGGCGAGGGGATGGACGGAGGAGCTCGAATGCTGTGCAAGCTGGGTTGAATGGAAGGGTGCAGAACGTGCGTGGGAGGACGGCGGAGGCTATGGTCCAGCCCGATGGTCGAATGGAAGGGTGACGTGATCGGAATCGACGGGGGACGGCGGAGGTGCGATTTGGGGAAATCAGAAATTGACGAAAAGGAAGAGGAGAAGGGTCTACCTGGGTGGTCGAGTCGACTATGGGTGAGCTTGCGCAGCTCCTGGTCCTTGCCTCAAGGAGTGTCGGTCTCTGAGGCTCGAGCTTCGGCTCTGGGCGGAGCACGGCGGTGTATCTCGCCGGATCAGTGGTCTCATCCTCCCTCCTCGCTGCAACACCACGGGGGACGAGCTGTCACTCTCGCCGATGCGATGGAGGTCACTAGGGGTGGAACGAATGAGCCAAAGATGCGAATGAAGGTGGCAGAGCTCGAGCTATATACGTTGGAGGGTCCGGGAAGATGAGCGCGGGTAGGGCAATGGAGCGCGCGGATCTCGAGGCGGATACCCCGGCGAGGGTCTTGGATGTATCGTGAATGAATCGAACCCAGGGTTTAGGCGAGAGGGAATCGGGTTTAGGTGCAAAATTAGGGAGAAGTCGGGTCGGGCACCTAACCCATGGGAAGTGGTCCAGGGGGGGGGGGGTAGTTGACCGGGCGGTCAACAATCCCCGGGACCAATAGGAAGCTGCCACCTGGAAAATAATTGAAAATTCGATTAAAAATAGCAAATAACTTATTTAATTAAAACTCAAAACATGAAATATTTTTGTTTTAATATTTTCTATTTTTTGTGATTTTTAATTAATTTTTCAAAGTAAAAATAGTGTATTTACATAGTAGGGTTATATATAGGTATATATATAATATATAGGATTTTAATTTTGATTTTTAATTTGTTATTTTTATACAATTTTATTCCCATTTTATATTTTATTTATTTATATCATAAAATGAGGAATAAAAAGATATTTTTATTTTATTTTTATTATTTATATACATAGGTGAAATAAATAGATAGGTACATCTATATACATGGTATATTTACACTATTTTTTTTATTTTTAATTTTGTTCTTTTTATTTTGTTTTTATTTTAATTTATTTTATTTATTTACACTATATAATATAGAATATTTAAAAAAAATTTAGAAATTAATTTTATTTATTTATAGGGCTAAATAAATATAGGTGTGGTGGTATGTACAAGGTGAAAGTGATGTTTTTGTTTTCTTTTTAATTTTTCTATTTTTATCTTGTTTTTATCTTTATAAATATATACAAGTATTTACAATCCTATTTTAGTCTCTTTTTGGGAGGAAAATATTGTTATTTTATTTACATAGATATTTACACACATGAGCCCCTATCTCCCTCTACTTTGGCTTTTATGCGGTCAGGCCCATGCTGAGCCCTCCCTTGGGTTAGGTTGCTCAATATTTATTCTAAATATTTCCCTCTTTTTATTTTTAAACTTTATTCTTTTATTTTTGCATAAAGACATGCTAATTATAGGTTTTTACATAATGCATGCTTTTGGTAATTATTTCTATTTACAACTATATACATGCATTTGCAAAGGTTTTTTGTAGCTAAAATATAAGAATAAAGAGTGATGAATGAGTATTCATCACCCCCCTATACTTAACTTTGCTAGTCCCTTAGCAAACACTTATTTGAAAAAGAAGTGAAAAAGAAATAAAGAAAAAGAAAAAGAGAATGTACATGGATCAAGGCTGATTATTAAACTTGCCTTCATTAAGTTAAGGTATGGAGCTCGATCAGATCTTTGGATTATTAATGTGTCGGAACCTTATTTGGACTTAAGTTTAAAACCTAACAGCCTCAAAGTTCCACTAATCTATAACCAAGACTACTCAATGCTCCAGATCAGAACAAGTCATCAATCACAAACCCTGAAGACCATGAATCTTTTCTTGTCCTGTGAATGTGAGGTCTAAGCTCTCCACCTCAGAAATGGCAACTTGACAACCCTCCCCAACAAGGTAACTCTATGACCTCAATCTGGCCACTCTTTCTCGAGGAGCGGGGTATTCCCTTCTAAGTTCAAGTTCAACCGGCTCAAGAAGAGGAGGAAGAAGAGAATGGGTCAAGGCCAGTGTAGCCATGTACCCTTGGAAGCTCGACCAGTGTAGCCAAGTCTCCCTGCTGCAAGCTACATAAGGTGGATCATGAACTCAAGCTTTGCTTATTGCACTCTGTATACATACTCCGGTGGGATTATCATTTTCTCTCAGACCCACCACTTTTTTGGAGTTATTTTCTTTTTGCATTTTTTTTTCAAGTGCATCTATACAACATATACATGTGCAGCATATATACCAGGAGTTTTTCCTCTTGAGCCAGTAGACTATCCCTCTTTTGAAGCTTTATTGCAACCCACAACTCCCGTCGTTAGACCTCATGGCAACCAGACCAAGTTGAGACGCACTTCCTTCACTAAAAGAAGAAGAGAGGTTCTGCCTAGAAGTACTACCCTTATATGCTACCCCAAGTCAAGGAAGACTGTCTCCTCACCACCTCATCCGTAGAGAGCTCGGTGCATAGTGCTGGTGTCCAAGTAAAGCCATAATCTATATGAGTCATGTGTTGTTGTTAAGTGCTCTACTTAGGCTCATTGAGATGACATGTGATCATAGCCTAGTGGACTCAAAGAATTAAGTCACCATGGACCTGAAAAGCCTTAAACCTAAGCCCTATAAGGTTCCTCTTAGAAGTTAGGTGGATTAAGATCTTAATCAAGCTCCATTTCTCAATTTGATTCCAGGCTAGTTTAAATGTCAACTATCATCCAGAAAAACTATATACATATGTACAAAAGATGCTATTCACACAAAGTTTACAAACATGCAAAATTTTTGAAAAATATTTTGAAATCATGAATGGATGATGCATGAGGTGCAAGTTTTGCAAAAAGATATTTACACTCATTTACACAAGATTTTTGCAAACTTTTGATTTTCAAAACATTTTGGAAAAATTTTGTACTATATACATAATTTTGATAAGAAAATATTTACACAAGCTTTACACAAAAGATTTTTGAAATCATTTTTACAAAAATAATTTGTACACTAGCTATTTATGTGCAAATAAAAGAATGTTTATGTACATGAAAATTTTTTTAATTTTTGTGATTTTTAGGGTTTTTAGCCATTTTATTTTTTAACACACTCACACAAAGTACGAGTTATGGCTAAAGTATATATGAAATATATACAAACCCCCCTATACTTAGCTCGAACGATGTCCTCAGAGTCAAGAGCGATGAAGAAGACATAACTCGTGCTAGGTATAGGGAAGTGAAAAGAAAGGCTATATAAAAAGACGAATGAATAAAACAGAAAAGTCAAGAGGATCTCGGGTCTTCCCCCTATACTTAGGATCAAGTAATCCTAAGTATAGCAGGCTGTATACTAAGGGAAAACCGAGTGGAGAATGTACAGGGTCTATCCCCCCTATACTTAGGGTAAAATATCCCTAAGTATAGGCAGCAAAAACAGGGGTAGAAAGGAACACAAGAAATACCCGAAGGTCCTACATCCCCCCTATAATTAGGGTAAAGTGCACCCTAAGTATAGCATAATCAACAGATGAAGAAAGGGATGTGGGACTAACGAATGTAGTGATATAAACATCTGGATCTATACAAGGCGGAAGATCAGTGAAACTCAGGCGTGAGATGCCTTAGATGTGAGTCAAAGACCACATCTCACGCAAAATGAATAGGGGCAAGATCAACGACCCGCGGCTCATGATCTAGAAATGGCTTGAGCCGTTGGCCGTTCATTCGAAAGGTACTCTCAGAAGACAACTCGGATATATCAATGCTACCATTGTCGTGTACCTTTCTCACCAAGTAGGGTCCCTTCCACTTGCTCTGTATCTTCCCTTGAAATAAACGAAGCCTCGCATCAAACAGCCATACTCTCTGATCAGGCTCAAAATGCTTGTGGCTGATGTGAGAATCATGCCACTCCTTCACTCTCTCCTTATAATGTAGGCTGTTTAAGAAGGCGGTATCTCTCAACTCCTCCAGGGCCGCTAACTCTGCCCTCCTCTGGTCTCCTACACCATCTGGATCCATAAGTATGTCTGTAACTGCCCATAGTGACCTGTGCCTCAACTCAACAGGTAAATGGCACGGCTTGCCATATACGAGGCGAAAGGGGAGATGTGCCCAATGGTGTCTTGAAATACGTCCTATATGCCCACAAGACCGAGTTCAAAAGCTGTGACCAATCCTTTCGGTCAGGGCGGACGACTTTCTGCAATATAGTCTTGATCTCCCTATTCGACACCTCGGCTAGACCATTCGTCTGTGGATGGTAAGGTTTAGCAACACGATGGTCTATACCGAACTCGCTAGTAAGGGCCTTCACCTGGTCATTGATGAAATGAGATCCCCCATCTGAAATCAAAACTCGAGGAACCCCGAACCGTGTGATGATGTGCTTCCTCAAAAATCTGTAAACTGTCCTCGCATCAGCGGCTCGGGCGGGGATAGCCTCAACCCAACAACTAACATAATCAACGGCCAACAGAATGTACTCAAATCCTTGACTCTTAGGGAATGGACCCATGAAATCGATGCCCCATGCGTCAAAACCTCATAGAAGTGAATGGGTTGCATAGGCATCATATCACGCTGTCTGCAAGTGCCTATCCTCTGACAGTCAGTACACCTCTTCACGAACTCATCAGAGTCCTTGAAGATAGTAGGCCACCACAAGCCGGATTGGAGCACTTTCTGTGTCGTTCTCCTCCCAGAATGATGTCCTCCTGCCTCAAGCTTGTGGCAGTAAGTGAGGACGCTATGGTGCTCCTCCTCAGGAATGCACCGACGCCAGACGTTATCCCATCCTTCGTGGTAAAGGATGGGATCCTCCCAGTGGTAGGACTTGGCCTTCGCAAGGAAGGTCTCAAGCCTCTACCTGGGCCAATCTTGTGGGACTTTCCCAGCAACGAGAAAGTTCACAATATCGGCATACCACGGGAGTGAGGCGATAGCAAGGATCGACTCATCTGGGAAGGTCTCACAAATGGGATCAATCTGCTCAGACTCCTCAGGCTGCTCTAAGGGGAGAGGTGATCCGCCACCACATTCTTGACTCCAGGCTTATCCTTGATCTCAATGTCAAACTCCTGTAGTAGAAGGATCCATCTAGTAAGTCTGGCCTTGGCATCCTTCTTTGCCATGAGGTATCGGATGGCGGTGTGATCAGTGTACAAGGTCACTCTAGATCCAATGATATAAGATCGAAACTTATCTAGGGCGAACACTACGGCTAGCATCTCCTTCTCTGTGACCGTGTAATTCCGCTGTGCGGAATCCAATGTGCGGCTAGCGTAGTGAATAGCAAAGGGGACTCCATCCCTCCTCTGTCCCAGCACGGCCCCTACGGCAAAATCGGAGGCATCCGTCATGATCTCGAATGGGAGAGACCAATCGGGTGGCTGGAGAACAGGAGCCTCAATCACACACTGCTGGAGAGTCGCAAAGGACGAAAGACACTTGTCATCGACAAGGAACTCGGTGTCTTTCGTCAAGAGGTCAGTCAACGGCCGGGCAATCTTGCTGAAATCATGAATAAATCTCCGATAGAAACCAACGTGCCCCAGGAATGACCGTAGCTGCCTCAAATTGGACGGCGGTGCGAGTTTTCTAATGACATCAACCTTGGCCGGATCAACCTCCATGCCCCTATTGGAGATGATATGGCCAAGCACCATCCCTTGAGTCACCATGAAGTGACTCTTCTCCCAAGAAAGCACCAAATGGACCTCTATACATCGCTGGAGTACTCGGTCTAGGCAGTCAAGACAGGAGTCGAATCCGTCACCGTAGACCGAGAAGTCGTCCATGAAGACCTCCAAACACTCCCCTACCATGTCCGAAAAGATCGACAGCATGCATCTCTGAAAAGTCGCAGGGGCATTGCATAGCCCAAATGGCATGCGTCGGAAGGCGTATGTGCCGAAGGGACAGGTAAAGGTGGTCTTCTCCTGATCCTCAGGAGCGATGGCCACCTGGTTGTAGCCCGAGTACCCATCAAGGAAACAGTAATGGCTCTTCCCTGCCAGTCTCTCAATGATCTGGTCAATAAAAGGCAGGGGGAAATGGTCCTTCTTGGTGGCCTGGTTGAGTCTCCTGTAGTCAACACAAACCCGCCAAGAGGTGGGTACTCGTGTAGCAATCTCCTCTCCCGACTCACTGATCACAGTCGTGATGCCCGTCTTCTTAGGCACCACATGCAAGGGGCTGACCCACTTGTGTCGGAAAAGGGATAAATAAAATCTGCACTCCACCATTTTGAAATCTCCTTTCATGATGACCTCTCTCAGGTTGGGGTTCAGCCGCCGTTGGAACTCACACGACGGCTTCGCCCCCTCCTCGAGATAATATGGTGGGAGCACAACGATGGACTAATCCCATGGAGATCTGCTATGCTCCATCCGATTGCCTTGCGGTTCTTTCAAGAACCCCCATCAAACAGGATTCTTGCTCCCAGTCAGATCGGCGGAGATGATGACTGGGTACATCTCCAGGCTCGCCGCAAGGAATCGATACTTCAGCGAAGTAGGGAGCGGCTTCAGCTCTGACCAGCTGGGTGCCTGGCAAATCTGGCTTCGGAAGAAGGTGAGTGTATGCTGCCAAGTCTGCCTGGGAGAATGAAAACGAACTCTCGCAAACTGGATCTGGAGAAGGATGCTCAACTGAACTGTCTCTGATCTGCTCTGCATCTACCTCCTCCTCAGCTGTAGGCTCTGTGGGACTCAGGTCTGGCATCTGATCCTCGCAATCTGCCCAATCAGACTCTGAATCCGAGGGATCTGCATCAAACAAGGTGGCATCAGTACCACCATCACACAAGGTGGCCTCAGTACCACCATCACTAAAAATCGTGTCGCGGTCAAGAACCCGGCTCTGCTGCCTCTGAAGTATCCTGGACCAGGGCTGTGCTCTCCAAGCTCTCCTCTGCTATCAACTCAGTATCAGCGGTATCTGGAAATGAGAGATGGCCTGTGCTGCAGGGTCTGCCCATGTTGCCTCATCATCTGTGATCACAAAATCACAGTCCTGGTGGATGTCCTAACCAGGCATCTGTCAGCTGCTCTGTATCTGTGCTGGTCTCTGAGCATGCTCTGTCTCTGGCTCTGTAGTCCTCGACCGTCTCTATTTGTATTACTCTCACCCTCGACGCGAAAGTATACCCTTCCCGCTATCATGATCAGTCACCGCCTTGGCTGTGGCCAAGAACGGACGACCGAGGATGATGGGGGTATCGGCCACTGAATCAGGGATCTCCATGTCCAACACTACGAAGTCCACGGGGAATTGCAGGCCCTGAATAGTGACGACAATGTCTCGCAACAACCCCTTCGGCCTCTTGACAGATCGATCAGCAAACTGAAGGACTGTCCTGCTCTGTCTAAGAGTGCCCAACTCGAAGTGGTCTAGAAGGGCTGCCGGAAGGAGGTTGATAGACGATCCGCTATCCAATAGAGTCCGATCGAACCTCTGCTCTCTGATATGACATCTGACATATGGGGCTCCTGAATCTGGCCTCTTGGCCGGCAGACGGTTCTGGATCTCAAAACACGTGGCTTTCGTCAGCACATGAATCTCTGAATGGTGGGTTCCTCCTCCTCCTCCTGACTGTAGTCCTGTCTCTCAAAGAATGCTGAAGAAGGGGGATGTGCTGCAAAGCCTCCTGAAGGGTCAGCTGGATATGGAAACGATCAATCGTGCTCTAGCTGGACTCCTCCTGCTCTCTCTTTTTGGATCTTTTTCTTTTTCTTCCCCTTCCCCGTCTGTAGGGCTCTAGGGAAGGGGATCACAGGGTCCTTCTCAGATGAAGGACTAGGAATAGGTCTAGACGGCTCGACGGCCGGATCCGCACATACATCAAGCACCACAGTGGGACCAGAGTAAACTAAACTTTTTCCTTTATTCCACAACATGGTTCCGAGCTACATCAGTGGAAGGAAAAACAACAGCTCTCTCTACATGAACACCGGTGGCCTCAGTACCACCACGGGCTGAAACTCTGCTGGACGTCTCGCGGCCTTAGTACCGCGCTCTGGCTCGGCAACTCGGGTGGCGTCAGTACCACCTCCTCGAACTGGTGAAGTGGCGGCCTCAGCACCGCCTGGAAGATCAACATCCTTGGTGGCATAAGTACCACCGTCATCATCATGAGCGGCCTCAGTACCGCTCTCCTCCTCCTCATCTGGCGCTCTAGGTGTATCCTCGTACCGTCGCTCAGACGAGGCGCCACCGTCGGCTGGTGTCCCACTGCTCCTAAGTGTGACAAAATCAGCATCAAATAGATCCGAAGACATATCATCAAATGGATCACTAGGAGTGGCATGCTCAGTGTAAGCTACCTGCACAGATTTCCGCTTCAGGTTGTTGGGATTTGGCTCTATCTGGGCAGGAATGACAGCCTTCCCTCTCACAATGTCTCGCATCTCCTGGCGGAACTCGTCCATCTCCCGTCTAAAGGTAGCCGGCTGGTCCGTGAGGAGGCGGGCTATATCGTCCAAGGCGGGGCTCTCGTATGGTGGACCATGGGAGCCCGACGGGTAGCCTCTCTGGTGATGAGGCTGCTGGAACTGGTGTTGCTGCTGCTGAGAGGGGTAAGAGGAAGGGTGCTGCTGCTGGTGTGGCTGGTGAGGCTGCTCTCGCCTCCAAGACTGTCCATGCTGCTGATAGGGACGAGGAACAAGGATGACTGTTGTTGTGACTGATAGGCTGGGGGCTGCTGCTGCTGGTGATCTCTCTACTGGCTAAACTGCCCTCCCTGACCGGATGACTGCTGCTGGGGCTGGGTACCTCCATTCTCCCACCTGAATCCGGGGATGGTCTCATCGGATCCCAGGCTGAGGACAGTCATACCAAATCCCGTTGACATCCATCAACGGCTCTGCATCGTACTGGGCTGGCGGGAGTACTGCCAGAGGCTGATCCGGCTGGTATACCACCATCTGCATGTCTGGAGATGGTGGTGACTGGTAAGAGGGCTGCGGCTGCTGGTACGGCTCCGCCTGTACAAGGTGAACCTGTCTAGGCTGCTGGTGTGAGCTGGAGCGCTGGAACGAGCTGCTGCTGCCGCCGGTATCGCCTCGCGACTGAAGATGGGGCTGGGGAGCCGTCTGTGCCTCTTGGAGGCACATGAGCTGGGTCTTCATGTCGCTCAGAGTCTGTGCCATCTGCTCCATCTGAGTGATGCCCTGGCACTGCTTCTTCTCGATCAGCTCCATCCGATCCAACTTCTCACTGATGATACCCATATCCGCAGCGGATGACTCTGCCTGTGCCGCTGCTACTGCGGATGAACTGGATGGACCGACGTCGACCCGTGCTATCCTTTGGTACTGCACGGGTCCTGGCTGCTACTGGGGTCTGCCCTGAGTATACAACCTGGTCTGGGACATCACCATGTAGTTCTCAGCCATCTCCTCGTAGATGGCCCAGACCTGGTCGTGATCCTTGGCGACGTAAGACCCGCCATAAGAAGCATTCACCAAGACCTGGAGCTCTGGTGTCAGCCCGCTGAAGAAGCTCTGCACAAGGTTGGGCTTCGATATGTCATGGTGCGGGCATCGATCTGTAAGCTCACGGAACCTCTCCCATGCCTCATGGAATTGCTCGTTGGGAAGCATGGAGAAGTTGCTGATGAGGGCTCTCACTGCATTGGTCCGCCCGAGTGGATAGTACTTGTTCAAGTACTCGGTACGGAGATGCTCCCAGGTGTAAACAAACCTCCCCAAGTGTTTCAGCCAGGTGGCTGCTCTATCGGCCAAGGAAAAGGGGAAGGCAATCATCCGAATCGTATCCTGGTCCACCTGACGGTCGTGGACAGTACTGCAGATCATGAGGAACTCCTGGAGGTGAAGATGGGGCTCCTCAGTAGCGAGCCCGTGGAAGCGGGGGAGTAACTGCAAGGTGTTCGGGGGGAACTTGAAGTCCCCCACGATGGCTGGAAGTACGACCCAGTGGTGCATCAGCGTCGATCCGGGGTTGTGTAACTCCCGCATCGGTCTCGGTGGTCCTCCTGCCGCGGCTGCGGTGGCTGCTACCGCTGCGGCGGCTGCTGCAGCTGCTGCTGCGGCTGCTGCATCTGCATCCTCTGGGATCCTCGGTCCCTCTCTCCTCTGCTCTCGCTCTGCTTGCATCTGCTCCATCTCTCTCCTCATATCTAGCATGAATGCTCACTGATCCCTCAACTGCTGCTGAACGGTCTCTAGTGAGGCGATCAGGGTGGAGTTGATCGTACCCTGGTCCAATACGAAATGCTCAGGCTGACCTCAGGAACGATCCTCAGAACTACCGGCCATGACGTCTGCAAAATCAAATGAGCCAAACTCAGGTGCTGTCAAGTCTGCTAATCTCTCCTCTGGCTCATATCTCTCAGAACCGAAAGAAAGGGGGTCAAGGGGAAACAGGGCGGAATCATACTCGGACTCAGAGAGCTGGTCTCGGCTCTCGCGGGCCAACCTAGATGAATGGGTAGACGTGCCCGGAAAGCGGTGCAGCCAGAGGCTGCCTAAGAGAGCGTCTACCCATCATCGTGATCTGACGAGTAAGGCGGATGAGATCTGGAGAAACTATGATTGACAACCAAACCCTCTGTTCACCAACACAACACGAGCTGAAGACCGTAAAGGCTCGGTCAACTTATCTTGTCAAATTTTATTAGGTGAACAAACAATCTATCAGAGCGCTTACGTGACCTGTTGGGATACCCGATGCTACCCCAACCGACTGGCCTGCACGGAAGAGTCGGTAGTCAGTCAGGAATAACACCGGAGGGCTCTACCTAGTGTGCGGGTCACTCTCTCGCGCAATCAAACCAACAATGAGGGGGTTGCTCTCCCCAAGACAAATTTTTAAGTCTAGTGTCTTTTAGGGTCAATAGTTTTAGCCAGTCCCAATTTTATAGTTTTTCTTTTTTAATATTTTTCAATAAAAACAAAGGCCTAACGAATTTTTCGGTTCTCCTGATTATTTAATCAAAAATAAGGGGGAGAAGTCGAAAAAGCTGATGCGCGATGAAATCAATGATGCATGCAGAGATAGAAATGCGTACCTTTCCTCCAGCACTCTACATGCAAGTGATCCGCGCAGAAATATAAAGACAGAAAATAAACTACCTAAATGGGGCAGCGATAAAAACCGAGTCCTAAACAAGCAAGTCTACTCGATGAACCGTCTAACTGGTCACCGATCCTCCAAGCCAAAGGTCCGGTCTCGGTCTACCCCTCCTCTGCTCAACACACTTAAGTTTAGGAGAAAGCGCTTTGCGGGGTAGGCTACGACACGTAGGCTACGAAGGGGATGAGTCAGTTATTTTTATTAATCAATTATTAGTAGGTCCAATTAATCACACTATAGGAACATGCAAGCAAATAGGTGTGGGGACCCTACTAATTACGGCATAATCAAGTAGAAAATCCTAAGTCTAGGGGCTCGATGAAAAACCGCTGAAAATCGTCAAAGGCAGCAAGAAAACCAAAACCGCGAAAAAGCCGCGAAAACACCTAAGGGTCCCCCGAGCACACCGGTGCTCGGCGAAACAGACCCGCTACTCAACCAAGTCCAAGAGTCTAAGTGTCTGTGTATTATTACAATAATAATCAAATGAAATAAAACCTAAGCTAAACCTCTCCCACTCATTCTCTCCCTCACGCTCTCTTGTGGCTCCGTGCAGAAGAGAGCCGCCTCCAAGTTCCTCGGTTGCGTCGGCCTCTCGAAATCAGCCGCCTCGGTCCTCGGGCCCTCGCAAGAAAGAAATAGAGTGGTCAGACCAATAAAATGAGCAAATAATAGCATGAAAAATAAATGAAAATAAAATGAGGGTATATATGCAAAAATACCAAATAAAATAAACAAACAAAAATCAAATAAAATAAAAATGAAAGAAAATAAAATAAAACAAAATAAAGCAAAAATAAAACAAAAACAAAAAGCCGCGAAAAACCGTGAACTCTGAAAGAGCCACGAAAAGCCGCGAAAAAGAAAACGAAAATAAAATGAAAACTAGTAAGCCGTGCTCCCCGGCAACGGCGCCATTCTGATGTCACGAAAACTCGAGCGACTAAGGTAACGGTGCTAAATGGTCGTTGCGACCTCAATCACTCGGACTCGATCAATCAAGAAAAATAGACCACCAATGAAGATAAAATCGAATCGAAACAAGCTAGCGGTCCTGCTATTAGTTTAACCTGGTATAGCGACCAGGGTCGAACACAAGGAGCACGAATTGGCCTCGCGGCCTACGAAGTAGTCAAAAAGAAGAGAAAAGGAAATAAAGAGGTATTTTTGGTGGTTTTTAAGTCTTCTTATATTTTTTTGGATTTTTAATGTATTAAGAAAATAAGAAAAACAACCAACAAGACAATTCAACTATTTATTAAATGCACTAAAAATCAACCAAAAATTCAAATAAAAATATTTTTGTGTGTTTTATAATTTTTACTGTTTTTAGTGAATTTTTAGGATTTTTCTGATGTTTATTTAATTTCCTAAAAATCAAACAGTGAAAGGAAAAGAAGGTATTGTCCAGCCGAGCTTAAGGGACCTAGATAAAATATCTAGAAATCCCCAATAAGCCTAGGTAATTTTCCTGTGTAGAGAAAGAAACAAGGAAAGTTTTGGCACCTAGATTATTATTTTTGGATTTTTAGTTTATTTAATAGAATTTTTATAAGTTTTTAAGTATTTTTCAATTTTTAGGAGTTTTATATAATGAAAAATTGCCAAAATTGGCTGGAAAATCAAGCACCTTTTGGGATTTTTAAAGTCAGACATTGATGAAAAGTGATGTTTTTGAATTTTTAAAAATATCAAATCAAAATAAAAATGTCTCCAAAAATCTCAGAAAATTTTACACAATGGCAGGAGCCATGTATCCAATTTTCATTGGATTTGGAGTATGTTTGCTATTTTATTCAAAAATATAAAGAAGGTACTGTGCACAGGGACCTAAATGCAAATACCAAGAGTCCTGGGGGGTCCGGTGCAAAATACCCAGGTGAACACGCGTGTCGCGCGTGCCTGAGGCACTCAGGGACCTAAATGTAAGGAAAACAAGTTCCGAGGGCTATTTGGTAACAGGTACCAAAAGCCCAAGGGCTTGTCTGCAAATTACCCAATAAAAAGCGCACATGCACAATTACTCTACGCACAGGGGTATAAAAGCAATATTCCAAAACTATTCATTCATTAAGTAACATCCAGAACTACAAGGGTGTCATTGCAAATACACCTAAGAAATCACGTGACAATGCACGTGGTCCACGCAGACAGGGGCATAAATGCAAATACTAGAAACTATACGGTCCAAAGTGCAAATGTACCAAACTAAAATAAACTATATAAAATATTTACAGGACTCAATAGTAAAGACAAAACAAGAGGGGGCCTAAGTGATATTTACCCCTTATTTAAGAACCGAGGGCTGAGATGGCGCCACATGCGTGATCGGACGGTCATGAGTCGCTGACGCCTCTTTGAGGAGGCCCTGCTCAGATCGGACGGTTGAGGATCTACCACGTATCAGATCTGACGGTGGAAGGCAGTGGCTGAATCCTTCGTCTGGATCAACGGCGATGAGGATGCCACGTGGAGTGATCGACGGCTGTGGAATGAGGGCTCCTCTTCGCTAGATGGGTGGTCCAGATCAAATCGCCTAAGGATCAAACGGTGAAGGCTCCTCGCAAGTGGATGGCTCTGATCAAATCTGGGCGAGTGGGCACGATCAGACAGCTGTAGAGGGTGGAGGACGAACAGTTCGCCGGCGAGTTTCGCCGGCCTCGTGCGTGCGCTGGGGTCCTCCTGGAAGCTCGCTGAGGATCAGAGAAAGTGCTTGGGAGGCTTCCGCGTCTGCTGGAGGTCTCCGATGACCTAGCCGAGCTCTGGGGAGCTCCGACAAGGTCGGCGGAGGCGGAGCTGCTGTACCTGATGGTCCAAGCCCTCAGATGGGCTTGGATGAACCTGCAAAGTATGCCAGACAACTCGCGGGTCGAGGGCAAACTGCCTCGACCCCGTTAGGCGGAGTGAAGGTGGTCGGGGGGTCGATATGGGCGAGCTCCGGCGAGGGGATGGACGGAGGAGCTCGAATCCCAGCTCCTGTGCGAGCTGGGTTGAATGGAAGGGTGCAGAACGTGCGTGGGAGGACGGCGGAGGCTATGGTGCAGCCGATGGTCGAATGGAAGGGTGACGTGATCGGAATCGACGGGGGACGGCGGAGGAGCGATTTGGGGGAAATCAGAAATTGACGAAAAGGAAGAGGAGAAGGGTCTACCTAGGTGGTCGAGTCGACTATGGGTGAGCTTGCGCAGCTCCTAGTCCTTGCCTCAAGGAGTGTCGGTCTCCGAGGCTCGAACTCCGGCTCTGGGCGGAGCACGGCGGTGTATCTCGCCGGATCAGTGGTCTCGTCCTCCCTCCTCGCTGCAACACCACGGGGGACGAGCTGTCACTTTCGCCGATGCGATGGAGGTCATTGGAGGTGGAACGAATGAGCCAAAGATGCGAATGAAGGAGGCGGAGCTCGAGCTATATACGTTGGAGGGTCCGGGAAGATGAGTGCGGGTAGGGGATTGGAGCGCGCGGATCTCGAGGCGGATACCCCGGCGAGGGTCTCGGTTGTATCATGAATGAATCGGACCCGGGGTTTAGGCGAGAGGGAATCGGGTTTAGGTGTGAAATTAGGGAGAAGTCGGGTCGGGCACCTAACCCGTGGGAAGTGGTCCTGGGGGGGGGGGGGTAGTTGACCGGGCGGTCAACAATCCCCAAGGCCAATAGGAAGCTGCCACCTTGAAAATAATTGAAAATTCGATTAAAAATAGCAAATGGCTTATTTAATTAAAACTCAAAACATGAAATATTTTTGTTTTAATATTTTCTGTTTTTTGTGATTTTTAATTATTTTTTTCAAAGTAAAAATAGTGTATTTACATAGTAGGGTTATATATAGGTATATATACAATATATAGGATTTTAATATTGATTTTTAATTTGTTATTTTTATACAATTTTATTCCCATTTTATATTTTATTTATTTTTATCATAAAATAAGGAATAAAAAGATATTTTTATTTTATTTTTATTATTTATATACATAGGTGAAATAAATAGATATGTACATCTATATACATGGTATATTTACACTATTATTTTTTATTTTTAGTTTTGTTCTTTTTATTTTGTTTTTGTTTTAATTTATTTTAATTATTTACACTATATAATATAGAATATTTACAAAATTTTTAGAAATTTATTTTATTTTGTTATAGGGCTAAATAAATATAGGTGTGGTGGTATGTACAAGGTGAAAGTGATGTTTTTGTTTTCTTTTTAATTTTTCTATTTTTATCTTGTTTTTATCTTTATAAATATATACAAGTATTTACAATCCTATTTTAGTCTCTTTTTGGCAGGAAAATATTGTTATTTTATTTACATAGATATTTACACACATGAGCCCCTATCTCCCTCTACTTTGGCTTTTATGCGGTCAGGCCCATGCTGAGCCCTCCCTTGGGTTAGGTTGCTCAATATTTATTCTAAATATTTCCCTCTTTTTCTTTTTAATCTTTATTCTTTTATTTTTGCACAAAGACATGCTAATTATAGGTTTTTACACAATGCATGCTTTTGCTAATTATTTCTATTTACAACTATATACATGCATTTGCAAAGGTTTTTTGTAGCTAAAATATAAGAATAAAGAGTGATGAATGAGTATTCATCACCTCTTCTTTTAGATTTCCATTTAAGAACGCATTCTTGACATCTAGCTGATACATCTTCCAAGAGAACTGTACAGCCAGGCAGATAATAACACGGACCGTATTCATTTGACCATAGGAGCAAACGTCTTAAGATAGTCAATCCCGTACTTCTGGCTATACCCTCTTGCAACTAACCGTGCTTCGAATCTGTCCACTTTTCTAGCGGAATTATACTTAATCGTGTAGACCCATTTAGAACCAACCAGATGGGCACCTTTTGGAATGTCCACAACATTCCAAGTGTTGTTCCTTTTTAGAGCCGTCATTTCGTCGTCCATCGCACACACCCACCTTGGATCACCTTTTACTTCAACCACATTCCTTGGAAGATCATGAGAATCAAGAAGAGTAAGAAATCTTTTATACCTCGAACTCACCGTCGAGTAGGATACAAAATCTTCCATGGGATACCGAGTAGAGGGCCTGATTGTCCTGGGTGCCTTGCGCATAGCAATGGGACGGTTATTGTTCATGCTTCCATCGTCCTCGTCCACATTATTAACCATAACATTAGTTTCAACAATTGGAATACCAGGAGAAGAAGAACTACTTACAGAGTCGTCGGAACTTGGATCATCCGGGGAGTGATTGGGATGTTGATTTGGTAGTTGATTATCCACACAATCTCTCGTAGCATCTAATATCTCTTCTCGTCCATTCGGATCATTCATAACCCTGGCACTATTATTGTTGCTATCGGCGGTAATTGTATCTCCATGGTCATCATATGAATTCAGAAATTTATCCAAAAAATAAGTGTTTGTAATATTATCCATGGACTCCCTCTGAGAAGGAGACTTCCCATAGTAAGAGTCACATTCATGAAAAGTGACATCTTTACTCACTTATAACTTTTTGGATAGCGGATCATAATATTTATACCCTTTTTATCTAGAAGAATAGTCAAGAAAAATGCACTTGATGGCTTGAGGATCCAACTTCCGTCTGTCAGGACCAGAATTGTGAACAAAACACACACAACCAAACCCACGAGGAGCAAGAGCAAAGGGTGATTTCTCATGATGCAAAACAGAAAAAGGGACCATCTTTTTAATAGCAATAGAGGGTCGTCTGTTAAGAAGGTAAGTGGCAGTAAGCACAGCGTCCCCCCAAAAATTCTTGGGGACATTTTGTTGAAATAAAAGGGCTCTGATACCAATACCATGTTGATCACCAAACATTAGAAAACACGAGGAATAACACCGGGATTTACGTGGAAAATCCTATGATGAGGGAAAAACCACGGAGGCACGCATGAACCCTAATCTCCTTCTCAAAAGGATTAGGATTCTCTCTTACTAGAGTTTTTGTAGAGGGGGGATGAGTACATATATAGGGCGGTGGGGTAAACGGTCCCTCATCCAAAAATCCGTTTACCCATTTAATAATTACAACTCAACAATAATATAACAATATACATGAGTTAATAGTTGAACAAATAATGGTGCGTATTAGTCAATAAGTTAAGCAAGACTTGGTTCGAGTTCGGCCTAAAGAGTGTCAAACTAACGTTACTAACCAACAGATCAATGAGATGAATCCGTGTCGAACTCGAACCTATTGATCTCGAGATTTCCTAACACCCCTGCAAAGAAGCATAAATATCTCGTTTATGTGTCCGAGTAAATCTTCTTGTGTCATCTGGAGATAACTATATGGTTCTTCACGGACCAAATTTTCGTCGACCTATAGTCCACAGATACAAGATACCCGATAGAATAGATAATCTCGTAAATCATCGGGACCGAAACCAATTTACTGTACAGGATATTTCTTAACCTCATTCATTGTTACCATTTCATTAGGTAGCCGCAGTTCTATCATTTATATCCGAAACGTAAATACAGGTCAACCCAACAAATAAACCTTACCAGTGAAAGAACAAGGTAGGTGCGCTGGCGGTTTGTTCATGAGAGAGAGAGAGGGTTATTGTTGGGTGACGGCTCCCCTTGACGCGCGAGGATGAGTCCGATGATGCTTTCCCTTCCCGACGGAGTTTAATATATCCGTGCGAAGTTCCTTCCATAGTCCGTCCTCACCCTTTTCTACTAGAGGTGTGCGGTCTCCCGAGAGACCGGGCCCTTGCACAACCATTGTGACGGTTTTGACCACCCGACCATACCACATAACGTCATCCTACATTTTAATTAGTTACAAAATAATTTGCTTGGATCTCAAATCATAGCTACTATTCGGTAAAGCTATAACAACAATTTATACGTCGACATCAATAGTCCTTTAAAAAATTGACAGTTGATTTCATAGTAAGTACATAATTTACAAAAATCTTCGATCATCCCAATGACGAGTCCACTATACAAGTGAGCTGTAAAAATGCACAAGAATTTAATTGTAAGTGGCTTCAGGTTCGTGTTTCGCAGCTAGCAATATGTTGCGCATCACCCGGGGACCATGTGTAACAACCCATATTCAATTATTATGATATTTTTAAAAAAAGAATAAAACGATAAAATAGGTGGCAACATGATGACACATGGAATAATTGGTGTTAAAATTGGAGGGGTATTTGTGACAAATACCTATGAGATATTTATTGGGTAGCCCTCAATAGCAAGGATTCATTCCACATTCCACATTCTCCATTAATTCATTTGCTAAAAATAGATTCCCTTACCGGTTATCAAACGAGGGAGAGAATAAAAGAGAGAGGGAGAGTAAACGTGAGAGGTGGTGTACATGTGTTTTGGGAAGAGGAGAGTGTCATTCCTATTTCCTATTTTAGAAATGATGATCTAATTATGTGTGAGAGAGAGAGAGAGTCAGGGTTATACATAGAATGGACGTGAGAGAGAGATAGATCAAGAGAGAGAGGGAGGAAGATCGGGCAACAACAACTCTGTTGTCGACATTGAAATTTGATTCGGCATGATCAGAAGCACGCTAATATGATCGGAGACGATCTGGATCTGCATAATCAAATCGTCTTCATATTTTGCTCATCAAGGTATGTGTCGAACACGTAGGTTTGTTACGATATTATGATCGATTGATTTGTAAATGAACATATTCCATGTTACGTTTTGTATCAATTACTAAAGTTACCGATGTGGTAAGATTAGGTGTCGTAACCATTTGTTTGTAAGTATGTCAATTCTTGAAAAAAAACTGTCTTGAATAACATATCCTTTGAACCTCTGTCAAACTTTCCTTCCCGGTGACATGGTAGAGAGAACGATAGGTTCTCACGTTCTATATCAGAAACGAGATCTAGAATTCTTTGGATGCCGATATCTACATACCATCGTATATGTCAATGTTAGACAATGTTATTAGTATAAATATTTAATTTACTGTGTAAGAACTGATCATTCGCATCATCGAGAGAATTGTATTATGGACGGGGCATTAGAATATTTGGGCACTAGAATATTGTGGATGGACATTAGAATATTTTGGATATGGATAACTTGTATTTATGAAACTCATTATCACAAGAAAATACAAGTTTATTCTAAAGTACTTAATGATGAGAGCAATTTATAAAATTATAGTCATGCAAAAATATCCACTCACTGTTATTAAGTTCATGTATAATACATACCACTTGTTTCATACAGTGAACATGAAATGTACAAATATTTAGTTGCATAAATTGTGAGTTATCATGAAGGCAATATTATGTCCCTTACAGATCATATATCATATAAAGATTACATGCACCTCCAATAGGTATTAAGATTATTGTTTTTCCTTTGATAATAATTACATCAATTGTGTTGTTTGTTAAAATATTGTTGATACCGTGTCCTTAGTCTATTTTATAATATGAAAAAGAAGATTATTTAATAACTTGACGTCACCCGATGCATGTTCTTTACACCCTATAATGGTCATGGGTCTGTGCATTTAATAGGCCAATGAAATAAGAATTGGATTTATAAATCAAGCTGCAACTTTATTAAGTGAATCATGCGTTATTGTTTCTTTGAGTAAATGATCTTATGATGTAGGTAATTAACGTCATCTGTAACAATCGTGGTGATTTTAATAATGTTAATAATCAATTTGAAAACACCTCATCTCTACGATACCATAGTATACCTTACAATGTTTTGTGTAAATATAGTACACTTTGCAATCACATGAGAGTCTAAACAAAGTATATAAAATAAATTATTGTAGTTAGTTCTTCCATAATGTAATAATTTATTTTTGATAAAGGAACATTAAGATGGCTCATATATGCTATATGTGATATCTTTGATGTTCGAGAGTAACACTCGGATCCGACGTGGCATTTGATATGTTTCTAACTGGTCACTGAGGATACGGGTTGTTACAGGTGGTATCAGAGCAATCGTTCCTCTGAGCATGAGATATCACATCATAGATGGCATGAGACCTTTAGTATAGAAAAAAAGTAGGAGAAAAAGTAGGAGACCGAGAATTTAGCACGATCTTCATGTCTCTAGAAGATAATATGAGTAGTAGGAGGTTGACTAATAGGAGATATAACTGATCTTGAAGATTACATATTGTCCTAAGGAGGAGAAAGTGGATTAGTGGATCAGATACACTAAATTGATTATTGTGGGGACCAAAGAAGAGAGTCAGATGATTATTTATTGTCGATAACAACAATCAGGTGTATGACCTATTTGACAACAATAAAAGATTTTTCATGTAAAACTTGGGATTTGAAAATCATTTTTTAGATAAAATTGTTGTCGATTTTATGACCATCCACCTGAAAGAGATATTGACTTCGTTATCGATGTCATACTGGAAAATACACCCACATGAGTTGGATGAGCTGAAAAATAAATGGAAAGGACAATTAGATAAGGAATAGGTCAGGCTTGATTTTTTCCTTGGAATTGCTTTCGTTATTTAGACTATATTATTTTTTTTGGTCGTCACAAAGATAAAGATATTTTCTTCTTCATAGATGATCAATAGCAACAATAAACCATATTCTCCAAGGTTTACCTTTAGTTAGAATGTCATTATGTTGCAATTGAGAATGTAGACATATCAAAGACTAACAAGAATTTTAGTGATTCCTTTAACCTCACAAGGGCACATGCTACTTTCTGAAGTGATGAGTCGGATATTTTGAGGTTACCGAGGAAAGTTTGTGATGGTCTTTATTGATAGAATCATAGATATCATAAACATTATCTACTAATTTATTTATATAACCAATAGCCAATACTGATGTTGTGTGTGATTAAGCTAGACTTTAGAATCCGAGACCACTTAGGTTATCCTTGATACATGATTGTGATTACTAGTTCTAATTAATTTTGTTGGATACGACTTTAATGTTGGTCAAGATTATTGTTTAATGATAGCTACTACAAGAGATATAAGTTAATTTAATGAATATTGATTTTTGTGATATGCTAGTTGCTAATGATATATGCAATGCTTGTTACGTACGTCATATCTCGACTTAAGTAGAAATGTCTTTCCCTATGTATCATAGTTGCGAACTTTGATATATTATTGTCATATTCTATGAGTGACAACCCATAAATTGATCCTCATATATTTCTATCAACGTTTATCTGGAATGATTTCTCTGACTCTTAGGTGAAGATATATTTTTTGTGTATTCGTCTATCTTGCAATTAAGATCTTGAAGGAGGCAATTATAGTGGAAAAGCTCTAAAGTAAGAGAACAAGAAATCTGATCCGCTAAAATGTGAAGAGCAAATAGAAGAATGGAGGAATGAGATTTGAGTCAAATATTATGGGATTTTTTTAGTCTCTTGACCAGTAAATTTCGGGATGAAATTCTTTTTTAGTGGGGTATATTGTAACAACCCATATTCAATTATTATGATGTTTTTAAAAAAAGAATAAAACGATAAAATAGGTGGCAACATGATGACACATGGAATAATTGGTGTTAAAATTGGAGGGGTATTTGTGACAAATACCTATGAGATATTTATTGGGTAGCCTTCAATAGGAAGGATTCATTCCACATTCTCCATTAATTCATTTGCTAAAAATAGATGAGACCCTTGAGATCTTCCCTTACCGGTTACCAAACGAGGGAGAGAATAAAAGAGAGAGGGAGAGTAAACGAGAGAGGTGGTGTATGTGTGTTTTGGGATGAGGAGAGTGCCATTCCTATTTCCTATTTTAGAAATGATGATCTAATTATGAGAGAGAGAGAGAAAGTGAGGGTTATACATCGAATGGACGTGAGAGAGAGATAGATCAAGAGAGAGGGAGGAAGATCGGGCAACAACAACTCTGTTGTCGACAATGAAATTTGATTCGGCATGATCAGAGGCACGCTAATGTGGTCGACGACGATCTGGATCTGAATAATCAAATCGTCTTCATGTTTTGCTCATCAAGGTATGTGTCGAACACGTAGGTTTGTTACGATATTATTATCGATTGATTTGTAAATGAACATATTCCATGTTATGTTTGTATCAATTACTAAAGTTACCGATGTGGTAAGATTAGGTGTCGTAACCATTTGTTTGTAAGTATGTCAATTCTTTAAAAAAAACTGTCTTGAATAGCATATCCTTTGAACCTCTGTCAAACTTTCCTTCCCGGTGACATGGTAGAGAGAACGGTAGGTTCTCACGTTCTATATTAGAAAAGAGAGCTAGAATTCTTTGGATGCCGATATCTACATACCATCATATATGTCAATGTTAGACAATGTTATTAGTATAAATATTTAATTGCCTGTGTAAGAACTGATCATTCGCATCATCGAGAGAATTGTATTATGGACGGGGTATTAGAATATTTGGGCACTAGAATATTGTGGATGGACATTAGAATATTTTGGATATGGTTAACTTCTATTTATGTAACTCATTATCACAAGAAAATACAAGTTTATTCTAAAGTACTTAATGATGAGAGCAATTTATAAAATTATAGTCATACAAAAATATCCACTCACTGTTATTAAGTTCATGTATAATACATACCACTTGTTTCGTACAGTGAACATGAAATGTACAAATATTTACTTGCATAAATTGTGAGTTATCATGGAGGCAATATTATGTCCCTTACAGATCATATATCATATCAAGATTACATGCACCTCCAATAGGTATTAAGATTATTGATTTTCCTTTGATAATAATTACATCAATTGTGTTGTTTGTTAAAATATTGTTGATACTGTGTCCTTAGTCTATTTTATGATATGAAAAAGAAGATTATTTAATAACTTGACGTTACCCGATGCATGTTCTTTACACCTTATAATGGTCATGCGTGTGTGCATTTAATAGGCCAATGAAATAAGAATTGGATTTATAAATCAAGCTGCAACTTTATTAAGTGAATCATGTGTTATTGTTTCTTTGAGTAAATGATCTTATGATGTAGGTAATTAACGTCATTTGTAACAATCTTGGTGATTTTAATAATGTTAATAATCAATTTGAAAACACCTCATCTCTATGTAGATACCATACGTATACCTTACAATGTTTTGTGTAAATATATTACACTTTGCAATCACATGAGAGTCTAAACAAAGTATATAAAATAAGTTATTGTAGTTAGTTCTTCCATAATGCAATAATTTATTCTTGACAAAGTTATAAATCATCAGTATATAACTTGCTCGTAGGATTTGTGCAATGCTTATTAATTAATTATATGTTGGAAATTATGATGTGATTTTATTATAAATGATGCACGAGTGATTATTCACCTGTAATAATTTGACTATTTTAGGATGATAGTATCAAGTACTGAATAATTGTGTTATATGATTACGTATTTCTACAATAAAGACCTATTTGATTAGTGGAACCGAAAGGTTCACATAGACCCCTATTGTAAGAGAAAGAAAATGTAAATAAAAAAAAGAACTTGAATGAATAATGGCACAATAACGTTAAGTGGAACTAAGTGCTACACCTAATGGTGGGAGCCACCTCTAAAGTCTGTTTATCGAGAGCCTAAAGGGCAACACCTTCCGGGGGTGTCGGGTTCAGTGGAACCTAGTGGAAAGTCCACATATTGACTCGGCGCTGATGTAATCATGTTTTATGTAATGATTGAGTGACCGCTTGTGCCGACGGTAAAAGCCACCAAAGCCACCCAATAAATTATGAGATAAGACACATCCGTAAGGAATAAGCTAAGTGCTTATGAGGAAGCTAAGTGCTTATGTGAAATGCCAAGTGCGTATGTGCAATTATGTGAATGTTAAGAGTATATGTGTATTCATGTGAAATGTTAAGTGCATATGCGTAATTATATGAAATGCCAAGTGTATAAGTGCAGTTATATGAAATACGAAGTGCTTATGCGCAACTATGCGAAATGCTAAGTATATATGTGCAATTACGTGAAAGCTAAGTGCATGCGTGAAAATTAAAGTAAATATGTTGGATGTATGTATATTTGAATATGAAATGCCACATATGTGAGGATATATGCGAAATATTGTATGTTATCTTATATGAATACCCTTATGTATTATAATAATTATGAGTAAGTTATATGATGGTTGTGAATTCTTTTTCATATATCGAGTTAATGATATTTTGAGTATTGCTAATGATAGGCATATGGATATGACACCTTTACGCATATGAGATTTGGTATTTTTAAGTAACTCACATGAAACATTTACATGAGAATGATTAGGGAAAATCGTGAACTTCTTTTTTATAATCAATTGCGAATGTTGCTAATTGTACTCATGGACATTGTAGGCAAATACCAATCATAAATGGGAAAACAAGATAAATATTGAGTTACCATGATAAGATTGTTTATGTTATGAATGAAGTGTTTAAGGTAGATTATGAAGACTTGATTTCTCGCTAGCCGGCTTGACCTTATCTCGACACATACTGAGCGTTAGCTCATACCATATATTTTTGTATTTTTATTGCAAGTCGGAGTAAGAACAAAATTTAGTGACAGTTTGGGATTTGTTGCGAGGGTTAAAGGAAGGATATCATTGTGCCCACTGGAATGAAAGATCTTGGATATGTATTAGATATATATATATATTCTTTCTTTGATAAAGGAACGTTAAGATGGCTCATATATGCTATATGTGATATCTTTGATGTTCGAGAGTAACACTCGGATCCGACGTGGCATTTGATATGTTTCTAGCTGGTCACTGAAGATACGGGCTGTTACACCATGGGAAGCTAACTTGCATGCATCTTAATACAAATCTAACCCACAAGGGGGACGAGAACGTGCAAAGTTACGGATTTCCATCTTGCTCTTGCTCATGCCTCTGTAAATGCGTCAACTTGCACTGCCATAAATTGCTACTCAATGTTCAAAATTTAACTATGATTAGCACCACATAATTTAAACGCAGGTGGGCGACAAGAACCAGACACCCGACATGAAAAACCATCGGATGCTGCGGACCCGACCCGAATTTCACCGAGCCCCGCCAACCGGATTGTTAGGGATGAAAACGGATCGGATACGGATCGGATATGCGTATTTCCATATCCATATTCGGTTCATCTCTATCGAATACGAATACGGATACGGATATGATTCGGATATACATTATGGAAACCATATCCGTAAAAATACGGATACGAATCCGAATCGGATATTTATCGAATCCGAATATGGATCGAATAAAGAGAGGATCCGAATACTGATCGAATAAAGAGCTAATCCAAATATGAATCGAATAAAGAGTGAAATCCCAATATGGATCCAATAAACATGGAATCCGAATACAGATTGAATAAAGACCACATACGAATATGAATTGATTTTTTTTTATCAAAGTTCATATGATTTTAAAAATAGCAATGAAATATAAATAAATTACGTCATGACAAAAGGGAGTGTCGAGGTGACATGTATTCTTGACTGGAAGCAAAAAGGAAATAGGATTTCATAAATTTTGTTCGCGTTCCTACCCAAAGAAATAGACATTTATTAATATCGTTAATATATTGTATTGTATAATTTATAATACTAATATAATAGCATAAGATTGTAGCTTATATTATATTAACTAATATATAAAATAATATCAAATATTGTATTCGGATATTCGGATCCGAATCCGGATATTCAAGCCATTACCATATCCGTATTTGAAAAATTTTTACAACCTATATCCATATCCGATCCGTATTCGATTAATATTCGGATACGGATATCCGTATCCAGTAATTTTTCGAATACGGTAAGCGGATATTCGGATATATCCGTATCCGTTTTCATCCATACGGATTGTACGATAAACACAAAATACAAATAAGGATCCCATAAGAGAGAGGACTCTCTATTTGGAACCTTACATGGATCCATCCTTCACCTCCACCACCCGAATGACGCCATCACCGTTACTCTCACCGGCGCCGGCCTCTCCATCTCCTTCCACCCTTCCTCCATCTCCACCATCCGTTGCAACGATGTGGTCGTCGGCTCAAGATCCGGCTGTGGAGTCGTGGCAAGGGTCCTCGCGGTCGCAGGCTACAAGGTGGTCGTCGTCGAAAAGGGTCCTTACCTCCCTCGCAATGGCCTCCCATCCGGGAAGGCCACGTCATGGACGCGATGTACAAAGGTAACGGCCTCCTTGCCACCAAGGACCTTGGTGTGGTTGTCCTCGCAGAATCCACCGTCGGTGGAGGGTCACACATCAACTGGGTCGCGTCGCTCCGCACACCGAAGCACGTGATCCGAGAGTGGGCCATCGACCACGAGCTCGAGCTCTTCGGGAGCGAGATGTACCACGACGTCTGGACGTGGTCTTCGGGAGAATGTGGGTGCAAGAGGAGGTGATTTACGAGGGGCTCAACAATGCTGTACTGAGACGAGGGTATGAGGAGCTTGAGTACCATGTTGCCGACATACACAGGGACGCCGGGAAGTGGTGTTGCTTCGGCTGCAGGCACGTTTGTAAATTACATAAATCATAATCACTGATGTACTAGAAAAAAATTCAAATTCAACAAAATTTGGTGTATTCTGTATAGCTGTGTTTGTTAAAATATAGGATGCTTTTATAATGCCTAATTAATTGATGTAAACCAGGAAAATATATTTCCAAATATATTAGATGTGGTAAATTGCGAACACATTATATATTCTATACGTCATATGTATATTATTTTAGGGGTTTAGATATCAGGTGTATTTTTTAATATGCAAATTAAAAATAACACTTCATAGTACATGTCAAATCTCATTTCATCCAACATTCAGTGAAAGCAATATTTATAAATTGCAATTTCTTTCGTAAATTTTGTAGTCTCTTTTGTAAATCATATTTGATTCACTACAACAAAATTGAGCTATAGTGATGGTTTTCTCAAAATCCGTCACTAAATTAACCGTTGTTAAATATATAATGATTATATTATTCGTTGTGAAATGAGTTTTCGTACTCAAAATTAGCAATGAATATCATATCTGTCGTTATACCATTAGCAACGGTCCACCTAGCGACACTTGTCCGTTGCTATTTTACAAAATATCAACTAATCATCGCTATTGTTTTAGTTCAAAATTTACCGATGACTAATTAGAAGTTTGAAAAATAGCAACGATTAAGCGTCGCTAGGTGTACCGTTGCTAATGATATAATGACATATATGATAATCGTCGCTAATTTTAAGTACGAAAAATCATTTCGCAACGAATAATATCGTCATTATATATTTAACAATGACTATGTTATGACGGATTTAAGAAAAAACCGTCACTACAGCTCAATTTTTTTGTAGTGATTTATTTTGAAAATTTTGTATTCTTTAACATTATTTGGGAGTAACATTTGTAAAATGTGATATTATTTTGTAAACTTTGTGGTCTCTTTGGATGATTCCATTTGGGATGGAGGTGGACGAAGGCGATATAATGGCATCAATATTGGAGTGTCCGAGGGGCGAGTTGTCGATTTCTTACTTGGGTCTTCCCCTGACGACGGGTAAGCTCAAGAGATCACATTGAGACATGGTGCTGCAAAGAATGGAACCGACATTGGCAGGGTGGAAGACAACTACTCTTTCTAAGGGGGGAAACTGATCCTTCTAAAACATATGTTGTCGGCGATCCCTATTTTCTTTTTCTCCACTAGATTGCCAGTTGGAGTACGCAAGAAGATTGAAGTTTTGATGAGGAGATTTTTCTGGGCAGATGACAAGAAACAGAGACAAGGATTGCATTTAGTCGGGTGGGAGGAGCTGACTCGACCAAGAAATGAAGGGGGATAGGGGATTCGGGATGTGGAGTATATGAACAAGGCCTTGCTGGCACAATGGGTCATTCAGATTTGGGACAACTCGGAGAGTTTGGTGGCCAGGTTGTTGCGATAACTCTACAGTGTTTGGGGATCCTTGGAGGCAGAGAGAGCGCAGTTCGAATCTCCGTTGTGGGGCGGAGTTCGGGAAGTTCTACCTTTGATGGCTCCAAAACTGTGGCCGAAGGTTTTGATGGACCCATGATAATGGGAAACACGTTAGATGGGCATATAAACATTTTATACATTAATGATAAGCAACCTATTTTACAAAAATCACATGTATTTTACAAAAGAGACCACAAAGTTTTTTTGAATAACGTGAGGGTGACATCCTAAGATGGTATTCACCGCTTTAAAAATATATTACTAAAAAAGAGAAGGAGATTACATTACCCGGAGGTCCAGAAACGATACAAAGAATTAGAGAGAGCGAGTACATTCTCTAGGTAAATTCTTTGATTTTTGAAAATTAGATCATTTCTCCCCTCCCCCCCAAATGGCCCAAAGAACCGTGAAAGGCAAAGCACAATCGTCCGTGGAATTGCCCCCCCCCCACCGACCTCACCGCCCTCCAAAAATCCACACCTCCCGGCGAACACCACGGAACTCCAATCTCCCTCCAGACCTTCTCAGACATCGGACACCTTAAGAATAAATGATCTGCATCTTCCACCTGCTCCTCGTATCTATCGCACTGAGTGTCGGGGATGCCAAATAGTCTCCCCCTCCTTGCTTTATCGCACAATCTTCCCCTTCTCAAACACCACAAGAAGACCTTAACCCTGCATGGGACCCTGCTAGCCCAAATCTTCGTATCTAGACATAGGTCTGGATCCAAAACCGTTACCGTCCTCTTGAATTCCTTATACGCCTTCTTCGTTGAGAACTTGCCTTCCAACCACTCAAAATGGTCTCTCCCCTGCGTGATGCAATCTGTCGACGGCAGTTTAGATTGCATCCTGACGAGCTCCTCTGAACGTTGGTTAGAAAGGATAGATCTGAACTCTGGCGCCCAAGCCCCTGATGATCCAACCTGCACCAAGGAGCACTCCTTTGTTTCTGCAAGCGCAAAGAGCCTCGGGAACCTGCTGCTTAGCAATCTGTCCCCTGTCCAATCATCCAACCAGAACCTAAAGCTCTCCCCATCACCGTTTAGTAGATCAAAAAGTAAAATATATCATCATATTTGATTTTTAATCCATTAAATTGAATATGTAAACTTCATCTCATTAGTATTTATCAACAATTGATAAGATTTTATTTAATTTTATTTTTACAAAATATATCACCTTCTAGGGAAAAATATAAGAAGATGCACAATCCTTATAATAAAAAAAATCATTTTTTATACTGACAACCTGAGATATATTCAATCTGTAAACAAATATTTATTTTCTTAATCAAAATTTTCTTTCTTTTATGTGATATTTTCATTCTTATTTTATGGAATTCAACCTATAAACAAAAGTTAAAAGAAAAAAATGTGCTTAACTCAAAAGAACTTGGGAATCTAAACTTATAAATGATTGAATATACCAGAAAATATGATTGAACTCAAAAGAACAAAAAGTGCTTTGAATATTCCAGAAAATATGATTCAATAAAGGCTAATGTTTTGAAATAACTGTTATCAATTTACAAAAGATTGATATGTTTTACAATCTTGTGTTATAAATTACAAAATCGTAATAATTGATGCTTGAAAAAATACCCAATCATAACTATTAGTGAATCGGAAACACTGATTTAAAAATAAAACAAAGGAGAAACTTTGAAGATTGGATTGAGATGGAAGCAAAACAGAAAGAAAAATCAAAATCCAAATAAAAAAGCAATCTAAAATAACTTGGAACTTGATTAATAAATTAATAGAAAAAATAAGAAAAAACTACTAAGAACACGTATCATCCTCCGTGCACAACTACCTCATGTTGCTCCATGCATCATCGTTGTCGTCGCCATACACCGTCATCGTCACACACCATCATCATCTTCATGCACATTCGCTGCCTCTACGTCAAGGGAGGTCGAAGAACTGGAAGAAGAGCAAACCCCCGTCGAGTTTTGTTTTTGAAATTTCTTGAGAACATCGATTACGATTGATGCTATATTTAGAAAACAAAATTAGAGTAATTAATGAGCAATGAAATAAAGATGCAACTAAATATAATATTCAATTTGGTTTCTGAAAATAGCGATTTGGAGGTTATTTGGACGGTGATTTTGTTTAAAGCCATAGATCAAGGTATAATGGATTTTATGAAATGTCGTACCATGATTTTGGTGAGTGCCACCTTAACTCAAGTTTTCAATATATATATATATATATATATATATATATATATATGAGAAACTTCAAATGAGGTGGGGTCTCACCATATATATAGTGAGCCACCCTCAATTTAGGCATCTTTCAAATATATTTTACAATTTCTTGTTTCATACATATAACAATAAATATTAAGACAACATGTATAGTGAAATAAAATTATGAAAATATTATTATACTGGATGGAAATGTTGATTTAAATTTAGATGCTATATTTTAGAAAATTCATTTTTTTACAATGTGCAGCTTATACTTTTACAAAACTGTTACAGAGTTTTTACTAAATTCGTAGTGGCTTTTACAATTTCAGAAAAGCCCCACTTCATTTGAAAGGTCCTCTAGGAAAAAATTGGGCTGCCCCCATGGGGGGAGCTAACTTGGCTCCCCCCGCGCTATTTCGCACCTTTTTTTATTTTTTTTCGAAATTTCTTCCGTGGATTTTCATCAATATATCTCTATATTATGTCATTCAAATTTCACGCGAAACATAGACTCCTACGACCTCCATCCAGAAGAGTCGTTTTTAGCAATTCTGTTACCGTTAAAAAATGACTGTCTGGATGGAAGCCGTGCAAGTCTCTGTTTCACACGAAATTTTAATAGCATAATATAGGGATATAGTGATGAATATTCACGGAAGAAATTTTCAAAAAAAATAAAAAAACCGGGAGAAATAGCAGGGGGAGGGGGGGCAAGTTAGCTCCCCCCAGGGGCATCCCCATTTAACCCATATATATATATATATGAGTTAAATGAGGCTATATATATATGAGTTAAATGAGGCTACTCCCTGGGAGTAGCTAACAGGCTACTCCCACCTCTATTTTTCCCATATTTTTTTATTTATTTGGAAAAAATATGTATATTCATCACTATATCCCTTTCACATGTCATTCCAATTTCGTCAGAAACAGAGACTTCTATGCCCCTCCATCTGGAGGGGGTCATTTTCAGCAATTCCGAGACTGTTAAAATTTAACAGTCTTGATGAAGGGGATAGAAGTCTCGAATTAAGACGAATTTTTAATGACACCATGGTGACATATTGTGATCTAAATTCTAATATGTTTCATTTCAGAAAAATAAAAAAATATAGGGGAAAATGGGTGGGAGCATGTAAGTTAGCTACAACCAGGGAGCATACTCGTTTTTTCCTATATATATATACATATATATATGGAAAAAGGAGCCTACACTAGCGGGTGCAGGTAACTCCCTACACCCTACCTATTTTCATTATTTTTTATTTTTTTTGAACTGAAACATTGGGGGAATTAGATCAATATATATATATATATATATATATATATATATATATATATATATCACCATGGTGTCATTCAAAAATCAACTTAATCTGCGATTCCTATCATCTCCATCAAGACTACCAAATTTTAATGGTCTCAAAATTGCTTAAAATAACCTCTTCTAGATGAATAAGTTAGGAATGCTTGTTCTGCATGAAACTTGAAACACATATTCTACTCAACTTATTAAGTAGATCCTCCCAAGTTTTCTTTCATAAAATAAAAAAATAATGGAAAATCGGTCGAATGTAAGGAGTTACCTAAACCCCAGGGTGCAGGCTCCCTGTCCTCATATATATATATGAAGGGTTAAATGGGGCTGCTCCCTGGGGGGATCTAACTTGGCTCCCCCCGCCCCATTTCGCCCGCTTTTTTTATTTTTTTTGAAAAATTTCTTCCGTGGAAATTCATCACTATATCACTATATTATGTCATTAAACTTTCACGTGAAACAAAGACTCCTACGACCCAGTGCCATCCCTGACATTTCATGGGCCCTAGGTAAAAGAGAAGAAAAGGGTCCCTATAAAAATAATTTATTTTTTAATTTGTAAATTTCTTATAAATAAAGTTCTTTAAATTCTAAAAAGAACTATATATGTTTATGATCAACGAGCATCAAACAATAAGTAATGAATTAAAATTATAAAAAAAAATAATTTCTACAATCAAAATAGATATCTATGGATATAATGCAACTCAAGGAACTACAAACAAAAGCTAAAGGGAAATAGCTAGCAAAAAAATGTACGGCATTGTTTTTTAAGTTAGGATTTTTGAGAATGTTCAAGCACAGAAGCACATATATCTATTGACTACAATAACAAAAAATGTTTAAAATTAAGAATTTCATCTCTTAATGTCTATTTTCCATATCATATAAGCCGAAAAAATATGGTTAGAGAATAATAATATTCAAGCAAGAAGCACTAAATAATTAATACAATAAAAAATAAACATGATTTAAACATACAATAAAATAATAGTTATGAAAAAATAATCAAGTCATCAGTTTTTTATTTGACAGTGCGAATCAAAAAAATAATCGTGATTTGTGGATCTAAGGAAAAAATTACAATGCACAAATATAAAAAATATCATTAACTGAGACCGTGATTTGCGGGTGCTCAACAACAACAAGTCATAAATTGAAAGCAAGACAAATTGCAGCAATGACAGAAATCGCAAATCACAAGATGAGGAGGTGATGGCACGAAAGTCCGGGAGACTAAGGTAATCAGGTGCAAAAATGGTCATTGCGACCTCAATCTCTCAGATGTGCCAATCAAGAAAAAAATCAGACCACTAATAATAGACAAAATCGATCAAAAACGCGAAAGCGGTCTCGCTATTGGATTAACCTGGTATAGCGACCAGGGTCGAACTCAAGGAGCACGGGTTGGCCTCTCGGCCTACGAAGTAGTAAAAAGGAATAAAATAAAAGAACAAAATATTTTTAGTGGTTTTTTAATTGTTTTATATTTTTTTTGGATTTTTAATGTATAAAGAAAATAAGAAAAACAAACAAACTCACACTTCAACAAATTATTAAATGCACTAAAATTCAGTCAAAAATGCTAACAAAAATATTTTTATGGTGTTTTATGATTTTTAGTGTTTTTTGGTGAATTTTGAGAATTTTCTGATATTTAGAGAATTTTCTAAAAATAAAAAAGTAGCTGAAATCAAAGGTACTGTCCAGCCGAGCTAAAAAGGCTTAGATAAAATATCTAAAAGCCCTAAATTAGCTGGGAGGTAATTTTCCTGTAAAGAGAATAAATCAAGGAAAATTTAAGCACCTATTTTATTATTTTTGGATTTTTGGTTTAATTATTAGAATTTTTATAAGTTTTTAGGTGTTTTTCAATTGTTAGTGGTTTTCAGTAATGAAAAATAGCCAAAATTGGCTAGAAAATCAAACACAACAAAATGGACAGTAAATAATTTTTTTGTAATTTTTAGACACTATTTAATATTTTTTTGTGATTGTCAAAGTTAGACAGTAGCAAAATTAAGTGTTTTTGAATTTTTAAAAATATCAAATGAAATCAAAAATGTCCTAAAAAATCCTCGAAAATTTTACACCATGGCAGGAGCCATGTATCCAATTTTCGTTGGATTTGGAGGTTATTTGCTATTTTATTCAAAAATAAAGAGAGGGCATAGTGTACAGGGGCTGAAGTGCAAATACCCAAGAGTCTGGGGGGTCTGGTGCAATTTACCCAGCAAAACACGCGCCACGCGCGTGCCTGGGGCACTCAGGGACCCAAATGTAATGAAAATAAGTCCCGAGGACTTATTGGTAACATGTACCAAAATCCCAAGGGCTTATCTGCAAAATACCCACGAATATCACGCACATGCTCAAATAAACCACGCACAAGGGTATAAGTGCAAATAAGTAAAAACTTTCATTTAACTAATAACATCCAGAACAACAGGGGCATACAATGCAATTATCCCAAAGAAACCATGTGACGAAGCACGTGTCAGACCATGTACAGGGGTATAATGGTAAATAAAGGCAAGCACCAGGGTCTCTATGCAAATATCCCAAAACTTAAACAACTACTCTACTTAATTACAGGACTAAAAGTGAAATAAAATACTAAAGAGGGCCTAAGGGTAAATTACCCTTTATTACGCTGGCTGTTGGATGTGCACCACGTGGAGGATCTGATGGTGGTGAACGATGGGCGCACCAGATCTCTCCTCCTCGGATCGAGCGGTGATGGTTGCTCCGGAGATGGGTGGCCCTGATGGAGTCTGGAGCGGGAGGAGTGATCGAACGGAAGAGGAAGGTCCTCGAAGAACTGACGACAGGCGAGGTTCGCCGGCCTGGTGGTCTCGCTCTGAGGCTCCTCTGCTGTGCCTGATGGTCGGAGAAGCTCCGCACTGGTGTCCTGCAGCTGGTGATAGGCTCCGATGATCCAGCCGAGCTCCGAGATGCTCCGGCGAGGTCGGCGGAGCTGCGCCCCCTGGCCTGATGTCAAAAGGCCTCAGATGGCCTTCCTTTAACCTGCAAAGCTATCCAGGAGACTCGCAGGTCGAGGGCAAAGTGCCTCGACCCGGTTAGGCGAGGTGGCGGTGGCTGATACGTCGAAATGGCGAGCTCCGGCGAAGGGGGTAGACGGAGGAGCTCGGCTCCCAGCTCCTGTGCGAGCTGGGTTGGATGGAGGGGTGAAGAAGGTACGTCGGAAGGAGGCGAAGGTGTCTGTGGGTCCGATGATCGAATCTATCTACTGGATGGTCAGAATCGATGGAATGCGGCGGAGCGACGATTTGGGCGTAATCGGAAATTAAAGGAAAAGGCGGAGCGAAATGGATACCTGGGTGGACGAGGAGACTGGGGAGGAGCTAAGGAAGCTCCTGGTCGTCGCCTCGAGGAGCGTCTCCCTCCGAGGCTCGGTGCTCACGCTGGTGGCGGAGCAACGGCGGCGTAGCTCGCCGGATCAGTGGATATGCCTCCACTCCTCGCTTCGACGGCACCGGACGCAAGCTGTCACTCTCGCGAGTGCGCTGGAGCTCACAGGAGGTGGATACGAATGGCCAAAGATAGAGAAATGAGGTGGCGGAGCAACGTCTATATATGGCTAGGGGTCCGGCTAAGAGAGGTCCGAGCAAGCTTGGAAGCGCGCGGATCCCGAGGATGCGGCTCCGGCGAGGATGTCGGATGTGTCATTAAGGATTCGGACCCGGGGTTTAGGTGGTAGGCACTCGGGTTTAGCGAGGAAAAATCCGAGAAGTTGGGGACCCGCTAAGGACCCGAGTGGAGTGGTCCTGGGGGGGGGGTAGTTGACCGGGCGATCAACATCCCCAGGACCCAATAGAAACAGGCCACGTGGCTGGATTTTGAAGTTAAAATTAAGGGTAGCTAGGGGCCGATTTAGCAAAAACTCAAAACATGAAATATTTTTATTTTATTTTTTCCTATTTTTTTGTGATTTTTAATTAATTTTTAGAAATAAAAATAAGGTACTTACACTATATGTACTATATAGGTATATGTACACTATTAGGGTTTTTAATTTTTGATTTTTAATTATTATTTTTATGCAATTTTATTCCTATTTTATATTTTATTTATTTTCATTATAAAATAAAGAATAAAAAGGTATTTTTATTTTATTTTTATTATTTATATACATGGGTAAAATAAATACATATATACACTTATATGCATGGTATATGTACAATCTATTTTTGTGTTTTTAATTTTGCTATTTTTATTTGATTTTTTTGTTTTGAATGTTTTTATTTTATTTATTTACACTATATAATATAGGATATTTACAAAAAATTATAAAAATTAATTTTATTTATTTATAAGGCTAAATAAATATGTAGATGAGTCTATGTACATGATGAAAGTGGTGTTTTTGTTCTTTTTTATTTTTCTCTTTTTATCTTGTTTTTATACTTATAAATATAGACATATATTTACAAGCCTATTTTTGGTGAGGAAAATACCTTTATTTTATTTACATAAATATGCACACACATGAGCCCCTATCTCCCTCTACTTTGGCTTTTATGCGGTCAGGCCCATGCTGAGCCCTCCCTTGGGTTAAGTTGCTCAATATTTATTCTAAATATTTCCCTCTTTTTCTTTTTAATCTTTATTCTTTTATTTTTGCACAAAAACATGCTAATTATAGGTTTTTACACAATGCATGCTTTTGGTAATTATTTCTATTTACACATATCTACATGCATTTGCAAAGGTTTTTGTAGCTAAAATATAAGAATAAAGAGTGATGAATGGGTATTCATCACCCCCCTATACTTAACTTTGCTAGTCCCTTAGCAAACACTTATTTGAAAAAGAAGTGAAAACGAAAGAAAGAAAAAGAAAAAGAGAATGTACATGGATCAAGGCTGATTATTAAACTTGCCTTCATTAAATTAAGGTATGGAGCTCAATCAGATCTTTGGATTATTAATGTGTCGGAACCTTATTTGGACTTAAGTCTAAAACTCAACAGCCTCTAAGTTCCACTATTCTATAATCAAGACTCCTCAATGTTCCAGATCAGAACAAGTCATCAATCACAAACCCTGAAGACCATGAATCTTTTCTTGTCCTGTGAAAGTGATGTCTAAGCTCTCCACCTCAGAAATGCCAACTTGACAACCTTCCCCAATAAGGTAACTCTATGACCTCAATCTGGCCACTCTTTCCTCGAGAAGCGGGGTATTCCCTTCTAAGTTCAAGTTCAACCGGCTCAAGAAGAGGAGGAAGAAGAGAATGGGTCAAGGCCAGTGTAGCCTAGTCTCCCTGCTGCAAGCTACATCAGGTGGATCATGATACTCAAGCTTTGCTTATTGCACTCTATATACATACTCTGGTGGGGTTATCATTTTCTCTCAGACCCACCACTTTTTTGGAGTTATTTTCTTTTTGCACATTTTTTTTTCAAGTGCATCTATACAACATGTACATGTGCAGCATATATACAAGGAGTTTTTCCTCTTGAGCCAGTAGACTATCCCTCTTTTGAAGCTTTATTGCAACCCACAACTCCCGTCGTTATACCTCATGGCAACCAGACCAAGTTGAGACGCACTTCCTTCACTAAAAGAAGAAGAGAGGTTCCGCCTAGAAGTACTACCCTCATATGCTACCCCAAGTCAAGGAAGACTGCCTCCTCACCACCTCATCCGTAGAGAGCTCGGTGCATAGTGCTGGTGTCCAAGTAAAGCCATAATCTATATGAGTCATGTGTTGTTGTTAAGTGCTCTACTTAGGCTCATTGAGATGACATGTGATCATAGCCTAGTGTACTCAAATAATTAAGTCACCATGGACCTGAAAAGCCTTAAACCTAAGCCCTATAAGGTTCCTCTTAGAAGTTAGGTGGATTAAGATCTTAATCAAGCTCCATTTCTCAATTTGATTCCAGGCTAGTTTAAATGTCTACTATCATCCAGAAAAACTATATACCTATGTACAAAAGATGCTTATTTACACAAATTTTACAAACATGCAAAATTTTTGAAAAATGTTTTGAAATCATGAATGGATGATGCGTGAAGTGCAAGTTTTGCAAAAAGATATTTACACACATTTACACAAGATTTTTGCAAACTTTTGATTTTCAAAATATTTTGGAAAAATTTTATACCATATACATAATTTTGATACAAAAATATTTACACAAACTTTACACAAAAGATTTTTGAAATCATTTTTACGAAAATAATTTATACACTAGCTATTTATGTGCAAATAAAAGAATGTTTATGTACATGAAAATTTTTAATTTTTGTGATTTTTAGCCATTTTATTTATTAACACACTCACACAAAGTACGAGTTATGGCTAAAGTATATATGAAATATATACACACCCCCCTATACTTAGCTCGAACGATGTCCTCAGAGTCAAGAGCGATGAAGAAGACATAACTCGTGCTAGGTATAGGGAAGTGAAAAGAAGGGCTATATACACAAAGAAGAATGAATGGAATAGAAAAGTCAAGAGGGTCTCGGGTCTTCCCCCTATACTTAGGATCAAATAATCCTAAGTATAGCAGGCTGTATACTAAGGGAAAACCGAGTGGAGAATGTACAGGGTCTACCCCCCCATACTTAGAGTAAAATATCCCTAAGTATAGGCAACAAAACAGGGGTAGGCAGAAACAAAAGGAATACTCAAAAGGTCTCACATCCCCCCTATACTTAGGGTAAAGTGCACCCTAAGTATAGCATAATCATAAGATGAAGAAAGGGATGTGGGACTAAAGAATGTAGTGATATGGACATCTGGATCTATACAAGGCGGAAGATCAGTGAAATTCAGGCGTGAGATGCATTAGATGTGAGTCAAAGACCACATCTCACGCAAAATGAATAGGGGCAAGATCAGCGACCCGCGGCTCATGATCTAGAAATGGCTTGAGCCGCTGGCCGTTCACTTGGAAGGTACTCTCAGAAGACAACTCAGATATATCAATGCTACCGTTGTCGTGTACCTTTCTGACCAAGTAGGGTCCCTTCCATTTGCTCTGTAGCTTCCTTGGAAACAAACGTAGCCTCGCATCAAACAACCATACTCTCTGTCCAATCTCAAAATGCTTGTGGCTGATATGAGAATCATGCCACTCCTTTACTCTCTCCTTATACTGTAGGTTGTTTGAGAAAGCTGTATCTCTAAGCTCCTCCAAGGCGGCTAACTCCGCCCTCCTCTGGTCTCCCATACCATCTGGATCCATAAGAATATCTGTAACAGCCCAAAGTGACTTGTGCCTCAGCTCAACAGGTAAATGGCACGGCTTGCCATATACGAGGCGAAAGGGAGATGTACCCAATGGTGTCTTGAAAGACGTCCTATATGCCCACAAGACCGAGTCCAAAAGCTGTGACCAATCCTTTCGGTCAGGACGGATGACTTTCTGCAATATCGTCTTGATCTCCCTATTCGACACCTCGGCTAGACCATTCGTCTGTGGATGATAAGGTGTAGCAACACGATGGTCTATACCGAACTCGCTAGCAAGGGCCTTCACCTGGTCATTGATGAAATGAGACCCCCCATCAGAAATCAAAACTCGTGGAACCCCGAACCGCGTGATGATGTGCTTCCTCAAAAATCTGCAAACTATCCTCGCATCAGCGGCTCGGGCGGGGATAGCCTCAACCCAACGACTAACATAATCCACGGCCAACAGAATGTACTCAAATCCCTGACTCTTAGGGAATGGACCCATGAAATCGATGCCCCATGCGTCAAAAACCTCACAGAAGTGAATGGGCTGCATCAGCATCATATCACGCTGTCCGCAAGTGCCCATCCTCTGACAGTCAGTACACCTCTTCACGAACTCATCTGAGTCCTTGAAGAGGGTAGGCCACCACAAGCCAGATTGGAGCACTTTCTGTGCCGTTCTCCTCCCAGAATGATGTCCTCCTGCCTCAAGCTTGTGGCAGTAAGTGAGGACGCTATGGTGTTCCTCCTGAGGAATACACCGACGCGAGACGCTATCCCCTCCTTCGTGGTAAAGGATGGGATCCTCCCAGTTGTAGGACTTGGCCTTCGCAAGGAAGGTCTCAAGCCTCTGCCTGGGACAATCTTGTGGGACTTTCCCAGCAATGAGAAAGTTCACAATATCGGCATACCATGGGAGTGAGGCGATAGCAAGGATCGCCTCAACTGGGAAGGTATCTCGAATGGGATCAATCTGCTCAGACTCCTCAGGCTGCTCTAAACGAGAAAGATGATCCGCCACCACATTCTTGACTCCAGGCTTATCCTTGATCTCAATGTCGAATTCCTGGAGTAGAAGGATCCATCTAGTAAGTCTGGCCTTGGCATCCTTCTTTGCCATGAAGTACCTGATGGCGGTGTGATCTGTGTACAAAGTCACTCTAGATCCAATGATATACGATCGAAACTTATCTAGGGCGAACACTACGGCTAACATCTCATTTTCTGTGACCGTGTAATTCCGCTGGGCGGAATCCAATGTGCGGCTAGCATAGTGAATGGCAAATGGAACTCCATCCCTCCTCTGTCCCAGCACTGCCCCTACGGCAAAATCGGAGGCGTCCGTCATGATCTCAAATGGGAGAGACCAATCAGGCGGCTGGAGGACAGGAGCCTCAATCACACACTGATGGAGAGTCGCAAAGGACGAAAGACACTTGTCATCGACAAGGAACTCGGTGTCTTTCATCAAGAGGTCAGTCAAAGGCCGGGCAATCCTGCTGAAATCCTGAATAAATCTCCTATAAAATCCAACGTGCCCCAGAAATGACCGTAGCTGCCTCAAATTGGACGGCGGTGCGAGTTTTCTAATGACATCAACCTTGGCCGGATCAACCTCCATGCCCCTGTTGGAGATGATGTGGCTAAGCACCGTCCCTTGAGTCACCATGAAGTGACTCTTCTCCCGAGATAGAACCAAATGGTACTCAATACATCGCTGGAGTACTCGGTCTAGGCAGTCAAGACAGGAGTCGAATCCATCGCCGTAGACCGAGAAATCATCCATGAAGACCTCCAAACACTCCCTTACCATGTCCGAAAAGATCGACAGCATGCACCTCTGAAAAGTCGCAGGGGCGTTGCATAGCCCAAATGGCATGCGTCGAAAGGCATATGTACCAAAGGGACAGGTAAAGGTGGTCTTCTCCTGATCCTCAGGAGCGATGAACACCTGGTTGTAGCCCGAGTACCCATCCAGGAAGCAATAATGGCTCTTCCCTGCCAGTCTCTCAATGATCTGGTAAATAAAAGGCAGGGGGAAATGGTCCTTCTTGGTGGCCTGGTTGAGTCTCCTGTAGTCAACACAGACCCTCCAAGAGGTCGGTACTCGTGTAGCAATCTCCTCTCCTGACTCACTGATCACAGTCGTGATGCCCGTCTTCTTAGGTACCACATGCAAGGGGCTAACCCACTTGGAGTCGGAAATGGGATAAATAAAATCCGCACTCCACCATTTTGATATTTCCTTCATCACGACCTCTCTCAGGTTGGGGTTCAGTCGCCGCTGGAACTCACTCGACGGCTTCACCCCCTCCTCGAGATAGATATGGTGGGAGCACACTGATGGACTAATCCCATGGAGATCTGCTACGCTCCATCCGATTGCCTTGCGGTTCTTTTCAAGAACCCCCATCAAACGGGATTCCTGATCTCCAGTAAGATCGGCGGAGATGATGACTAGGTACATCTCAGGCTTGCCCGTAAGGAATCGATACTTCAGCGAAGTAGGGAGCGGCTTCAGCTCTGGACAGCTGGGTGCTGGCAAATCTGGCCTCGGAAGAAGATGTGTCAATGCTGCTAAGTCTGCCAAATCTGCCTGGGAGAAAGAAAGTGGACTCTCGCAAACTGGATCTGGAGAAGGCTGCTCAACTGTGCTGTCTCTGATCTGCTCTGCATCTACCTCCTCCTCATCTGTAGGCTCAGGTGGACTCAGGTCTGGCATCTGATCATCGCAATCTGCCCAATCAGACTCTGAATCCGAGGGATCTGTATCAAACACGGTGGCATCAGTACCACCGAAACACAAGGTGGCCTCAGCACCACCATCACTGAAAACCGTGTCGCGGTCAAGAACCGGCTCTGCTGCCTCTGTAGTATTCTGAACCAGGGCTGTGCTCTCCAGACTCTCCTCTGCTATCATCTCGGCATCAGCTGTGTCTGAAAATGAGAGGATGGCCTGTGCTGTAGGGTCTGCCCATGCTGCCTCGTCATCTGTGATCACAAAATCACAATCCTGGTGGATGTCTGGCTCGGCGTCTGTCAGCTGCTCTGAATCTGTGCTGGCCTCTGAGCGTGCTCTCTCTCTGGCTCTGTAGTCCTCGACCGTCTCTATTTGTATACTCTCGCCCTCGACACGAAAGTATACCTTCCCGCTGTCATGATCAGTCACCGCCTTGGCTGTGGCCAAGAACGGACGATCAAGGATGATGGGGTTATCGGCCACTGAACCAGGGATCTCCATGTCCAACACTACGAAGTCCAGGGGAATTTCAGGCCCTGAATCGTGACGATAACGTCTCGCAGCAACCCCTTCGGCCTCTTGACAGATCGATCAGCAAACTGAAGGACTGTCCTGCTCTGTCTAAGAGTACCCAACTCGAAGCGGTCGAGAAGGGCTGCCGGAAGAAGGTTGATCGACGATCCGCTATCCAATAGAGTCCGGTCGAACCTCTGCTCACTAATCTGACATCTGACATACGGGGCCCCTGAATCTGGCTTCTTGGTCGGCAAGCGGTTCTGGATCGCAAAACACGTGGCTTTCGTCAGCACATGAATCTCTGAAGTGTGGTTCCTCCTCCTCCTCCTGACTGTGGTCCTGTCTCTCAAAGATCGCTGAAGAAGGGGGATGTGCTGCAAAGCCTCCTGGAGGGTCAGATGGATGTAAAATCTGTCGATCATGCTCTGGCTGAATTCCTCCTGCTCTCTCTTTTTTAGGTCTTTTTCTTTTTTCTTCCCCTTCCCCATCTGAAGGGCTCTAGGGAAGGGGATCACAGGGTCCTTCGCAGATGAAGGACTAGGAAAAGGCCTAGACGGCTCGACGGTCGGATCCGCACGTACATCAATCACCACAGTGGGACCAGAAGAAACTAAACCTTTTCCTTTATTCAAAATAGTATTCTGAGATACATCAACCGAAGGAAAAACCACATCTCTATCAAAACGAACACTGGTGGCCTCAGTGCCACCACGGGCTGGCTCTGCTACTGGACGTCTCGCGGCGTCAGTACCGCGGGCTGGCTCGGCTACTCTAGTGGCATCAGCACCACCTCCTCGAACTGGTGAAGCGGCGACCTCAGTAGCGCCGGTGGAATCAGCATCCTTGGTGGCATCAATACCACCGTCATCATCGTGTGCGGCCTCATTACTGCTCTCCTCCTCCTCCTCATCTGGCACCCTGGGTGGATCCTCGAGTCGTCGCTCAGATGAGGTGCCGCCTGCTGGTGCTCTACCGCTCCTAAGTGTAACAAAATAAGCATCAAACAGATCTGAAGACATATCACCAAATGGATCACTAGGAGTGGCATGCTCAGTGTGAACTATCTGCTCAGACTTCCTCTTGAGGCTATTGGGGTTCGGCTCTATCTGTGCAGGGATGGCGGCCTTCCCTCTCACAAGGTCCCGCATCTCCTGGCCGAACTCATCCATCTCCCGTCTGAAGGTAGCCTGCTGGTCTGTGAGGAGTCGGGCTATGTCATCCAAGGCAGGGCTCTCATGGGAGCCTGACGGGTAGCCTCTCTGGTGCTGAGGCTGCTGGAACTGATGCTGCTGGTAAGAGGGGTAGGAGGAAGGATGCTGCTGCTGGTGTGGTGGGTGAGCCTGCTGCTCACATCTCCAAGACTGTCCCTGCTGCTGATAGGGACGAGGAACGAAGGATGACTGCTGATATGGCTGGTGGGTTGGGGGCTGCTGCTGCGGCTGGTGATCTCTCTGCTGGCCATACTGCCCTCCCTGACCGGATGAGTGCTGCTGGGGCTGAGTACCTCCACTCCCCCACCTGAATCCGGGATGGTCTCGTCGGATCCCAGGCTGGGGGCGGTCATACCAAATCCCGTTGACATCCATCAACGGCTCTGCATCGTAGGGGGCTGGCGGGAGTACTGCCAGAGGCTGATCCGGCTGGTATACCACCATCTGCATGTCTGGAGATGGTGGGGACTGGTAAGAGGGCTGCTGCTGCTGGTACGGCTCCGCCTGTACAAGGTGAACCTGTCTAGGCTGCTGAAAAGAGCTGGAGCGCTGGGACGAGCTGCTACTGCTGCCGGTGTCGCCTCGCGACTGAAGACGAGGCTGGGAAGCCGTCTGTGCCTCCTGGAGACACATGAACTGGGTCTTCATGTCGCTCAGAGTCTGTGCCATCTGCTCCATCTGCGTGATGCTCTGGCACTGCTTCTTCTCGATCAGCTCCATCCGGTCCAACTTCTCGCTGATGATGCCCATATCCGCAACGGACGACTCTGCCTGTGCTGCTGCAACTGCAGATGAATTGGATGGACCGGCATCGACCCGTGCTATCCGCTGGTACTGCACGGGTCCTGGCTGCTGCTGGGGTCTCCCCTGAGTGTACAACCTGGTCTGGGACATCACCATATAATTCTCGGCCATCTCCTCGTAGATGGCCCAGACCTGGTCGTGGTCCTTGGCGAAGTAGGACCCGCCGCAAGAAGCATTCACCAGGCCCTGGAGCTCTGGTGTTAACCCGCTGAAGAAGCTCTGCACAAGGTTCGGCTTCGAAATGTCGTGGTGCGGGCATCGGTCTGTGAGCTCTCGGAACCTCTCCCATGCCTCATGGAATTGCTCGTTGGGGAGCATGGAGAAGTTGCTGATCAGGTCCCTCGCTGCATTCGTCCGCCCGAGTGGATAGTACTTGTTCAAGTACTCGGTGCGGAGCTGCTCCCAGGTGTAAACAAACTTCCCCAGATGCTTCAGCCAGGTGGCTACTCTGTCTGCTAGGGAGAAGGGGAAGGCGATCATCCGGATCGTGTCCTGGTCCACCTGACGGTCGTGGACAGTGCTGCATATCATCAAGAACTCCTGGAGGTGGAGATGGGGCTCCTCTGTCGCGAGTCCGTGGAAGCGCGGGAGTAGCTGCAAAGTGTTCGGGGGGAACTTGAAGTCCCCCACGATCGCTGGAAGTACTACCTAGTGGTGCGTCAGCGTCGATCTGGGGTTGTGTAACTCCCGCATCGGTCTCGGTGGTCCTCCGGCCGCTCCTGCGGCGGCTGCCGCTGCTGCGGCGGCTGCTGCTGCGGCTGCTGCATCCGCATCATCTGGGATCCTCGGTCCCTCTCTCCTCTGCTCTCGCTCTGCTCTCATCTGCTCCATCTCTCTCCTCATGTCGATCATGAATGCTCCCTGATCCCTCAGCTGCTGCTGGACGATCTCTAACGAGGCGATCAGGGTGGAGTTGATCTCTCCCTGATCCAATACGAAGTGCTCAGGCTGACGGGAGCGATCCTCAGAACTGCCGGCTATAACGTCTGCAAAATCAAATGAGTCCAACTCAGGTGATGTCAAATCTGCTAATCTCTCCTCGGGCTCATGTCGCTCAGGTCTGAAAGAAAGGGGGTCGAGGGGGAACAGGGTGGAGTCGTACTCGGGCTCGGAGAGCTGGTCTTGGCTCTCGCGGGCCAACCTAGATGATCGGGTAGACGTGCCCGAAAGCGGTGCAGCCAGAGGCTGCCTAAGAGAGTGTCTACCCATCATCTTGATCTGGCGAGTAGTGCGGATGAGATCTGGAGAAATTATGATCAGAATGCAAACCCCCGGTTCACCAACGCAACGCGAGCTGAAGACCGTGAAAGTTCGGTCAAATTATCTTGTCAATTTTTATTAGGTAAACACACAAGATATCAGAGCGCTTACGTGACCTGTTAGGATACCCGATGCTACCCCAACCGACTGGCCCGCACGGAGAAGTCGGTAATCAGTCGGGAATAACACCGGAGGGCTCTACCTAGGGTGCGGGTCACTCTCTCGCGCAATCAAATCAAACAATGAGGGGGTTGCTCTCCCTAAGACAAATTTTTAGGGTGAGTGTCTTTTAGGGTCAATAGTTTTATCCAGTCCCAATTTTATGATTTTTATTTTTAATATTTTTCAAATAGAAAACAAACGCCTAACGAATTTTTCGATTCTCCTGGTTATTTAGTCCAAAACAGGGGGGAGAAGTCGAAAAAGCCAATGCGCGATGAAATCAATGATGCATGCTGAGTTAGAAATGCGTACCTTGCCTCCAGCACTCTACATGCAAGTGATCCGCGCAGAATTTAAAGACAGAAAATTAAACTACCCTAAATGATGCAGCGGGAAAAACCGAGTCCTAGATCAACAATTTCTACTCGCAGAACCGTCTAATCGGTCACCGACCTCCAAGCCAAAGGGTCCGGTCTTGGCCCACCCCTCCTCTGCCCGACAAATCGGGGATAGGAGAAAGCGCTTTACAGGGTGAGCTGCGGCACGCAGGCTACGAAGGAGATGAGTCGATTATTTTTATTAATTGATTATTAGTGAGTCCAATTAGCACACTATAGGAACAGGCAAATAATTAAGTATGGGGACCCTACTAATTACGGCACAAGCAAGAGAAAATTTTAAGTCTAGGGGCTCGATGAAACCGCGTAAACACCGGAAAAGGCAGTAAAAAGAAAAGAAAACAAAGCTGCGTAAAAAGCCGCGAAAAAGTCCTAAGGATCCCCCGAGCACACCGGTGCTCGGCGAAACAGACCCGCTAAGTCCAGGAGTCTACAAGTGTCCAGTCTGAGTCCCTGTATTATTACAATAATAATAATCAAATAAAAGTAAAAAGTCTATCTAATCCTCTCCCACTCCACTCTCTCTTGCTCTCTCCTGCGGCTCCGTACAGAAGGGAGCCGCCTCCAAGTTCCTCGGTTGCACCGGCTTCTCGAAATCGGCCGCCTCGGTCCTCGGGCCCTCGCAAGAAAAAGAGATGAGTGGTCAGACCAATAAAAATAATCAAATAATAAGAAGAAAAATAAATGAAAGAAAATGAGGTTATAGAAGCAAAAATATAAAATAAAATAAACACTCAAATTAAAACAAAAACAAAAATAAAAGAAAAAGAAAATAAAAACAAAATAAAACAAAAATAAAATGTAAACAAAAGCCACGAAAAGCCGCAAAAACAAAAATGAAAATAAAATAAAGACTACTAAGCCGTGCTCCCCGGCAACGGCGCCATTCTGATGGCACGAAAGTCCGAGAGACTAAGGTAATCAGGTGCAAAAATGGTCGTTGCGACCTCAATCTCTCAGATGTGCCAATCAAGAAAAAAATCAGACCACTAATAATAGACAAAATCGATCAAAAACGCGAAAGCGGTCTCGCTATTGGATTAACCTGGTATAGCGACCAGGGTCGAACTCAAGGAGCACGGGTTGGCCTCTCAGCCTACGAAGTAGTAAAAAGGAATAAAATAAAAGAACAAAATATTTTTAGTGGTTTTTTAATTATTTTATATTTTTTTGGATTTTTAATGTATAAAGAAAATAAGAAAAACAAACAAACTCACACTTCAACAAATTATTAAATGCACTAAAAATCAGTCAAAAATGCTAACAAAAATGTTTTTATGTGTTTTATGATTTTTAGTGTTTTTTTGGTGAATTTTTGAGAATTTTCTGATATTTAGGGAATTTTCTAAATCAAAAAGTAGCTGAAATCAAAGGTACTGTCCAGCCGAGCTAAAACGGCTTAGATAAAATATCTAAAAGCGCTAAATTAGCTGGGAGGTAATTTTCCTGTAAAGAGAATAAATCAAGGAAAATTTAGGCACCTATTTTATTATTTTTGGATTTTTGGTTTAATTATTAGAATTTTTATAAGTTTTTAGGTGTTTTTCAATTTTTAGTGGTTTTCAGTAATGAAAAATAGCCAAAATTGGCTAGAAAATCAAACACAACAAAATGGACAGTAGAAAATTTTTTGTATAGACACTATTTAATATTTTTTTTGTGATTTTCAAAGTTAGACGGTAGCATAATTAAGTGTTTTTGAATTTTTAAAAATATCAAATGATATCAAAAATGTCCTCAAAAATCCTCGAAAATTTAACACCATGGCAGGAGCCATGTGTCCAATTTTCGTTGGATTTGGAGGTAATTTGCTATTTTATTCAAAAATAAAGAGATGGCACAGTGCACATGGACTGAAGTGCAAATACCCAAGAGTCTGGGGGGTCTGGTGCAATTTACCCAGCAAAACACGCGCCACGCGCGTGCCTGGGGCACTCAGGGACCCAAATGAAATGAAAATAAGTCCCGAGGACTTATTGGTAACAGGTACCAAAAGCCCAAGGGCTTATCTGCAAAATACCCACGAATATCACACACATGCTCAAATAAACCACGCACAGGGGTATAAGTGCAAATAAGTAAAAACTTTCATTTAACTAATAACATCCAGAACAACAGGGGCATACAGTGCAATTAACCCAAAGAAACCACGTGACGAAGACGTGTCAGACCATGTACATGGGTATAACGGTAAATAAAGGCAAGCACCAGGGTCTCTATGCAAATATCCCAAAACTTAAATAACTACTCTAATTAATTACAGGACTAAAAGCGAAATAAAATACTAAAGAGGGCCTAAGGGTAAATTACCCTTTATTACGCTGGCTGTTGGATGCGCGCCACGTGGAGGATCTGATGGTGGTGAACGATGGGCGCACCAGATCTCCCCTCCTCGGATCGAGCGGTGATGGTTGCTCCGGAGATGGGCGGCCCTGATGGAGTCTGGAGCGGGAGGAGTGATCGAACGGAAGAGGAAGGTCCTCGAAGAACAGACGATCGGCGAGGTTCGCCGGCTTGGTGGTATCGCTCCGAGGCTCCTCTGCTGCGCCTGAAGGTCGGAGAAGCTCCGCACTGGTGTCCTGCAGCTGGTGATAGGCTCCGATGATCCAGCCGAGCTCCGAGGAGCTCCGGCGAGGTCGGCGGAGCTGCGCCTCCTGGCCTGATGTCAAAAGGCCTCAGATGGCCTTCCTTTAACCTGCAAAGCTATCCAGGAGACTCGCGGGTCGAGGGCAAAGTGCCTCGACCCGGTTAGGCGAGGTGGCGGTGGCTGATGCGTCGAAATGGCGAGCTCCGGCGAAGGGGGTAGACGGAGGAGCTCGGCTCCCAGCTCCTGTGCGAGCTGGGTTGGATGGAGGGGTGAAGAAGGTGCGTCGGAAGGAGACGAAGGTGTCTGCGGGGTCCGATGATCGAATCTATCTATTGGATGGTCGGAATCGATGGAATGCGGCGGAGCGACGATTTGGGCGTAATCGGAAATTAAAGGAAAAGGCGGAGCGAAATGGATACCTGGATGGACGAGGAGACTGGGGAGGAGCTAAGGAAGCTCCTGGTAGTCGCCTCGAGGAGCGTCTCCCTCCGAGGCTCGGTGCTCACGCTGGTGGCGGAGCAACGGCGACGTAGCTCGCCGGATCAGTGGATACGCCTCCACACCTCGCTTCGACGGCGCCGGACGCAAGCTGTCACTCTCGCGAGTGCGCTGGAGCTTACAGGAGGTGGATACGAATGGCCAAAGATAGAGAAATGAGGTAGTGGAGCAACGGCTATATATGGCTAGGGGTCCGGCTAAGAGAGGTCCGGGCAAGCTTGGAAGCGCGCGAATCCCGAGGATGCGGCTCCGGTGAGGATGTCGGATGTGTCATTAAGGATTCGGACCCGGGGTTTAGGTGGTAGGCACTCGGGTTTAGCGGGGAAAAATCCGAGAAGTTGGGGACCCGCTAAGAACCCGAGTGGAGTGGTCCTGGGGGGTTAGTTGACCGGGCGGTCAACATCCCCAGGACCCAATAGAAACAGGCCACGTGGCTGGATTTTGAAGTTAAAATTAAGGGTAGCTAGGAGCCGATTTAGCAAAAACTCAAAACATGAAATATTTTTATTTATTTTTTCTATTTTTTGTGATTTTTAATTAATTTTTAGAAATAAAAATAAGGTACTTACACTATATGTACTATATAGGTATATGTACACTATTAGGGTTTTTAATTTTTGATTTTTAATTATTATTTTTATGCAATTTTATTCCTATTTTATATTTTAGTTATTTTCATTATAAAATAAGGAATAAAGAGGTATTTTTATTTTATTTTTATTATTTATATACATAGGTAAAATAAATACATATATACACTTATATACATGGTATATGTACAATCTATTTTTGTGTTTTTAATTTTGCTATTTTTATTTGATTTTTTTTGAATGTTTTTATTTTATTTATTTACACTATATAATATAGGATATTTACAAAAAATTATAAAAATTAATTTTATTTATTTATAAGGCTAAATAAATATGTAGATGAGTCTATGTACATGATGAAAGTGGTGTTTTTGTTCTTTTTGATTTTTCTCTTTTTATCTTGTTTTTATACTTATAAATATAGACACATATTTACAAGCCTATTTTTGATGAGGAAAATACCTTTATTTTATTTACATAAATATGTACACACATGAGCCCCTATCTCCCTCTACTTTGGCTTTTATGCGGTCAGGCCCATGCTGAGCCCTCCCTTGGGTTAGGTTGCTCAATATTTATTCTAAATATTTCCCTCTTTTTCTTTTTAATCTTTATTCTTTTATTTTTGCACAAAAACATACTAATTATAGGTTTTTACACAATGCATGCTTTTGGTAATTATTTCTATTTACACATATCTACATGCATTTGCAAAGGTTTTTGTAGCTAAAATATAAGAATAAAGAGTGATGAATGGGTATTCATCAGGAGGTCATATTTGTCTCCAAAGGACACAATTAAGTTCAATATGGGGTCTTAACTTTTAAGATATTAATGTGGCATTGAGGAACCCAAAGGATTTTTTTACATTTAGGAATATGAAGAGTCAAATGACACATGCAAATGTAAATAATTAATGGACCTATGTAGCCATTTAGACATTGGATTGGTATTTGATAGGGATGAAAACGGATACAGATATATCCGAATATCTACGTACAATATTCGAAAAAATATCGGACACGGATATCCGCATCCAAATATTAATCAAATACGAATCGGATATGGATTGCAAAATTTTTCAGATATGGATGCAGATAATGGCTTGAATATCCGGATCCGGATATCAGACTAAAACATTTAATATATTAATAAATATATTACAAGACACAACCCCATGTTATTATATTAGTAGTAGATATTATATAATACAATATATCAATGATATTAATAAACTTCCGTTTATTTGAAGATGGGCACGCACAAAAGTTAAAAAATCATATCCTCCTTTAGCTTCTGGTTAGAATGCATGTCACCTCGACGATCCCTTTTCTCAGGATGCAACTAATTTATATTTCGTTATCAATTTTTAAAATCATTGTAAACTTTGATTAAATATCAATTCGTATTCGTATGTGATAATTAATAGACTCGTGTTTGGATTCCATATTTATTGGATCCATATTTGGATTCACTCTTTCACTGGTTCATATTTGGATTATTTCTTTATTTAATCTGTATTCAGGTTCGCTCTTTATTCGATCCATATTCGTATTCGATAAATATCTGATTCGTACCATATTTTTAAGGATACAATTTCCTTAATGCATATCCGAATCATATCTGTATCCGTATTCGTATTCGATAAAAATAGAGCGAACAGTGCCGTCCCTGACATTTTATGGGCCCTAGGCAAAAGAGAAGAAAAGGTCCCCTATAAAAATAATTTATTTTTTAATTTGTAAATTTCTTATAAATAAAGTTCTTTAAATTCTAAAAAGAACTATATATGTTTATGATCAACGAGCATCAAACAATAAGTAATGAATTAAAATTATAAAAAAAAATAATTTCTACAATCGAAATAGATATGTATGGATATAATGCAACTCAAGGAACTACAAACAAAAGCTAAAGGGAAATAGCTAGCAAAAAAATGTACGGCATTGTTTTTTAAGTTGGGATTTTTGAGAATGTTCAAGCACAGAAGCACATATATCTACTGACTACAATAACAAAAAATGTTTAAAAATTAAGAATTTCATCTCTTAATGTCTATTTTCCATATCATATGAGCCGAAAAAATATGGTTAGAGAATAATAATATTCAAGCAAGAAGCACTAAATAATTAATACAATAAAAAATTAACATGATTTAAACATACAATAAAATAATAGTTATGAAAAAATAATCAAGTCATCAGTTTTTTATTTGACAGTGCGAATCAAAAAAATAATCGTGATTTGTGGATCTAAGGAAAAAATTACAATGCACAAATATAAAAAATATCATTAACTGAGACCGTGATTTGCGGGTGCTCAACAACAACAAGTCATAAATTGAAAGCAAGACAAATTGCAGCAATGGCAGAAATCGTAAATCACAAGATGAGGAGGTCATATTTGTCTCCAAAGGACATAATTAAGTTCATTATGGGGTCTTAACTTTTAAGATATTAATGTGGCATTGGGGAACCTAAAGGATTTTTTGACATTTAGGAATATGAAGAGTCAAATGACACATGCAAATGTAAATAATTAATGGACATGTGTAGCCATTTAGACATTGGATTGGTATTTGATAGGGATGAAAACGGATACAGATATATCCGAATATCTACGTACAGTATTCGAAAAAATATCGGACACGGATATCCGCATCCAAATATTAATCAAATACGAATCGGATATGGATTGCAAAATTTTTCGGATATGAATGCAGATAATGGCTTGAATATCCGGATCCGGATATCATACTAAAACATTTAATATATTAGTTAATATATTACAAGACACAACCCCATGTTATTATATTAGTAGTAGATATTATATAATACAATATATCAATGATATTAATAAACTTCCGTTTATTTGAAGATGGGCACGCACAAAAGTTACAAAATCATATCCTCCTTTAGCTTCTGGTTAGAATGCATGTCACCTCGACGATCCCTTTTCTCAGGATGCAACTTATTTATATTTCGTTATCAATTTTTAAAATCATTGTAAACTTTGATTAAATATCAATTCGTATTCGTATGTGATAATTAATAGACTCGTGTTTGGATTCCATATTTATTGGATCCATATTTGGATTCACTCTTTCACTGGTTCATATTTGGATTATTTCTTTATTTAATCTGTATTCAGGTTCTCTCTTTATTCGATCCATATTCATATTCAATAAATATCTGATTCGTACCATATTTTTAAGGATACAATTTCCTTAATGCATATCCGAATCATATCTGTATCCGTATTCATATTCGATAAAGATAGAGCGAATATGGATATAGAAATAGGCATATCTGATCCATATCCGATCCTTTTCATCTCTAGTATTTGAAATAAAAATAACATAAACTAACTATATGTAGACGATTTAAAAATGGGCCCCCAAAATTGCGGGGCCCTGGGCCATTGCACCCCGAGACGAGGCTCAGGGACGGCCCTGAGAGCGAATATGGATATAGAAATAAGCATATCTGATCCATATCCGATCGTTTTCATCTCTAGTATTTGAAATAAAAATAACATAAACTAACTATATGTAGACGATTTAAAAATGGGCCCCCAAAATTGCGGGGCCCTGGGCCATTGCACCCCGAGACGAGGCTCAGGGACGACCCTGCTACGACCTCCATCCAGACGAGGTCGTTTTTAGCAATTCTTTTACCGTTAAAAAACGACTATCTGGATGGAGGTCGTAAGATTCTCTGTTTCGCACGAAATTTTAATGACATAATATAGTAATATAGTGATGAAATTTCATGGAAGAAATTTTCAAAAAAAAATATAAAAAGCGGGCGAAATAGGGCGGGGGAGCCAAGTTAGCTCCCCCTAGGGGGCAGCCCCATTTAACCTATATACGAAATAACAATAAAGTAATATGAAGTTTTGTTCGAAAATCAGATATTTCAAAATAAGAAACTGAATAGTGTAACACTTCTTTGTTTGGTGACCCTTTAACTAAATTTTAGTATCAACTTTTCCAACCTTTGCAACAGAAAATGAGAGAAGAAGGGTACATCGGAGATGTGGCTGGTCGATGTCGTAAAGTTCAGCAATGCGGTGATCTCACCGAAATGCGATGGGGTTCACTCGAAAAGAACGAATGGTGGTAGAAAGCTAACAAGAGGACTGGTGTTGGAAAGTAGAGATAAGAGAAGTGTAATGTTTTTTTTTGAAAAAATCCCAATAACTTTCTATCATACCATTATTGCCTTTTATTAAATGGAATTTAATATTCCATTAGTTCTCTATCATTTATGTCCATAAAAATCCCAACACCTTACACCTCTCCAAATGTCACTTTCATTTCGCAAGTGAGAGAGACATGAGGAGAGAGAGAGAAAAAGAGGGAGAGAGATCTTACAGGATGACCTTCTTCATCGTAGGAGACGACGATGAAGGATCGGAGGAGGAGGAGAACACGCAGATCCGTGACTAGAAGGAGGCACAGAGAGAGCTGCGCGTTGGACCAAAGATATATATAGGTTTAGGATTCTGTATAAACAAAGATCAACATTCAAAATATGAATCATCAACGCATACTTTTTTATTTTTAAGAACGATACCTATGAACAATGACTACATCCAATATACGAAGTTTAAATGTATAAGTTGGATTTTCTTTTATATCACAAATGTATTTCGGTCTATATCAAAGTAAAAACCCAATGCCAATGGAATGTTTTTTTATCAGTCATCCATTGTTGATACAATCGTAGCACGATTGCGTCAATAGAGATCGATACCGATTTCTTCGTGTGAGAATTGTTCTGTAATCAATATCATAGTCTACTTTTATTATTGTTGTTTCGTTGTGCAAGTATAACCAAACTGTATGTTGACCTCATGTATATGGTGATCCTTGACCTATTGCCATAACAAGTTTGTGTCTAAAATTATGGAGAGAGAGGGGGGTTCTATGATGATTGATATTTTTATTTGAAAAAAATGAACAAATTTTAAACAAACCCGTATGATCTCTCACTCACGCTGCCTTGCTCGTGGATGGTGGCTGTAGATTATGGAACATCCATATTAGATTAGTAAAATTGATTACGGTATCAGAATAATTATTAAGAAGTTGGTTTTGCTGACAATATAACTTGAGGAACTTTGTTGTCATTAGTTATTATTTTAATGCACATAGATTATAATAACTTTGTAAATTAGATTTACAGTTTATATTGGGAGTAGAAAAACGTTGAAATGTAAAATAAACACTACTTGTTGAATATATGAATTTGGGTAATTCAAGAATGAGGTTATTTAGTTAATAAAAAAATGTGAAAGATAACTTTTCTGGAAAGAAAAAAAGATCTACTATATGTAATAAATAGCATGGCAAATACGCGTTAGAACATATATAAGAAAACTGCAATTATGGGTAAGAATTAGTACTCATGTTATTGTTATGATATATAGATCTAAAAACATGAAGCATACTATTGATAAGAGATATTTTAATAACATTAAACAAGATTAAGGCACATACTCATAAAGAGTCACATGGACGACCGCAAGGGGTCGTGTTAGCCCAGCGACAGCACCACAAGGGACGTATGGTTTCAAGGAACCATAGAGGCAAAAGCTAAGTCCTCTACAGTTGTACCTACACTGTCTTGTTATCGCCGCAAGGTGATGAATCTATGACTCATCACCTTTATTCTTTTATTTTAGCTAAAATCCTTGGTAAAATGCATGTAAATAATCACTAATTCCAATTAATTATCATGCTAACCATAAATATTAATATTATATATTCAATACTTATTTTATCCAAAATAAAATAATAAAAAAATAAAAATAAAAGAAAAGAAAAGAAGGTTGTAGATATAAAATATATATAGACTGATCCTAACCCCTAGATCAGGTCAATATTGACTAGGTCCAAAAAATAAATAAGTAGGGGGAGATAAGGATCCTGACATAAAAAAATATCAAGAAAATCAAGATCAAAAATATAATTTATCCATTTTCCACCTTGTAAATATTTCACCTATTTTATTTTTCACTTAGAAAATACCAAACCAAAATACTTCTTTTACAAAAGTTATTTATAAAAATATATATTATTTTATAAAAATATCAGAAAAATTAATCAACACAAAAATAAAATATTATAATAAACCCAAAAAGCCGCAAAAGTCGACTTTCGACGTTCATAACTATTTATAGAAAAATCCAAACGGACCAAACTCACATTTAAACTTCATTTTATACTTAATACTATTTATTAAAAATATCAACAAAATAATAGAATAAAACGGGTGAGTTTTGACGTTTGGGCCCCGTTGTCTATATGTACTATATGTAGAAATTTCCCATATTTTTAATTAATTAACTGTAAATCCGATTAACTTAATTTCTTTTTTAAAATTCTTTAAAAATATATAGAAAAATATAAAAATATAACTTAAGTCAAAATGCCAATAAACCCGAAGTCACGAAGCCGTTACCTAAATTTTCTGGATTTCATAACCCGACCGTATGAAATCCGAATTGGGCAAACTCAATCTTAAAATTTATATTATTTAATTATCTAAAAATGACATTCATTTTCCTAAAATCGGATTTAGTATGCAAAATGTGGGTTACGTGACTTTATTGCTATATAATGTACAATGTATATGAATATTACTTGATATATGTGATGACCGACAATTTCATGATCCGGGTAAAGGTAAAAATACGGGTCGTTGCAACCCGAACCTCGAAGCTCAGTCAACAAGAAAAGAATACCACCAAATAAAGAAAATCAAACACAAATCTCAAATAGCGGTCTTGTTATTTTATTTAACCTGGTATAACGACTAGGGTCGAACTCAAGGAGCACGGATTGGCTCGAGGCCTGCGAAGTAGTCTAAAATCAAAAATAAAATAAAACAAATATTTTTGGTGGATTTTATGGGTTTTTAAAATTTTTTGTTATTTTTAATTATAAAGAAAATGTAAAAGAAAATGAAAAAGGCACAATCAAGGAATTATTCAACACATCAAAACATGTCAAAAATTGAAAAAAAAATATTTTTGAGTTTTATGAATTTTCAAGTGTTTTTGGTAATTTTCTCATATTTTTATAATTTTTAATGAATTTTATAAAAATAAAAGAAGGGATAAAAATAAAAGCTACTGTGCAGCCAGATTTGAAAGGCTATTTAAAAATATACAAATAGCCTCTAAAAATCTAGCAACAATTTTTATGAAAACTACAAATAAAACCCTAAATACAGGAAAAGAAATTATATTTTTTTATTTTTTTAGATTTTTTAATGATTTTATGGACTTTTTAGGTTTTTTAGGTGTTTTATATATCAAAAAGCCAAAAAAATTGCACAAAAAATAAAAAGGCAACAAAACAATCAAAATTATTTTTTTAGAATTTTTGAGTACTTTTTATAATTTTAGTCGATTTTTAAATTGAAATAGTAGCAAAAATGAGGGTTTTTGAATTTTTAAAAATAGGAAATCAAAACAAAATTGTCTCAGAAAATCACTAAAATATTTACACAGTGGCAGGGGCCGCGTTTCCAAATTTCAAGAGATTTGGAATTGATTTGATATTTTATTCAACCAATAAAAAGGACACAAAACACAAGGACCTAAGTGTAAAGAAAATAAGTTCCAGGGCCGAAATGATAACACGTGTAAAAAGAATAGGGCCAAATCTGCAAAAATCCCAAATCCCACGAGTCTGGCACGTGATTCACACTTAGAGAGGCATAAATGTCATTCTTATTTATAAAAGATCAAACCATATCATCCATAAAGTTCGGGAGGAAAAGTATAAATGACCCATAAAACACGTGCCAAACCACGTGAGCTACATTCACAGGGGCTAAATTGCAAATAAAAGAAAGTTGAGGTCCAAAGTGCAAATTATCCAAATTAAAAACAACTACGACAACTAATTACATGACTAAAAAGTAAATGCTAAAGAAGGAAGGGCCTAAGTGAAATTTACCCTTATTATTAAGATCCGACTATCGAGAGAGGTCCACTCATGATTGGACGGTGGTGGATGGTTGGTACCCCTTCGACGGTCAACGTCCTGGATCAGATCCTCAGATGGATCGGACGGCTACGAGCCTCCCGCAGATGAATGGCTGAGATCAGAACTGGCGGATGAGCTCGTCGGACGACGGAGAAGCTCCCTGGAAGAACTGGTCACCGGCGAAGTTCGTCCGGCCAATATGCGCGCTAGGGGGCTCCTCCGAGGCTACTCTGAGAGGGAAAACGAAACCGGTGACGGTCCGCAGCTAATGGGATACTCCGATGAGGTCGGGAGGTCCTGGAGGACCCTAGCGACGTCAAGGAACCTATAGCTCTGTGCTTCTTTTGTTGGGTCTCCAGATGAGGCTCATTTGCCTTCAATCCTGCATAGAACGAACACTGGGTCGAGGGCAAAATGCCTCGACCCGGTTACGGGCGAAGTGGGTGAACGGGGGAGGCGGAGCGTGGCTCTCCGGCGAGCGGCGATGGAGGAGAGCCGATGTCCCTATTCCTGGGCGAACTAGGGGGAATGGATGGGTGGAGAACATGGAGAGAAGTCTCACGAAGTTGAAGGTGCGGTCAGAAGGGGAAATGAATGATCGGAGCGTACGGGATGGTCCGGTGAACGTTGGTGGTCGGAATTCGAAAAATCGAAATCTACGGCAGGCTAGGTGCTATTGAATCAACCTTATGGTCGAAGACGTCCCTGCTGGTGATGCTGGGTCTCCTGGTGTCTTTGCCTTGATGGAGCGACGCCTCCAGAGGCTCGAGCTTGCCGGCGGCGGAGCACGGCGATATGTGTCGTTGGATCTGAGGCTAACCTCCTCGTTCCTTGCTGCAACAGTCCCTCACACTCACTGTCACTCAAGGTGAGGGAATGGAGGTCCTGGGAGCCGAAGGCAATGGCTGGAGATGCGTGAAATGGTGGCTCTAGGTCAGGTCTTATACGAGTGAAGATCCGAGAAGATGGGGATCGGGCGCGCATTCCAAGGAGCGGATCCCTAAAAGAGAAGGCACGCGAGGATCACAGATCGCTCTTTGGCAATCGGAGCCTTGGCTTTGAGAAGATGGAGGTCGGATCGATTCGGGAATATTTGGAGAAATCGGGTCAGAACCGAGTCCAAGTGAGAAGTGGTCCGGGGGGGCAGTTAACCGGGGGTCAACGTTCCCCCATGGTCCAATCAGAATTCAGGGATTGGAAATTATTTATAAATTAAATTAAAAATAGCGAATGATTATATTAAAAATATTTTTAAAATGAAAAATTTTTACTATTTTTCAAAAAAATTTTAGTAATATTTATTTATTTTTTTGAAAAATAAATTAAAGTATATACATAATATAATATTACATACAGGTATAAAATACATATGTATTTTATGCTTTTATTTTTAACTTCTTATTTTTGTATAAATACTCCAATTTTATATTTTATTTATTTATAACATAAAATATAGAGTATAAAATAATTTTTATTTGGTTTTTAATATTTATGTACAAGGGTGAAATAAATAGGTCTTGGTACATATATAGATTGCATGTATAATATGAAGAGAGAGAAATTATTTATTTTTTTATTTTCTTTTTTCTCATTTTTATTTTATTTTTATAAATATATAAAAAATAAGAGAAACACATTTTTATTTTTATTCTTATGAAAATAAAATATATACATAAGAGAGGGTTTTACACAAGGTTGAGTTACCCTATCTCTCTCTACGTATTTTATTTGGCGATCAGGCCCATATTGGGCCCTCTCTTGGGTTCAGGTCACTCAATATTTATTCTAAATATTTCCCTCTTTTTCTTTATTTCTTTATTCTTTTATTTTTACACAAAAACATGTTAATTATTGATAATTACACAAGCATGCTTATTTAATAACTTATTGCATTTACAAGTATCTACATGGTGTTTTGCAAAGATTTTTAGCTAAAATAAAAGAATAAAGAGTGATGAATGAGGATTCATCACCCTCCCATACTTTACTTTTGCTAGTCCCTTAGCAAACACTTATTTGAAAAATAAGTGAAAAAGAAAAGAAAAGAAAAAGAAGGGAAAAAGAATGAATCAATGCTGATTATTAAACTTGTCTTCATTAAATTGAAGTATGGAGCTTAGTCAGATCTTTGGATTATTAATTTGTCAGAATCTTATTTGGACTTAGGTTTAAAACTTAACAGCCTCTAAGTTCCACTAATCTATAGTCAAGACTCCTCAACAACCCAGATCAGAACATGTCTACATACACAAACCCTGAAGACCATGAATCTTTCCTCGTACTGTGTAAGTGAGGTATAACTCTCCACCTCAGAAGTAGCAAAGTGACAACCCTCCCCAACAAGGTAACACTAATACCCTAGTATGGCAGCTCTTTCCTCGAGTAGCGGAGTATTCCCTTCTAAGTTCAAGTTCAACCGGCTCAAGAAGAGGGAAAGAAGAGAATGGAGCATGGCCAGTGTAGCCATGTATCCTTGGGAGCTCAACTAGTGTAGCTAAGTCTTCCTGCTACACGCTTCATGAGATGGAACATGGATACCATAAGCTTTGCTTTATTGCACTATATACACTCCGGTGGGATTATCATTTTCTCTCGGACCCATCACTTTTTTGGAGTTATTCTTTTCTTTTTGCATTTTTTTGATGTGCATATATACAACATATCTACATGTGCAGCATATGTACATAAGGAGTTTTTCCTCTTGAGCCAGTAGACTATCCCTATTTTGAAGCTTTATTGCAACCCACAACTCCTGTCGTTAGACCTCACGGCAACCAGACCAAGTTGAGACACACTTCCTTCACTAGAAGAAGAAGAGAGGTTCCGCCTAGAATGACTACCCTCATATGCTACCCCAAGTCAAAGAAGACTGCCTCCTTACCACCTCATCCGTGGAGAGCTCGGTGTAAAGTGATGGTCCAAGTAAAGCCATTGTCTGTAAGAGTCATGTGTGCATTGTTAAGTGTTCTACTTAGGCTCATCGAGATGACATATGATCATAGCCTAGTGGACTCAAAGAATTAAGTCACCATGGACCTGAAAAGTCTCAAGCCTAAGCCTATAAGGTTCCTCTTAGAATTAGGTGGATTAAGATATTAACCAAGCTCCATTTTTCAATTTAATTCCAAGCTAGTTTAAATGTCAACTATAATTTAGGAAAAACTATACAAGTATTTACAAAGATGCAATTTTTACAAAATTTTACAAATGTGCAAAATTTTTGGAAAATGTTTGAAAACATGGATGTATGCATGAATGCAAGTTTTGCAAAATATTTACACACATTTACACAAGGTTTTTGCAAACTTTAAGTTTTTCAAAACATTTTACAAAAATTTTGTACTATATATATAATTTTGATATCAAAATATTTACAAACTATTTACACAAAAGATTTTTACAAACATTTTTACAAAAATAATTTTGTACAACTGTTTGTGCAGAAAAGAATTTTATTAATAGGGAAAATTTTTAATTTTATGGATTTTAAGGGTTTTTAGCCATTTTTATTTATTAACACACTCACATAAAGTACGAGTTATGGCTAAAGTATATACGAAATATATACAATACCCCCTATACATAGCTCGAACAATGTCCTCAGAGTGAATCAAGAGCGATGAAGAAGACATAACTCGTACTTAGTATAGGGAAGTGAAGAGAAAGGCTATATACAAAGAAAAATGAAAGAATGGAACTGAAAAGGATCTCGGGGCTTCCCCCTATACTTAGGATCAAGTAATCCTAGGTATAGCAGGATGTACACAAAGGGAAATCCGAGTGGAGATTGTACATGGTCTACCTCCCCTATACTTAGGGTAAAATATCCCTAAGTATATGCAGCAAAATAGAGGTAGAAACGAATCAAAAGGAACTCAAAAGTCTCACCCCCTATACTTAGGGTAAAGTGCACCCTATGTATAGCATAATCAAAGATGCAAATGGGGTGTTGGACTGAAGAATAGTGTGATATAGACAACTGGATCTATACAAGTCGGGAGAACAGTGATAATCACGCGTGAGATGCAATAGTTGTAAGTCAAGAGACCACATCTCACGCAAAGTGAATAGGGGCAACGTCAACGACCAACGACTCATGATCTAGATATGACTTGAGATGCTGCCCGTTAACACGAAAGATACTCTCAGATGACAACTCAGATATGTCGATGCTTCCATTGTCGTGTACCTTTCTGACTAGATATGGTCCCTTCCATTTGCTCTGTAGCTTCCTGGAAATAAACGAAGCCTGGCATCGAATAGCCATACTCGCTGTCCTGGCTCAAACTGCTTGTGGCTGATATGAAAATAATGCCACTCCTTCACTCTCTCCTTATACTGAAGGCTGCTCGAAAAGGCTGTATCACAAACCTCCTCCAGGGCTGCTAACTGCCCTCCTCTGATCTCCTACACTCACTAGATCCATAAGAATATCTTTGACTGCCCAAAGTGACCTATGTCTCAGCTTAACAGGTAAATGGCAGGGCTTGCCATAAACGAGGCAAAAGGGAGATGTACCCAAAGGTGTCTTGAAGGATGTCTGATATGCCCATAAGACCGAGTCTAAAAGCTGTGACCAATCCTTTTGATCAGGGCGGACGACCTTCTGCAGAATAGTCTTGATCTCCCTGTTCGATACTTCAGCAAGACCATTGGTCTGAGATGAAACAGGTGTGGCTACTCGATGGTCTATGCTGAACTCGTTAGCTAGGGCCTTTACCTTGTCGTTGACGAAATGAGACCCCCCCGTCAGATATCAAAACTCTAGGAACCCCGAACCGTGAAATGATATTCTTCCTAAAAAATCTGCAAACAGTCCTAGCATCTGCAGTTTGGGCGGGGATGGCCTCAACCCAACGACTAACATAATCCACATCCAACAGAATGTACTCGAATCCCTGACTCTTAAGGAATGGACCCATGAAATCGATGCCCCATGCGTCAAAAACTTCACAGAAGTGAATGGGATGCATCGGCATCATATCACGTTGGCCACAAGTGCCCATCCTCTGACAGTCAGTACACCTCTTCACGAACTCATCAGAGTCCTTAAAGAGAGTAGGCCACCATAGGCCGGATTGGAGCACTTTCTGTACCGTTCTCCTCCCAGAGTGATGTCCTCCTGCCTCAAGCTTGTGGCAGTAAGTGAGGACGCTGTGGTGCTCCTCTGAGGAATGCACCTACGCCAGACACTATCCCCTCCTTCATGATAAAGGATGGGATCCTCCCAATGATAGAACTTGGCCTTCACGAGGAAGGTCTCAAGTCGCTGCTTGGGCCAATCTTGTGAACTTTCTTGGCAACACGATAGTTCACAATATCGGCATACCACGGGAGAGAGACGATAGCAAGGATCGCCTCATCTGGGAAGGTCTCACAAATAGGCTCAGTCTTCTCAGAATCCTCAAGAAACTCCAATCGAGAGAGATGATCCGCCAACACATTCTTGACTCCGGGCTTATCCTTAATCTCTATGTCAAACTCCTGGAGTAGAAGGATCCATCTGGTCAATCTAGCTTTGGCATCCTTCTTTGACATAAGGTACCTGATGGCGGTATGATCTATATAAAAGGTCACCTTATATCCAATGATGTAAGATCTGAACTTATCTAGGGCGAAAACTACAGCTAGCATCTCCTTCTCAGTGAAGATATAGTTCCGTTGAGCGGCATCCAAAGTCCGGCTAGCGTAGTGAATAGCAAAGGGGACTCCATCCCTCCTCTGTCCTAGCACGGCCCCTACGGAAAAATCGGAGGCATCCGTCATGATCTGAATGGGAGAGACCAATCAGGCGGCTGGAGGACAAGAGCCTCTACAACTAGACTCTTGATAGTCTCAAATGATGCTAGATACTTATCATCCACAATGAACTCGGTGTCTTTCGTTAGCAGATCAGTCAACGTCGGGCAATACTGCTGAAATCATGTATGAATCATCGGTAGAAACCTACGTGCCCCAGAAAAGACCGTAACTGCCGCAAGTTGGACGGTGGACTGAGTTTCCTAATGATATCCACCTTGGCCGGATCAACCTCCATGCCCCTGTTGGAGATGATATGGCCAAGCACAGTCCCTAGAGTCACCATGAAGTGACTCTTCTCCCATGAAAGCACAAGGTGAACCTCAATGCATCGTTGAAGGACGTGGTCTAAGCAGTCAAGACAAGCATCGAACCCGTCGCTGTAGACTGAAAAGTTTTCCATGAAGACCTCCAAGCACTCCCCCACCATGTCCGAAAAGATGACAACATACACCTCTGGAATGTTGCCGGGGCGTTACACAATCCAAAGGGCATCCGTCTGAAAGCATATGTCCCAAAGGGACAGGTGAAGGTAGTCTTGTCCTGGTCTTCGGGTACAATGGCCACCTGATTGTATCCAGAGTACCCGACCAAGAAACAGTAATGGCTCTTTCCTGCCGGCCTCTCTATAATCTGATCAACAAAAGGTAGCGGGAAATGATCCTTCTTGGTGGCCTGTTTCAGTCGTCTGTAGTCCACACAGACCCGCCAAGAAGTGGGTACACGGGTAGCGATCTCCTCTCCAAACTCACTAACAATTGTGGTGATGCTAGTCTTCTTGAGCACCACATGCAATGGACTGACCCACTTGGGAGTCGGAGATGGGGTAGATAAAATCGGTGCTCCACCATTTCGAGATCTCCTTCATGACAACATCTCGAAGGTTCGGGTTCAGCCGCTGTTTGAACTCACGCGATGGCTTCGTGTCCTCCTCGATATAGATATGGTGGGAGCACATGGCCGGACTTATTCCTTGGAGATCGGCTACGCTCCATACAATCGCCTTATAGTTCTTTTCAAAAACCCCCATCAGACAGGATTCCTGCTCTCCAATCAAAATCCGCTGAGATAATGACTGGGTACATCTCATGCTCACCCACAAGGAACCTATACTTCAGTGATGAAGGCAAAGTCTTAGCTCTGGACAACTCGGTGCTGGCGGATCTGGCCTTTGAAATGTCTGAATGATGCGACCAAATCTGCATGGGAGAATGAGAACTCTCGCTCACAATCTGAATCTAGTGAAGGCTGCTCTGCTGGTGTGTCTCTACTCTGCACGGATCATGCTCCACCCTAGCTGTAGGCTCTGTGGAAGTCAGACAAGGAATCAAGTCATCAAACTCTGGCCCAATCTCTATCTGACTCCCAGGGATCTATATCAGTATCACAAGAAAAATCTGCCTCACGATCGGGAACCGGCTCTGCTTCCTGAGAGGTATCCTGGACCAAGAATGTGCTCTCCAAGCTCTCCTCTGCTGGCGTCTATGCATCAACGAACTCTGAAGGTGAGAGGATGGCCTGTGCTGCTGGATCTGCCCAAACTGCCTCGTCATCTGCAATCACAAAATCACAGTCCTGGTGGATGTCTCGCCCTACCTCTATCATCTACTCTGAATCTGAATGCGGCTCTGAGCAAGTGGAATATTTGGCTCTAGTCTCCTCGATCGTCTCTATTTGTATACTCTCGCCCTCAACGTGAAAGTATACCTTCCCGCTATCATGATCGGACACTGCCTTGGCTGTGGCCAAGAACGGGCGTCCTAAAATGATGGGGTATCAGTCACGGACTCAGGATCTCCATGTCACACACAACGAAGTCCACAGGGGAATTTCAGGCCCTGAATCGTGACGACAACGTCCTTTAGCAACCCCTTCGGCCTCTTGACAGATCGGTCAGCAAACTGAAGGACCGTCCTTCTCTGTCGTAGAGGGCCTAACTCGAAGCGATCGAGTAAGGCTGCCGGAAGTAGGTTGATCGAAGACCCACTGTCTAATAGAGTACGATCGAACCTCTGCTCTTGAATATGCATCTGACATACAAGGCTCCTGCATCTGGCCTCTTGGCTGGCAGACGGTTCTGGATCACAAAGCATGTGGCGCAAGTGAGCACATGGATCTCTGACTGATGGTTCTGCCTCTTCCTCCAAACATGGTCCTGTCTCTGAGAGATCTCTGGAAGAGAGGTATGTGCTCCAAGGCCTCCTGTAGAGTCAACTGTATGTGAAATTGATCCATCATTTGCTGGCTGAACTCTAACTGGTGGGACTTTTTCTGATTTTCTTTTTTAGACCCCTTAGCCAAGCAAAGTGCTTGGGGAAAGGGGATGGCTGGGTCCTTCTCAAATGAAGGATTAGGATCAGGTCTGGGCTGCTCAGACAAGTCAGAATCCACACATACATCATCAATCAACATAGGTGGATCCGAAAATAACAAACCCTTTCCCTTTATTCACAGAAGTGTCCTGAGGTACATCAATGAATGAAAAACAACAAGACTAGCTGAACTGGAAATGGTGGCCTCATCACCACCCTCGGCATCTGTACTAGCGGCATCAGTACCGCACTCTGGCTCAACAACTGATATGGTGGCATCAGTACCACCTCCTCCATCTGGTGAAGCGACAGCCTCAGTACCGTCGGTTGGATCAACGTCCGCGGTGGCATCATCACCAGTGTCATCATCATGTGTATGAGCAGCATCAGCACCACTCTCCTCTTCGTCTGGTGCTCCTGAAGTGGCATGGGGTCATCGCTCAGACGAGGCGCCGCCTCTGGCATCCTACCGCTCCTAAGTGTAACAAAATCAACATTAAACATATATGCAGTAATATCTCCAAGGGAATCACTAGGAGTGGTGGTCTCTGTGAACTCTACCTGCTTAGACTTCCTCTTGAGGTCGTTCGTGTTCGGCTCGATCTGGGATGGCATGGCGGCCTTCCCCTTCACGATCTCTCTCCTCTCCTGTCTGAACTCATCCATCTCCCGTTGGAAGATATCCTGCTGATCGGAGATGAGGCGGGCTAGGTCGTCTAAGACTGGGTTCTCATAGGAGGGCCCCTAAGAACCTGACGGGTGGCCTCGCTGGTAATGAGGTTGCTACTGCTGGTGAGAGAGATAAGGTGGTGTGAGTGATACTGCTGAGGCTTCTGAGGCTGTCTCCAAGATTATCCCTGCTGATAGGGACGAAGACCATGCTGCTGGTGATTCTGCTGTGGCTGGTGGTGTGACGGGAACTGGGGCTGCTGCTGGTGACTATCTCGCTGCTGGCCGTACTGGCCACCCTGAACCGGAGGCTGCTGTTGGGAACTGGTGCCTCCGGCTGACCAACAGAATCCGGGATGGTTTCATCGGATAGCGGGCTGGGGTCGGTCATACCATATCCCGTTGACATCCATCAACTGCTCCTGCTCGTAGGTGGGTGGGGGGAGTACTGCCAGGGGCTGGTCAGGCTGATACACCACCATCTGGCTGTCCTGAGATGGTGGAGGCTGAAGATACTGCTGCTGCGGCTGCTGCTGATACGGCTCCGCCTGAACATGATGGACCTGTCGGTACTAGGCGGAGGGCTGGGTACTGCTGCTACTGCTGCTGCCTGGGTCTGCCCGTGACCTAAGATGGGGCTGAGAAGCCGTATGGGCCGCCTGGAGACACGATCTGTATCTTTAGGTCACTCAACGTCTGTGCCATCTGATCTATCTGTCTCATACCCTGGCACTGCTTCTTCTCGATCAACTCGATCCGGTCCATCTTCTCGCTAATAATGCCCATGTCTGCGGCTGTCGACTCCGCCTGTGCTGCTGCCGCTGATGAAGTAGAGGGACCGGCATCAACCCGTGCTATCCTATGATAGGACACAACCTGTGGCTGGGGCTTCCCCTGTGTATAGAGGCGGGTCTGAGACATGACAGTATAGTTCTCGGCCATCTCCTCGTAGATGGCCCAGACCCGATCCTCATCTTTGGCGAAATACGATCCTCCATAAGATGCATTCATCAACCCCTGCAGCTCGGGTGTAAATCCGCAGAAAAACTTTGAACTAGGTTCGGCTTCGTGATATCATGGTGGGGGCATCGATATGTAAGCTCCCTGAAGCGATCCCATGCCTCGTGAAACTGCTCGTTGGGGAGCTTGGAAAAGTTGCTCATCAGGACCCTCACTGCATTGGTCCGACCGAGTGGGTAATACTTGTTGAAGTACTCATTTCAAAGCTGCTCCGATGTCATCACAAATCTCCCTAAATGCTTCAGCCAGTTGGCTGCTCTATCAACGAGGGAGAAGGGAAATGCCATCATCTTGATGGTGTCCTCATCCACCTGGAGATCATGGACGGTGCTGCAGATCATCTCGAACTCCTGGAGATGAAGATGTGGATCTTCGGTGGCGAGTCTGTAAAAGTGGGGAAGCAACTGAATTGTTTGTGGCGGGAACTTGAAGTCTCCCGCTATGGCCAGCAACACAATCCATCTGTGGGTTAGAGTTGCACCAGGGTTGTGCAACTCTCATCGTGCGGGCTCCTGCTGCTGGCTGAGCTGGCTATACTGGCTACTCTCCCTCAGGTATGTCTCCTCCACCGGGTCTGTGCTGCTCGCGATCTAATCTCATCTGCTCCATCTCACGGCGCATCTCCACCATGAAAGCTCCCTGTCGTGTATCTGTCTCTGCATCGTCTCCAAGGAATCTATCAGGGTGTTGTTGATCGCACCCTGGTCCAAAACAAATGTCTGCTCGGCTCTGGGTCCCTCAGTGCAGTCCTCGCTACTAGCCATGGTCTCTGCAAAGGCAAAAGACCCATACTCAGGTGCCGAAATATCATCTAAATGCTGCTCTCTCTGATCGGGCACCTCAGGACTAATAGTAGAAGGGTGGTCGGGGGGGGGGGGGGGGGACAGGATGGAAGCGAACTCGGGTTCGGAGAGCAGGTCTCGGCTCTCACGAACCAACCTAGATGAGCGGGCCGGAGTGCTCGAAAGCGGTGCAACCAGAGGCTGCCTAAGGGATCTCTGACCCATCATCTTGATCGTGGCGAGTCAGGCGGATGAGATCTGGAAAGCAAACAGGATGGTCAAGCAATACCCCAAATTCACCAACACAACACGAGCTAATGACCATAAGAGTTCGGTCTTTTACCTTGTCTTTTTTTATTTTGGTGATAAGACAGTCTATCAGAGCGATTAGGGAGTTGTTAGGAATCCAACGCCCCCAGGAGACTGTCCCGATCCCAAACTAGATCTTTTCCAGCTAGTACGAGCCGCGGACCGTTTACCGGCTACCCGATCAGCTCGCTCTGTTAAGGATACCCGCGGCCCGCTTTACCGGAGACTGAAGCGATCCTCACTGGAGAACGACTAGCACAGAAGCAGTAGTCTGAAGAGGGGTCAGATGTGCCTCTAGCCTAGGGTGCAGGTCACTTTCTCGCCCAATCAAACCATCCAATGAGAGGATTACTCTCCCAATACAAGAATGTTTTGAGGTGGTTTTTAAATCCAGTTTGCTTTAGCAGTCCAAATTTTATGCTTTCTCTTTTTAGGTATTTTTCAAATAAAAACAATCGCCTAATGAGTTTTTTGGTTTCTCTTGATTTTATTAAGGCCAAGAAAACAGGGGGAAGAAGACGAAAAAGCCGATGCGTAAAGAAATCAATGATGCATGCTGAGTAAGAATGTGATGAATACCCATTCATCACTCTTTATTCTTTTATTTTAGCTACAAAACCTATGCAAAACACATGTAGATAGTTGTAAATAGCAATGATTGTCAAATAACATGCATTGTGTAAATATGCATTATTAGCATGTTTTTGTGCATAAATAAAACAATAAAGAAATAAAAGAAAAAGAGGGAGATATTTAGAATAAATATTGAGCGACCTAATCCCAAGGGAGGGCTCAGCATGGGCCTGACCGTAAAAAGAACCCAAGTAGAGAGAGATAGGGAAGCTCATGTGTGGTATATATACCTATAAATAAATAAAAATTATTTTCCTCTTATTCAAAATAAAATTGGGTGTATATTTATAAGTATATATTTGTAAATATTAAATTAAAGTAAAATTAGGAAAAACAAAAATAAAAATAAATAAAAATTCCATCTTCATTGTCTATATACACCATGTACATAGAACCACATACATATTTTTTCCCATATAAATAAATAAATAAAAATCCAATAAAAATATTTTCTCATTCTACATTTCATGGTGTAAATAAATAAAATAAAAATCATAAAAACAAAAATAAAATAAAAAGAAATAAAAATCAAAATCAAAATCAACATTGTAATATACCATGTAAATAAATGTATATACCTATTTATTTACTCTATGTAAATAATTAATAAAAATAAAATAAAAATACCATATTATTCCAAATTTTATCCAATAAATAAATAAAATATAAAATTGGAGTAAATTGTATAAAATAAAAAATCAAAAATAAAAAATCAAAAATACATATTGTATATACCTATATATAATAATACTATATTGTACATACAATATTTTTATTTCAAAAAAAATAATAATAATCACAAAAAATAGTTTAAAAATAAATAAACAATTTTCATGTTTTAAGTTTTTCGAAAATAAGTCATTTATTATTTTTATTTAATTTCCAAATATTTAATAAAATCTGAATTCTCATTGGTCCACGGGGGATTGTTGACCCCCGGTCAACTCTCCCCCGTGGACCTCTTTCCCGCGGATCTAGTTATCGACCCGATTTCTCCCCATTTTCCTTGCTTGATCCGACCACCAAATCCTTAAACCCCGGGTCCTAATCCTTCCTCTTGCATCCGAGACCCACGCCCGACATGTTGCCTAGGGGGTCCGTGCTTCACCAAGCCGGGCCCGACGCCATCTTCTCGGACCTGCAAGAGTATGTATCTCCAGCTCCACCGCACGATTCATGCCATCTTTGGCGTAGCTTCTTCCACCCAGGACCTCCACCCGATTCCCTCGAGTGACAGCATTGGATTGGCGTGTTGCAGAGAGGAGGAGGAGCTTCCCGTCACTGATCCGGCGACATCTCACCGCCGTACGCCGCCCAGAGCAGCGCCCGAGCCTCGGGCCTCCGACGACCCTTGAGGAGACGACCAGAGCTCCGCGAGCTCATCCCCAGTCGATATCCTTTCCGATTTCGCACAAATCCACCCGTCACCGTCGTTCATCGATTACTCCCGCACCGTTCATCGTTTCAATCATCCGACCCGACCATCACACTCACGAGACCCCTCTCCATCTTCTTCACCCACTCGCCCACCTTGGCTCGCCACGGAGCCAAGGCTCGACCTCCTTCGCTGTCGCCTCGTCGGAGGTCCTCGCCGCACCTCATCCAATCACCTTCGCCACCTCTAACCAGGTCGAGGCAGTTTGCCCTCGACCCAGGATTCCTCTAGTGCCATTTTGCAGGTCGAAGGGGCCTCATCTAAAGGTCCGACGTTCGAGCACAGAGACCCAGCTCCGCCTGCCTCGCCGAAGCTCCTCGGAGCTTCCCAGCGTCATCGGACGAGCCCACCATCTGCGGGAGGCCGTGACGAGTCCGTTCCACATCTTTGCAGCCTCCGAGGAGGTCCAGCGCACCCATGTGGCTCCGGCGAAGTTTGTCGGAGTCTTGTTCTTCGAGGATCCTCCGTAGCCGTTGGATCAACCCGTTGCTCCAGACGTTCTCCCAACCATCCATCTGAGGAGTTGCACCGACCGTCAATCCTTCTAGGGCTTGATCCCAGCCGTCAGATCCAGCGAGGGGTGCCCTTGATCCAGAGCGTCAGATCAACCACGTGGCACACCCCCGTCCTTCGGATAATAAGGGGTAATTTACCCGTAGGCCCCTCTTGTTTTTGCTTTTATTAGTTAGTCTTGTAAATATAGAATATAGTTCTTTTTATTTTGGTAAAATTGCAGTATGGACCTTTATGTTTAATTTAATTGCATTATAGTCCCTGTTTGTGTGTGCCACGTGCATCGACACGTGAGACATGGTGAAATTGCAATATATACCTTGTAGTTCTTGTTTGTTCTTGTTTACATGTTTTATAATAGAAATTGAATTTCAGTCCTTCCGTGCCTGGTCCACGTGCGTTGCGTGTGTTTTCTTGGACATTTTGCACTTTGGGCCCTGGACTTTTATGTCGTGTTATTGATTGGCCCCTGGACTTAGTTTTTATTACATTTAGGTCCCTATGAACTCTGCCTCTTTGTTTGATTTAAATAAAATATCAAATCAAGTCAAAATTTCGTGAAAATTGGATACGTGGCTCCTGCCACTATGTAAAATTTTCACTAAAAATTTGGTACATTTTTTAGGCTTTTTAGTATTTCTAAAAATTCAAAAACAGCCATTTTTGCCTCTATTCAGATTATAAAATCATAAAAAAATATTAAAACCCTTTTAAAAATTTAAAAAAAAAACCAGTTTTGTTTATTTTTGTGTATTTGAATTTCTGAGCATTTTTTACTATTTTTGTATTTATAAAAAGCTTAAAAATTAAAAAACTCTTAAAAACTCATAAAAATTTAAATAAAATCATAGAAAATTCAAAAATTCATAAACTCTTCTTCTAATTTTCCTTTTTGTTTCTACTTTTCATAAAAAATACTCCAGGCTCTTCCAGGACCATTTTATATTTTAATTTGGTCCTCCAAGCCTGACTGGACAGTTTTCTTTTGTTTCTATCTTCTTTTATTTTTGGAAAATTCCATAAAAAATATAAAAATCTCAAAAATTCACCAAAAACATAAAAAACATATAAAACATAAAAATATTTTTGTTTGAATTTTTGGACCATTTTTTAGTATTTAAATAATTGGTTGAAGTTGCTTATATTTGTCTTTTTATTATTTTCCTTATTATTGAAAATCCAAAAAAAATATAAAAGAAATTAAAAACCACCAAAAAATATTTGTTTTTATTTTTCTCTTTTTAGACTACTTTGTAGGCTGCGAGACCAACTCGTGCTCCCTGAGTCCGACCCTGGGTGCTACACCAGACTAATCTCATAGCTAGGGCCACTATTTTGGTTTTCTTTGATTTTATCTGCTTGATTGGTGGTCTGTCCCTCATTTTTCTGGATTGACTGAGATATCTCCGCGATCCGGGTCGCAACGACCCTAGTTCTATTTTATTCACCCGAGTCTCGATCATTTTTCAGCACATCAGAATGGCGTCGTTGTCGAGGAGCACGGCTTAGTAGTTGTATTTTCTCGGTTTTTGTTTTCTTTTGATTTTCGCGGCTTTCCGCGGCTTTTTCTTCGTCCGTGGCTTTTCGCGGCTTTTTGTCTTTTCTTTTATTTTTCATTTTTTTCTTTTATTTTCTTTATTTTTGTTTTTGGTTGTTTTGCTTGTTTACTTTTATTTCACAATTTTGCACATATACCCTGTTTTATTTGATCTGCTTTATTTACTTGGCTTGACACACTTTGTTATTTGCTTGCGAGGGCCCAAGGATCAAGGTGGCTCTTCTCGAAGAGCCGGCGCAACCGCGACAATCGGAGGCGGCTCCCTTCTGCATGGAGCCGCAGGAGAGCGCGAGGAGGAAGCAGAGTACGGGCGTAGTGTAGTGTTAGCTTAGTTTTATTTCCTGCTCATTTGAACTATTGTTGTAATAATATAAGGACAGGACACTCACTCAGACAGGACATTTAGACTCTCAGGGTCTGTTTCGCCAAGCACGGGTGTGCTCGGGGGACCCCTCGGTTTTTCACGGTTTTTACGTAGCTTTCTACAGTTTATTTCCTGCCTTTCTTTTTCTCACGGATTTCTGCCCCTAGCCTTAGGATTTTTGCTTGACTGTGACGTAAATAAATAGGATCCAAACACCTTAATAACCTTGCGCTGGTAGGATTAATTGGACCAAAATAAAAAAAAGATTAATAAAAAGACTTTTTGGCCACCTGAGGGGTCACGCGCCGCTAGAGGTCGTATACAGTGCTGGTAGGACTTGTTGTGGCAGGTACCGATCGGCATCCGAGACCGGACACCGACCCCTCTTGATTGACCACATAGCCATTGTTCTGTCGAGTAGAACTGCTTGCTTAGGGCTCGTATTTCCGCCTGCATCATTTAGGTAGTTTTATTCCTATCTTTAAATTCTGCATGGATCATTTTGCATGTAGACTGCTGGAGTCAGGTATGCATTTCTTACTCTGCATGCATCATTGATTTCTCACGCATCGGCTTTTTCGACTTCTCCCCCTGATTTTTGGACTTAAATAACCAGGAGAACTGAAAAATTCATTAGGCGTTTGTTTTTATTTGAAAAATATCTAAAAAATTCAAACCATAAAATTGGGACTGTTAACTCTATATGACCCTAAAAGACACTCACCCGAAACAACTTGTCTTGGGGGAGAGAATCCCCCTCCTTGTCTGGTTTGCATGTGCGAGAGAGTGACCTGCACCCTAGGATAGAGCCACAACTGGACCTCCTTCAAACTACTGCTTCTGGGCTAGTCATTCTCTAGTGAGGATTGCTCTGGTCTCCGATAAAGCGGGTCGCGATATCCTTAACAGAGCGAGCCGATCGGGTAGCCGGTAAATGGTCCGTGGCTTGTACTGGCTGGGAAAGATCTAGTTCGGGATCATGCCAGTCTCCTCAGGGAACTGGATTCCCAACAGGTCACGTAATCGCTCTGCTATCTTGACTTGATCACCTAATAAAAACTGACAAGATAATTGACTGAACTCTTACGGTCTTCAGCTCGCGTTGAGTAGGTGAATCAGGGGTTTGCTTGCTGATCATATTTGTTTCCAGATCCCATCCGCCCGGCTTGCCAGATCAAGATGATGGGCAGAAGGTCCCTTAGGCAGCCTCTGGCTGCACCGCTTTCGAGCTCTTCTGCCCGCTCATCTCGGTTGGTTCATGAGAGCCGAGACCCGCTCTCCGAACCCGAGTTCGACTCCACCCTGTTCCCCCTCGACCCCCCTTCTTCTTCTTCTGAGATGCCAATGCCAGATGAGAGACCGCAGACTGATTTATCGGCACCTGAGTTTGGGTCTTTTGCCTTTGCAGAGACCATGGTCGGCAGCAGTGACGACCGCACCATAGGTCCCCAGCAGACATTCATCATGGGCCAGGGTGCGATCAACTCCACCCTGATCGCCTCCTTAGAGACAGTGCAGTAGCAGTTGAGGGATCAAGAAGCTTTCATGATAGAGATGAGGCGTGAGATGGAGCAGTTGAGAGCTGACAGCGAGCAGCGCGGGCCAGGAGACGGGCCGAGGAGACCCGATGATGCAGCCGCAGCCGCAGCAGCCGCAACCGCAACAGCAGCTGCCGCAGCAGCGACAGCACCGGACCAGCCGAGATCGATGCAGGAGTTACACAACCCCAGATCGACTTTGACGCACCGTTGGGTCATTCTTCCAGCCATCGTGGGGGACTTCAAGTTCCCCCCGAACACTTTGCAGCTCCTCCCCCAGTTCAATGGGCTCGCCACTGAGGAGCCCCATCTCCACCTTCAGGAGTTTCTGATGATCTATAGCACAGTCCACGACCGTCAGGTGGACGAGGATACAATTTGGATGATTACCTTCCCCTTCTCACTAGCAGACAGAGCAGCCACCTGGCTGAAGCATCTGGGGAAGTTTGTCTACACCTGGGAGCAGCTCCGCACCGATTACTTGAACAAGTAATACCCACTCGGGCGGACGAATGCCGCGAGGACCCTGATCAGCAACTTCTCCATGCTCCCCAATGAGCAATTCCACGAGGCATGGGAAAGGCTCAGAGAGTTGACAGATAGATGCCCGCACCATGAGATATCAAAGCCGAACCTTGTTCACAGCTTCTTCTGCGGGCTGACACCAGAGCTACAGGGCTTGGTGAATGCTTCTTGTGGTGGGTCCTACTTCTCCAAGGACGAGGATCAGATCTGGGCCATCTACGAGGAGATGGCCGAGAACTACACGGTGATTTCCCAGACCTGCCTCCACACACAGGGACGACCCCAGCCACATACCGTGCAGTACCAGAGGATCGCACGGGTTGACTTCGGTCCATCCACTTCGTCAGCGACAGCAGCACAGGCTGAGTCCACAGCCGCCGACATGGGTATCATCAGCGAGAAGCTGGAACGGATGGAAATCATAGAGAAGAAGCAGTGCCAGGGCATCACGTAGATGGAGCAGATGGCACAGACACTGAGTGACCTGAAGACATAGCTCATGTGTCTCCAGGAGGCACAGACGGCTTCCCAGCCCCGTCTTCAGGCACGAGGCGATCCGAGTAGCACCGGCAGCTCGTCCCAGCACTCCAGCCACCAGCAGCCTAGACAGGTTCACCTTGTACAGGCAGAGCCGTACCAGCAGCCGCAGCCTTCCTATCAGTCACCACCATCTCCAGACACACAGATGGTGGTCTACCAGTTGGATCAGCCTATGGCCATACTCCTACCATCCACCTATGATCAGGAGCCATTGATGGACGTCAACGGGATTTGGTACGACCGCCCCCAGCCCAGTATCCGATGAGATCATCCTGGATTCCGTTGGTCAGCCGGAGGTGACAATTCCCAACAACAGCCTCAGGTTCAGGGTGGCCAGTACGGCCATCAGAGAGATCACCAGCAGCAGCAACCCCCAATGTACCAGCAGCAGCAGCAGTCATCCCAGTATGGTCCTCGTCCCTATCAACAGGGACATTCTTGGAGGCGAGATCGGCCTCAACAGTAGCAGTATCATCCCCAGTCATACCCCTCTCACCCGCAGCACCAACAGCAGCAGCCTCACTACCAGCGAGGCCACCCGTCAGGTTCTCATGGGCCATTCTATGAGAACCCCGCCTTAGATGACATAGCCCGTCTCCTTACTGATCAGCAGGCTACTTTCAGACGGGAGATGGATGAGTTCCGCCAGGAGATGCGGGAGATTGTGAGAGGGAAGGCCGCCATCCCTGCCCAGATCGAGTCGAATCCAAAAAACCTCAAGAGGAAGTCTGAGCAGGTAGATTTCACGGAGTATGCCACTCCGAGTGATTCCTTTGGTGATATGTCTGCCTATCTTTTTGATACTGACTTTGTCACACTTAGGAGCGGTAGGATGCCAGCATGCGGTGCCTCGTCTGAGCGACACCCCGAGGCCACTTCCAGAGCACCAGACGAAGAGGAGGAGCGCGGTACTGAGGCCGCGAGAGATGATGATGGTGATAATGATGCCACCATGGATGCTGATCCCACCTGCGGTACTGAGGCCGTCGTTTCACCAGATGGAGGAGGTGGTACTAATGCCACCAGTGTTGCCGAGCCAGAGTGCGGTGCTGATGCCGCAAGCCGACCAGCCGAGGGTGGGGCTGATGCCACCATTTTCACTTCTGAGAGTCCTGTAGTCTTTCCTTCTGTTCATGTATCTCAAGACACTTCTGTCAATAAAGTAAAGGGTTTGTTTTCTTCTGATCCATCTGTGGTGCTTGATGTATGTGTGGATTTTGTCGTCGAGCAGCCTAGACCCTCTTCAAGTCCTTCATCTGAGAAGGACCCTGTGATCCCCTTCCCTAGAGCACTTCACATGGGAAAGGGGAAGAAAATAGAAATCCAAAAAAGAGGCAGCAGGAAGAGTTCAGCCAGCAGATGATCGACCGCTTCCACATTCAGCTGACTCTTCAGGAGGCTTTGCAGCACATTCCTCTACTCCAGAGATCACTCAGAGACAGGACCACAGTTAGGAGGAAGAGGAGGAACCACCAGTCTGAGATCCATGTGATGACCAGAGCAACTTGTTTCACGATTCAGAACCGTTTACCGGCCAAGAGGCTAGATTCAGGAGCCCCATATGTCAGATGCCATATCAGAGAGCAGAGGTTCGACCACACTCTATTAGACAGTGGTTCATCGATCAACCTACTTCCGGCAGCCCTTCTCGACCGCTTCGAGTTGGGCACTCCACGACAGAGTAGGACAGTCCTTCAGTTTGCTGATCAATCTGTCAAGAGGCCGAAGGGGTTGCTGAGGGATGTTGTCGTCACGATTCAGGGCCTGTAATTCCCTGTGGACTTCGTTGTGTTGGACATGGAGATCCCTGAATTAGTGACCGATACCCCCATCATTCTAGGTTGCCCGTTCTTGGCCACAGCCAAGGCAGTGATCGACCATGATAGCGGGAAGGTATACTTTCGCGTCGAGGGCGAAAGTGTACAAATAGAGACGGTCGAGGATATCAGAGTCAGATATTCAGCATGCTCAGAGACTACTTCCGATACAGAGCAGATGACAGAGGCAGGGCTAGACATCCACCAGGATTGTGACTCTATGATCACAGATGATGAGGCAGTTTGGGCAGATCCCAACGCACAGACCATCCTCTCACCTTCAGACTCCGCTGATGCAAAGATGCCAGCAGAGGAGAGCTTGGAGAGCGCATTCCTGGTCTAGGATACTTTTCAGTCGGCAGAGCCGGTTCTTGACCGTGAGACAGATTTGTTGTATGATGATGATACAGATCCCTCGAAGTCAGATTTTGATTGGGCAGAGTTTGATGATTTCATACCAGATCTGACTTCCACTGAGCCTACAGCTAGGGAGGAGGTAGATGCATGATGAATACTCATTCATCACTCTTTATTCTTATATTTTAGCTACAAAAACCTTTGCAAATGCATGTATATGTTTGTAAATACAAATAATTACCAAAGAGCATGCATAGTGCAAAAACTAATAATTAGCATGTTTTTGTGCAAAAATAAAAGAATAAAGAATGAAAAAGAAAAAGAGGGAAATATTTAGAATAAATATTGAGCAACCAAATCCCAAGGGAGGGCTCAGCATGGGCCTAACTGCATAAAGGCCAAAGTAGAGAGAGATAGGGAGCTCATGTGTGTAAATATACCTGTAAATATAATAGAAATATTTTCCTCTAAAAATAGAATAAAATGGACTTGTATATATTTGAATATATTTGAAAATACAAAATCAAAATAAAAAGAGAAAAATTGAAAAGAAAATAAAAATATTCTTTGTACATATTCACCATGTACAAACAACCACCTCTATATTTATTTCACCTTATAAATAAATAAAATAAATACCTAAAAATTTGTATATATTCTATCTTTTATGGTGTAAATAAATAAAATAAAAACCATAAAAACAAAAATAAAATAAAAAGAACAAAATTAAAAGCCAAAAAGAACATTGTACATATACCATGTATATATATGTATATATCTAATTATTTACCCCTTGTACATAAATAATAAAAATAAAACAAAAATACCTTTTTATTCCTAATTTTATGCTATAAATAAATAAAATATAAAAGGGGAATAAAAATGTACAAAAATAATTAATTAAAAAATCAAAAATAAAAAACCTACATTGTATATATACCTATATATAGCACTATAGTGTACATACCCTATTTTTATTTTGAAAAATTAATTAAAAATCACCAAAAAATAGAGAAAAATAAAATAAACATTTTTTATGTTTTAAGTTTTTCCTAATTCAGCCTCTTATTATTTTATTTTGAATTTGTAAATATTTATGAGTTGGCGGGCTCTGATTGGTTCACGGGGGACGTTGACCCCCCGGTCAACTCCCCCCTTTGGACCACAGACCCGCAGATCCTCTTCCCAGACCCGTTTTCTCCCAATTATCCCCCCTTGACCCGATCACCATTCCGCCAAATCACGGGTCCTAATTACTCCCCAGTTATCCGGGAACCTCGCCCGACACCTTGCCTAGGGGTCCGTGCTTCACCAAGCCGGACTCGGCCCTTTCTTCCCGGACCTTCCATCGTATATAGTCCGAGCTCTGCCTCCTTGTTCACTCATCTTTGGCTCATCCATTCTCCACCCAAGGACCTCCATCGCCTCCGCAAGAGTGACAGCTCGCTTCCAGTGGTGTCGCAACGAGGAAGGAGTGGAGGACCATCGATCTGGCAGCTACGCGCCGCCGTGCGCCGCCTGGAGGTGACGCTCGAGCCTCGGGCACCGACGGCCTTTGAGGCAAGGACCTGGAGCATCCCCAGCTCCTCCACAGTCGACAGCATCCAGTAGGTAGCCGTTCTTCTTCTTCTATTTCTCGAATTTTCATTTTCCCCAAAATCACTCCGTCACCGTCGAGCTTAAATTCCGACCACCCTCGCCTTCGTCCCGATCATCAGAATAGCTCATCATCTCCGCCTTCCCTCCGTGCACATTCTCCACCCACTCGCTCAACCCAGCTCGCATAGGAGCTGGGATTGGGGCTCCTCCACCGTCACCTCGCCGGAGCCCCTTCGCCCCGCCGCACCGACCATCTTCACCACCCCTAACCAGGTCGAGGCACTTTGCCCTCGACCAAGGAGTGTGTTGCGCAACTTTGCAGGTTGTGAGGAGCCCATCTGAGGGCTTCGTCCATTCGAGCAGCCACTCCTCCTCCACCAGTGCCGCCGGAGCTCTCCAGAGCTCCTCGTCACCATCGGAGGGAACCATTAGACGCGGGAGGCCAAGGCGATTCTCCTCCGATCTTCAGCAGCCTCCGAGGAGGTCTCTTGCACCCACACGAGCCTGGCGAAACTCGCCGGCGTCCAGTTCATCGAGGACCCTCCCCTACCGTCCGATCGACCTCCAGCTCCAGTTCAGATCTCAGACGTCCATTGGAGGAGCTGCCAGCACCGTCAGATCCTTGGAGGAGTGATCACGACCGTCGACTCAGCGAGGTTCATCCACAGTGTACCAGCACCGTCAGATCAGCCACGTGGTGAGCCCAGCCATCGATCTGACCCGAGGACCCTTCGTTGAGGCGCCACCTCCCCTGACCGTTGGATCTCCACGTGGCGCTCATCCGTCCCTCATATATAATAAGGGGTAAATTTCTTGTAGGCCCCCTGTTTGTTTCTTTTAATAGTTAGTCCTGTAAATATCGCATTTAGTTGTTTTTATTTTGGTACATTTGCACTTAGGACCTCGTACTGTAGTTTATTTGCTTTTATGCCCCTGTGTGTAGTGGGACACGTGCTTCGACACATGCTTTTGTGGGTTAATTGCATGTATGGTCTTTATGTTTCAGGGTGTTAATGAATGAGTTTATACTTTTAATATTTGCAGAAATACCCCTGTGAATGGTTTAATTGTGCATGTGCGTTATATTAGTGGGTAATTTACACTGAAGCCCCTGGACTTTTAGTACATGTTTCTAAATAGTCTAGGAACTTTAGTTTTCTTGCAAATAGGTCCCTGAGTGCCCAGGTCACGCGCCTCGCGCGTGATTTCGTGGAGAAATTGCACCGGACCCCCTTGACTTTCTACTAATTGCGTATAGGTCCTTGTGCACTGTACCCTTGTTTTTATTTTTAATAAAATAGCAAATTAACTCCAAATTCAATGAAAATTGGATACATGGCTCCTGCCATAGTGTAAAATTTTTTCTAATTTTTGGAGACATTTTTTATACTTTTTTATATTTTTAAAAATTCAAAAAGAAGCATTTTTGTTAATGTCTAACTTTGAAATTCACAAAAAATATTAAAACACCTCTAAAAATTACAAAAATTATATAATGTTTGTTTTGCCTTGTTTGATTTTCTGACCAATTATGGTCATTTTTCACTTTATAAAACCGATAAAAATTACAAAACCCCTAAAAAACCATAAAAAGTCTAATAAATAAAAGAAAAATCAAAAATTAATAATTCTGGTGCCTAAAATTTTCTTGTATTTCCTACTATATAGGAAAATTACCTTCAGACCTTGATAGGGCCATTTTGCATTTTAAATTGGCCCTCCAAGTCTGACTTGATAGTACCTTGGTTTTTCTTCCTTGTTTGATTTTTATAAAATTCTCTAAAAATCAGAAAATTACCAAAAATTAACCAAAAACAGTAAAAACTCTAAAAACATAAAAACATTTTTTTTATTTTTTGGATGATTTTTGAGTAGGTAAATAATTGTTTGGAGTTGGTTGCTTGTTTTCCTTATTTCCTTTATTAATTAAAAATCCAAAAAAATATAAAAAATTTAAAAATCCACAAAAAGACTCTTCTTTTGTTTTAATCTTTTTTAGACTACTTCGTAGGCTGCGAGGCCATTACGTGCTCCTTGTGTTCGACCCTGGTCGCTATACCAGGTTAATATAATAGCGAGACCGCTACTTGAGTTTTCTTTGATTTTTGCCTTTGTTTGGTGGTCTGATTTTTCTCGATCGACCACGCTTGGTGACTTGGGTCGCAACGACCCTTGATTACCTTTACTCGAGTTGCCAGGCATGTTCATAAGAATGGCACCGTTGCCGGGGAGCACGGCTTAGTAGTCGTCTTATTTTTCATTTTTATTTTCTTTTCTTTTTCTTTTTCGCGTCTTTCCGCGGCTTTTTCTGAGCCCGCGGCTTTTCGCGGCTTTTTGTTTTTCCTTTATTTTTGTTTTATTTTATTTTCTTTTCTTTTATTTTATTTTTGTTTTTGTTTGATTTTGCTTGTTTATTTTGTTTGCCATTTTTGTACATATACCCCTGCTTAGTTTCCTGCTTTTATTTGATTATTTTATTTTGGTCTATGACACTCTATTTCTTTATTGCGAGGGACCAAGGACCGAGGCGGCGACTCTCAAGAAGCCGGCGCAACTGCGGGATTCGGAGGTGGCTCCCTTCTGCACAGAGCCGCAGGAGAGCATGAGAGAGTAGCTGAGTGGGAGAGGTTTATATTAGCTTAGACTTTTATTCATTTGATTTGTTGTAATAATACATGGACTGCGGATGTGGACTTGGACACTTTCTCGGGTCTGTTTCGTCGAGCACCGGTGTGCTTGGGGGACCCATTAGTTAGTCGGCTTTTTTGCGGCTTTCTTCACGGTTGTTGTTTTTCGCTACCTTTTTCGGTTTCACGCGGTTTTCTCGAGCCCCTAGCTTTAGGAATTTCTGTTTGATTGTGCCGTACTGAGTAGGATCCAAACACCTAATAGACTGCTTGTGCCTATAGTTCGTTTAATTGGACCTACTAATAAAATATTAATAAAAATAGATGATTCATTTCCTTCGAGCCTACGTGCCGCAGCCTGCCCTGCCAAGCGCTGCTTCTTAACCCGATTTGTCGGGAGGAGGAGGGGTAGACCGAGACCGTACTCTTTGGATAGGAGGCTAGTGACCAGCTAGACGCTTCTTTCGAGTAGAAGTTGCCTGCTTAGGACTCGGTTTTTCCGCTGCACCATTTAGGTAGTTTCTTTTCTGTCTTTAAATTCTGCGCGGATCATATTGCATGTAGAGAGCTGGAGACAGGTACGCATTTCTTACTCTACATGCATCATTAATTTCATCGCGCATCGGCTTTTTCGTCTTCTCCCCCTGTTTTTGACTTAATAACCAGGAGAATCGAAAAATTCGTTAAGCGTTTTTGCTTTTATTGAAAAAAACCTAAAAAGAAAAAAACAATAAAATTGGGACTGCTAAAACTATTGACCCTAAAAGACACCTCATTTAAAAACTTGTCTTGGGGAGAGCAACCCCCTCATTGTTTGGTTTGATTATGTGAGAGAGTGACCCGAACACTAGGTAGAGCCCTTCGGTACTATTCTCGATTGATTACCGACTACTTCTGTGCGGGACAACCGGTTGGGAAAGTATCGGGTATCCCAGCAGGTCACGTAATCGCTCTGATATCTTGATTGTTCACCAAATCAAAATTGACAAGATAAATTGACCGAGCCTTTACGGTCTTCAACTCGCGTTGCGTTGGTGAACTTGGGGGTTTGCTTGTGATCATAGTTTCTCCAGATCTCATCCGCCTTACTCGCCACATCAAGATGATGGGCAAACGATCTCTTAGGCAACCTCTGGATGCACTGCTTTCGGGCGCTTCTACCCATTCATCTAGGTTGGTTCGCGAGAGCCAAGACCAGCTCTCCGAACCCGAGTATGATTCCACCATGTTCCCCCTCGACCCCCTTTCTTTATGTTCCGAGAGGCCAGTGCCAGAGGAGAGACTTTCAGATTTTTCGGCACCTGAGTATGGATTGTTTGATTTTGCAGAGACCATGACCAGCATTTCTGATGATCGCAGTAGAAGTCCACAACCCAAGCATTTTGTTCTGGACCAGGGTGCGATCAACTCCACCCTGATCGCCTCCCTCGAGACAGTGCATCAGCAGTTGAGGGATCAGGGAGCTTTCATGCTAGATATGAGGCGAGAGATGGAGCATATGAGAGCAGAGCAAGAGCAGCAGAGAGACGGGCCGAGAGTCCCAGATGATGCAGCAGCAGCAGCCGCAGCAGCCGCTGCCGCAACGGCAGCCGCCGCGGCAGGAGCAGGAGACCCACCGAGACCGATGCAGGAGTTGCACAACCCCGGATCGACCCTGATGCATCACTGGGTTGTTTTACCAGCCATCATGGGGGACTTCAAGTTCCCCCCCAACACCTTGCAGCTCCTCCCCCGTTTCCATGGGCTCGCCACCGAGGTGCCCCATCTCCACCTCCAGGAGTTTCTCATGATTTGCAGTACTGTCCACGACCGTCAGGTGGACCAGGACATGATACGGATGATTGCCTTCCCCTTCTCTTTGGCAGACAGAGCAACTACCTGGCTGAAACATCTGGGGAAGTTTGTCTACATTTGGGAGCAGCTCCACACTGAGTACTTGCATAAGTACTACCCACTCGGGCGGACCAATGTCGCGAGAGCCCTGATCAGCAACTTCTTTATGCTCCCCAACGAGCAGTTCCATGAGGCATGGGAGAGGTTCAGAGAGCTGACTGACAGATGCCCGCACCACGACATTTCCAAGCCGAACCTCGTGCAGAGCTTTTTCAGCGGGCTGACACCAGAGCTTCAGGTCTTGGTGAATGCTTCTTGTGGCGGATCTTACTTCGCCAAGGATCACGACCAGGTCTGGGCCATCTATGAGGAGATGGTTGTGAACTACATGGTAATGTCCCAGACTCGGTTATACACTCAGGGAAGACCCCAGTAGCCACAACCCGTGCAGTACCAGAGGATAGCACGGGTCAACGCCGGTCCTTCCAGTTCGTCCGCGGTAGCAGCAACACATGCCGAGTCATCAGCCGCGGACATGGGGATCATCAGCGAGAAGTTGGACCGGATGGAGATTATCGAGAAGAAGTAGTGCCAGGGCATCACTCAGATGGAGCAGATGGCACAGACTTTGAGTGACCTGAAGACACAGCTCATGTGTCTCCAGGAGGCACAAACGGCTTCCCAGCCTCGTCTTCAGGCACAAGGCGATCCCGGCAGCAGCATCAGCTTGTCCCAACGCTCCAGCTCTCACCAGCAGCCTAGACAGGTCCACCTTGTACATGCGGAGCCGTACCAGCAGCCGCAGCCCACCTACCAGTCACCACCATCTCCAGACTTGCAGATGGTGGTATACCAACCGGATCAGCCTCTGGCAGTACTCCCGCCACCCCAGTACGATACAGAGCCGTTGATGGATGTCAACGGGATTTGGTATGACCTGGTATCCGACGAGACCATCCCGGATTCCGTTGGGGGACCGGAGGTGCCCAGCCCCAGCAGCAGCCATCAGGTCAGGGTGGCTAATACAGCCATCAGAGAGATCACCAGCCGTAGCAGTAGCAGCCCCCAGTGTACCCACCACAGCAGCAGCAGTCGTCACAGTATGGTCCTCGTCCCTGTCAGCAGGGATAGTCTTGGAGGCGAGATCAGCCTCATCAACAGCAGCAGCATTACCCGTACCCCTCTCAGCCACAGCACCAGTTCCTGCAACCTCCCTACCAGAGAGGCTACCCGTCAGGCTCTCATGGGCCACCCAACGAGAGCTCCACCTTGGATGATATAGCCCGCCTTCTCACAGATCAACAGACTACCTTTCGACGGGAGATGGACAAGTTCCACCAGGAGATGCAGGACATCGTGAGAGGGAAGGCCGCCATCCCTGCCCAGATTGAGCCGAACCCCAACAGCCTGAAGAGGAAATCTATGCAGGTATCTTACACTGAGTATGCCACTCCTAGTGTTACATTTGATGATATGTCTGCAGACCTTTTTGATGCTGATTTTGTCACACTTAGGAGCGGTAGGATGCCAGCAGGCGGCGCCTCGTCTGAGCTACATCATGATGATACACCCAGAGCGCCCGACGAGGAGGAGGAGAGCGATACTGAGGCTGCTAGAGATGATGACGGTGGTACTGATGCCATCAAGGATGCTGATTCCACCGGCGGTACTGAGGCCGCCATTTCACCTGTTGGAGGAGGTGGTACTGAGGCCACCCCTGATGCCGAGCTAGAGCGCGGTACTGAGGCCGCGAGTCTTCCAGTCGATCCAGCCGATGGTGGTGCAGAGGCCACCCATGCTTCTGTTGAGAGACCTGTAGTTTTTCCTACTTCTGATGTATCTCGGAACACTGTTGTGAATAAAGGAAAGGGTTTGATTTTTTCTGGTCCCACTGTGGTGCATGATGTATGTGTGGATCCGGCCGTCGAGCCGTCCAGACCCTTTCCTAGTCATTCATCTGAGAAGGACCCTGTGATCCCCTTCCCTAGAGCCCTTCAGATGGGGAAGGGGAAGAAAAAAGAAAATCCAAAAAAGAGAGACCAGGAAGAGTTCAGCCAGCAGATGATAGATCGGTTTCACATACAGCTGACTCTTCAGGAGGCTTTGCAGCACATCCCCCTTCTTCAGCATTCCCTTAGAGACAGGACCACGGTCAGGAGGAAGAGGAGGAACCACCACTCAGAGATCCATGTGCTGACGAAAGCCACGTGTTTCACGATCCAGAACCATCTGCCGGCCAAGAGGCCAGATTCAGGAGCCCCTTATGTCAGATGCCACATTAGAGAGTAGAGGTTCGACCATACTCTATTAGATAGCAGATTGTCGATCAACCTACTTCCGGCAGCCCTTCTCGACCGCTTCGAGTTGGGTACTCTTAGACAGAGCAGGACAGTCCTTCAGTTTGCTGATCGATCTGTCAAGAGGCCGAAGGGGTTGTTGCGAGACGTTGTCGTCACGATTCAGGGCCTGCAATTCCCTGTGGACTTCGTAGTTTTGGACATGGAGATCCCTGATTCAGTGACCGATACCCCCATCATTCTCGGACGTCCGTTCTTGGCCACAGCCAAGGCGGTGACTGATCATGATAGCGGGAAGGTATACTTTCGCGTCGAGGGCGAAAGTGTACAAATAGAGACGGTCGAGGACAACAGAGCCAGAGAGAGAGCATTCTCAGAGACCACTTCAGATACAGAGCAGATGATAGATGCCGGGCTAGACATCCACCAAGACTGTGACTTTGTGATCACAGACGATGAGGCAGTTTGGGCAGACCCAGCAGCACATGCCATCCTCTCATTTTCAGATTCCGCTGATGCAGAGACGACAGCAGAGGAGAGCTTGGAGAGCACAATTCTGGTCCAAGATACTTCTGAGGCAGCAGAGCCGGTTCTCGACCGCGACACTGATTTTTGTGATGATGGTGGTACTGATGCAACCTTAGATGATACAGATCCCTCAGAGTCAGAGTTTGATTGGGCAGATTGTGAGTATTTCATGCCAGACCTGATTTCCACTGAGACTACAGTTGAGGAGGAGGTAGATGCCGAGCAGAGCAGAGACAGTCCATCAGGGCAGCCTTCTCCAATTTCTAAGATTGACAGAGAGTTTCAGTTCTCCCATGCAGATTTGGCAGCGTTTACGCAGACTTTTCAGAGGCCAGATCCACCAGCACCCAGCTGTCCAGAGCTGAAGCCGCTCCCTACTTCGCTGAAGTACAGATTCCTTGCGGGTGAGCCTGAGATGTACCCAGTCATTATCTCTGTCGATCTGACTGGAGAGCAAGAATCCCGTCTGATGGGGGTTCTTGAAAAGAACCGCAAGGCTATTGGATGGAGCGTAGCATATCTCCAGGGGATAAGTCCGGCCATGTGCTCCCACCATATCTATCTCGAGGATGAGGCAAAGCCGTCGCGTGAGTTCCAGCGGCGGCTGAATCCGAATCTTAGAGAGGTTGTCATGAATGAGATATCGAAATAGTGGAGCGCCGATTTTATCTACCCCGACTCCGACTCCAAGTGGGTCAGCCCTTTGCATGTGGGCCCAAGAAGACGGGCATCACTACAGTGATTAGCGAGTCTGGAGAGGAGATTGCTACACGAGTACCCACTTCTTGGCGGGTCTGCGTTGACTACAGGAGACTCAACCAGGCCACCAAGAAGGATCATTTCCCCCTTCCCTTTATTGATTAGATCATTGAGAGACTGGCAGGGAAGAGCCACTACTGTTTTCTGGATGGGTACTCGGGCTACAACCAGGTGGCCATCGCTCCCGAGGACCAGGACAAGACCACCTTTACCTGTCCCTTCGGCACATACGCCTTCTGACGCATGCCATTTGGGCTATGCAATGCCCCTGCGACCTTTCAGATATGCATGCTGTCGATCTTTTCGGACATGGTAGGGGAGTGCTTGGAGGTCTTCATGGATGATTTCTCGGTTTACGACGACGGATTCGACTCCTGTCTTGACTGCCTAGACCGAGTACTACAGCGATGTATAGAGGTTCACTTGGTGCTATCTTGGAAGAAGAGTCACTTCATGGTGACTCAAGGGACGGTGCTTGGCCATATCATCTCCAACAGGGGCATGGAGATTGATCCGGCCAAGGTTGATGTCATTAGAAAACTTGCACCACCGTCCAATTTGCGGCAGTTACGGTCATTCCTGGGGCACGTCGGTTTCTACCGACGATTCATTCATGATTTCAGCAGGATTGCCTGACCGTTGACTGACCTGCTGATGAAAGACACCGAGTTCCTTGTCGATGACAAGTGTCTTTCGTCGTTCGAGACTCTCAAGCAGTGTGTTATAGAGGCTCCTGTTCTCCAGCCGCCTGATTGGTCTCTCCCATTCGAGATCATGACGGATGCCTCCGATTTTGCCGTGGGGGCCGTGCTGGGACAGAGGAGGGATGGAGTCCCCTTTGCTATCCACTACGCTAGCCGCACATTGGATTCCGCTCAGCGGAACTACACAGTCACAGAGAAGGAGATGCTAGCCGTAGTGTTCGCCCTAGATAAGTTAAGATCATACATTATTTGATCTAGAGTGATCCTATTTACTGATCACACCGCCATCCGATACCTCACGGCAAAGAAGGATGCCAAGGCCAGACTGACTAGATGGATCCTTCTACTCCAGGAGTTCGACATTGAGATCAAGGATAAGCCTGGAGTCAAGAATGTGGTGGCGGATCATCTCTCTCGATTAGAGCAGCCTGAGGAGTCTGAGCAGATTGATCCTATTTGTGAGACCTTCCCATATGAGGTGATCCTTGTTATCGCCTCACTCCCGTGGTATGCTGATATTGTGAACTTTCTTGTTGCTAAGAAAGTCCCATAAGGTTGGCCCAGGTAGAGGCTTGAGACCTTCCTCGCGAAGGCCAAGTCCTACCACTGGGAGGATCCCATCCTTTACCACGAAGGAGGGGATAGCATCTGGCGTAGGTGCATTCCTCAGGAGGAGCACCATAGCGTCCTCACTTACTGCCACAAGCTTGAGGCAGGAGGACATCACTCTGGGAGGAGAATGGCACAGAAAGTGCTCCAATCCTGCTTGTGGTGGCCTACCCTCTTCAAGGACTCTGATGAGTTCATGAAGAGGTGTACTGATTGTCAGAGAATGGGCACTTGTGGACAGCGTGATATGATGCCGATGCAGCCCATTCACTTCTGTGAGGTTTTTGGCTCATGGGGCATCGATTTCATGGGTCCATTCCCTAAGAGTCAGGTATTTGAATACATTCTACTAGCCGTTGATTATGTGAGTCATTGGGTTGAGGCCATCCCCGCCCGAACCGCTGATGCGAGGACAGTTTGCATATTTTTGAGGAAGCACATCATCACGCGGTTTGGGTTCCCTCGAGTATTGATTTCAGATGGGGGGTCTCATTTCATCAACGACTAGGTGAAGTCCCTTGCTAACGAGTTCGGCATAGACCATCGAGTTGCCACTCCATACCATCCACAGACGAATGGTCTAGCCGAGGTGTCAAACAGGGAGATCAAGACTATTTTGCAGAAAGTCGTCTGCCCTGACCGAAAGGATTGGTCACAGCTTTTGGACTCGGTCTTGTGGGCATATAGGACGTCTTTCAAGACACCATTGGTCACATCTCCCTTTCGCCTCGTATATGGCAAGCCGTGCCATTTACCTGTTGAGCTGAGACACAGGTCACTTTGGGCAGTCATGGATATTCTTATGGATCCAGATAGTGTAGGAGACCAGAGGAGGGCATAGTTAGCAGCCTTGGAGGAGCTTAGAGATACTGCCTTCTCAAACAGCCTACAATACAAGGAGAGAGTGAAGGAGTGGCATGATTCTCATATCAACCACAAGCATTTTGAGCCTGGACAGAGAGTATGGCTGTTTGATGCTAGGCATCGCCTATTTCCAGGGAAGCTACAGAGCAAATGGAAGGAGACCCTATCTTGTGAGAAAGGTACACGACAACGGTAACATTGACATATCCGAGTTGTCTTCTTAGAGTACCTTTCGTGTGAACGGCCAGCGACTCAAGCCATTTCTAGATCATGAGCCACGGGTCGTTGATGTTGCACTGATTCATTTTGCGTGAGATGTGGTCTTTTGACTCACATCTATTGCATCTCACGCCTGATTATCACTGTTTTTCCGACCTGTATAGATCCAGATGTCCATATCATTACATTCTTTAGTCCCACGTCCCTTTCTTCATCTTTGATTATGCTATACTTAGGGTGTACTTTACCCTAAGTATAGGGGGGATGTAGGACCTTTGAGTTTTTCTTTTGATTCTATCTACCCCTGTTTTTGCTGCCTATACTTAGGGATATTTTACCTTAAGTATAGGAGGGGTAGACCCTGTACATTCTCCACTCGGCTTTCCCTTTTGTGTACAGCCTGCTATACTTAGGATTACTTTATCCTGAGTATAGGGGGAAAAGCCGAGAGTCTCTTGAGTTTCTATTCATTCATTCGTCTTTTTATATAGCCTTCCTTTTCACTTCCCTATACATAGCACGAGTTATGTCTTCTTCATTGCTCTTGACTCTGAGGACATCGTTCGAGCTAAGTATAGGGGGGTGTGTATATATTTCATATATACTTTAGCCATAACTCGTACTTTGTGTGAGTGTGTTAATAAATAAAATTGGCTAAAAACCTTAAAAACCACAAAAATTAAAAATTTTTCCTGTAAATAAACATTCTTTTATTGCACATACATAGCTAGTGTACAAATTATTTTTGTAAAAATGTTTTCAAAAATCTTTTGGTGTAAAGTTTGTGTAAATATTTTCATATCAAAATTATGTATAAAGTACAAAATTTTTCCAAAATGTTTTGAAAATCAAAAAGTTTGCAAAAATCTTGTGTAAATGTGTGTAAATACTTTTGCAAAACTTGCATTCATGCATTCATCCATTCATGATTTCAAAACATTTTTCAAAAATTTTGCATGGGTGTAAATATTGTGTAAATAGCATCTTTGTGTATATGTATATAGTTTTTCCTGGATTATAGTTGACATTTAAACTAGCCTGGAATTAAATTGGGAAATGGATCTTGATTAAGATCTTAATCCACCTAATTTCTAAGAGGAACCTTATAGGGCTTAGGGTTAAGGCTTTTCAGGTCCCTGGTGACTTAATTCTTTGAGTCCACTAGGCTATGATCACATGTCATCTCAATGAGCCTAAGTAGAGCACTTAACAACACACACATGACTCATATAGACAATGGCTTTACTTGGACCAGCACTTTGCACCAAGCTCTCTATGGATGAGGTGGTGAGGAGGCAGTCTTCCTTGACTTGGGATAGCATATGAGGGTAGTACTTCTATGCGGAACCTCTCTTCTTCTTTTAGTGAAGGAAGTGCGTCTCAACTTGGTCTGGTTGCCATGAGGTCTAACAACAGGAGTTGTGGGTTGCAATAAAGCTTCAAAAGAGGGATAGTCTACTGGCTCAAGAGGAAAAACTCCTTGTATATATGCTGCACATGTATATGTTGTATAGATGCACTTGAAAAAAAATGCAAAAAGAAAATAACTCCAAAAAAGTGGTGGGTCTGATAGAAAATGATAATCCCACCGGAGTATGTATATAGTGCAAATAAGCCAAGCTTGAGATTCATGTCCCACCTTTTGTAGCTTGCAGCAGGGAGACTTGGCTACACTGGTTGAGCTCCCAAGGATACATGGCTACACTGGCCATGGTCCATTCTCTTCTTTCCCCTCTTCTTGAGCCGGTTGAACTTGAACTTAGAAGGGAATACCCCGCTCCTCGAGGAAAGAGTGGCCAGATTGGGGTCATAGAGTTACCTTGTTGGGGAGGGTTGTCAAGTTGCCATTTCTGAGGTGGAGAGCTTATACCTCACATTCACAGTACAAGGAAAGATTCATGGTCTTCAGGGTTTGTGTTTGGTGACTTGTTCTGATCTGGATTGTTGAGGAGTCTTGATTATAGATTAGTGGAACTTAGAGGCTGTTGAGTTTTAAGCTTAAGTCCAAATAAGGTTTCGACAAATTAATAATCCAAAGATATGATCGAGCTCCATAATTCAATTTAATGAAGGCAAGTTTAATATTCAACCTTGATCCATGTACATTCTCCTCTTTTTCTTTTTTTTCTCTTTTTCACTTCTTTTTCAAATAAGTGTTTGCTAAGGGACTAGCAAAGTTAAGTATAGGGGGGTGATGAATACTCATTCATCACTCTTTATTCTTATATTTTAGCTACAAAATCCTTTGCAAATGCATGTATATGTTTGTAAATACAAATAATTACCAAAGAGCATGCATAGTGTAAAAATTAATAATTAGCATGTTTTTGTGCAAAAATAAAAGAATAAAGAAATAAAAAGAAAAAGAGGGAAATATTTAGCATAAATATTGAGCAACCTAATCCCAAGGGTGGGCTCAGCATGGGCCTGACCGCATAAAAGCCAAAGTAGAGAGAGATAGGGAGCTCATGTGTATAAATATACCTGTAATATAATAGAAATATTTTCCTCTAAAAATAGAATAAAATGGGCTTGTATATATTTGTATATATTTGAAAATACAAAATCAAAATAAAAAGAGAAAAATTAAAAAGAAAATAAAAATATTCTTTGTACATATTCACCACGTACATACAACCACCTCTATATTTATTTCACCTTACAAATAAATAAATTAAATCCCTAAAAATTTGTATATATTCTATCTTTTATGGTGTAAATAAATAAAATAAAAACCATAAAAACAAAAATAAAATAAAAAGAACGAAATTAAAAGCCAAAAAGAACATTGTACATATACCATGTATATATATGTATATATCTAATTATTTACCCCTTGTACATAAATAATAAAATAAAATAAAAATACCTTTTTATTCCTAATTTTATGCTATAAATAAATAAAATATAAAAGGGGAATAAAAATGTACAAACATAATTAATTAAAAAATCAAAAATAAAAAACCTACATTGTATATATACCTATATATAGCACTATAGTGTACATACCCTATTTTTATTTTGAAAAATTAATTAAAAATCACCAAAAAATAGAGAAAAATAAAATAAACATTTTTTATGTTTTAAGTTTTTCCTAATTCAGACTCTTATTATTTTATTTTGAATTTGTAAATATTTATGAGTTGGTGGGCTCTGATTGGTTCACCGGGGTTGTTGACCCCCCGGTCAACTCCCCCCTTTGGACCAAAGACCCGCGGATCCTCTTCCCGGACCCATTTTCTCCCAATTATCCCCCTTGACCCGATCACCATTCCGCCAAATCACGGGACCTAATTACTCCCCAGTTATCCGGGAACCTCGCCCGACACCTTGCCTAGGGGTCCGTGCTTCACCAAGCCGGACCTGACCCTTTCTTCCCGGACCTTCCATCGTATATAGTCCGAGCTCCGCCTCCTTGTTCACTCATCTTTGGCTCATCCATTCTCCACCCAAGGACCTCCATCGCCTCCGCGAGAGTGACAGCTCGCTTCCAGTGGTGGCGCAGCGAGGAAGGAGTGGAGGAGCATCGATCCGGCAGCTACGCGCCGCCGTGCACCGCCTGGAGGTGACGCTCGAGCCTCGGGCACCGACGGCCTTTGAGGCAAGGACCTGGAGCATCCCCAGCTCCTCCACAGTCGACAACATCCACTAGGTAGTCGTTCTTCTTCTTCTATTTCTTGAATTTTCATTTTCCCCCAAATCGCTCGCTCCGTCACTGTCGAGCTTCAATTCCGACCACCGCGCCTTCGTCCCGATCATCGAAATAGCTCATCATCTCCGCCTTTCCTCCGCGCACATTCTCCACCCACTCGCTCAACCCAGCTCGCACAGGAGCTGGGATTGGGGCTCCTCCGCCGTCACCTCGCCGGAGCCCCTTCGCCCCGCCGCACCGACCATCTTCACCACCCCTAACCGGGTCGAGGCACTTTGCCCTCGACCCAGGAGTGTGTTGCGCAGCTTTGCAGGTCGTGAGGAGCCCATCTGAGGGCTTCGTCCATTCGAGCAGCCAATCCTCCTCCGCCAGTGCCATCGGAGCTCCAGAGCTCCTCGTCACCATCGGAGGGAACCATTAGACGCGGGAGGCCAAGGCGATTCTCCTCCGATCTTCAGCAGCCTCCGAGGAGGTCTCTAGCGCCCACACGAGCCCGGCGAAACTCGCCGGCGTCCAGTTCATCGAGGACCCTCCCCTACCGTCCGATCGACCTCCAGCTCCATTTCAGATCTCAGACGTCCATTAGAGGAGTTGCCAGCACCGTCAGATCCTTGGAGGAGTGATCGCGACCGTCGACTCAGCGAGGTTCATCCACAGTATACTAGCACCATCAGATCAGCCACGTGGTGAGCCCGCAGCCGTCGATCTGACCCGAGGACCCTTCGTTGAGGCGCCACCTCCCCTGACCGTTGGATCTCCACATGGCGCTCATTCATCCCTCGTATATAATAAGGGGTAAATTTCTTGTAGGCCCCCCTGTTTGTTTCTTTTAATAGTTAGTCCTGTAAATATCGCATTTAGTTGTTTTTATTTTGGTACATTTGCACTTAGGACCTCGTACTGTAGTTTATTTGCTTTTATGCCCTTGTGTGTAGTGGGACACGTGCTTCGACACGTGCTTTTGTGGGTTAATTGCATGTATGGTCTTTATGTTTCAGGGTGTTAATGAATGAGTTTATACTTTTGATATTTGCAGAAATACCCCTGTGAATGGTTTAATTGTGCATGTGCGTTATATTGTGGGTAATTTACACTGAAGCCCCTGGACTTTTAGTACGTGTTACTAAATAGCCCAAGAACTTTAGTTTTCTTGCAAATAGGTTTCTGAGTTCCCAGGTCACACGCCTCGCGTGTGATTTCGTGGAGAAATTGCACCGGACCCCCTGGACTTTCTACTAATTGCGTACATGTCCCTATGCACTATACCCTTGTTTTTATTTTTAATAAAATACCAAATTAACTCCAAATACGATGAAAATTAGATACATGGCTCCTGCCATAGTGTAAAATTTTCTCTAATTTTTGGAGACATTTTCGATACTTTTTGATATTTTATAAATTCAAAAAACAAGCATTTTTGTTACTCTCTAACTTTAAAATTCACAAAAAATATTAAAACACCTCAAAAAATTACAAAAAAATTATATAGTGTTTGTTTGCCTTGTTTGATTTTTTAGCCAATTTTGGTCATTTTTCACTTTATAAAACCTATAAAAATTACAAAACACCTAAAAAACCATAAAAAGTCTAATAAATAAAAGAAAAATAAAAAATTAATAATTCTGGTGCCCAAATTTTCCTTGTATTTTCTACTATATAGGAAAATTATCTTCAGACCTTGATAGGGCCATTTTGCATTTTAAATTAGCCCTCCAAGATGTACAATACCTTGGTTTTTCTTCCTTATTTGATTTTTATAAAATTCCCTAAAAATCAGAAAATTACCAAAATTAACCAAAAACAGTAAAAACTCTAAAAAACGTAAAAACATTTTTGTTTGAATTTTTGGATGATTTTTGAGTAGGTAAATAATTGTTTGGAGTTGGTTGTTTTCTTGTTTTCCTTATTTCCTTTATTAATTAAAAATCCAAAAAAAATATAAAAAATTTAAAAATCCACCAAAAAGACTCTTCTTTTGTTTTATTCTTTTTTAGACTACTTCGTATGCCGCGAGGCCATTACGTGCTCCTTGTGTTCGACCCTGGTCGCTATACCAGGTTAATATAGTAGTGAGACCGCTACTTGAGTTTTCTTTGATTTTTTGCCTTTGTTTGGTGGTCTGATTTTTCTCGATCGACCACACTTGGTGACTTGGGTCGCAACGACCCTTGATTACCTTTACCCGAGTTGCCAGGCGTGTTTATCAATGCAATGCAGAGCAGAGATAGTCCAGCAGAGCAGCCTTCTCCAGATTCTGATTATGAGCAAGAGTTTCCGTTTTCCCATGCAGATTTGGCGGCATTCACTCAGAGTTTTCAGAGGCCAGATCCGCCAGCATCGACATGTCCATAGCTGAAGCCACTTCCTACGTCGTTGAAGTATAGGTTCCTTGCGGGTGAGCATGAGATGTACCCAGTCAATATCTCTGTCGATTTGACTGGAGAGCAGTAATCCCGTCTGATGGGGGTTCTTGAAAAGAACCGCAAGGCGATAGGATGGAGCGTACCCGATCTCCAGGGGATAAGTCTGGCCATGTGCTCCCACCATATCTGTCTCGAGGAGGAGGCGAAGCCGTCGCGTGAGTTCTAGCGGCAGCTGAACCCGAATCTGAGAGAGGTTGTCATGAAGGAGATATCGAAATGGTGGAGCACCGATTTTATCTACCCCATCTACGACTCCAAGTGGGTCAGTCCGTTGCATGTGGTGCCCAAGAAGACGGGCATCACTACAGTTGTTAGCGAGTCTAGAGAGGAGATCGCTACCCGGGTACCCACTTCTTGGCGGGTCTGCGTGGATTACAGACGACTCAACGAGGCCACCAAGAAGGATCATTTCCCCCTGCCCTTTATAGATCAGATCATTGAGAGACTAGCAGGGAAGAGCCACTACTGTTTCTTGGATGGGTACTCCGGCTACAACCAGGTGGCCATCGCTCCTGAGGACCAGGACAAGACTACCTTCACATGTCCCTTCGGCACATACGCCTTCAGACGCATGCCATTTGGGCTATTCAACGCCCCTGCAACTTTTCAGAGATGCATGATGTCTATCTTTTCGGACATGGTGGGGGAGTGTTTGGAGGTCTTCATGGATGACTTCTTGGTCTACGACGACGGATTCGACTCCTGTCTTGACTGCCTAGACTGAGTCCTTCAGCGATGCATTGAGGTTCACCTTGTGCTGTCTTGGGAGAAGAGTCACTTCATGGTGACTCAAGGGACGGTGCTTGGCCATATCATCTCCAACAGGGGCATGGAGGTTGATCCGGACAAGGTAGATATCATTAGAAAACTCGCACCACCATCCAACTTACGGCAGTTACGGTCTATTCTGGGGCACGTCGGTTTCTACCAGCGCTTCATTCATGATTTCAGTAGGATTGCCCGACCGTTCACTGATCTGCTGACAAAAGACACCGATTTCCTTGTCGATGACAAGTTTCTTTCGTCGTTCGAGACTCTCAAGAGATGTGTTGTTGAGGCTCCTGTTCTCCAGCCGCCTGATTGGTCTCTCCCATTCGAGATCATGACGGATGCCTTCGATTTTGCTGCAGGGGCCGTGTTGGGACAGAGGAGGGATGGAGTCCCATTTACCATTCACTACGCTAGCCGTACATTGGATGCCGGACAGCGGAACTACACAGTCACTGAGAAGGAGATGCTAGACATAGTTTTTGCCCTAGATAAGTTCAGATCTTACATTATCGGATCTAAAGTGACCATATATACTGATTATACCGCCATCCGGTACCTCATGGTAAAGAAGGATGCCAAAGCCAGATTGACCGGATGGATCCTTCTACTCCAGGAGTTTGACATAGAGATTAAGGATAAGCCTAGAGTCAAGAATGTGGTGGAGGATCATCTCTCTCGATTAGAGCATCTTGAGGATTCTGAGCAGACTGAGCCTATTTGTGAGACCTTCCCATATGAGGCGATCCTTGCTATCGCCTCTCTCCCGTGGTATGCCGATATTGTGAACTTTCTTGTTGCTAAGAAAGTTCCACAAGATTGGCCTAGGCAGAGACTTGAGACCTTCCTCACGAAGGCCAAGTCCTACCACTGGGAGGATCCCATCCTTTACCATGAAAGAGGGGATAGCGTCTGGCGTAGGTGCATTCCTCAGGAGGAGCACCACAGCGTCCTCACTTACTGCCACAAGCTTGAGGCAGGAGGACATCACTCTGGGAGGAGAACGGCACAGAAAGTGCTCCAATCCGCTCTATGGTGGCCTACCCTCTTTAAGGACTCTAATGAGTTCGTAAAGAGGTGTACTGACTGTCAGAGGATGGGCACTTGTGGACAGCGTGATATGATGCCGATGCAGCCCATTCACTTCTGTGAGGTTTTTGACGCATGGAGCATCGATTTCATGGGTCCATTCCCTAAGAGTCAGGGATTCGAGTACATTCTGTTGGCCGTGGATTATGTGAGTCGTTGGGTTGAGGCCATCCCCGCCCGAAGCGTAGATGCTAAGACTGTTTGCAGATTTTTGAGGAAGCATATCATTTCACGGTTTGGGGTACCTCGAGTGTTGATATCTGACGGGGGGTCTCATTTCATCAACGACAAGGTAAAGGCCCTTGCTAGCGAGTTCGACATAGACCATCGAGTTTCCACTCCATACCATCCTCAGCCGAATGGTCTTACCGAGGTGTCGAACAGGGAGATCAAGACTATATTGCAGAAAGTCGTCCGCCCTGACTGAAAGGATTAGTCACAGCTTTTGGACTCGGTCTTGTGGGCATATCGGACGTCTTTCAATACATCTTTGGGCACATCTCCCTTTCGCCTTGTTTATGGCAAGCCGTGCCATTTACCTGTTGAGTTGAGGCATAGGTCACTTTGGGCTGTTAATGATATACTTTTGGATCCAGATAGTGTAGGAGATCAGAGGAGGGCAGAGTTAGCAGCCTTGGAGGAGCTTCGTGATACCGCCTTCTCAAACAGCCTACAATACAAGGAGAGAGTGAAGGAGTGGCATGATTCTCATATCAGCCACAAGCATTTTGAGCCCAGACAGAGAGTATGGCAGTTTGATGCTAGGCTTCGTCTATTTCCAGGGAAGCTACAGAGCAAATGGAAGGGACCGTATTTGGTGAGAAAGGTACACGACAATGGGAGTATTGATATATCTGAGTTGTCTTCTGAGAGTACCTTTCGAGTGAACGACCAGCGGCTCAAGCCATATCTAGATCATGAGCCACGGGTCGTTGATGTTGCCCCGATTCATTTTACGTGAGATGTGGTCTCTTGACTCACATCCATTGCATCTCACGCCTGATTATTACTGTTCTTCCGACCTGTATAGATCCAGTTGCCCATATCACTCGATTCTTTAGTCCCACATCTCGTCTTTTATCTTATGATTATGCTATACTTAGGGTGTACTTTACCCTAAGTATAGGGGGGATGTAGGACTCTCGGGTATTCATTTGATTCATTTTTACCCCTGTTTTTGCTGCCTATACTTAGGGATATTTTACCCTAAGTATCGGGGGGTAGACCTTTTACATTATTCACTCGGTTTTCCCTTTGTGTACAACCGGCTATACTTAGGATTATTTGATCCTAAGTATAGGGGGAAAGGCCGAGACCCTCTTGATTTCTATTCTTTCATTCGTCTTTGTATATATCCTTCCTTTTCACTTCCCTATACTAAGCACGAGTTATGTCTTCTTCATCGCTCTTGACTCTGAGGACATCGTTCGAGCTAAGTATAGGGTGGTGTGTATATATTTCATATATACTTTAGCCATAACTCGTACTTTGTGTGAGTGTGTTAATAAATAAAAATGGCTAAAAACCCTAAAATCCATAAAAATTAAAACAAATTCCTGTAAATAATCATTTTTTTGTTTGCACATACATAGCTATTGTACAAATTATTTTTGTAAAAATGTTTTCAAAAACTTTTTATGTAAATTGTGTGTAAATATGTGCATATTAAAACTATGTATATAGTACAAAATTTTTCCAAAATGTTTTGAAAATCAAAAGTCTGCAAAAACCTCGTGTAATCTTGTGTAAACAGTTTGCAAAACTTGCATTCATGCACGCATTCATGATTTCAAAACATTTTTCAAAATTTTTGCATGTTTGTAAATATTGTGTAAATAGCATCTTTGTATATATTTGTATAGTTTTTCGTGGATTATTGTTGACATTTAAACTAGCCTGGAATTAAATTGGGAAATGGAGTTTGATTAAGATCTTAATCCACCTAATCATAAGAGGAACCTTATAGGGCTTAGGGTTAAGGCTTTTCAGGTCCATGGTGACTTAATTCTTTGAGTCCACTAGGCTATGATCACATGTCATCTCAATGAGCCTTAGTAGAGCACTTAACAACACACACATGACTCATATAGACAATGGCTTGACTTGGACCCGCACTTTACACCGAGCTCTCTACAGATGAGGTGGTGAGGAGGCGGTCTTCCTTGACTTAGGGTAGCATACGAGGGTAGTACTTCTAGGCAGAACCTTTCTTCTTCTTTTAGTGAAGGAAATGCGTCTCAACTTGGTCTGGTTGCCATGAGGTCTAACGACAGGAGTTGTGGGTTGCAATAATGCTTCAAAAGAGGGATAGTCTACTGGCTCAAGAGGAAAAACTCCTTATGTACATATTCTGCACCGTGTAAATATGTTGTATAGATGCACTTGAAAAAAAATGCAAAAAGAAAATAACTCCAAAAAAGTGGTGGGTCTGATAGAAAATGATAATCCCACCGGAGTATGTATATAGTGCAAATAAGCAAAGCTTGAGATTCATGTTCCATCTTATGTAGCTTGCAGCAAGGAGACTTAGCTACACTGGTTGAGCTCCCAAGGATACATGGCTACACTGGCCATGGTCCATTCTCTTCTTCCCCCTCTTCATGAGCCGGTTGAACTTGAACTTAGAAGGGAATACCCCGCTCCTCGAGGAAAGAGTGGCCAGATTAGGGTCATAGAGTTACCTTGTTGGGGAGGGTTGTCAAGTTGCTAAATCTGAGGTGGAGAGCTATACCTCACTTACATTGTACAAGGAAAGATTCATAATCTTCAGGGTTTGTGTATGTAGACTTGTTCTGATCTGAATTGTTGAGGAGTCTTGACTATAGATTAGTGGAACTTAGAGGCTGTTGAGTTTTAAACTTAAGTCCAAATAAGGTTCCGACACATTAATAATCCAAAGATCTGGTCGAGCTCCATATTTCAATTTAATGAAGTCAAGTTTAATAATCAGCATTGATCCATGCATTTTCTCCTCTTTTTCTTTTTCTTTTTCTTTTTCACTTCTTTTTCAAATAAGTGTTTGCTAAGGGACTAGCAAAGTTAAGTATAGGGGGGTGATGAATACCCATTCATCACTCTTTATTCTTTTATTTTAGCTACAAAACCTATGCAAAACACATGTAGATAGTTGTAAATAGCAATGATTGTCAAATAACATGCATTGTGTAAATACGCATTATTAGCATGTTTTTGTGCATAAATAAAAGAATAAAGAAATAAAAGAAAAAGAGGGAGATATTTAGAATAAATATTGAGCGACCTAATCCCAAGGGAGGGCTCAGCATGGGCCTGACTGCAAAAAGAACCCAAGTAGAGAGAGATAGGGAAACTCATGTGTGGTATATATACCTATAAATAAATAAAAATTATTTTCCTCTTATTCAAAATAAAATTGGGTGTATATTTATATGTATATATTTGTAAATATTAAATTAAAGTAAAACTGGGAAAAACAAAAATAAAATAAATAAAAATTCCTTCTTCATTGTCTATATACACCATGTACATAGAACCACATACATATTTATTTCCCCTTATAAATAAATAAATAAAAATCCAATAAAAATATTTTATCATTCTACATTTCATGATGTAAATAAATAAAATAAAAATCATAAAAACAAAAATAAAATAAAAAGAAATAAAAATAAAAATCAAAATCAATATTGTATATATACCTTGTAAATAAATGTATATACCTATTTATTTACTCTATGTAAATAATTAATAAAAATAAAATAAAAATACCATATTATTCCAAATTTTATCCAATAAATAAATAAAATATAAAATTGGAGTAAATTGTATAAAAATAAATAATTAAAAATCAAAAATTAAAAATACATATTGTATATACTATATATAATAATACTATATTGTACATACAATATTTTTATTTCAAAAATAAAAATCACAAAAAAATAGTTTAAAAATAAATAAACAATTTTCATGTTTTAAGTTTTTCGAAAATAAGTCATTTATTATTTTTATTAATTTCCAAATATTTAATAAAATCTGAATTCTCATTGGTCCACATGGGATTGTTGACCCCCGGTCTACTCTCCCCCGTGAACCTCTTTCCTGCGGATCTAGCTACCGACCCGATTTCTCCCCATTTTCCTTGCTTGATCCGACCACCAAATCCTTAAACCTCGGGTCCTAATCCTTCCTCTTGCATTCGAGACCCACGCCCGACATGTTGCCTAGGGGTCCGTGCTTCACCAAGCCGGACCCGACGCCATCTTCTCGGACCTGCAGGAGTATATAGCTCCAGCTCCGCCGCACGATTCACGCCATCTTTGGCGTTGCTTCTTCCACCCAGGACCTCCACCCGATTCCCTTGAGTGACAGCGTTGGATTGACGTGTTGCAGAGAGGAGGAGGAGCTTCCCGTCACTGATCCGGCGACATCTCGTCGCCGTGCGCCGCCCAGAGCAGTGCCCGAGCCTCGGGCCTCCGACGACCCTCGAGGCGACGACCGGATCTACGCGAGCTCATCCCCAGTCGATATCCTTCACCAGGTAAACCCGATTCCTTCTGGTTTCCCTTAATTTCCGATTTCGCCCAAATCCACCCGTCGTCGTCCTTCATCGATTACTCCCGCGCCGTTCATCGTTTCATTCATCCGACACGACCATCACACTCACGAGACCCCTCTTCATCTTCTTCGCCCACTCGCCCACCTTGGCTCGCCATGGAGCCAAGGCTCGACCTCCTTCGCCGTCGCCTCCCCGGAGGTCCTCGCCGCACCTCATCCAGTCACCTTCACCACCTCTAACCAGGTCGAGGCAGTTTGCCCCCATCCCAGGATTCCTCTAGTGCCATTTTGAAGGTCGAAGGAGCCTCATCTGGAGGTCCGACGTTCGAGCACAGAGGCCCAGCTCTGCCTGCCTCGCCGAAGCTCCTCGGAGCTTCCCGGCATCATCGGAGGAGCCAACCATCTGCGGGAGGCCGTGACGAGTCCGGTCCACATCTTTGCAGCCCCCGAGGAGGTCCAGAGCACCCGTGGTGCTCCGGTGAAGTTCGCCAGAGCCTTGTTCATCAAGGATCCTCCGCAGCCGTTGGATCAACCCGTTGCTCCAGACGTTCTCCCAACCGTCCATCTGAGGAGTTGCACCGACCGTAGATCCTTTTAGGGCTTGATCCGAGCCGTCAGATCCAGCGAGGGGTGTCCTTGATCCAGAGCGTCAGATCAGCCATGTGGCACGCCCCCGTCCTTCGGATAATAAGGGGTAATTTACCTGTAGGCCCCTCCTGTTTTTGCTTTTATTAGTTAGTCCTGTAAATATAGAATATAGTTCTTTTTATTTTGGTAAAATTGCAGTCTGGACCTTTATGTTTAGTTTAATTGCATTATAGTCCCTGTTTGTGTGTTCCACGTGCATCGACACGTGAGACCTGGTGAAATTGCAATATATACCTTGCAGTTCTTGTTTGTTCTAGTTTACAAGTTTTAAAATAGGAATTGCATTTCAGTCCTTCCTTGCCTGGTTCACGTGCGCTGCGCGTGTTTTCTTGGACATTTTGCACTTTGGGCCCTGGGCTTTTATGTCGTGTTATTGATTGGCCCCTGTACTTAGTTTTTATTACATTTAGGTCCCTGTGAACTGTGCCTTTTTGTTTGATTTAAATAAAATATCAAATCAAGTCCAAATTTTGTGAAAATTGGACACGTGGCTCCTGCCACTCTGTAAAATTTTCACTAAAAATTTGGTACATTTTTTAGGCTTTTAATATTTTTAAAAATTCAAAAAAAACCATTTTTGCCTGTGTTCAGATTATAAAATCCTAAAAAATATTAAAACCCTTTTAAAAATTCTAAAAGAATCCAGTTTTGTTTATTTTGTGTGTTTGAATTTCTATACATTTTGACTATTTTTGGATTTATAAAAATCTTAAAAATTAAAAAACCCTTAAAAACTCATAAAAATTCTAAAAAATCATAGAAAATTCAAAAATTCATAAACTCTTCTTCTGAATTTTCCTTTATGTTTCTACTTTTCATAAAAATACCTCCAGGCTCTTCTAGGACCATTTTGTATTTTAATTTAGTCCTCCAATCCTGACTGGACAGTTTTCTTTTGTTTCTATCTTCTTTTATTTTTTACAAATTCCATAAAAATTATAAAAATCTAAAAAATTCATAAAAAAAATAGTAAAAAACATATAAAATATAAAAATATTTTTGTTTGAATTTTTGAACAATTTTTGAGTATTTAAATAATTTGTTGAAGTTGCTTATATTTGTCTTTTTACTATTTTCCTTATTATTGAAAATCCAAAAAAAATATAAAAGAAATTAAAAACCACCAACAAATATTTGTTTTTATTTTTCTCCTTTTCGACTACTTCGTTGGCCGTAAGGCCATCTCGTGCTCCCTGAGTCCGACCCTGGGTGCTACACCAGGCTAATCTCATAGCTAGGGCCACTATTTTGGTTTTCTTTGATTTTATCTGCTTGATTGGTGGTCTGTCCCTCATTTTTTCTTGATTGACTGAGATATCTCCGAGATCCGGGTCGCAATGACCCTAGTTCTATTTTATTCACCCGAGTCTCGGTCATTTTTCGGCACATCAGAATGCGTACCTTTCCTTCAGCTCTCTACATGCAATATGATCCGCGCATAATTGAAAGACATGAAATAAAATCTAACCTAAATGATGCCGCGAAGAAAACGACCTTAACAAGAATTTCTACACTAAAAGAACGAGAGCTAATGGGTCAATGGTTGGGTCGGAGTCCGGTCTCTAATGCCGATCGGTGTCCGCTATAACGGATCCCGCCAGCGCTGTATACGGCCTCTAGCGGCACGTGACCCCTCGAGTGACCAGGTTAGCTTTTTCTTATTAATTAATTAATTAGCTCCAATTAAACGGTCTATAGGAACATGCAGTCTAATTAGGCTGGGGTCCTAATTAATTACGTCACAGACCAATAAAATTCCTAAGCTAAGGCCAAAATCCTCGAGAAACAAAATAAAAGAAAAGCCGTAAAAACAAAATCGACGGAAAACTATGATGGGGTCCCTCAAGCACACCAGTGCTCGGCGAAACATACCCCGTCAGTCCACAAGTCTGAGAGTCTTGTCTGCGCTGTCCCTGTATTATTACAATAATCAGAATCTAACTGAAAAAGAAACTAAGCTACTACTACGCTCCCGAACATTTCTACTCGACTCCTCTCGCACTCTCCTGTGGCTCCGTACAGAAGGGAGCCGCCTCCGATTCCTATGGTTGCGTCAGCTTTCCGAAGAAAGCCGCCTCGGTCGTCGGGCCCTCGCAAGAAAAATAGACAGAAATGCGACAGACCACAGTTATTAAAATAATGAAAAAGAAAATGAAAGAAAATATATGTAGAAATGAAAATAAAAACAAATAAAATAAAAAACAAACAAAAACAAAATAAAAGGAAAAAATAAAAAGAAAACAAAACAAAATTAAAAAGCCGCGAAAAGCAAAAGAAACAAAAAGCCACGCAAAAAGCTGTGAACCTAAAACCGAAAACAAAAAGCGATTACTAAGCCGTGCTCCCTGGCAATCCATTCTGATGACCGATAATTTCGTGAACTGGGTAAAGGTAAAAATACGGGTCGTTGCGACCTGAACCTCGAAGCTCAGTCAACAAGGAAAGAAGACCACCCAATAAAGAAAATCAAATACAAAGCTCAAATAGCAGTCTTGCTATTTTATTTAACCTGGTATAGCGACCAGGGTCGAACTCAAGGAGCACGGATTGACTCGAGGCATACGAAGTAGTCTAAAATAAAAAAATAAAACAAATATTTTTGGTGGATTTTATGGGTTTTTAAATTTTCTTGTTATTTTTAATTATAAAGAAAATGTAAAAGAAAATTAAAAAGGCACAATCAAGGAATTATTCAACACATCAAAACAAGTCAAAAAATTGAAATAAAAATATTTTTGAGTTTTGTGATTTTTTCAAGTGTTTTTGGTAATTTTCTCAGATTTTATTATTTTTAATGAATTTTATAAAAATAAAAGAAGGCTAAAAATAAAAGCTACTGTGCAGCCAGATTTGAAAGGCTATTTAAAAATATAAAAATAGCCTCTAAAAATCTAGCAACAATTTTGATGAAAACTACAAATAAAACCCTAATTACAGAAAAAGAAATTATTTTTTTGATTTTTCTGAATTTTTAAAGATTTTTATGGACTTTTTAGGTTTTTTTATTTTTAGGTGTTTTATAGATCAAAAATCCACAAAAATTGTAGAAATAAAAAGGGAATAAAAAAACACAAATTAATTTTTTTAGAAATTTTAAGAAGTTTTTAATATTTTTAGTTGATTTTTAAATTGAAATAGTAGAAAAATGAAGGTTTTTTAAATTTTAAAAATAGAAAATCAAAACAAAATTGTCCCAAAAAATCAATGAAATTTTTACACTGTGGCTGGGGCCACGTATCAAAATTTCAAGAGATTTGGAATTGATTTGATATTTTATTCAACCAATAAAAAGGACACAGCACACAGGGACCTAACTGTAAAGAAAATAAGTTCCAGGGCCAAAATGATAACACGTGTAAAAATTAGTGCCAAATCTGCAAAAATCCCAAATTGCACGAGTCTGGCACGTGATTCACACTCAGAGGGGCATAAATGTCATTCTTATTTATAAAAGATCAAACCATAACATCCATAAAGTCCGGGAGGAAAAGTGTAAATGACCCACTAAACACGCCAAACCACGTCAGCAACATTCACATGGCTAAATTGCAAATAAAAGAAACTCAAGGTCCAAAGTACAAATTATCCAAATTAAAAACAACTACGACAACTAATTACAGGACTAAAAAGTAAATGCCAAAGCAGGAAGGGCCAAAGTGAAATTTACCCTTATTATTAAGATCAGACGGTCGAGAGAGGTCCACTCATGATCGGACGGTGGTGGATGGCTGGTAACCCTTCGGCGATCAACGTCCCGGATCAGATCCTCATATGGATCGGACGGCTATGAGCCTCCCGCAGATGGATGGCTGAGATCAGAACTGGCGGATGAGCTCAATCGTATGGCGGAGAAGCTCCCTGGAAGAACTGGTCGCCGGCAAAGTTCGTCCGGCCAATATGCGCGCTAGGGGGCTCCTCCGAGGCTGCTCTGAGAGGGAAAACGAAGCCAGTGATGGTCCGCAGCTAATGGGATACTCCGATGAGGCCGGTAGGTCCTAGAGGACCCCGGCGACGTCAAGGAACCTGGAGCTCTGTGCTTCAGTCATCGGGCCTCCAGATGAGGCTCATTTGCCTTCAATCCTGCACAGAATGAATACTGGTCGAGGGCAAAATGCCTCGACCCGGTTACGGGCGAAGTAGGTGAACGGGGGAGGCAGAGCGTGGCTCTCCGGTGAGCGGCGGTGGAGGAATGCCGATGTCCCTATTCCTTGGCAAACTACAGGGAATTGATGGGTGGAGAACGTGAATAGAAGTCTCGTGAAGGTGAAGGTGCGGTCGGAAGGGGAAATGAATGATCGGAGCATACGGGATGGTCCGGTGAACGTCGATGGTCGGAATTCGAAAAATTGAAATCTACGGCAGGCTAGGTGCTATCGAATCTACCTTACGGTCGAAGACGTCTGTGCTGGAGATGCTGGGTCTCCTGGTGTCTTTGCCTCGATGGAGCGACGCCTCCAGAGGCTCGAGCTCACCGGCGGCGGAGCACGGCGATATGTGTTGCCGGATATGAGGCTAATTCTCCTCGTTCCTCGCTGCAATAGTCCTTCATGCTCGCTGTCACTCAAGGCAAGGGAATGGAGGTCCTGGGAGCCGAAGGCAATGGTCGGAGATGCGTGAAATGGCGGCTCCAGGTCAGGTCTTATACGAGTGAAGGTCCAAGAAGATGGGGATCGGGTGCGCATTCTAAGGAGCGGATCCCTAAAAGAAGGCACGTGAGGATCACGGATCGCTCTTTCGTAATCGGAGCCTTGGGTTTGAGAAGATGGAGGTCGGATCGATTCGGGAATATTTGGAGAAATCGGGTCAGAACCGAGTCCGAGTGAGAAGTGTCCCCCGTGGACCAATCAGAATTCAGGGATTGGAATTATTTATAAATGAAATTAAAAACAACATGATTTTATTTAAAAATATTTTTAAAATAAAAAATGTTTATTATTATTCAAATTATTTTTAGTGATTTTGATTTATTTTTTTGAAAAATAAATTAAAGTATATACATAATATAATATTATATACATATATAAAATACCTATGTATTTTATACTTTTATTTTTAATTTCTTATTTTTGTACAAATACTTCAATTTTATATTTTATTTATTAATTAATTTAAAATGTAGAGTATACAATAAGTTTATTTGGTTTTTATTATTTATGTACAAGGGTGAAATAAATAGGTCTATGTACAATATGAAGAGAGAGAAATTATTTTATTTTTGTTTTTATTTTCTTTTTCTCATTTTTATTTTATTTTTATAAATATGTAAAAAATAAGAGAAATACATTTTTATTTTTATTTTTATGAAAATAAAATATATACATAAGAGGGGGTTTTACACAAGGTTTAGTTGCCCTATCTCTCTCTACTTATTTTTTTTGGCGATCAGGCCCATATTGGGCCCTCTCTTGGGTTCAGATCACTCAATATTTATTCTAAATATTTCTTTCTTTATCTTTCTTTATTTATTCTTTTATTTTTGCACAAAAACATGCTAATTATTGATAATTACACAAGCATGCTTATTTAATAACTTATTGCATTTACAAGTATCTACATGGTATTTTGCAAAGATTTTTAGCTAAAATAAAAGAATAAAGAGTGATGAATGAGGTTTCATCAATATGTCATATCTTATTTTTTATAATATACTTTATTAATATTATATTTTAAAATAAATAAATTAAAAATTAATTTATTTAATTATTTAGTTATTTAATTATTTAAATCATTATTATTTATTTAATTGAGTTTATTTATTCATTTATTAATTATATTTATTATTTCTCTAATTATTTATTTTAATTATTAATTTAATTTATTATTAATTATTCATTTTAATTTATTAACTTTATTTTATTTCTTAATTTTCTTCTCTCTCTTCTTTCTCTTCTTCCTCGTTTCACCTTTTTCTCGTCTCTCCTTTCTCCGCCCGTCGCCCGTTCCTTCTCATCCTCCATTCTTCCTCTGCCTCTCCTTTTTCTCCTCCTATCCCAACTGCCCAACGATCGGTTGTTGGGCAGTTGGCCAACAAACCCACCGAGCTCCTCTCTATCCTCGCCTATAAATAGGACCATCACCCCATGTAGGAGACTCATCCGCCATTTTTCCAGTTTCGTCACCACCGATCAGTGAGCTTCAAGTACAAGAGGGTCCGGTGACAGCGGCAACCTCTGTCCATCGTTGTAGCGAGGTCGAGGGAGGAGTTGGACGGCGATATCAACCCCAGGCGTTGAGTACCTTGTCGTACCTAGCCTCTGCAATCGGCCATTCCGCATCGAGGCAACAACTACGACGGTCCACCAAATCGTACTTCGAGTTCTGATCAACTCATCTACTGCATAAATCTAGGTTAGGTCTTATGATCTCTCTGCAATCCCTCTCTTCTGTTTCTGATCTCCTTCTCTTCTACCTCCTCCATCTATCTTCATCTCGATATCTGTATTCTCTTTGTCTCATATCCAGATCAATGATCAAATCAAAAATCCATTTCGTCCACATACACTTTGAATCCCAATCCCATCCATATTCTGATTTATCTCCTACATATATGTATACCTCAGATCATGCACAGTGATCAGAGTTCTGGAGCGACGACTTCTGCTACTGCTACCTCCACCACTCACCCAATCACTGTTCTCCTTAATCTTCTAGCTGAGGACTTTTGCCTAGCCTTCATATTCCATTGCAAGCATCAACACACATAGCATAATGAAACATCGAGTGTCACGGCTTCTGATGGAGGATGAAACACTACATCATCTGCACTTACAAGAATCGTCTGAAGTCGAGAAGCATCGAGTAAAAAAACCACTTCATTCTGAACAAGCATCCGCAGGAGATGAAACCATTTGGTGATCAATCGCAAAGCTTCGAGTCAATACCAGGCACCGCCACCTAGAGCTGATCAAAGAAAAGGGGGAAGAACAAGAGCAGTGTTTCCAGATTAATTCACTTCCCTCTTATCATATGCCATCTGATGCTTGATATCCAGCCACGTGGCCATTCCACATCGAGTCGCACGATCAACATCGAGCGATCGGATGTACACCACATCACCACATGTCGACTAGAAGCGAGCCCCACCGATTAACGTCCTCATGTGCATGGCACATGAGGCAGGTCAATATTTTGCTAGCGATTTACATGTAGGCCCCCAATCTTCACGCAATTAGCCAACAAGACCCGTATAACTAAGCATTCACGTGAAGACTGCATGCCGTTGAGGCACGTGCGCTAGCACACATTTTCTGGAGCTTTTGCATGATCACCCCTGATTTTCTGCTTATTCACGCACCCCCAGAATTTACAGAAAACCCTAGAAACATCCCTGCATCAATATATAACTATTATATAGTACTATACTCAATATACATATAAATAAAATACAAATATAAAATTAAATCAAAATAAACAAAAATAAATAGTATCATACTATATACAATATTGAATCATATTTTGAAAATTAAAAATATTTTCTAGAATTTAATAAATCATTAAAAAATAAAAAATATAACAAACTCTAAAAACATATAAAAAACATAAAAGCTCTCTAAAAAATCCACAAATTCAACCTTAGTATATTTTACCATATTTTATATTTTAAACTAAAAACAAAACAAAAATTGCAGAATTAAAATTATAAAAAATATAAAATACATAAAAACATCAAAAATTGATAACTAATTCTATAAAAATCACACAAAAATGTACAATATATCACTTTAATGATAATTTCACCTAATCCTCAATAAAAATAAAATGAAAATATTTTGCTACTATTTAATATTTTAAAAATCGAAAATAAAAATCTATTTTTTTATAAAAACCTAATTTTCAACCATAAAAATACAACAAAAACCATAAAATTCTAAAAACCTTTTAAAAATTCATAAAAATTTATAATAAAATTAAAAATAATAAAAGTAATATAAAATTCATAAAAAATATAAAAAATAAAAAAAATCCTTAAAAATAAAGTAAAAATTAGTAAACCTTTTACCTTAGATTTTCTATAGTTTAACACTAGTTTCCAACAGTTTGCTACCCTGAGTTCGACACTCCCATATTTTATCGCTATACATCAATGTTCTGGAGTATAAATAATAAAATAAATTTCATGTTAAAATCCACCTGGTCGATACAATGACCATAGATAACTTTAGGACGGGTGCAGTTTTTCAGATGGCACCATTGCTAGGGTAGACCGTAGAAACCTTAGGTCTAGGATTTCTCTGTTTCTCTTTGTCATTTTATTTCCTAACCTCATGCCTTTTTGTTTCTAATTTGTGTAGCACAAGTTGAGCAGCACAAGACAGAATCGCAAAGTCGATTAGTTGTAATTTTCAATAATAAAAATATAAAACATTATTTGTAGAAAGGGGTCCATTCAGGGCATCCTGATTTATACCTCCCTCCCTTCTTCTCGGGGTCTGTTTCACCAAGTGTTGTACATCTGGGGGAGAAGGGTACTCACTGCAGTTTTCTCGCATCTCGATTTTCTCGATGGTTTTCCGCAGCTTTTTCGAGGATAGGTGCTTGTTAGGATTTCTTGATTTTCCCCTCTCTGTACAACCATAGCTAGGTGCTTGCTTAGGTTGCATAACCTAGTTGCTTGTGTACTTAGGATAAAAATTAAAAAGATAAAAACGTGTGAGACGTTGTTGGAAAACACTCAAAAAAGTGATAACCGCAAAAATTAAACAGGGACTGCTAACATTATCTGACCTAAAATAAAACATAAAGGACTCCACTTTATTTGCGAGAGCAATCCCCAACAAATGAATTACAGGTACTCTCTATATCTGTGAGTGAGAGACGACCCTTAAGGTAGAGCTAGAGTCTGAATTTCTTTCGGGATATTTGTGAGTTCATGCATTTATTCACTTGCTCTTCAGTGGGGACTCTTGGGTAACCGAAAACAGCCCGAGTTTCCTTCGCAGAGTGGGAGGTTTAGAGGACACTATAATATCACATTCCTCATGTAACATGGGTAGTCGGAAACAGTCCGTACTTACTCCCGTCCTGGGTGAGAATAGGTGATTTTCTGTAAGAACTTGGGACAATCTTCTGAGGAAGTTTCAAGCATCTATTAACTCGCTAATCCGTGAGAAGACTTATTTGTCAAATAACCCTAAACTGAAAATATTAGCGACCGATCTTTTACGGTCATCACCAGGGTTGCGTTAGTGAATCTGGAGTTTGCTTTGCATTTGACTTTGTGGTGTGAGTCTGATGAATCTCCACTTCATCACCGTTATTCTATCATTTTGGCCTTAAAAACCTTAGCTAATGCATGTAAATAACATTAATTTGTCCATAATAGCTTTCATTATTTATTGTATTTATTTTACATAAAGCAAGGTTTTTAATGCCAAAATTATAGAATAAAGAGAAGAAAAGAAAAAGGCATAAAATATTGAAAATATTTTATGACCCAAACCCCGAGACCAAGTCCAGAATGGAATTGGTCGACAAGGAATAAAATAGAGGAGATAAGGGCCAAGAATACAATAAACATTTCATTTACTCATTCTTGACTTATGCATTTTTAACACCTATTTTGTATCTAATTATTTATTCATCAAATAAAGAAACTTTGTTCATAAAATTTGTAGATAATAATGTAAACGATAAATACAAAATTTGGTTTGTACAAAAATAGTATACAGTGTACATTGCATACCCAGAAGAAAAAGTCAGAAACCAAACTTCACAGACCCATATCTTCCAAATAAAAACTCAAAATCTATCAAAATCACTATAATTGTATACAACTTTCATGAGCTACTTAATGATGGTGGTTTTATATTTTTTGGAGTTACTGTGCAAAAGATAGTTTTTGGGCCCCTATTGTACATAATACCGATTAAAATATTCATCTTATTCACTATTCATTATTTTTACAAATTTATATTTTTAGAATCTTGTAAATAATATACATAATACATTTACATATTAAAAAAAGAAAACCAAAAAGAAAACCTCAAATAAAATAAGTCTATGTAATTACATAGGCAAACTACCTATGTACGCCTTGTATATAAATAAAAGGGGATTTCATTCTTGTATTAGTTTAACTTTTCATTAAATTATAAATATTATCTATATTCCACTAAAATGTAAATCCAAAATAAAACCCAATAAAATTCATTAAATAAATAAAATGTATATGAAATACATGTAAAATACCTATAAGTATACCTACATATTATATACACCTATTTATTTAAATATGCAAACAAACTCATAAAAATCAAATAAAAATATATTTATACTCACAAAAATAAGTTATAAATATATAAAATAAGAAAATGAAATAATAATAATATAAAATAAATAAAATAAAAATAAAAATACACAAAACATAGGTAAATATACCTATAAATACACTCATAAAAATAAATTACTAATAAATAAAGCCAAAAAATAAATAAAAATCATATTAAAATATTACACAAATGAATAAATAAATATTTTTTATTTTATACTCGAAAAATAATAAAATCATTTACTATTTTAAATTAATTATTTTCGAAAAAAAATCCTAGTTTTGTCCTGTAGCACCCTACGTGGAACAATCAGGGGCAGCGGACCGTTGACCTCTGGTCAACTGTCCCATCCGCTTTTCTGAACTGCCAGACCTGGTGAATCCCCGATTTTCTTGCATTTTTCATGGGAGTCTCGTCCATCGATCGAGTTTGCTTCCTTTACATGAATTGTTGCTGGATCATTGTACAATCACGCGAACATCTTAGATTGCTCGTAAACACATCGGATTCTTTGATTTTAGCCGGTCAATAAGGGTGCCTTGCAATGTTTATAAATAAGAAGCTCCGACCTCCTTCGCAAATTTGGTCAGTTTTAAGTCTTCTCCCTTCCTCGTATTCGGTCCTGGAGATTCCCTTGTGACAGGAGGAGGCCTTTGGCACCTTGAATCAGTCGGAGGGGGTTGGAGCTGCACCCACGGCAGAGCTCCGGTGACACCACGTGATGAATACTCATTCATCACTCTTTATTCTTATATTTTAGCTACAAAAACCTTTGCAAATGCATGTATATGTTTGTAAATACAAATAATTAGCAAAGAGCATGCATAGTGTAAAAAGTAATAATTAGCATGTTTTTGTGCAAAAATAAAAGAATAAAGATTAAAAAGAAAAAGAGGGAAATATTTAGAATAAATATTGAGCAACCTAATCCCAAGGGAGGGCTCAGCATGGGCCTGACCACATAAAAGTCAAAGTAGAGAGAGATAGGGAGCTCATGTGTGTAAATAGACCTGTAAATATAATAAAAATATTTTCATCTAAAAATAATAAAATGGGCTTGTATATATTTGTATATATTTATAAATACAAAATCAAAACAAAAATTGAAAAATTAAAAAGAAACTAAAAATACTCCCTCTTGTACATATTCACCATGAACATACACCTATACCTATATTTATTTACCTTGTAAATAAATAAATTAAAATCCCTAAAAATTTATATATATTCTACTTTTTATGGTGTAAATAAATAAAATAAAAACCATTAAAACAAAAACAAAATAAAAAGAACAAAATTAAAAATCAAAAAGAACATTGTACCTATACCATGTATATCATTGTACATATATATTTATTTTACCCTTGTATATAAATAATAAAAATAAAATAAAAATACCTTTTTATTCCTAATTTTATGCTATAAATAAATAAAATATAAAATGGAATAAAAATGTACAAAAATAATAAATTAAAAATAAAAAAAATCAATATTGTATATATACCTATATATAGCACTATAGTGTAAATACCTTATTTTTATTTTGATAAATTAATCAAAAATCACAAAAAATAGAGAAACAAATAAACATTTTTTATGTTTTAAGTTTTTCCTAATTCAACCTTTTATTATTTTATTTTGAATTTGTAAATATTTATGAGATGGCGGGCTCTGATTGGTCCACGGGGGATGTTGACCCCCAGGTCAACTCCCCCCCTTTGGACCACAGACCTGCGGATCCTCTTCCCGGACCCATCTTCTCCCGATTATCCCTCCTTGACCCGATCACCATTCTGCCAAATCACGGGTCCTAATTACTCCCCAGTTATCCGGAACCTCGCCCGACACCGTGCCTAGGGGTCCGTGCTTCACCAAGCCGAACCCGACCCTTTCTTCCCGGACCTGCACCCATATTTAATCTGAGCTCCGCCTCCTCATTCATGTATCTTTGGATCATTTAACGCCACCCTAGGACCTTCATCGCCTTCGCGAGAGTGACAGCTCGCTCCAGGCCTTGTTGCAGCGAGGAAGGAGTGGAAGACCATCGATTCGGCGACATTGCGCCACCGTGCGCCGCCTAGAGGTGACGCTCGAGCCTCGGACACCGACGATCCTCGAGGCAAGGACCTAGAGCAAGCCCTGCTCCTCTACAGTCGAATCCATCCAGTAGGTAGCTCTCTTTTCCTCTCTAGTTCTTTAATTTTGCATCTCGCCCAAATCGCTCCGTCGCCGTTCCACTTTGATTCCGACCATCCTCGCTGTCGTTCCGACCATCGGAGCCGCCCATCACGATCGCCTTCTCTCCGCGCATCTTCTCCGCCCCCTCATTCACCCCAGTTTGAAAAGGAACTGGGTATCGGGTTCCTTCGTCGTCGCCTCGCCGAAACCCCTCCGCCCCGACGCACAGACCACCTTCACTACTCCTAACCAGGTCGAGGCACTTTGCCCTCGATCCAGGAGCTTGTTGCACATCTTTGCAGGTCCAAAGGAGCCCATCTGAGGGCTTCGACATCCAGGTGCAGCAGCTCGACCTCCGCCAGTGCCGTCGGAGCTCTCCAGAGCTCTGCGCCACCATCGGAGGGCACCACCAAGGCGGAGCTTCTCAGATCTTCAGCAGCCCGCGAGGAGGCCTCCAGCGCTCGCACGAGCCCGGAGAAACTCGCTGGCGTCCTGTTCATCGAGGACCCTCCCCTACCGTCCGATTGACCTCCAGCTCCAGTTCAGATCCCAGACGTCCATTTGAGGAGCCGCCAGCATCGTTCGATTCTTGGAGGAGTGATCACGACCGTCCGATCGTCGAGGGCTTCCCACGTTGCTTCCCAGCCGTTGATCTTCCACGTGGCGAGGCCCCTGCCGTTCGATTCGAGCCGAGGACCCCAGTCTTAGCCGCGCCTCTTCTCTACCGTTGGATCTACACGTGGCGAGCATCTGGCCCTCGACTTAATAAAGGGTAAACATCTCTTAGGCCCTTAGGTTTTTAGGTATTAATTGTTAGTCCTGTAAATATTTTAAAACTTTTATTTGCGTTTGGTAAATTGCATTGTGGACCCTGTCCTTTTTTGTATTTACGTGTATGCCCCTGTGTGTAGTGAGACACGTACTTCGACACGTGCTTGTTGGGTTATTTACATGTATGGACTCATAGTTTCAGGGTGTTATTGAATGAAAGTAACTTTTTGATATTTGCATAAATAGCCCTGTGAATGGTTTTATTGTGCATATGCGTTATTTAGTGAGTATTTTACATTGAGGTCCCTGGACTTTTAGTACTTGTTACTAAATAGTCCATAAACCTTAGTTTCCTTGCAAATAGGTCCCTGAGTGCCCAGGTCATGCGCCTTGCGTGTGATTTCGTGGAGAAATTACACCGGACCCCCTGGACTTTCTACTATTTGCGTACAGGTCCCTATGCCTTGTACCCTTGTTTTTATTTTTAATAAAATAGCAAATCGACTCCAAAACTAATGAAAATTGGATACATGGCTCCTGCCATAGTGTAAAATTTTCTATAATTTTTGGAGACATTTTTGATTATTTTTGTTATTTTAAAAAAATTCAAAAACACTCATTTTTGTTACTGTCTAACTTTAAAATTTACAAAAAAATATTAACACACCTCTAAAAACTACAAAAAAATTAATAATGTTTATTTTATCTTGTTTGATATTTTGACCAATTTTGGTCTTTTTTAGATATATAAAATCTATAAAAATTACAAAACCCCTAAAAACTCATAAAAATTCTAATAATTAAAAGAAAAAACAAAAAATAATATTTCTGGTGCTTAAATTTTCCTTGTGTTTTCTACTATACAGGAAAATTACCTTCAGGTGCTAATAGGGCAATTTTGTATTTTAATTTGGCCCTTAACACCTGACTGGACAGTCCCTTTGATTTTCCGCCTTGCTTGATTTTTATAAAATCCAATAAAAATCAGAAAATTACCAAAAATTAACTATAAACCGTAAAAATTATAAAAAACTTAAAAACCTTTTTTTTAATTTTTGGATGTATTTTGAGTAGATAAATAATTGGTTGTATTTGGTTGTTTTATTGTTTTCTTTATTTTCTTTATTAATTAAAAATCCAATATATATATATATATATATATATATATATATAAATTAAAAATCCACCAAAAAGACCTTTATTTTATGTTATTTCTTTTTTAGACTACTTCGTAGGCCGCGAGGCCATCACGTGCTCCTTGTGTTCGACCCTGGTCGCTATACCAGGTTAATATAATAGCGAGACCGCTACTTGAGTTTCAGTTGATTTTTGCCTTCGTTTGGTGGTCTGATTTTTTTCTGGATTGATCACACTTGGTGACTTCGATCGCAATGACCCTTGATTACCTTTACCCGAGTCGACGAGTGTGGTCATCAGAATGGCGTCGTTGCCGGGGAGCACGACTTAGTAGTATTTTTCTTTATTTTTCATTTTCTTTATGTTTTCTCTTTCACGGCTTTCCGCGGCTTTTCACGGCTTTTTATTTTTCATTTATTTTTGTTTTATTTTATTTTCTTTTCTTTTCTTTTATTTTTATTTTTGCTTGTTTATTTTTTGTCATTTTTGCACATATACCCCTGCTTAGTTTCCTGCTTTTATTTCATTATTTTATTTTGGTTTGTGACACTCTGTTTCTTTCTTGTGAGGGCCCAAGGATCGAGGAGGCGACTTTCGAGGAGCCGGCGCAACCGCGGGATTCGGAGGCGGCTCCCTTCTGCACGGAGCCGCAAGAGAGCGTGAGAGAGGAGCTGAGTGGGAGAGGTTTAGATTAGTTTAGACTTTTATTCATTTTATTTGTTGTAATAACACAGGGACACTCAGCAGGACTTGGACAGTTTCTCGGGTCTGTTTCGCCGAGCACCGGTGTGCTCAGGGGACCAGTAGGTTTTTCGCGGTTTTTTCGTGGCTTTTGTTTTTTGCTGCCTTTTACGGTTTTACACGGTATTTCTCGAGCCCTTAGCCTTAGGACTTTCTGTTTGACTGTGCCGTACTGAGTAGGATCCAAACACCTAATAGACTGCTTGTGCCTATAGATCGTTAATTGGACCTACTAATAAAATATTAATAAAAATAGCTGACTCATTTTCCTTCGAGCCTACGTGCCGCAGCCTACCCAGCCAAGCGCTTCTCCTGAACCCGATTTGTCGGGAGGAGGAGGGGTAGACCGAGACCGGACTCTCTGGATCAAAGGCTGGTGACCAACTAGACGGTTCTTTCGAGTAGAAGTTGCTTGCTTAGGACTCGGCTTTTTCCGCTGCACCATATAGGTAGCTTACTTTCTGTTTTTCAATTCTGCGCGGATCATATTGCATGTAGAGTGCTGGAGAGAGGTACGCCTTTCTTACTTTGCATGCATCATTGATTTTATCACGCATCGGCTTTTTCGTCTTCTCCCCCTGTTTTTGACTTAATAACCAGGAGAACCGAAAAATTCGTTAGGCCTCTTTGTTTTTGTTGAAAAAGATCTAAAAAGAGAAACCATAAAATTGGGACAGCTAAAACTATTGATCACTAAAAGACACTTGATTTAAAAACTTGTCTTGGAGAGAGCAACCCCCTCATTGCTTGGTTTGATTGTGCGAGAGAGTGACCCGAACACTAGGTAGAGCCCTCCGGTACTATTCTCGACTGATTACTGACTCTTCTGTGCAGGACAGTTGGTTGGGAAAGTATCGGGTTTCCCAACAGGTCATGTAATTGCTCTGATATCATGATTGTTCACCAAAATAAAATTGACAAGATAAATTGACCGAGCCTTTACGGTCTTCAGCTCGCGTTGCGTTGGTGAACTTGGGGGTTTGCTTGTGATCATAGTTTCTCCAGAATTCATCCGCCTTACTCGCCACATCAAGATGATGGGCAGACGATCTCTTAGGCAGCCTCTGGCTGCACCGCTTTCGGGCGCGTCTACCCGTTCATCTAGGTTGGTTCGCGAGAGCCGAGACCAGCTCTCTGAACCCGAGTATGATTCCACCCTGTTTCCCCTCGACCCCCTTTCTTTCTATTCCGAGAGGCCAGTGCCAGAGGAGAGACTTTCAGATTTATCGGCACCTGAGTATGGATCGTTTGATTTTGCAGAGACCATGGCCGGCAGTTCCGATGATCGCACTAGAGGTTCACAGCCTGAGCATTTTGTTCTGGACCAGGGTGCGATCAACTCCAACCTGATCGCCTCCCTCGAGACCGTACATCAGCAATTGAGGGATTAGGGAGCCTTCATGTTGGATATAAGGAGAGAGATGGAGCAGATGAGAGCAGAGCGAGATCAACGTAGAGACGGGCCGAGAGTCCCAGATGATGCAGCAGCTGCAGCCGCAGCAGCCGCAGCAGCCGCAGTGGCCGCCACCGCGGTAGGAGCAGGAGACCAGCCGAGACCGATGCGGGAGTTGCACAACCCCAGATCGACCATGATGCATCACTAGGTTGTTTTGCCAGCCATCGTGGGGGACTTTAAGTTCCCCCCGAACACCTTGCAGCTCCTCCCCGTTTCCATGGGCTCGCCACCGAGGAGCCCCATCTCCACCTCCAGGAGTTTCTCATGATTTGCAGTACTGTCCATGACCGTCAGGTGGACCAGGACATGATACGGATGATTGCCTTCCCCTTTTCCTTGGCAGAAAAAGCAGCCACCTGGCTGAAACATCTGGGGAAGTTTGTCTACACTTGGGAGGAGCTCCGCACTGAGTACTTGCACAAGTACTATCCACTCGGGCGGACCAATGCCGCGAGAGCCCTGATCAGCAACTTCTCCATGCTCCCCAACGAGCAGTTCCATGAGGCATGGGAGAGGTTCAAGGAGCTGACTGATAGATGCCCGCACCACGACATTTCCAAGCCGAACCTCGTGCAGAGCTTTTTCAGCGGGCTGACACCAGAGCTCCAGGGCTTGGTGAACGCTTCTTGTGGCGGGTCTTACTTCGCCAAGGATTACGACCAGGTCTAGGCCATCTACGAGGAGATGGCCGAGAACTACATGGTGATGTCCCAGACCCGGTTGTATACTCAGGTCAGACCCCAGCAGCCACAGGTCGTGCAGTACCAGAGGATAGCACGGGTCGACGCCGGTCCTTCCAGTTCATCTGCGGTAGGAGCGGCACAGGTAGAGTCATCCGTCGCGGACATGGGGATCATCAGCGAGAAGCTGGACCGGATGGAGTTGATAGAGAAGAAGCAGTGCCAGGGCATCACTCAAATGGAGCAGATGGCACAGACTCTGAGCGACATGAAGACCCAGCTCATGTGTCTCCAAGAGGCACAGACGGCTTCCCAGCCCCGTTTTCAGTCGCGAGGCGATCACGGCAGCAACAGCAACTCGTCCCAGTGCTCCAGCTCCCACCAGCAGCCTAGATAGGTTCACCTTGTACATGCGGAGCCGTACCAGCAGCCGCAGCCCACCTACCAGTCACCACCATCTCCAGACTTGCAGATGGTGGTATACCAGCCGGATCAGCCTCTGGCAGTGCTCCCGCCACCCCAGTACGATGCAGAGCTGTTGATGGATGTCAACAGGATTTGGTATGACCGCCCTCAGCCCGGTATCCAATGAGACCATCCCGGATTCCGTTAGGGGACCGGAGGTACCCAGCCCCAGCAGCAGCCGTCAGGACAGGGTGGCCAGTACGACCATCAGAGGGATGACCAGCAGCAACAGCAGCAGCCCCCGGTGTACCCATCACAGCAGCAGCAGCAGTCGTCTTATGGTCCTCGTCCCTATCAGCAGGGACAGTCTTGGAGGCGAGATCAGCCTCACCAGCAACAGCAACAGCATCACCCATACCCCTCTCAGCCACAACACCAGTTCCAGCAGGCTCACTACCAGAGAGGCTACCCATCGAGCTCCCATGAGAGCCCCGTCTTGGATGATATAGCCCGCCTTCTCACAGATCAGCAGGCTACCTTTCGACGGGAGATGGACGAGTTCCGCCGGGAGATGCGGGACATTGTGAGAGGGAAGGCCGCCATCCCTGCCCAGATTGAGCCGAACCCCAACAACCTGAAGAGGAAATCTGAGCAGGTAGCTTGTACTGAGTATACCACTCCTAGTGATGCATTTGGTGATATGATTGGATATCTTTTTGATACTGATTTTGTCACACTTAGGAGCGGTAGGATGCCAGCAGGCGGCACCTCGTCTGAGCTACGTCATGAGGACATACCCAGAGCGCCCGACGAGGAGGAGGAGAGCGGTTTACTGAGGCCGCTAGAGACGATGACGGTGGTACTGATGCCACTAAGGATGCTGATTTCACCGACGGTGCTGAGGCCGCCGTTTCACCAGTTGGAGGTGGTGGTACTGAGGCCACCCCTGATGCCGAGCCAGAGCGCGGTACTGAGGCCGCGAGTCATCCAGTCGATCCAACGGATGGTGGTGCTGAGGCCACCCAAGCTTTTGTTGAGAGACCTGTTGTTTTTCCTACTTCTGATGTATCTCGGAACTCTGTTGTGAATAAAGGAAAAGGTTTGGTTTTTTCTGGTCCCACTGTGGTGCATGATGTATGTGTGGATCCGGCAGTCGAGCCGTCTAGACTTCTCCTAGTCCTTCATCTGAGAAGGACCCTGTGATCCCCTTCCCTAGAGCCCTTCAAATGGGGAAGGGGAAGAAAAAAGAAAATCCAAAAAAGAGAGATCAGGAAGAGTTCAGCCAGCAGATGATAGATCGGTTTCACATACAGCTGACTCTTCAGGAGGCTTTGCAGCACATCCCCCTTCTTCAGCGTTCACTGAGAGACAGGACTACAGTCAGGAGGAAGAGGAGGAACCACCACTCAGAGATCCATTTGTTGACGAAAGCCACGTGTTTCGCGATCCAGAACCGTCTACCGGCCAAGAGGCCAGATTCAGGAGCCCCTTATGTCAGATGCCACATTAGAGAGCAGAGGTTCGACCGTACTCTATTAGATAGCGGATCGTCGATCAACCTCCTTCCGGCAGCCCTTTTCGACCGCTTCGAGTTGGGCACTCTTAGACAGAGCAGGACAGTCCTTCAATTTGCTGATCGATCTGTCAAGAGGCCGAAGGGGTTGTTACGAGACGTTGTCGTCACTATTCAGGGCCTGTAATTCCCCGTGGACTTCGTAGTGTTGGACATGGAGATCCCTGATTCAGTGACCGATACCCTCATCATTCTCGGTCGCCCGTTCTTGTCCACAGCTAAGGAGGTGACTGACCATGATAGCAGGAAGGTATACTTTCACATCGAGGGAGAAAGTGTACAAATAGAGACGGTCGAGGACAGCAGAGCTAGAGAGAGAGCATGCTCAGAGACCACTTCAGATACAGAGCAGCTGACAGATGCCAGGCTAGACATCCACCAGGACTGTGACTTTGTGATCACAGACGATGACGCAATTTGGGCAGACCCTGCAGCACAGGCCATCCTATCATTTCTAGATTCCGCTGATGCACAGACGACAGCAGAGGAGAGCTTGGAGAGCACATTCCTGGTCCAGGATACCTCTGAGGCAGCAGAGCCGGTTCTCGACCGCGACACTGATTTTTGTGATGATGGTGGTGCTGATGCCACCTTAGATGATACAGATCCCTTGGAGTCAAAGTCTGATTGGGCAGATTGTGAGGATTACATGCCAGACCTGATTTCCACTGAGCCTACAGCTGAGGAGGAGGTAGATGCCGAGCAAAGCAGAGACAGGGCAGCCTTCTCCAGATTGTGAGATTGACAGAGAGTTTCAGTTCTCCCATGCAGATTTGGCAGCGTTTACGCAGACTTTTCAGAGGCCAGATCCACCAGCACCCAGCTCTCCAGAGTTGAAGCCGCTTCCTACTTCGCTGAAGTATCGATTCCTTGCAGGTGAGCCTGAGATGTACCCAGTCATTATCTCCGCTGATTTGACTAGAGAGCAAGAATCCCGTCTGATGGGGGTTCTTGAAAAGAACCGCAAGGCGATTGGATGGAGCATAGCAGATCTCTAGGGGATAAGTCCGGCCCTGTGCTCCTACCATATCTATCTCGAGGATGAGGCAAAGCCGTCGCGTGAGTTCCAGTGGTAGCTGAACCCGAATCTGAGAGAGGTTGTCATGAAGGAGATATCGAAATGGTGGAGTGCCGATTTTATCTACCCCATCTCCGACTCCAAGTGGGTCAGCCCTTTGCATGTGGTGCCCAAGAAGACGGGCATCACTACAGTGATTAGCGAGTCTGGAGAGGAGATTGCTACATGAGTACCCACTTCTTGGCGGGTCTGCGTTGACTACAGGAGACTCAACCAGGCCACCAAGAAGGATCATTTCCCCCTGCCCTTTATAGATCAGATCATTGAGAGACTAGCAGGGAAGAGCCACTACTGTTTTCTGGATGGGTACTCGGGCTACAACTAGGTGGCCATCGCTCCTGAGGACCAGGACAAGACCACCTTTACCTATCCCTTCGGCACATACGCCTTCCGACGCATGCCATTTGGGCTATGCAATGCCCCTGCGACCTTTCAGAGATGCATGCTGTCGATCTTTTTGGACATGGTAGGGGAGTGCTTGGAAGTCTTCATGGATGATTTCTCGGTTTACGGCGATGGATTCGACTCCCTTCTTGACTGCCTAGACCGAGTGCTTCAGTGATGTATAGAGGTCCACCTTGTGCTATCTTGGGAGAAGACCCACTTCATGGTGACTCAAGGGACGGTGCTTGGCCATATCATCTCCAACAGGGGCATGGAGGTTGATCCGGCCAAGGTCGATGTCATTAGAAAACTCGCACCACCATCCAATTTACGACAGTTACGGTCATTCCTGGGGCACGTCGGTTTCTACCGACGATTCATTCGTGATTTCAGCAGGATTGCCCGACCGTTGACTGACCTGCTGACGAAAGACACCGAGTTCCTTGTCGATGACAAGTGTCTTTCGTCGTTCGAGACTCTCAAGCAGTGTGTTATAGAGGCTCATGTTCTTCAACCGCCTGATTGGTCACTCCCATTCGAGATCATGACGGATGCCTCCGATTTTGCCGTGGGGGCCGTGCTGGGACAGAGGAGGGATGGAGTCCCATTTGTTATCCACTACGCTAGCCGCACATTGGATTCCGCACAGCGGAATTACACAGTGACAAAGAAGGAGATGCTAGCCATAGTGTTCGCCCTAGATAAGTTCAGATCATACATTATTGGATCTAGAGTGACCCTGTTCACTGATCACACCGCCATCCGATACCTCATGGCAAAGAAGGATGCCAAGGCCAGACTGACTAGATGGATCCTTCAACTCCAGGAGTTCGACATTGAGATCAAGGATAAGCCTAGAGTCAAGAATGTGGTGGCGGATCATCTCTCCCGATTAGAGCAGCCTGAGGAGTTTGAGCAGATTGATCCCATTTGTGAGACCTTCCCAGATGAGGCGATCCTTGCTATCGCCTCACTCCCATGGTATGTCGATATTGTGAACTTTCTTGTTGCTAAGAAAGTCCCACAAGGTTGGCCCAGGCAGAGGCTTGAGACCTTCCTCGCGAAGGACAAGTCCTACCACTGGGAGGATCCCATCCTTTACCACGAAGGAGGGGATAGTGTATGGCGCAGGTGCATTCCTTAGGAGGAGCACCATAGCGTCCTCACTTACTGCCAAAACCTTGAGGCATGAGGACATCATTCTGGGAGGAGAACGACACAGAAAGTGCTCCAATCCGGCTTGTGGTGGCCTACCCTCTTCAAGGACTCTAATGAGTTCTTGAAGAGGTGTACTGACTGTCAGAGGATGGGCACTTGTGGACAGCGTGATATGATGCCGATGCAGCCCATTCACTTCTGTGAGGTTTTTGACGCATGGGGCATCGATTTCATGGGTCCATTCCCTTAGAGTCAGGGATTTGAGTACATTCTGCTAGCCGTTGATTATGTGAGTCGTTGGGTTGAGGCCATCCTCGCCCGGACCGCTGATAGGAGGACAGTTTGCAGATTTTTGAGGAAGCACATCATCACGCGGTTCGGAGTCCCTCGAGTATTGATTTCAGATGGGGGGTCTCATTTCATCAACGACCAGGTGAAGGCCCTTGCTAGCGAGTTCGGCATAGACCATCGATTTGCCACTCCATACCATCCATAGACGAATGGTCTAGCCGAGGTGTCGAACAGGGAGATCAAGACTATTTTGCAGAAAGTCGTCCGCCCTGATCGAAAGGATTGGTCACAGCTTTTGGACTCGGTCTTGTGGGCATATAGGACGTCTTTCAAGACACCATTGGGCACATCTCCCTTTTGCCTCGTATATGGAAAGCTGTGCCATTTACCTGTTGAGCTAGACACATGTCACTTTGGGCAGTCACTGAGATACTTATTGATCCAGATAGTGTAGGAGACCAGAGGAGGGCAGAGTTAGCAGCCTTGGAGGAGCTTAGAGATACCGCCTTCTCAAACAGCCTACAATACAAGGAAAGAGTAAAGGAGTGGCATGATTCTCATATCAGCCACAAGCATTTTGAGCCTGGACAGAGAGTATGGCTGTTTGATGTTAGGCTTCGTCTATTTCCAGGGAAGCTACAGAGCAAATGGAAGGGACCCTTCTTGGTGAGAAAGGTACATGACAACGGTAGCATTGACATATCCGAGTTGTCTTCTGAGAGTACCTTTTGAGTGAACGGCCAGCGGCTCAAGCCATTTCTAGATCATGAGCGGCGGGTTGTTGATGTTGCCCCTATTCATTTTGCGTGAGATGTGGTCTCTTGACTCGCATCTATTGCATCTCATGCCTGAGTATCACTGTTCTTCCGACTTGTATAGATCCAGATGTCCATATCATTACATTCTTTAGTCCCACATCCCTTTCTTCATCTTTTGATTATGCTATACTTAGGGTGTACTTTACCCTAAGTATAGGGGGGATGTGGGACCGTTGGGTATTTCTTTTGATTCTATCTACCCATGTTTTTGCTGCCTATACTTAGGATATTTTACCCTAAGTATGGGGGGGTAGACCCTGTACATTCTCCACTCGGTTTTCTCTTTTGTGTACAGCCTGCTATACTTAGGATTTTTTGATCCTAAGTATAGGGGGAAAAGCCGAGATCTTCTTGATTTTCTATTCATTCATTCGTCTTTGTATATAGCCTTCCTTTTCACTTCCCTATACATAGCACGAGTTATGTCTTCTTCATCGATCTTGACTCTGAGGACATCGTTCGAGCTAAGTATAGGGGTGTGTGTATATATTTCATATATACTTTAGCCATAACTCGTACTTTTTGTGAGTGTGTTAATAAATAAAATTGGCTAAAACCCCTAAAAACCACAAAAATAATGAATTTTTCCTTTTTTCCTGTAAATAAACATTCTTTTATTGCACATACATAGCTAGTGTACAAATTATTTTTGTAAAAATGTTTTCAAAAAATCTTTTGGTGTAAAGTTTGTGTAAATATTTTCTTATCAAAATTATGTATACAGTACAAAATTTTTCCAAAATGTTTTGAAAATCAAAAGTTAGCAAAAATCTTGTGTAAATTTGTGTAAATACTTTTGCAAAACTTGCATTCATGCATTCATCCATTCATGATTTCAAAACATTTTTCAAAAATTTTGCATGTTTGTAAAAATTGTGTAAATAGCATCTTTGTGTATATATGTATATAGTTTTTCTGGATGATAGTTGACATTTAAACTAGCCTGGAATTAAATTGGGAAATGGAGCTTGTTTAAGATCTTAATCCACCTAATTTCTAAGAGGAACCTTATAGGGCTTAGGGTTAAGGCTTTTCAGGTCCATGGTGACTTAATTCTTTGAGTCCACTAGGCTATGATCACATGTCATCTCAATGAGCCTAAGTAGAGAACTTAACAACAAACACATGACTCATAGGGACAATGGCTTTACTTGGACACCAGCACTTTGCACCGAGCTCTCTACGGATGAGGTGGTGAGGAGGCAGTCTTCCTTGACTTGGGTAGCATATGAGGGTAGTACTTCTAGGCGGAACCTCTCTTCTTCTTTTAGTGAAGGAAGTGCGTCTCAACTTGGTCTGGTTGCCATGAGGTCTAACGACAGGAGTTGTGGGTTGCAATAAAGCTTCAAAAGAGGGATAGTCTACTGGCTCAAGAGGAAAAACTCCTTGTATATATGCTGCACAAGTATATGTTGTATAGATGCACTTGAAAAAAAATGCAAAAAGAAAATAACTCCAAAAAAGTGGTGGGTCTGAGAGAAAATGATAATCCCACCGGAGTATGTATATAGTGCAATAAGCCAAGCTTGAGATTCATGTCCCACCTTATGTAGCTTGCAGCAGGGAGACTTGGCTACACTGGTCGAGCTCCCAAGGATACATGGCTACACTGGCCATGGTCCATTCTCTTCTTCCCCCTCTTCTTGAGCCGGTTGAACTTGAACTTAGAAGGGAATACCCCGCTCTTCGAGGAAAGAGTGGACAGATTGGGGTCATAGAGTTACCTTGTTGGGGAGGGTTGTCAAGTTGCCATTTCTGAGGTGGAGAGCTTATACTTCACATTCACAGTACAAGGAAAGATTCATGGTCTTCAAGGTTTGTGTTTGTAGACTTGTTCTGACTTGGATCGTTGAGGAGTCTTGATTATAGATTGGTGGAACTTAGAGGCTGTTGAGTTTTAAGCTTAAGTCCAAATAAGGTTCCGACACATTAATAATACAAAGATCTGATCGAGCTCCATAATTCAATTTAATGAAGGCAAGTTTAATATTCAACCTTGATCCATGCACATTCTCCTCTTTTTCTTTTTCTTTCTCTTTTTCACTACTTTTTCAAATAAGTGTTTGCTAAGGGACTAGCAAAGTTAAGTATAGGGGGGGATGAATACTCATTCATCACTCTTTATTCTTATATTTTAGCTACAAAAACCTTTGCAAATGCATGTATATGTTTGTAAATACAAATAATTAGCAAAGAGCATGCATAGTGTAAAAAGTAATAGCTAACATGTTTTTGTGCAAAAATAAAAGAATAAAGATTAAAAAAAAGAGGGAAATATTTAGAATAAATATTGAGCAACCTAATCCCAAGGGAGGGCTCAGCATGTGCCTGACCGCATAAAAGCCAAAGTAGAGAGAGATAGGGAGCTCATGTGTGTAAATAGACATGTAAATATAATAAAAATATTTTCCTCTAAAAATAATAAAATTGGCTTATATATATTTGTATATATTTATAAATACAAAATCAAAACAAAAATTGAAAAATTAAAAAGAACCTAAAAATACTCTCTCTTGTACGCATTCACCATGAACATACACCTACACCTATATTTATTTACCTTCTAAATAAATAAATTAAAATCCCTAAAAATTTGTATATATTCTACTTTTTATGGTGTAAATAAATAAAATAAAAACCATTAAAAAAAACAAAAAAAAGAACTAAATTAAAAATCAAAAAGAACATTGTACATATACCATGTATATCATTGTACATATATATTTATTTTACCCTTGTATATAAATAATAAAAATAAAATAAAAATACCTTTTTATTCCTAATTTTATGCTATAAATAAATAAAATATAAAATGGAATAAAAATCTACAAAAATAATAAATTAAAAATCAAAAATAAAAAAATCAATATTGTATATATACCTATATATAGCACTATAGTGTAAATACCTTATTTTTATTTTGAAAAATTAATTAAAAATCACCAAAAAATAGAGAAAAATAAAATAAACATTTTTTATGTTTTAAGTTTTTCCTAATTCAGCCTTTTATTATTTTATTTTGAATTTGTAAATATTTATGAGATGGCGGGCTCTGATTGGTCCACGGGGGACGTTGACCCCCCGGTCAACTCCCCCCTTTGGACCACAGACCCGCGGATCCTCTTCCCGGACCCATCTTCTCCCAATTATCCCTCCTTGACCCGATCACCATTCTGCCAAATCACGGGTCCTAATTACTCCCCAGTTATCCGGGAACCTCGCCCGACACCGTGCCTAGGTGTCCGTGCTTCACCAAGCTGGACCCGACCCTTTCTTCCCGGACCTGCACCCATATTTAATCCGAGCTCCGCCTCCTCATTCACGCATCTTTGGATCATTTCACGCCACCCTAGGACCTCCATCGCCTTCGCGAGAGTGACAGCTCGCTCCAGGCCGTGTTGCAGCGAGGAAGGAGTGGAAGACCATCGATCCGGCAATGTTGCACCGTCGTGCGCCACCTGGAGGTGATGCTCGAGCCTCGGACACCGACGGTCCTCGAGGCAAGGACCTGGAGCAAGCCCTGCTCCTCCACAGTCGAATCCATCCAGTAGGTAGCTCTCTTTTCCTCTCTAGTTCTTTAATTTTGCATCTCGCCCAAATCGCTCTGTCGCCGTTCCGCTTTGATTCCGACCATCCTCGCCGTCGTTCCGACCATCGGAGTCGCCCATCACGATCGCCTTCTCTCCGCGCATCTTCTCCGCCTCCTCATTCACTCCAGTTCGCAAAGGAACTGGGTATCGGGTTCCTTCGCCGTCGCCTCGCCGGAACCCCTCCGCCCCAACGCACAGACCACCTTCACTACTCCTAACCGGGTCGAGGCACTTTGCCCTCGACCCAGGAGCTTGTTGCGCATCTTTGCAGGTCCAAAGGAGCCCATCTGAGGGCTTCGACATCCAGGTGCAGCAGCTCGACCTCCGCCAGTGCCGTCGGAGCTCTCCAGAGCTTTGCGCCACCATCGGAGGGCACCAGTCGATGCGGGAGGCCAAGGCGGAGCTTCTCAGATCTTCAGCAGCCCGCGAGGAGGCCTCCAGCGCCCGCACAAGCCCGGCGAAACTCGCCGGCGTCCTGTTCATCGAGGACCCTCCCCTGTCGTCCGATTGACCTCTAGCTCCAGTTCAGATCCCAGACGTCCATTTGAGGAGCCACCAGCATCGTTCGATTCTTGGAGGAGTGATCACGACCGTCCGATCGTCGAGGGCTTCCCACGTTGCTTCCCAGCCGTTGATCTTCCACGTGGCGAGGCCCCTGCCGTTCGATTCGAGCCGAGGACCCCAGTCTTAGCCGCGCCTCTTCTCTACCGTTGGATCTACACGTGGCGAGCATCTGGCCCTCGACTTAATAAAGGGTAAACATCTCTTAGGCCCTTATCTTTTTAGGTATTAATTGTTAGTCCTGTAAATATTTTAAAACTTTTATTTGCGTTTGGTAAATTGCATTGTGGACCCTGTCCTTTTCTGTATTTACGTGTATGCCCCTGTGTGTAGTGAGACACGTGCTTCGACACGTGCTTGTTGGGTTATTTACATGTATGGACTCATAGTTTCAGGGTGTTATTGAATGAAAGTAACTTTTTGATATTTGCATAAATACCCCTGTGAATGGTTTTATTGTGCATGTGCATTATTTAGTGGGTATTTTACACTGAGGTCCCTGGACTTTTAGTACTTATTACTAAATAGTCCATAAACCTTAGTTTCCTTACAAATAGGTCCCTGAGTGCCGAGGTCACGCGCCTCGCCCGTGATTTCGTGGAGAAATTGCACTGGACCCCCTAGACTTTCTACTATTTGCGTACAGGTCCCTGTGCACTGTACCCTTGTTTTTATTTTTAAAAAAATAGCAAATCGACTCCAAAATTGATGAAAATTTGATACATGGCTCCTGCCTTAGTGTAAAATTTTCTATAATTTTTGGAGACATTTTTGATTATTTTTGTTATTTTTAAAAATTCAAAAACACTCATTTTTGTTACTATCTAACTTTAAAATTCACAAAAAAATATTAAAACACCTCTAAAAATTACAAAAAAATTAGGTATGTTTATTTTACCTTGTTTGATTTTGACCATTTTTGGTCATTTTTAGATATATAAAACCTATAAAAATTACAAAACCTCTAAAAACTCATAAAAATTCTAATAATTAAAAGAAAAATAAAAAAATAATAATTCTATAACCTAAATTTTCCTTGTGTTTTCTACTATACAGGAAAATTGCCTTCAGGTGTTAATAGGGCCATTTTGTATTTTAATTTGGCCCTTGACACCTGACTGGACAGTCCCTTTGATTTTCCACCTTGTTTGATTTTTATAAAATCCAATAAAAATTAGAAAATTACCAAAAAATTAACTAAAAACCATAAAAATTATAAAAAACTTAAAAACATTTTTGTTTGAATTTTTGGGTGTATTTTGAGTAGATAAATAACTGGTTGTATTTCGTTGTTTTATTGTTTTCTTTATTTTCTTTATTAATTAAAAATCCAAATATATATATATATATTAAAAATCCACCAAAAAGACCTTTATTTTATGTTATTTCTTTTTTAGACTACTTCGTAGGCCGCGAGGCCATCACGTGCTCCTTGTGTTTGACCCTGGTCGCTATACCAGGTTAATATAATAGCGAGACCGCTACTTGAGTTTCAGTTGATTTTTGCCTTCATTTGGTGGTCTGATCTTTTTCTGGATTGATCGCACTTGGTGACTTGGGTCACAACGACCCTTGATTACCTTTACCCGAGTCGACGAGTGTGGTCATCACCACGCTACCTGGTTCCCAACCAGGTATCAGAGCTATTTTATTGCTTTCGTAGATAGGTTTTCGTTCCAGCATTTATTTCCAGTCGTTAGTTTAGCTTTTAGTTCAGTATATCGCCTTGAAGCGGTCGAGTCGTAGTTCGCTGGAGCACCGCTCCGGCGATGACTTCCGAGCCCTCCAGTTAACCTCCGATGCTCGTTTTGCTCCCATCTCGTTCCCTATCGCATTCTTCATCTCCCGAACGCCTCACACCAACCAGAACTAACCTAGTTCTGCGAACTGAGGTCCATCTCCTCTGCGTCGTCGGACCTCGCCGTCCATCACATTTTCTTTGGTGTATCAGCTTCATCTGTTGGTCGAGGGGACTCCCCTTGAGTCGTGTGATCTTCCTGTGCAGGTTCGGTGCGCTAATAAGCACCAGGAGTCGAAATCACGTGCCATCGGAGGTACCTGGAGCACCTTGACTTCTCCGACCTTGCAAGGGTGCTCTAGTGCGTCTCTTACCAACCTGAGATCTCCAACAACTAGAGATACCTTCCAGGAAGCTTGGAGGACCCTTGGGAGCAGCAAAGACCGGCTGGGGAGCGAGATCTCGTCGGAAGAAGCTTGCCCAGGCGAGCCTTCTTCCCTGTTCTTCTAGCTTCATCCCCTGTCGTTGGATGAAGGGAGCCCCTCCAGATCAAAGCACAGTCGTCCGATGGAGCAGCGTTCAAACCGTCAGATCATCTCGAATGATCTAATCTTCACCGCCTATCGTCGAACAGGTACCAGTCGTTGGATGAAGGCCACGTGTTTAAGTGAATGAAGATCAGCCGTCCATCAGCGCCTAATAAGGGGTAATTTACATTTTAAGCCCCTGCCTTTTGTATTTATTATTTAGTCCATTAAATATTGTGTAACATTTAAAATAAAGTGGGAATTTTGTAAAAAGACCCCTGGGTTTTTGGTATTTTCATCGATGTCCATTCCACGTCAGATCACATGCGGTCCCACGTGCGTTTGGAAATATTTCATGGATGCCCCTGTATGTCCTTGTATTTCGTAAAGGGACATTAAATAAAAGTTGCAGTGTTATATTTTTGTGAAAATTGCATGCAGACCCTCATACTTTATGAAATTGTGTCTTAGTCCTTGTGCGTGTGAGTCACGTGTCATCCCACGTGATAGGAAAAGTTGCAGTAACCCCCTGACAGGCTTCGAAATATGTAATTGGTCCTGAAACTTCATGTTAACGTTCTAAATTTTTGGTAAAATTGCACAGAACCCCCTGAGACTTATTTTATTTGGAAAAATACCCCTGCTAGTGTTGGAATTTCTTTTTACTTTCCCTAATTATTGCATGCATCTCTAAAATTCCAAAAATCACTAAAAAATGACCATAGGTTCCTGTTATATTGTATTATTACACCATATTTTTATTTTGCATTTTTATTGCATTTTCATATTTATAAAAATTCAAAAACATGCATTTTACTACTGTTTGCATCATAAAATCAAAAAAATATAAAAATCCACCACCTGAAAAATTCCCCAAAAAAATATGTTGTGCCTTTTAGTGTGCTTGATTTGCTATCCAAAAATCACAAAAAAATATAAAACAAAACTCCTAAAAATTAAAAACCCCCAAAAACCTTCATAAAAATATTAAAAAATCCCAGAAAAATCATAAAAATGCAATCTCTATTTCTGAATTTTCTATATCTTATTATCTTTGTTTTAACATTAATTTGAGGAATTTCGGACACCATTTGATATTTTTCATCCTCATTTTTATCTCGGCCAACAATTTATTTCACCATTTACTAGTATTTTTGACTTTAAAAATACCAAAAAAATTAAGAAAAATCTAGAAAAATCATAAAAACATTAAAAAATTTATAAAAATCACAAAAATACTTAATTTCCTATATTTTGAGCATTTTCCCCTATTTTTATCTTTCTTATATCTAGTGTATATATATTCCTTATATATATTATCCCTTTATTAAAAGAAAAAGAAAATACAAAAATATAAAATATAAAAAGAAGAAAAAAAACAGAAAATTAAAAATCCAATATAAAAATATAAAATCAAAAATAAAAAGAAAATAAAAAGAAAATTAAAAAACCCGCAGAAAGACTTGCATGCATACATGACTAACTTGTACATGAATAATTGTAGGCTACCCTTTTTTTGCTCTCTGTGGTTCGACCTTTACTTGCTTACTCACTATGCATCATTATGGTAGAGTTAATAATTTTAATTCACATTTTTGGGACTTCATTGCTTTATTTTAATGGTGGGTTAATTTCTTATTAATAGGGGATTCGTGAGCGGTCGCCACAGCGACTTCGTCTCCGACTTGTGTGGGACGTATTTTGGCCCTCGCAAAACCCTTGTTATCAGATGGCGCTGTTGCCGGGGAGCAATGAGCGTAGATTACTTTAGTTTGTCATGTTGTAGATATTTGCATGATCTGTTGTTAATATTCATGAACTGCCTGTAAATATTTACTGCTTTTATTTATATTCTGTGATTATTTGTGCTAATCCCTTTTTATTGCAACTTTGATGCGAGGGTCTGCCATGCGAGGACGGCTTCTAGGAGGCCGATGCAGCCATGCATGAAGGAGGGTTGTGATTGTTTGACCAGCTGGAGCAAGCACCAAGGAAGCAAGAAGAAGGCTTAGTTAGTTATAAAAATGTGTAATTTTATGAGAGTGAGAGATAATTTTGGCATTTAATAACTCGTACTCTACTCTTCACAACGTGGTCCAGTGCCCAGGTGTCTGTTCACCTGGGGGCGTCGTCGCATTTTTTTCGTGTTTTCCCGCTTTCTTTTCATTGTTTTCCGTTGTTTTGAGCGTTCCGCCTTTTCTTTATTTTGTTTTGTATGCATGGAGCCCCTAGATTTAGGTTGCTTGACTCGGTAGCTAGGTCCACACATTAATAAGAATGCATGTTCCTATAGTCTCTTGCGTACGGATCTAGTCAAACTCAATTGGTTCTTCACGATTAATAGCAGCTAATGTTTAGGGCAATTTTGTCGCTTGCATACCATCATGTAGTTAGGTTTAAAAATTCTGTTTTGCATACCGCATGAAGAGAGCTGGGATACGCTGTAAGTCTTCTAACTCAGCATGCATCATTCGGTTCAATGGTGAGATTTCCATCATGGAACCAACGTGCACGGCTTTTCCGCTATCTTCCTCTGATTTTGAGTACCTAGGACATAAATGAAAATCTACAAAAACGATAGGCGCTGGAATGAAAACAGACTAAAAAAGTGAAAATCCAAAAAACTAAAACAAGAGGACTGCTAAATAGACATTAACCTTAATTAAAATTCGTAATGGACTATCATTGTACTGGGTTCATAAAGCTCGCATTGTTTTCAGGTACCTTCGGAGGGGGACCAAAACCCTACTCCCACGAGCGAGGCACGTCCCATAAGGAATAGAGCCAAAATCTCAGTCGGCAACTGCCTTGTGTATCGCCTGGACTTCCGAAGTAATGGTGCTTCTATCGTACGTGACCGAGTAGGGCCTTGTCAGCGATGGTGTTCCCGCCTTGAGTGGAACATTGACATGGTCTGAAGTACTGAGCATAGGCCATGCCTTCACGGGGGTGTCTGTCTCATCGGTTTGCGTCCGAGTAGGTTCTTGCACGATCACGGGTGACTCTGTATCGAGCGAGAATCGAAGTATTGGTTTCACCTATCGGCTTCCTCTCTATATTTCTTTGGCTGAGTAGGAATCCAGGAAGGGTTACAAGGACCTCAAAAAGTACAGACTACAGGTTACAAAGGAGGAGGACAAGTACGGGATTCTTTTCTGGCAGTACTCTCTCTCCTATAGGGTTAGCGTGCTAAGGACTTGTTAAAAGAAATGCCTGAAATAACAACTCTAAAATTGAAAAGATAATAAATAGCCGAACCTTCACGGCTTCACATGGCGTAAGTTGGTGCACCCAATTTTGTATTGCGTTTGTATGGATCTAGATTAAAGTTTAAAGATCAAGTCCTGCGCCTTTGCGCAAAATTTTGTTGTATCATTCTCCTTTGACCCCCGCTCAGTCGAGCCTTTCTACTGTTTTACACTCCTTTTCATTCCTCGTTGACCATCGTATCCTTCATCCAATATACAATACTCCATGTGCTTTGCGAAGTCGATCCATGGATGGTTTCCGTCGGGATCCCGCTGACACCCACATCAATTCCATAGACTTGACTTCACCAATAAATTCGAGGAAATTCCAGAGAACATGTCCCAGACTTTGCGGATCGATCTCTAGACTCCTCGTCTTCTACCTTTCTTTTGATAACCCAATAAACCGGGATCACTTTTGTCCCACTTTCGTCGTTGTGAATGGAAGTCAATTACAGTCCACATCTTTTTTCCATTTACAACATGCTGGGGTTGACCTAAATTCTAGATTCATCATGACAGCTAAACAATATTGCAAGTGGTTTGATCATGATTCTCTCATTCTGCAGATAGAAGACAGACCAAGCCCTGGATTCTATTCCGGAATTCATTTCTTCAGACTCAGACCCTGACATGGCTCCTCAAGGGAAGGGCAAGGGTCAGCAGCCACCCCAACCAGAAGGCCAGATGCCTGATCAGAATCAGGTTAATGCACAACTATTGGCATCCATCCAGGCCATCCAACAACAACTGACAGAGCAGGCCCTAGCACAGACCGCATTCCAGGATATGCTGAATGATGTAATGAACAGAGACGAGGGAGGAGGAGGACGACAAGGAGGTAGTAATCCTTCTGGCGACGAGGAAGAGCCAGAAAATGGGACACCTAAACCCACACTGAAGGAGACCTATAATCCTGGAGACAGCCAGATGATCGAGTGGATCCTCATTCCACCGGTGCATGCTCACTTTGAGCTGAAGCCCCAATTCCTTGCTCTTCTTCCATCTTTTCATGGAAACACCAGTGAAGAGCCGTACATCCACCTACAACAGTTCTCACGCATCTGCCGCACTACCCACTACCCCAATGTCCCTTTGGACATTGTCAAAATGATGGCATTCCCCTTCAGCCTGCAAGACAAGGCCCTCTATTGGGTTAACCATCTGGGGAAGGTTGTGACAACTTGGGAGGAACTAAAGTTAGCTTTCCTGCACAAGTTTTACCCTCTCGGTCGGCTCAACCAGATGCGAGCACAAATCAGCAACTTCTCCCAGGGAGCCCACGAATCTATCCATGAAGCCTGGGAGAGATTCACCGATCTGTAGGAGAAATGCTCCCATCATGAGATCCCGAAGACCAGCTTGGTCCAACACTTCTTTGGGGGTCTGAACATTGAAAGCCAAAGGCTCCTTGACGTAGCATGTGGGGCTCACACTTCAACAAGGATGAAGATGTAGTCTGGCAGATATTTGAAGAAATGGCCGACGGAGCGGTTGTCCTCTCTTCCTCTAAGGTATACCAAAAGCAGCCCCAGATCCTCCAGAAACAAGTACACATGGCAGCATCCAGCGAGACGGAGAGAGATGAGAGCACCAATCTCAGCATCATCGGGGGCCATCTCTCAAAGGTTTATATCATTGAGAAGCGATCACAGGACCTAAAGAAACTTGTTGTGATCGAGAAGAGGACTCAGAAGCTTGACGAGCTAGATCAGATCACCAAATAATTAGAACTGTTGGTAGGCACCATGAACTCTGTTCAGTCGGCAGCACCATCAGAAGCTCCAGCTGAGAGAAAGGATGAGCAACCACCGCCACATCAGCCTCTGCCGAGCCAGCAGCCACTGGCAGTCCGGCACGTGTACTACGTGCAGTCGCCCGACCAGGGCCAACCGCAGCAGCAGATGGTTGTGTACCAACCAGAGTTTGTATCAGGATCCGATCAAGTCTTCCCACCACCACCCCTGATTCAAGAAGTCAACGGGGTTTGGAGTAATGAAGCACATCTGACCCGTCCTATGGGACAACCTCAGGGTCAGCTACCAGCCAATCGGCAATACCACCAACCTCAGGGTGGTCGGTTTGGACAATCCTCACAACCGCCGCCGCAGTATCAACAGCCCCCCTCATAAGCGAATCAATGGAGGTAGAATCAGTATCATCAGCAGCCGCAGTACCACCAGCCATAACCTTTCCATCAGTACGTGACCGCTCCACCTCAACAATACCCACTGTATCCCCCTTCCTTATACCAGCAACTTCAGCTTCCTGCACCACCCCAACACCACCAACAACAGCCTCGGCACCAACACATGCAGCAACAGCGTGGCCTGCATACTGAACCTACTGAGGCAAATCCTGTGAACCCGACCATGGATTGCTTGGCCCAAATCGTCAAAGGCCTAGCAGATATGACCAAGAGGCTCGACGAACTGACCGCCACCAAAACCACTATCCCAGCTCAGGATGAGGCCAACCCCAATATCTTTAAAAAGAAAGAGCAGCTAGAATGTGATGTCCTGTCTGTGTCTATAGAGTCAGAAAATGATATTATTGTTTGTTCTAATGCTGTCACTCTCAGGAGCGGTAGGGCCTTGCCTCCGCCTGCTATCAAGAAAGGGGAGAATAAAGAACTAGGTGAATCATCATCTTCTACATCCGCCGTGCCAGCTACAAAGACGGGTGAGGAAGAAGAAGAAGGAGGAGCCATTCCAGCAGTCATGCAGCACTAGCACCCTCATCCAAAAATACAAAAAATCAGCAAAACCAAAAAGAACAAAAAGAATTTTACAGCCGAAGCAAAGTCGCGCCAGCCTCGGAGGAGCAGCCAGTTGCAGCCGATCCCTCGCCAGCCGACGGAGCAGACACCCAACTTTTTGCTCGCCCATCAGGACCAGTACCGCAGGATCCAACTTGTACTCCTTTTTGTAGTCCGGATGTACAACAATAAGTGGGCGATAATTCTGATGTAAATAAGAATCCTCTATTTTGCCTTCCAGTGATGTAAATATTCCTTTTCCTAATGCAATAAAAATCCAAAAAAATGCAAAAAGAAAAAGTGTATTGTCTGATCCTGGAGTTGTGGAAATAATAGATAACTTAACTGTTGAGATTCCCTTATTGAAGGCCATGGAATATATGCCAGCTGCGAAGAAAGGTTTGAAAGAAGCATGTACCAGCAGGCATCATCCAGCACGCAAGAACAAACGCAATCATATCGAGAGACACGTGCTTTCCATGGCCACTATCGCAGCTATTAGCAAACTCCCCCAGGAGAAACAGGACAAAGGAGCACCTCTTATCAGTTGTGAGATAGTTGATCAGGTCTTCGAGCATACTCTCCTTGACAGCGGATCTTCTATAAATTTTTTGCCCTCGTCCCTAATGCAAGAATTTGGGCTGGGTCTGCTCAAGCCAACACAAATGATCCTTCAATTCGCTGACCAATCCACCTAAGGACCTAAAGGATGATGGAAGACGTTGTGGTGAAGGTGCGGGAGATGTAATTCCCTGTTGATTTTATGGTCCTTGATATGGACTCACCCGTACCCTTACTCCAGATCCCTATCATCCTTGGCCGACCATTCTTGCGTACCTCAGGTGTCGTGGTTGACTACAGGTCCGGCAAGATCACTTTTCGCTCGAACGGCAAGCAGATCATTATATACGTGATCAGAGAGCCGAACGCCACGATTGATGAGATCCATGTAGTATCAGAAGCAGACTGTGACGTTATTGCAGAGATTAGGGACTCATCACTTTCATTGAATGATTCATGGATGCAAGAAATCCTCACTCTCGAGGAGGACTTGGAAAGCACAGTTGACCTATGGTTTGATTATTTTTGGGAGACAGACTCTCAGATGCTGGTGCAACTATGAGATTTCGAGAATTCACTCCATCCCGAACACAATGAACCTAGTACAGAACCGTCTTCGATACATCATCAGGATCTCAACAGTATACTGAGGATGGTAGCTCCATCACTGAAGCATGTCCCACCACCAGTATACTGTCTGAAGTGACCAACAAGTTGGATAGATCAGGACCAGAACTCAAGCCACTTCCTGCAGGCCTGAAATATGCTTTCCTTGCAGGTGAAGAACACATGTATCCGGTCATCATTAGCAACAGGCTGAACACGGATCAGGAATCTCGACTTCTCGAGGTTCTAGAAAAGATCCGCAAGGCACTTGGTTGGTGCATATTAGATCTCCGAGGGATAAATCCAGTGTTGTGTTCACACCACATTTATTTAGAAGAAGATGCCAAGTCGTTCCGCGAATTCCAAAGAAGGCTGAATCCAAACTTCCGATACATTGTCATGAAAGAGATCACGAAATGGTGTGACGCAGGATTCATCTATCCCATCTCCGATTCAAAATGGGTAAGCCCAATGCATGTAGTTCCAAAGAAATAAGGTCTTACAATGGTTACCAATGACAAAGGAGAGGAAATATCCACTCGGGTACCAACATCCTGGCGGGTGTGTGTTGACTACCGCAGTCTTAATGCAGCAACTAAGAAGGACCACTTCCCATTGCCATTCATTGATCATGTTTTGGAAAGACTAGCAGGAAAGGAGTTCTTCTGCTTTTTGGATGGGTATTCCGGCTACAACCAGGTGGCAATCGCTCCTGAAGATCAAGAGAAGACTACCTTCACTTGCCCGTTTGGCACCTACGCCTTCAAGAGAATGCCCTTTGGATTATGCAACGCACCTGCGACATTCCAGAGATGCATGCTAGCAGTTTTCGCCAAGATGGTTGGTAGTTTTCTCGAGGTGTTCATGGACGACTTCTCAGTCTATGGTGACCGTTTCGATTTTTATCTTGGGTACCTAGACAGAGTGCTTTAGAAATGTCGTGAAGTCAATTTAGTGCTTTCATGGGAAAAGAGCCACTTAATGGTCACCGAAGACATTGTGCTGGGTCACGTCGTTTCCAAACGTGGCATGGAAGTTGACCTGGCAAAGGTAGATGTTATTGCCAATCTAGAGCCACCTCAGTCAGTCCAAAATGTAAGGTCATTCCTAGGGCATGTGGGCCTTTACAGACGATTCATTAAGGATTTTAGCAGCATCGCCTGACCTTTAACATAACTTCTATGCAAGGAAACTGAGTTCAATGTCGATCAGCAAGTTCTTCTTGCTTTCAATCAGCTGAAGGATCTTATCACTCAGGCTCTAGTCCTATAGCCACTGGATTGGTCTCTTCCTTTTGAGATCATGACTGATGCATCATACTTTGCAGTCGGGGCTATTTTAGGACAGAGAAAAGAAAAAGTGCCCTATGTCATTCACTACGCCAACAAAACATTAGATGAGGTGCAAAGAAATTATACTGTGATAGAGAAAGAGTTGTTGGCTATGGTTTTTGCCCTGGAAAAGTTCAGATCCTATTTGCTTGGATCAAAAGTTACCATTTTTACAGACCACACTGCTATCCGGTACCTACAGCAGAAGAAGGATGCCAATCCTAGACTGATTAGGTGGATCCTTCTCCTCCAGAATTTGATTTGGAAATCAAGGATAAGCCTGGAGTTCAGAATGTGGTAGCACACCATCTCTCCAGAATTGAGCAGCATGAGCCTCCCCTGAACAATGCATCTATCATAGAAACCTTTCCAGATGAGTCAATTTTAGCAGTGGATTCCCTCCCTTCGTATGCTGATATAGTCAATTACCTTTCCTCGGGGGTAATACCATCAGATTGGACGAAAAATCAGAAGAACAAATTCATGTCGACCATCCGTTTTTATCAATGGGAAGATCCTCTCTTATTCAGGGAAGGAGCAGATTGCATTTGGCGCAGGTGCATACCACAGGAGGAGCATTATAGTGTCCTCGAGCACTGTCACTCGCTCAAATCTGGTGGACATCACTCTGGAGACCGTACGACAGCTAAAGTACTTCAGTGTGGCTTCTGGTGGCCCACACTATTCAAGGATGCAGAAGTATTTGTCAAACAATGCATTGATTGTCAGAGATTGAAGGGTACACTCACTGCAAAAGACTCGATGCCCCTGAAGATCATTCTGATAGCATATGTTTTTGATACATGGGGCATTGATTTCATGTGACCTTTCCCTAACAGTCAGGGTTTTGAGCACATCCTTCTTGCCGTAGATTATATGAGTCGTTGGGTTGAAGATATTCCCGCTCGAGCCGTTGACAGCCGGACAGTGTGCCGGTTCTTGAGAGATAACATCAACGTGCGGTTTGAGATTCCGAAGATTCTCATATCAGATGGGGGTAGCCATTTCATTAACAAAGAGGTCAAGAATCTAACGAAGGAATACGACATCGACCATCGTGTCGCATCTCCTTATCATCCTCAGACCAATGGCATGGCCAAATTGTCAAACAGAGAAATCAAGACGATCCTTCAGAAGCTTGTAAGGCCGGACAGAAAGAACTGGTCTCAACTCTTGGACTCAATCCTCTGGGCTTACGGAACCACCTACAAGTCTCCCTTGGGCATGTCGCCCTATTGTCTTGTATATGGGAAGTCGTGGCATTTGCCCGTCGAATTAATTCACAAGTCATTATGGGCAATCAACATGTGCAATTTGGACTCACGAAAAAGTGATCAGAAAAGAAAAGACGATCTGAACATACTCCTGGAGTTCCGAGACTATGAATACGATAACACATTGATGTACAAGGAAAAGGTGAAACGCTGGCATGACCGACACATCAGACGAAAGACCTTTGAAGTCGGACAGAAGGTGTGGTTATTTGATGCAAAGTTATGGATTTTTCCAGGCAAATAAAAGAGTAAGTGGACAGGGCCATTCCGAGTTCGTGAAGTGCGTAACAGTGGAAGTATTGTCATATCAGAATTGTCTCCTGAAGAAAAACCATTCGTCATGAACGGTCATCTCCTGAAGCCTTACCTCGAGCTTGATACGTTCTTGGTCGTTGTCGACTCCATCCAGCTTCTACGCCTTGATGAGATATCCACTACATTATCAGCATCAGAAGATTCAGACACCGCACCTCAAAAACTATTCATCTGATTTTTTTCTTTTTTTCTCTTCCTTTTCTATCTTCTTTTTCTATCAAGAAAGGTGTCGCCCCTTGTTGACAGCCCTCTATACTGAGGACACACTTTAACCTAAGTATAGGGGGTGTGCACCCCGATTTTTCATTCTTTTCGATCCTCTCCATTGTCTCCTCTTCTTGTCTATACTTAGGGATATTTTACCCTAAGTATAGGGAGAGACAATCTGAGTACGATCTGTTTATTCCCACCCTTGACCCTCCCTGCTTTGTGAACAATCTGCTATACTTAGGATTATTTGATACTAAGTATAGGGGGGACGGTCAACATCTCAGTTGTTCATTCTTTCCTATAAATTTATTTATTCATTCATTAGACTTGTTTATACTCAGTACGAGTTATGTCTTCTCTTTCCTCTTCGATCAATGAGGACATAGCTCAAGCTAAGTATAGGGGGGTCGGATATACTATGTATATACTATAAGCCATAACTCGTACTATATAATAATAATAATACTACCTGGAGCTAAAAGTAATGATTAAAGTATTTCTATAATAAAAGATGATTGTGAGCTCCTCAGACTCTTTTTGTCCATACTGATTAATAAATCAGGTAAAATGTTTTGTGCAAAATGTTCTCCTTGTGAAGAAATCTTTTGAAAATTGTGTGAAAAAATTTGTAAAAAGTGTTCAACCTTTGTAAATAGTTTTGTTTGCAAAATTATTTTCTTTGAGTGAAATAAAAATGTTTGAAAAATGGTTTGCAAATGGTTGGAAAAATGGTTGTAAAATTTATTTTTAAAATCTATCTATACTGTTCGAAAACCTTTGCAAAATGATTTTCAAATGCGTGTACATGTTTGTAAAAATATTTTGGACTATATTCTTCAAAAATCTTTTGAAAATAATTCTCAAATAAGTCTGAGGAGTATACACAAGGATCTCTCATGCAAAAACAAGCAATAACTCCAAATAAAACCTATAAGAGCCTAAACAATTTTGTATATAAATTTTAGTTTTCCTTTGTATATACTGACAAATAAATCAGGTTAAATATCTTTGAAAAATGGTGTGAACTATTTGGAAAACTTTTTGTGAAGCCTCAGTTCCTTGCTCTTATTCCATCTTTTCATGGAAACACTAGTGAAGAGCCGTACATCCACCTACAGCAGTTCTAACGCATCTGCCGCACTACACACTACCCCAATGTCCCTTTGGACATTGTCAAAATGATGGCATTCCCCTTCAACCTGCAAGACAAGGCCCTCTATTGGGTCAACCATATGGGGAAGGTTGTGATAACCTGGGAGGAACTGAAGTCAGCTTTCCTGCACAAGTTTTACCCTCCCGGTCGGCTCAACTAGATGCGAGCACGAATCAACAACTTCTCCCAGGGAGCCCACGAATCTATCCATGAAGCCTGGGAGAGATTCACCGATTTGCAGGAGAAATACCCCCATCATGAGATCCTGAAGACCAGCTTGGTCCAACACTTCTTTGGGGGTCTGAACATTGAAAGCCAAAGGCTCGTTGACGCAGCATGTGGGGGCTCACACTTCAACAAGGATGAAGATGTAGTCTAGCAGATATTTGAAGAAATGGCCGAAGGAGAGGCCACCCTCTCTTCCTCTAAGGCATACCAAAAGCAGCCCCAGATCCTCCAGAAACAAGTACACATGGCAGCGTCCCGCAAGGCGGAGAGAGATGAGAGCTCCAATCACGGCATCATAGGGGGCCATCTCTCGAAGGTTGATATCATCGAGAAGCTATCACAGAACCTAGAGAAACTTGCTGTGATCGAGAAGAGGACTCAGAACCTTGAAAAGCTAGATTAGATCACCAAACAATTAGAACTGTTTGTGGGCACCATCAACTCTGTTCAGTCGGCAGCACCATCAGAATCTCCAGCTGAGAGGAAGGATGAGCAACCATTGCCACATCAGCCTCAGCTGAGCCAGCAGCCACCGGCAGTCCATCACGTGTACTACGTGCAGGCACCCGACTAGGGCCAGCCACAGCAACAGATGGTTGTGTACCAACCAGAGTTTGTATCAGGATCCGATCCAGTCTTCCCACCACCACCCATGATTCAAGAAGTCAACGGGGTTTGGAGCAATGAAGCACAGCCGACCCGTCCTATGGGAAAACCTCGGGGTCAACTACCAGCCAACCGACAATACCACCAACCTTAGGGTGGTCAGTTTGGGTAGTACTCACAACTGCCGCCGCAGTATCAACAGCCTCCCTCATATGCGAATCAATGGAGGCAGAATCAGTATCATCAGCAGCCGCAGTACCGCCAGCCACAGCCTTTCCATCAGTACACAGACGCTCCACCTCAGCAGTACCCAGAGTATCCCCCTTCCTCGTACCAGCAACTTCAGCTTCCTGCACCACCCCAGCACCACCAACAACAGCCGCAGCACCAACACATGCATCAACAGTGTGGCCTACACGCTGAACCTACTGAGGCAAATCCGGTGAACCCGACCATGGATTGCTTGGCCCAACTCGTCAAAGGACTAGCAGATATGACCAAGAGGCTCGACGACCTGACCTCCAGCAAAACCAATATCCCAGCTTAGGTCGAGGCCAACCCCAATAGATTTAAAAAGAAAGAGCAGTTATAATGTGATGTCTTGTCTGCGTCTATAGAGTCAGAAAATGTTATTATTGTTTGTTCTAATGCTGTCACTCTCAGGAGCGGTAGGGCCTTGCCTCCTCCTGATATCAAGAAAGGGGAGAATAAAGAACCAGGTGAATCTTCATCTTCTGCATCAGCCGTGCCAGCTACAGGGACGGGTGAGGAAGAAGAAGAAGAAGGAGGAGCCATTCCAGCAGTCATGCAGCACCAACACCCTCAGCCAAAAATACAAAAAAATAAGCAAAACCAAAAAGAACAAAAAGAATTTTGCAGCCGAAGGAAAGATGCGCCAGCCTTGGAGGAACAACCAGTTGCAGCCGATCCCTCACCAGCCGACGGAGCAGACACCCTACTTTTTACTCTCCCATCAGCACCAGTACCGCAGGATCCAGCTTGCAATCCTTTTTATAGTCCGGATGTACAACAATATGTGGGCAATAATTATGATGTAAATAAGAACTCTATTTTGCCTTCCAGTGATGTAAATATTCCTTTTCCTAATGCAATCGAAAAATCCAAAAAAATTGCAAAAAGAAAAAGTGCATTCTAATACCTGGAGTTGTGGAAATAATAGATAACTTAAATGTTGAGATTCCCTTATTGAAGGCCATGGAATATATGCCAGCTGTGAAGAAAGGTTTGAAAGAAGCATGTACCAGCAGGCGTCGTCCAGCACGCAAGAACAAACACAATCAGTTCGAGAGGAACGTGCTTTCCATGGCCACTGTCGCAGCTATCAGCAATCTCCCCCAGAAGAAACAGGACAAAGGAGCACCACTTATCAGTTGTGAGATATTTGATCAGGTCTTTGAGCGTACTCTCCTTGACAGCGGATCTTCTATCAACCTTTTGCCCTCGTCCCTAATGCAAGAATTTGGGTTGGGTCTGCTCAGGCCAACACAGATGATCCTTCAATTCGCTGACCGATCCACCAAGCGACCTAAAGGTCTGATGGAAGACGTTGTGATGAAGGTGTGGGAGATGCAATTCGCTGTTGATTTTGTGGTCCTTGATATGGACTCACCCGCACCTTTACTCTAGACCCCTATCATCCTTGGCCGACCATTCTTGCGTACCTCAGGTGTCGTGGTTGACTACAGGTCCGGCAAGATCACTTTTCGCTCGAACGGCAAGCAGATCATTATATACGTGATCAGAGAGCCGAACGCCACGATTGATGAGAGCCATGCAGTATCAGAAGCAGAATGTGACTTTATTGCAGAGATCAGGGACTCATCACTTTCATTGAATGATTCATGGACGCAAGAAATCCTCACTCTCGAGGAGGACTTGGAAAGCACAGTTGACCTATGCTTCGATTATTTTTGGGAGACAGACTCTCAGATGCTGGCGCAACTATGTGATATCGAGATTCACTCCAGCCTGAACACAATGAGCCTATTACAGAACCGTTCGACACATCATCAGGATCTCAACAGTATACTGAGGATGGTAGCTCCGTCACAGAAGCACGTCCCACCATTAGTATACCGTCTGAAGTGACCAACAAGTTGGACAGATCAGGACCAGAACTCAAGCCACTTCCTGCAGGCCTGAAGTATGCTTTCCTTGCGGGTGAAGAACACATGTATCCGGTCATCATCAGCAGCAAGCTGAACTCGAATCAGGAATCTCGACTTCTCGAGGTTCTAGAAATGAACTGCAAGGCACTTGGTTGGTGTGTATCAGATCTCCGAGGGATAAATCTAGCGTTGTGTTCACACTACATTTATCTTGAAGAAGATGCCAAGCCGTCCCATGAATTCCAAAGATGGCTGAATCCAAGCCTCCGGGACATCGTCATGAAAGAGATCATGAAATGGTGTGACGCAGGCTTCATCTATCCCATCTCTGATTCAAAATTGGTAAGCCCACTGCATGTAGTTCCAAAGAAATCAGGGCTTACCGTGGTTACCAATGACAAAGGAGAGGAAATATCCACTCGGGTACCAACATCCTAGCGGGTGTGTGTTGACTACCACCATCTTAATGCAGCAACTAAGAAGGACCACTTCCCATTGCCATTCATTGATCAAGTTTTGGAAAGACTAGCAGGCAAAGAGTTCTTCTGCTTTTTGGATGGGTATTCCGGGTACAACCAGGTGGTAATCGCTCTCGAAGATCAAGAGAAGACTACCTTCACTTGCCCGTTTGGCACCTACGCCTTCAAGAGAATTCCCTTTGGATTATGCAATGCACCTGCGACATTCCAGAGATGCATGCTAGCAGTTTTCGCCGAGATGGTTGGTAGTTTTCTCGAGGTGTTCTTGGACGACTTCTCAGTCTATGGTGACAATTTCGATTCTTGTCTTAGGCACCTAGACAGAGTGCTTCAGAAATGTCGTGAAGTCAATTTAGTGCTTTCAGGGGAAAAGAGCCACTTCATGGTCACCGAAGGCATTGTGCTGGATCACGTAGTTTCCAAACGTGGCATGGAAGTCGACCCGGCAAAGATGGATGTTATTTCCAATCTAGATCCACCTCAGTCAGTAAAAAATGTAAGGTCATTCCTGGGCATGTGAGCTTTTACAAACGATTCATCAAGGATTTTAGCTACATTGCCCGACCTTTAACAGAACTTCTATGCAAAGGAAACTGAGTTCAATGTCGATCAGCAGGTTCTCCTTTCTTTCAATCAGCTGAAGGAGCTTATCACTCAGGCTCCAGTCCTACAGCCTCCGGATTGGTCTCTTCATTTTGAGATCATGACTGATGCATCAGACTTTGCAGTAAGGGTTCTTTTAGGACAGAGAAAAGAAAAAGCACCCTATGCCATTCACTACGCCAGCAAAACATTAGATCAGGCGCAAAGAAATTATATTGTGACAGAGAAAGAGTTGGTGGCTGTGGTTTTCGCCCAGGAAAAGTTCAGATCATATTTGCTTGGATCAAAAGTTACCACTTTTACAGACCACTCTGTTATCCGGTACCTACAACAGAAGAAGGATGTCAAGCCTAGACTGATTAGGTGGATTATTCTCCTCTAGGAATTTGATTTTGAAATCAAGGACAGCTTGGAGTTCAGAATGTGGTAGCAGACCATCTCTCCAGAATTGAGCAGCATGAGCCTCCCCTGAACAGTGCACCTATCACAGAAATCTTTCCAGATGAGTTAATTTTAGCAGTGGATTCCCTCCCTTGGTATGCTGATATAGTCAATTACCTCGCCTTGGGGGTAATACCATCGGATTGGACGAAAATTCAGAAGAACAAATTCATGTCGACCATCAGTTTTTATCAATGGGAAGATCCTCTCTTATTCAGGGAAGGAGCGGATTGCATTTGGAGCAGGTGCATACCTCAGGAGGAGCATTATAGTGTCCTCGAGCACTGTCACTTGCTTGAATCTGGTGGGCATCACTCTGGAGACCGTACGGCAGCTAAAGTACTTCAGTGTGGCTTCTGGTGGCCCACACTATTCAAGGATGCAACAGTATTTGTCAAACGATGTATTGATTGTCAGAGATTGAAGGGTACACTCATTGCAAAAGACTCGATGCCCCTGAAGATCATTCAGATAGCAGATGTTTTGATGCATGGGGCATTGATTTCATGGGACCTTTCCCTAATAGTCAGGGTTTTGAGCACATCCTTCTTGCCGTAGATTACGTGAGTCGTTGGGTTGAAGCTATTCCCGCTCGAGCCGCTGACAGTCGGACAGTGTGCCGGTTCTTGAGAGATAACATCATCGCGTGGTTCAGGATTCCTAAGATTCTCATATCAGATGGGGGTAGACATTTCATTAACAAAGAGGTCAAGAAACTAACGAAGTAATATGACATCGACCATCGTGTCGCATCTCCTTATCATCCTCAGACCAATGGCATGGCTGAATTGTTGAATAGAGAAATCAAGACGATCCTTCAGAAGCTTGTAAGGATGGACAGAAAGAACTGGTATCAAATCTTGGACTCAGTCCTCTAGGCTTACAGAACTGCCTACAAGTCTCCCTTGGGCATGTCGTCCTATCATCTTGTATATGGGAAGCTGTGCCATTTGCCCGTCGAATTAATTCACAAGTCTTTATGGGCAATCAACATGTGTAATTTGGACTCACGAAAAAGTGGTCAGAAAATTAAAGATGATTTGAACAGACTCCTGGAGTTCCGAGACTATGCATACGATAAAACATTGATGTACAAGGAAAAGGTGAAACGCTGGCATGACCGGCACATCAGACGAAAGACCTTCGAAGTTGGACAGAAGGTGTGGCTATTTGATGCAAAGTTTCAGATCTTCCCGGGAAAATTAAAGAGTAAGTTGACAGGGCCATTTTGACTTCGTGAAGTGCGTGACAATGGAAGTATTGCCATATCATAGTTGTCTCCTGACGCACAACCATTCGTCGTCAACGGTCAACTCATGAAGCCTTACCTCGAGCCTGATACCTTCTTGGCCGTTGTCGACTCCATCCAGCTTCTATGCCTTGATGAGATATCCATTACATTATCAGCATCAGAAGATTCAGACACCGCACCTCAAAAACTATTCATCTGATTTTCTTCTTTTCTTCTTTTCCTTTTCTATCTTCTTTTTCTATCAAGAAAGGTGTCGCCCCTTGTTGACATTCCTCTATACATAGGATGCACTTTGTCCTAAGTATAGGGGGTGTGCACCCCGATTTTTCATTCTTTTCGATCCTCTCCATTGTCTCCTCTTCTTGTCTATACTTAGGGATATTTTACCCTAAGTATAGGGGGAGACAATCTGAGTACGATCTGTTTATTCCCACCCTTGATCCTCCCTGCTTTGTGAACAGTCTGCTATACTTAGGATTATTAAGTATAGGGGGGACGGTCAACTTCTCAGTTGTTCATTCTTTCCTATATATTTATTTATTCATTCGTTAGACTTGTCTATACTCAGTATGAGTTATGTCTTCTCTTTCCTCTACGATCTATGAGGACATAGATCAAGCTAAGTATAGGGGGGTCGTATATACTATGTATATACTATAAGCCATAACTCGTACTATATATAAAATAATAATAATAAAAAAAAATATTACCTAGAGTTAAAAGTAATGATAAAAGTATTTCTATAATAAAAGATGATTGTGAGCTCCTCAAACTCTTTTTGTCCATACTAATTAATAAATCAGGAAAAACGCTTTGTGCAAAATGTTCTCCTTGTGAAGAAATCTTTTGAAAATTGTGTGAAAAATTTTGTAAAAAGTGTTCAACCTTTGTAAATAATTTTGTTTGCAAAATTATTTTCTTTGAGTGAAATAAAAATGTTTGAAAAACGGTTTGCAAATGGTTGGAAAAATGGTTGTAAAATTTATTTTGAAAAATCTATCTATACTGTTCGAAAACCTTTACAAAATGATTGTCAAATGCGTGTACATGTTTGTAAAAATATTTTGGACTATAGTCTTCAAAAATCTTTTGAAAATAATTCTCAAATAAGTCTGAGGAGTATACACAAGAATCTCTCATGCAAAAACAAGCAATAACTCCAAATAAAACTTATAAGAGCCTAAACAATTTTGTTTATAACTTGTAGTTTTTCTTTGTATATACTGATTAATAAATCATGTTAAATATCTTTGCAAAATGATTTGAAAAATGGTGTGAACTGTTTGGAAAAAATTTTGTGAAATATTTTCAACCTGTGTAAAATTGTTTTGTTTATAAAATTCTTTTCCTTGTGTGAAATAAAAGGATTTAAAAACCTATGTGCAAATGGTTTGAAAAATGTTTGTAAAAACTATTGTGGAAAATGTATATACATAGTGCGACAAATCTTTGCAAAATGGTTTTCGAATGTTTGTAAATGCTTGGAAAAATTATTGTGTACTATAGTTTTGAAAATGTTTTCAAATAAAGAAAATATATATGGACATATTTGTAAAGCCGTTAAATAAAAAGTCTTTATCAATTGTATACATATATGTACCTAGAACAAACACGTTAACACTTGTAAATCTGTAAAATTCTTAATTCTTGTAAAATAAAGAAGCATGCACGTGTTAATAGTTGTATATACTTTTTGTGTGCCAAGATTTTTGTTATTTGCAAAAATTCTTTGTGTAAAAAGATTCTTTGATTTTTAAATTCTTTGTGAAAAATTGCATCATTCATTGTACATAGCATGTGCATATCATTGATATTCTTCTTGAGTGAGCTTGATGATTGAAGCCGTCCAATAAAGTCAAAAATTGGAGCTTGGTTGGACCTTACCGCACCTAACTGCACTGGAACCTTATGGGAACTAGGTTTAAGGAACTACAGGTCTATTCATACTTAATTCTTTGAGATGTCAGGGCTGGGTTCAAGTCACCTCAACTGTCTAAATAGAACTTTTCGAGACACACGCACGATTCTTGTCGATCGTGACCTAACTTGGACACTTGCACCTTTCACTTGGCTCAACTCAGTTGGAATGGTGAGGGGTTGGATTTGCCAGTCAGAGACGCACACGGGTGGAAACATTCATCCTCGTCTAGGGAGGGAAGTGCAACCCAACCTGCTCTAGTTTCAATGAAGTCGAATGACCGGAGAGTGTGGGTTGCAATAAAGCTTCAAAAGAGGGATAGTCTTCTGGCTCAAGAGGAAAAAGTCCTTATGTAAATGCTGCTATGAATAGTATTCCAAATAAAAAACTTCAAAAAAATAAAGGTGGACAGGCTTGAAAATAAAAATAAAAGTGCCTGCAGGAGTATGTATATGTGTTGTATAAAAATTAAGCAAGCTTGAGCATCAAAGTTATACCATGTGAGCCTGCAGCTGGATGACTTGACTACACTGGTCTTGCATCCCAGGATAGGTAGCTACACTGGCTACTGTCCATTCTCTTCTTCCCCTCCTCCTCTTGAGTCGGATGCCACTTGAACTTAGAAGGGAATACCCCGCTCCTCGACGACAGAGGGTTGGATTGGGGAATCATTGGGTTCTCATTCTGGAGAACTCAGTTCCTTTGTCATTTCAGTTGGGGAGATCCACTATCACTTACACTGTACAAGTCAGCTTCATAGTCATAAGGGTTTGCGTATGGTGTAGGCCAGTTCTGACCAGGCTATTGAAGTGGAATGAACCAAGTTCTGTGACTCTCGAAGGTTGTTGTGTTTTAAAGTTGGTTCCCGACCAGGGTCTACACACATCCACCCTCAAGGTCTAACAGAAGCTCCAAATTCTGATTTTTATAAGGACAAGATGTTGCACTGAAAGCAATCCTATTCACTCTATCTTTTCTATCTTCTTTTTCTTTTCTTCCTATTCTTTGTTCTTTCTTGTACTTATTGCATAAGTATTTGCTAGGGACTAGTAAAGGCAAGTATAGGGGGTGATGAATCTCCACTTCATCACCTTTATTCTATCATTTTGGCCTTAAAAAACCTAGCTAATGCATGTAAATAACATTAATTTGTCCATAATAGCATTCATTATTTATTGTATTTATTGTACATAAAGCAAGGTGTTTAATGCCAGAATTATAGAATTAAGAGAAGAAAAGAAAAAGGAATAAAATATTGAAAATATTTTATGACCCAAACCCTGATACCATGTCCAGAATGGAATTGGTCGACAAGGAATAAAGTAGGGGGAGATAAGGGCCATGAATACAATAAACAGTTCATTTATTCATTCTTGACTTATGAATTTTTAACACCTATTTTGTATGTAATTATTTATTCATCAAATAAATAAACTTTGTTCATAAAATTTATAGATAATAATGTAAACAAAAAATACAAAATTGAGCTTGTACAAAAATAGTATACAATGTCCATTACATACCCAGAAGAAAAAGTCAGAAACCAAACTTCACAGACCCATATCTTCCAAATGAAAACTCAAAATCTATCAAAATCACATATAATTGTATATAACTTTTCATGAGCTACTTAATGGTGGTGGTTTTATATTTTTTGGAGTTACTGTGCAAAAGATAGGTTTTGGGCCCCTATTGTACATAATACCGATTAAAATATTCATCATATTCACTATTCATTATTTTTACAAATTTATATTTTTAGAATCTTGTAAATAATATACATAATACATGTACATATTAAAAAAATAAAACCAAAAAGAAAACCTCAAATAAAATAAGTCTATGTAATTACATAGGCAAACTACCTATGCATGACTTGTATATAAATAAAAGGGGATTTCATTCTTTTATTCATTTATATTTTTATTAAATTATAAATATTATCTATATTCCATTAAAAATGTAAATCCAAAATAAAACCCAATAAAATTCATTAAATAAATAAAATGTATATGAAATACAGGTAAAATACCTATAAGTATACCTACATATTATATACACCTCTTTATTTAAATATGTAAATAAACTCATAAAAATCAAATAAAAATATAGTTATACTCATAAAAATAAGTTATAAACATATAAAATAAGAAAATGAAATAATAAAATAAAATGAATAAAATAAAAATAAAAATACACAAAACATAGGTAAATATACCTATAAATACACTCATAAAAATAAATTACTAATAAATAAAGCCAAAAAAATAAATAAAAATCATATTAAAATATTACATAAAAAATAAACATTTTTATTTTATACTCGAAAAATAATAAAATTATTTACTATTTTAAATTAATTATTTTCGAATAAAAATCCCTGTTTTGTCCTGTAGCGCCATACGTGGACCAATCAGGGGCAGTGGATCGTTGACCTCTGGTCAACTGTCCCATCCGCGTATCTGAACTGCTAGACCTGGTGAATCCCCGATTTTCTTGCATTTTTCATGGGCGTCTCGTCCATCGATCGAATTCACTTCCTTCACAAGAGTTGTTGCTGGATCATTGTACAATCACGCCAACATCTTAGATTGCTCGTAAACACATCGGATTCTTTGATTTTAGCCGGTCAATAAGGGTGCCTTGTGATGTTTATAAATAAGAAGCTCCAACCTCCTTCGAAAATTTGGTCAGTTTTAAGTCTTCTCCCTTCCTCGTATTCGGTCCTGGAGGTTCCCTCATGACAGGAGGAGGCCTTTGGCGCCTTGAATCGGTCAGAGGAGGTGGGAGTTGCACCCACGGCGGAGCTCCGGCGATGCCATGCTCCCTGGTTCCCCACCAGGTATCAGAGCTATTTTATTGCTTTCATAGATAGGTTTTCGTTCCAGCATTTATTTCCAGTCGTCAGTTTAGCTTTTAGTTAAGTAAATCGCCTTGAATCGGTCGAGTCGTAGTTCGCCGGAGCTCCGCTCCGACGACGACTCCCGAGCCCTCCAGTTAACCTCCGATGCTTGTTTCGCTCCCATCTCGTTCCCTATCGCATACTTCATCTCCCAAACGCCTCACAACAACCAGAACTAACCTAGTTCTGCGAACCGAGGTCCATCTCCTCCGCGTCGCCGGACCTCACCGCCCATCACATTTTCTTTGGTGTATCAGCTTCATCTTTTGGTCGAGGAAACTCCCCTCGAGCCGTGTGATCTTCCTGTGCAGGTTTGGTGCGCTAATAAGCACCAGGAGTCAAAATCACGTGCCGCCGGAGGTACCTAGAGCACCTTGACTTCTCCCACCTCGCAAGGGCGCTCTAGTGCGCCTCTGACCAACCTGAGATCTCCAGCAGCTAGAGATACCTTCCAGGAAGCTTGGAGGACCCTTGGGAGCAGCAAAGACCGGCTGGGGAGCGAGATCTCGTCGGAAGAAGATCGCCCAGGCGAGCCTTCTTCCCTGTTCTTCCAGCTTCGTCCCCTGCCGTTGGATGAAGGGAGCCCCTCCAGATCGAAGCGCAACCATTCGATGGAGCAGCGTTCAGACCGTCGGATCATCTCGGATGATCTAATCTTCACCGACTATCTTTGAATCGGTACCAGCCATTGGATGAAGGCCACGTGTTCAAGTGAATGAAGATCCGCCGTCCATCAGCGCCTAATAAGAGGTAATTTACATTTTAAGCCCCTGCCTTTTTGTATTTATTATTTAGTCCATTAAATATTATGTAACGTTTAAATTAAAGTGGGTATTTTTTAAAAAGACCCCTAGGTTTCTGGTATTTTCATTGAGGTCCATTCCACGTCAGATCACGTACGGTCCCACGTGCGTTTGGAAATATTCATGGATGCCCCTGTATATCCTTGTATTTCATAAAGGGACATTAAATAAAAGTTGCGGTGTTATATTTTTGTAAAAATTACATGCAGACCCTATACTTTATGAAATTGCGTATTGGTCCCTATGCGTATGAGTCACGTGTCGTCCCACGTGATTGTAAAAATTGCAGTGATCCCCTGGCGGGCTTCGAAATATGTAATTGGTCCTGAAACTTCATGTTAACATTCTAAATTTTTGGTGAAATTGCACAGAACCCCCTAAGATTTATTTTATTTGCAAAAATACCCCTGCAGTGTTGGAATTTCTTTTTTCTTTCCCTATTTGTTGCATGCATCTGCAAAATTCCAAAAATCACCAAAAAAATTACCATAGGTTCCTGCTATAGTTTACTATTACGCAATATTTTTATTTTGCATTTTCATTGCATTTTCATATTTATAAAAATTCAAAAACATGCATTTTACTACTATTTGCATCATAAAATCTGAAACAAATATAAAAACTTCTTGAATTCCCAAAAAATATATGTTGTGCCTTTTAGTGCGCTTGATTTTCTATCCAAAAATCACTAAAAAATATAAAAAAAACTCCTAAAAATTAAAAAACCCCAAAAACCTTCATAAAAATATTGAAAATCCTAGAAAAATCATAAAAATGCAATCTTTATTTCTGAATTTTCTATATTTTATTATCTTTGTTTTAAAATTAATTTGAGGAATTTTAGACACCATTTGATATTTTTCATCCTCATTTTAATTTTGGCCAGTAATTTATTTCACCATTTACTAGTTTTTTGGACTTTAAAAATACCAAAAAAATTAAGAAAAATCTAGAAAAATCACATAAACATTAAAAAATTATAAAAATCACAAAAATACTTTATTTCTTGTATTTTGAGCATTTTCCCTATTTTTATCTCTCTTATATCTAGTGTATATATATATTCCTTATATGTATTATGCCTTTATTAAAAGAAAAAGAAAAAAATATAAAATATAAAAGGAAGATAAAAAAACAGAAAATTAAAAATCAAATATAAAAATATAAAACCAAAATTTTAAAAAAAGAAAATTAAAAACCCACAAAAAGACTTACATGCATACATGATTAACTTGTACATGAATAATTGTAGGCTACCCTTTTTTTGCTCTTTGTGGTTCGATCTCTACTTGCTTACGCATTATGCATCATTATGGTAGAGTTAATAATTTTAATTCACATGTTTGGGACTTCATTGCTTTATTTTAATTGTGGGTTAATTTCTGATTAATAAGGGTTTCGTGAGCGGTCGCCACAGCGACTTCGTCTACGCCTTGTGTGGGACGTATTTTGGCCCTCACAAAACCCTTGTTATCAGAGTCCTACTTTTAGATATCTTGATCAACTTAGTCTATCATATAAGGATGATAGGTAGGTGATCTCTTCGGTCGACTCCGACCGATCCACTCTCTCACGCACCTGCCTATCCATCTAGATTGGTTCGGGATGTCCCTCTTCCCAAATTGAAATCTAATCGAGTTGTTACATCCAGGCATGACTCTAACCTTGCAAGCTCTCCTCTGATTTCTTCTTCTTCCCATTCTCCCTCATCATCACCTCTAGTTCAAGAAAACCCTCAGCAGTTATATGTTGATCGACTCTTTCTATTTTCTAGAAGACATGGCTGGAAGAGGGCAGCTGACTACATCAGTTGTAATAGATCAAGCTGCGATCAATAGCAGTCTACATGCATCCCTCGAGACAATGCAGAACCAAATTCGGGATCAATGTAGACTAATGAATGATGTCATAGCACAGCTGACTCTGCTACGAGCACAAAGAAGCAACCCAGATGCTGAGAATCCAGGAGCTGAGGAACCAGAGTAACCTGATGGAGCAGAGAGATTACCTCTTGGTCCGAACAGAATGATGCAGCAGCTCTACAGCCCTAGAGCTACTACCACTCATCAGTGGAGCCGTCTCCCAGTTATTCACAGAAACTTCAAGCTCCGGCCTCAAGCAATCGAACTGTTGCCCATGTTTCACGGGCATTCTATTGAGGAACCACATCTGCACCTCCAGGAATTTGAGCCTATTCGCAGTACGATGCATGATGCGCACGTAAATGAGGACACGATCAAATTGATTGCCTTTCCTTTCTCCCACATAGACCGAGCATCATACAGGTTGAAACACTTAGGGAGATACATTTCGACGTGTGAGCAACTGAGAACTACATAATTGAAGAACTACTACCCATTGGTCAAAGAATGTTGCTAGAACTATGATAAGTAACTTCACCATGATCGGGAACGAGCAGTTCCATGAGGCATTGGATTATTTTAGAGCTCATTGATCGGTGCCCCCATCATAAAATTTCAAAGACAACTCTTGTACAAAGTTTCTTCAGTGGGTTGACACCAGAATTATAGGGACTGGTAAACACACCTTGTGTTGGATCTTATTTTTCGATGCATGAGGACCAGGTCTTGGACATTTATGAGAAAATGGCAGAGAACTATACCATGATGTCTCAGACTCGTGTCTATACTCAGACAAAGACACCTACAAATCACCAGCACTCCCGAGTGGCACAAATCGAAGGGAATCCTTCTTACGCTATCTCAACACCTATCGAATCCTCATCATCAAATATGGGGATTATTTGTCAGAGGTTGGATTATATGGAAATCATAGAGAAGAAGTGGAAAAATCTGAACAAGATCGATAAGATCGACGAGCTTGAGAGATGCCTTAGTGATCTTAAGACACAGATTATGTACCTTCAAGAGATACATGAAGATTCCAACAAGTCTTTGAGATCACAGGTTGATTCAAGAAGCCAAGATCGAGGCATACTTCTGCAGGCACCAGTTTAGCACATCTACCATGTGCACTCTGAGCCGACTCACCAGTATTCGGCGTACCCACAGCACCAGTAGACGCCCTCATTTGACACTCAGATGGTGGTATATCAGAGCGATCAACCATCGATATCTATGCCCCGCGTTTACTCTATGATGCTTGAGACATTGACCGAGATTAATGGGATATGGTACAACCAACCGCAACAAGCAGGGATCCGTCGCAATCATCCTGTTTTTCGTTGGTCTTCAGGAGGTGTCTCTTCTCAATAGCCACCTCAGGCACAGATGGGGCAGATCAGAGAACATCAGAAGCATTCTGGTCCTCGCCAGTACCAGCAACCTCAGTGGAGGAAGAGTTCATATCATTCGCAGTATCAGCAGACTTATCCTCCTCAGCAGTCAGCTTCATAGCACCCTCAGTAGCATTGAGGTGACACACCCGGGTCTCATGGTCCCTTCCATGACAATCCAACTTTAGAGTATCTCGCCATCTGATTACCGACCAGCATGTCTCTCTTAGGTGAGAAATGGATGAGTTTAAAACTCATGTCACAGACTTATTAAAAGGAAAATCAACTATCCCTGCTCAGATAGAATCAAATCCGAAAAATCTGAAGAGGAAGTCAGAGCATGTAGATTTGATCAAGCCCACCCTCCAATCACATGTATTTTCAGATGATTATCTTTACTATGATGATGTTTATTTCATTTTTCTTAGGAGCGATAAGATGTTAGTAGGCGGATACTCAACTAGGCTCAATGGAGATATACCTGATGATGCAAGTGAGCATGTTGAGGATATTGATGGTGGTGCTGAACTTGCTTGTCCCTTTGATGGTGTAGATGGTGGTATTGAAGCCCACCAAGTCTGAAGAACAACAATCAGAGCCGATTGCCAATACAACTGCTATATCTTTCTTCTTGTATATCGATGATGAGAGAACATCACTAAAAGATGTACAAAAGAGAAGAACTAGACAGATAAATAAAAATAAGGCAGTTGATCAATCTCAATCTTTCTCTGATGGTTCACAAAATGTAAGTCTCTGTTTTGCAAAAATATTTTTTTCTTCTTCTGATCCTCTTATTATGCATACTAACCAGGAGGATGTACAGATTTCTTTTCCCAAAGAACTCTGCTTGGGAAAAGGGAATAAAAAAGAAAATATCAAAAAGAATCAATTGAATGATCTGACATAAGAGATGATCAACAAGTTCACTATCCAACTCACTCTTCCAAAGGACTTGGCACATATCACTCTTCTATAGAAAGGCTTAAAAGAACGAGCCACGGTCCGCAGAAAGAAGAGGTGGTGTAATCAGTGTTCTAAGATCCATTTGTTGACCAAGGAGACATGTCATGTAATTTAGAACCATTTCCCGCTAAGCGATTAGATACAAGAGCATCGTATGTTAGATGCGAGATCCTCGATCAGACTTTTGATCGTACTCTATTAGATAGCGGATATTCAACTAATCTTCTTCCTTCTTCCTTACTTGACAAGTTCGAGTTAGGGCCTCTTTGACCAAGCAGAACGGTCTTACAGTTTGCTGATCCATCAGTCAAGAGGCCTAAGGGATTAATCGAGGATGTTATCGTCACCATTCAGGGTTTACAATTCCCCGTGGACTTCTTCGTGTTGGACATGGAAGTCCATAATATGTAATCGATACCCCAATCAGATTAGGATGACCTTTTCTTGCAACAACAAAGGTTGTTTCCGACTATGGTACCAGGAAGGTGTTGTTGGACATGCGACCCCACAGTGAGCCATTATGCAATAAATGTTATTGGAAATATCATTCCCTAATCTATAATGAAGAATAACTAATTTGCATAATAGGTCCCTTAGTATTATTAGGGTTATGTACCATGGCCATCTTGATGATCATACAACTATTGATTCAATTATTGAATCATAGAGGCTGGTGCTTGGATGAATATCTAAAGAGTTAGATTAAGAACTCATCAAGTACCGTCAAATGATTATTAAGAGAGGATCTCCAGCCTAAGTAGGAGATGACAATCCTTTCTCTGTTGGTTGATATATGACCAACCTCATGATGCATGTCCTCTACATAGGAATAGAGATTCGGAGGTGTCAAATTAGTTAGGTCAAAGAGTTGACTTAACGAGATCGAGATAACCAAAGACCTATGTCGTATGCTGTCATGATATAGGCACGCACCATCTCACTGGAGACAGATGTGTTACTATATGTCTGAATATGTACATTTGGCAGACTAATAGGTTGATGACCTAATCAAGGTCTATACACCGGCACGCTGGTGTGCATCTAAGGGCATATGAGTAATACGATCTCTCAAAGGGATCATACAGGTACATTACTGAACCGGAAGACATGAGATCACTCATGAGATATTGGGAAGAATCATATTCCATGCACGGACGTCTCGCTTTGGAAGCTTGACTAAATTTGTAGGTTTATCTATACTTTTGGAAAGTACATGATCAACACCTGGGTATGATATATGCTTTTGGAAAGTATATGATTGATACCAACTCCCAATAGTCAAATGAGAAACATAATGATAAACCCTGAAGGACATAGACTGAAAGAGATCTAAAACTTCGAGTTTATTCTGGGCTTCCAGTATGCTGGATGTACAGGTATTGGGAATACCTGAGGGTGATGTGATCATAACCGATTGAATAACTCTCACGCTTCCATTCTGAGGGAGTGATGAAACAGATCTGGATTTTAGTGACTCCTCTCATAGAGAAGTAATATGATCTTAGTCCAAATGTTGGACATTGATTTGAATGTGATTCATATATAATGAGAAGATTAGATTTGCGGTCTTGATTTAATCAAGCATCTATGGGAGGTCCGTGAGATCTGGATTTGAGATGTGATCTCAATATCCAAGTCACTATACATGGAACAATACAATTGTCTTGTCCATATCTCCAAGTATCCGTAGAGAAAACGCATTATCCTTGAAAGAGTTCATGGATAATTTCATTATTGATATATGTATCCTAGCATTGAGAAAATGAATAATTAAATATGATTTAATTATCATTAATAATATGAATTTGATTCTTATTATAATGAGAGTTATCAGAGATAATTAAATATGATTTAATTATCAAAGCTGTGAGTAATGTGAATGTGATTCATATTATTTGGGCACATGAGATTTGAGATCCAATATGATTAAATGTGATTTAATTATCATGGATATGAATAATGTGGATAGCACTGTCCATATTATTCATGTATATTATAAATGTGATTTATAATATATTAAAGAGAGCATATTATGATTTATATTTGTTGATTAATTGTTAATGTGAATTGGATTTACATTGAATGATTAATTGAAAATATAATTACATTTGTTTTGGGTTGTGAATGAGATTCACATAATTTCAATGGCTTGATCAAAGTTTTTCACAAGATAATTGTGAATTATTTTTGTGAAAAATATTTACAATAATTGTTGTTGTAAATCTTGGAGATATCATGAGATAATGAGATCTCATGAGATGATGGTAGTCATCCCCCTATTTTTAGGGGATTGGTTTAGTTTTCTCATTATCTCTTCTCTAGTCAAAGTGATTTAAACTTGATTAAATATGTTGATTTTTCAATATAAATTAATTCAAATTAAATCAATTGTTGTTGTGTTTTTTACAACAACATCTTAGACATTGAAAGAAATACAAATCAATATCAACCATTAATTGTATGTTGTCCATGGATTGCGATCCATGGACTCCCAAAACTCTATATAAGAAGAGGTACCCCTTTCTCTTCGATATACAAGTTTACAACAACAACGAATGCTCTCTTCCTCTCTCTACACGTCATGTGCCTCTCTCCTTCTCTCTCTTATGGCCGTCCACCATGGAGCCATTGAGAGACTCACCTTCGTTGTAGCATCATCGATATGCTGCCGGAGTATTTGCTCGTGGATCTCCGTCTCCTTCGATGCACCTCGCTCGTGAAGAAGACATCAGATCTCGTGTGACGAGATCAGGAGGTTCGTCACTTGGATCATCAACATGGATTCCGAGAAGGACACATCTCATCAACACGCTCGCAAGCATCTCCTCCGTTGGATCAGACTTGAGATAGGAGGTCTCTTCGTTTAGAGACTCGATCGCAACCATACTTCAAGAGGTAAACCTCATACCTATTGTGGTTTAGATAAAATGATCCGAGAATGGTTCTTGGATCATGTGGTTTCATCATTTTTAAAAATTTTAAATTCCGCTGCCCGGAGCAACTAGTGCGACTAGTCGCTCCCAATCACATTCAATGTGATCCACACGCTTCCGTGATGTACTTGAGGATATCCCCATATCCTTCAAGTGGTATCAGAGCCAGGTTATGGGGTTTTGGATACGATCCATTAACCTAAGAAGATTTGCCTCGTAAGGGTTCTTGAAAAATTTTCCGCATTTCTATTTTCGCTACCATGTTCGGTGATAAATTTCGGCTCTGTCTAAAATGTTTAAACTTGAAACTATCACTTATATAATGTTTTTCATTAACTAATGAAATCGTGGGATTTGAGTTTGCGTGATCTGGAATCCGATAACTCAAGTTATGATGTTTTTAATGACCATATATCCACTGTTTCGGTGATGACGAATAATGACGTAACTAAGGAGTAAGTTACTATTATAAAACGCCTAAAAATTCATGATTATCACTTGTTTTCTGTTTTAAATCAAATTATCAATCTTTGGAAATTTATTTTGCTTAATTTAGATTTAAAATGAAAGAGATTTGCTAATTTTAGTTAGTGAGGGTCACTGCTAGAAATTGCAATCTTTGTCAACAATATTGTGATTGCCATTTAAGAATCTTGTGAAATTAGTGGTTAATTTCCTGGGATAATTACGAATAATATTTAATAAATATTTGCATAATAATTATTCCCTTAAATGACATCGCCTCAACCAATAAATGATTAGATATGATCTAGATCAGCAATTGGTTACTTGATACACTTTCAACAAACATGTTACTTAAATAGGTTTGGGAATTTGTCTAGCAAACATCCTTATAATCAAAATAGTTTTGATTATTACTATATGGTATAACTTCGGTTGAAAAACCGATTATCATCTCAAGTATAAAGTGATTGACTTGGCATTACCTTTTCCTGAGGCAGATATGGTGTCTAGTCGGGGAGCGTTGGGATAGCAGGTTGCACCGTGTGCGGTCTTTCCCACTCCCATCGGTACTGGCCATGACAGCGGGTAGGGAATGTATAATGCTTGAGAGATCATGATGTATTTTTCTAATTATTAAAATTCAAAATAATATGTATTGGAGATAATACCATATTTCAAGTAACAATTAAAAATTGATTATTGGATGTTAATTGGATCATTAATTTAATATGATTAGATTAATTGGAATCTAATTAAAATTAAAATACTCTATTATGAATAGAGTTGTTATTTCCCTTAGAAGAATTAATCATAATGAATATGATTCATAATGATTAATTAAATTTTGAATATGAGGTGGAGGATCACATAAGTGACATCCATGGTCTGCCGACAAGGCGAAGGGTTCCATCACCAGGGATTGTATAGGGAGACGCATGTCCGAAGTGACAACTCCTGCATACAAGCGCATCTGGATCGTGCTTTTTTGCTTCTTGAAAGAGTAAGGCCATATGCGTAGTGACCCCAATATCAGTTTCTCATATTATTAGGGCGATATTGGATTGCGCATAGTGAGTTCTAATCCTGTTGACGGTTGGTTCAATTAACGATGGGTCAACATCACCTTAGAGGTGGTGGGCCCAGGTGTTAAAGACCAAATCGGGAATGCAAGTTTGACTTGCAAGGAGGAATGAGTTCCCACTTCTTTTTATCTGAGTTGTAGTTTCTCATATTATTGGGATGCAACAAAGTTAGAAAGGAGATCCCAGATCTTGTTGAGATATAATGGTAAGTATGTCTCTTACACTGAAAGTGATGAAGGGAATGAACTTTCAGTGTTGACAAGGCAAGACAACTTTTATATAAAAATTCCTAAATCAAAGTAAAATGTGAATATATATATATATATATATATATATGCAAATTTCTTATTTCAGATAATCCTTCATTAAACCCACTCAATACTATACTCAATAATAACCAGTAAAATATCATGGATTGGATCCATGATCAAAATATTGTACTTGCAGTTGGACACATATTTTATGTGGTTGTAATGTTCAAGTTTCCTCGTAATAATGAGGAATGACAATTAAATAGACCATAGGTCTACAACCCTAGGGTTTGTCTCTATTGTCTTGATCTTTCATCGAGTGTACTTTGGAAGTGACATGTCGACGATGATCATAACTGTCGAATAATCCTTATAAAATCTAAGAAGATGTTACGGCATACATATATGCTCTTGACATTTAATCATGAATGACATGGTTCACTGCATTATGCAGAATGGTGGCTCTATAAGAGATGATGTATTCAAAATGTTTGAATACCTACCTGAACCTAAGTCTTTAAGAGTTAAGATGTATGTAGATATGATGAGTGTCATCATCCTACTATTTATACTCTAGTCATTCATGAAGCTTCATAATATTCATATTGTATAAATTAAATGAAGCATGTATAAATGTCGAAATACTGTTGTATTGAAATCTTTTGAATTCAACATAAGAGATCCTTTTTCTTAAGCAGTGGTTGTTTAGAGATGAAAGGAGTGCAGTGGAAGCATGGGTCGGACCCAAGTTAGAAGAAAAGTCAAAGAGTTGACTATACTTCTATGGTTTCTACACATATGACATCTATAGATTTGGATGAATGCCAATACTGCAATGAGCTGATGTTTTGATAGTATGACTATCAAGTCTATCTAGATCCTTAGAGAAGGACCCGGATAGTGCATCAGAATAATCTACATTTAATCATTGAAATTGACTTTTTTATTGGATAAAATTAAAAGTCTAATAATTGTATCTCAATTTTTCTAGTAACACTTGCAATTGGTTGCATATGTTTCAGAAAATTCGAGAAATTTGATCTTAAGGTTTAATAGTTATCCACATGGATGTTGATGCAATTGTTGCAACAATCTCTACTGAATAGGTAGACCATATTTTCAGTGGGAGAGTACTTAGTCTTAGAGAATGTCTCTACTACCTAGATATTAGAAAACACTCATTCTTTATTTCTAAATGTTGGGAATAAACATGAATTCTGGAATAGGACTATCACAAAGATTTATGATGGATATAATTCAGATAGTGCTCTGATATATGGAGGACTCTACTAAATTAGAAAATCAATAAATGGTTCATTAACATTTCTCAATACTGAAAAATTAAACCTTATAAGATCAATAGGAGGATAAATATCATTTGAGAATGACCTGGCATTGGACATATGTCTCTTGATGAGATCAATAGACTAGTAAGAGATGAAACTTTAGAATGTCTAAAATTTCAAATCTTACATACTTGTGAATATTGTATTCAAATTAATAATGTCCAATGCACCCTTCTTTTAGAATGGTGCAAGATGTCAAGGTATTCAACATCTCATACATATTGATGTATGTAGATCATCTATATTGAAGTAAACATTAATGGTATGTGATATCCATTGATGATTATTTGTGATATGAGTTTTCTTCCCTTCACCTTACAAACCTTTGAAATGTTCAAAGATTTCACAATTTTGGTTTAAGAACCAAAGTTTGAAGGAAGATGAAAATGAATTTGATCTAACCAAGGTAGCATGTACCTGTTAGATGAATTCAAGGAATACCTTATGGAGAAAGGAATTTTCATTCCTATCTCAATCCTCCAAATGAACCTAAACTCAATAGAGTTATAGGGAGATACAATTGATCATGTATGACATGATTTGATCAATGATTAATCTTAGCATAATTATCTCTTAGTTTCCATGTATATATATGTAGTAGAGACTACATTATATATCCTTATAAGGTTCCATGCTACTAAGCTGGAATCTAGCACCAGAGAGTGCTACTTCATTAGGAAAATAAAGGATGGTATTGGATACCTACTTTATTACCTTGAGATTCTTAAAAGTTCTCATCTCTAAGGATATGATTCTTAGAGTATGATTCTCTTAAGAATCAAGATGAAAATGAAGTGTGGGAACTCATTTAATCTTGAGAAGATAATGAGGCCCCTGAAATCGGAAACTATAAGGATAATTAAAGTTGAAACATTAATACATGTACAAATGAGTTGAGGATGAATTCCATGTGTCAGAGAAATCTGACAATGATCGAACTTCATGTGATGAAGCTTCCAAAGATCATGATATGGAAAGATGGATTTTAGCAATAAAGTCTATAGTAGACTTCATATACAAGTGTTGTATATGGTCCCTCGAGGATCCACTTATATGGATAAGACCTGTTAAGGTGTAAATGGATCTTCAACAGAAAGAGGGAACCTGATGAGAAGGTAAATACCTTCAAAGCACGGCTCGTAGCCATGAGCTACACATCGAAGAGAAGACATTGCTTGCAATGAGACTTGCTCTTCAGTGACCTTCCTTAAACCCATAAGAATATTGCTAACTATATCTACACAACTTGATATTGACATCTTCGATATGGAAGTCAATTTTGCATTCCTATATGAATACCTCTTCGAGGATATTCATATGAAGTTGCCTCATGGCTTCATGGATGAGGAATACAAGGTGTGCACGCTAAGAAATTCCATTTATAGACTCAAATAAGCTTCTTGTAGTTGGAACATAAGATTTGATGAAATTATAAATGTTATGATTTCAGACAGAATCTTGATGTACCATGTGAAGTTTAGTGGGAGTGCCATTGTGTTCATCATGCTAATTGTAGATGATATCCTAATCATTCGGAATGATATAAGGATAATAATAAGTGTTTTTATAGACTGGATATTTCATACTTTGAGATATATCTCAAGGATACCTCTTAGATCTTAGTTCTGAAAGTGTTCAGAAGCAAAGAGAAGAGGATATTGGGACCGTCACATTAGTAGTACACCTTGGACTTGATCCATTTTCTAGAAAATTCCAAGAAAATCTTCCTTCCCTTAAGATATCGTACCAACCTATCTAAAGGTATAGCACCTCAAAGAGTTGAGGAAGTGAATGCTAGAACTACTTGTCCTTGTACATTAGTTACGAGAAGATGAGTGTATGCTAGATGTGTACAAAAGTTAGATATCTGCCATGCAGTGAGAGTAGTAAATGTTACTAATCCTACTAAGGAGATGAAACACTTGATTGCAGTGATAACAATATCTTCAAAGATGAAAAGATTTTTGAGATGGTGATCTCAAAGTCTTATCTTCAAGAACTTAAGACTTTATAGATAGTGATATGAAAGGTCTTAATTGTGGATACCTTAGGAGATAGAGATCTCCAGGAATAAGGGTATTCTAATAAGGATTATGGACATGCTAGTTATAATAAATATTAAGCTCTAGTGTCAAGGACACTATCACTGACAAGATTGAGTATTGGTTGCATAAAATGCAACATTTGCATTGGATGTGAACACTGTTACTAGGGGATATGCAAGTGCCGTAAAAGGACTTGGTGTAGTCTCTTGGGAGCAGAGTGACTGATCAGCTTAACTAGCTATTTTTCTAAATAGCCTATGATTGCCACATGGGTGCGGGTTTAAATATTAGCCCATTAATGGCTCTTTGGGCTAGTAGGAGATTGTTGGACATGTGAGCCCACGGCGAGCCATTATGCAATAAATGTTATTGCAAATATCATTCCCTAATCTGAAATGAAGAATAACTAATTTGCATAATAGGCCCCTTAGTACAATTAGGGTTATGTACCATGGCCATCTTGATAATCATACAGCTGTTGATTCAATTATTGAATCATAGAGGCTGGTGCTTGGATGAATATCTAATGAGTTAGATTGAGGACTCATCAAGTACCGTCAAATGATTATTAAGAGAGGATCTCCAGCCTGAGTAGTTGATGGCAATCCTTTCTCAGTTGGCTGATATCTGACCTACCTCTTGATGCAGGTCCTCTGCATAGGAATAGAGATTCGGAGATGTCAGATTAGTTAGGTCGAAGAGTTGACATAACAAGATCGAGATAACGAAAGACCTATGTCGTATGCTATCATGATATAGGCACTCATCCTCTGACTGGAGAAAGATGTGTTACTATATGTCTGAGTATGTACATTTGGCATACCAATAGGTTGATGAACTAATCAAGGTATGTACACCGGCGTGCTAGTGTGCATATTGTTGGACATGCGAGCCCACGGCGAGACATTATGAAATAAATGTTATTGCAAATATCATTCCCTGATCTAAAATGAAGAATACATAATTTGCATAATAGGTCCCTTAGTACAATTAGGGTTATGTACCATGGCCGTCTTAATGATCATACAGTTGTTGATTCAATTATTGAATCATAGAGGCTGGTGCATAGATGAATATCTAATGAGTTAGATTGAGGACTCATCAAGCACCATCAAATGATTATTAAGAGATGATCTCCAGCCTGAGTAGGAGATGGCAATCCTTTCTCAGTTAGGCTGATATCTGATCGACTTCTTGATGTAGATCCTCTGCATAGGAATAGAGATTCGGAGGTGTCCGACTAGTTAGGTCAAAGAGTTGACTTAACGAGATTGAGGTAACCAAAGTCCTATATCGTATGCTGTCATGATATAGGAACGCATCCTCTGACCGGAGACAGATGTTTACTATATGTATTAGTATGTACATTTGGCATACCAATAGGTTGATGACCTAATCAAGGTCTATACACCGACGCGTTGGTGTGCATATAAGGGCATATGAGTAATACGATCTCTCAAAGGGATCATACAGGTTCACTATTAAAGCGGAAGACATGAGCTCACTCATGAGATATTGGGAAGAATCAAATTCTATGCGCACGGTCGTCTTGCTTTGGAAGCTTGACTGAATTTGTAGGTTTGATATATACTTTTGGAAAGTATATAATCAAGACCTAGGTATGATATATGCTTTTGGATAGTATATGATCGATACCAACTCCCAATGATCAAAATGAGAAACTTACTGATAAAACCCTGAAGTAGACAGTATAAAGTTGATCTAATACTTCGGGTTTATTCAGAGTCTTCCAGTATGCAGGATGTACAGGTATTGGGAATACCTGAGTGTGATGTGATCATAAACGATTGTATAACCTTGACGCTTCCATTCCTACGGAGTGATGACTCAGGTCTGGATTTTAGTGACTCCTCTCAGTAGAGAAGTAATTTGATCTTGATCCAAATATTGGACATTGACCTGAATGTGATTCAGATTCAATGAGAAGATTAGATTTACGGTCTTGATTTAATCAAGCATCTATGGGAGGCCCGAGATCTGGATTTGAGATGTGATCTCAATATCAAAGTCACTATACATGGAACAATACAATCGCCCTGTCCTTATCTCTAAGTATTCGCGAAGAAAGCGCATTATCCTTGAAAGAGTTCATGGATAATTCTATTGTTGATATATGTATCCGAGCATTGAGAAAATGAATAAGTAAATGTGATTTAATTATCATGACTAATATGAATTTGATTCATATTATAAGGAGAGTTATCTTAGGTAATTAAATGTGATTTGATTACCAAAGATGTGAATAATGTGAATGTGATTCATATTATTTGGGCACATGAGAATAAGTTATACAATATAATTAAATGAGATTTAATTATTGTGGATAAGAATAATGTTGATAGTAATATCCAATTATTCATAATATATTATAAATATAATTTATAATGTATTAGAGAGAGATAATTATAATTTATATTTGTTGATTAATTATTAATGTTTATTGGATACACATTGCCTAATTAATTGAAAATGTAAATTATATTTTGTTTTTGGGTTGTGAATGTGATTCACAATTTTTCAATGTCAAGATTGCAATATTCCCAAAATTAATTGTGAATTATTTTTGGTGAATAAATCCCAACAAAAGTTGTTGAATAAATAATGGAGAAAATCAAGGAGATATGCAATCTCATGGAAATCCATGAGATTGCCTCCCACTTGGAAGGTGGTGGGCGGCACCCAATTCCTATATGGAATTGGTGGTCGTCCACCCTATATCATGGGGAGGCTTGATCTCCTTTGTATTCTTCTCCTTATTTGATTGATTTAATTTTAGGATTGATGCATATTTGATTTATCAAATATATTTAATCTAAATTAAATCATAAGTTGTTGGTTTTTACCAACAACAATCTTGACCATTGGATTGACATAAATCAATCTCATCCATTGATTTTATATGTCCCATGGATTGAGATCCATGGATCCCAAAACCCTATAAATAGAGAGTCATACCATGCTCTCTCTTTACACATACATGCTTTTGGAAGCACATCTCTCTCTCTTTCTCTCTACACGCCTACTCTCTTCCTCTCTCATGGTCGTCCACCATGGATGTCCTAGAGAAGTTTCTCCATCGCCGCAGTGTCATCGTTATGATGCCCGATCGTCTGCTCATGGATCTCCGTCTCTTTTGGTGTGCCTCGCTCATTAAGAAGACGTCGGATCTCGTGTGTCGAGATCAGGAGATCCGCCGCTTGGATCATCAACATGGATTGCGAGAAGCACGCGATTCATCCCCGGGCTCGCAAGCATCTCCTCCGTTGGATCGGACTTGAGACAGGAGGTCTCTTCATTTAGAGACTCAATCGCAACCACGCCTCAAGAGGTAATCCTATTACTTTTTTGTGGTTTAGATGAAACGATCCGAGAAGTGTTCTCGGATCATGTGGTTTCGTTGCATGAAAAATTTTAAATTCCGCTGCATCGAGCAACTAGTGCGACTAGTCGCTCCTCGTCGTATTCAATACGATGCTCACGCTTCCGTGATGCGCTTGAGGATCTAACTATATCCTTCAAGTGGTATCAGAGCCTTAGGTCGAAGGTTTTGGATACGATCCATAAAACCGAAGGCGACTTGGGTTCGTTAGGGTTGCGAAAGTTTTATCACAATTCATTTTCGCATCTCTGTTTAGTGTAAATTTTCGGCCCTGTTTAAGTTGTTTAAACACGAAAATAACACTTGGATTTTTTTCCCATTAAATAAAGAAACCATAGGATCTGAGTTTACGTAATTTGGATTCCGTTTGCTCTAGATATGGTCGTTTTAATGAACATGTATTCACTGTTACGGGAACTGCGAATCTTAACGTAATTAAGGAGTTAATTACTGTTTAGAATTGCCTTTAAATGCATTCAAATCACATAGGTTCTGTTGTAAATCAAATTATCAAACTTTAGAAACTTACTTTGCTTAATTTGGATTTAAATTGATTGATATAAGCTAATTTTAGTAAGTAGGGGTCACTGCTGAAATTACTTTCCTAATCAAGAACCATGTGATTGTCAATTAGTAAAATTAATTGTTAATTTCATGAAATAATTATGAAAAATATTTGAGAAATATTGTATGATGATTATTTACGTAATTGACTTTGCCTCAACCAATAGATTGATTAGATTTGATCTAGATCAAAATTGAAAATACAATCATCAAACTCATTACTTGAATAGGATTGGGAATTTGTCTAGCAAATTTCCTTATAATAAAAAATGTTTTGATTATTACTATATGGTATAATTTCGGTTGAAGAACCGATGATCATCTCAAGTACAAATAGATTGACTCGGTATTATTTTTTCTCAAGGCGGATATGGTGTCTAGTCGGGGATCGTTGGGGTAGCGGGATGCAACGTATGCGGTCCGTCCCACTCCCGTCGGTACTGGCCATGACAGTGGGTAGGGAACGATGATGCCTGAGAGATCATGATGTATTTTTCTAATTATTAAAATTCTAATTAATACGTATTTTGAGATGATACCATATATTCAAGTAAAATCAAGTTTGTTGATTAAATTGGATTGATAATTAATTTAATATGATTAAGTTAATTATATCCAATTAAAAAAAACTCTATTATAATAGATGTGTTATTTCCCTTGGAAGAATTAATTATGTGAACATGATTCATGATAATTAATTAGAATTTGAATATGACATGGAGGATCACATAAGTGACATCCATGGTCTCCCGTCAAGGCGAAGGGTTCCGTCGTCAGGGATTGTATGTAGGAGATGCCTATCCGAAGTGACAGCTCCTATATGCAAGCGCATCTTGATCGGGCTCTTTGCTTCTCGAAAGAGTAAGGCCGTATGCGTAGTGACCCCAATATCGGATCCTCATATTATTGGGGTGATATTGGATTGCGCATAGCGAGTTCTATTCCTGTTGATGGTTGGTTCAATTAATGGCGGGTCAACATCACCTTAGGAATGGTGGGCCCGGGTGTTAAAGATCGAATTGGGAGTTGCAAGTTGGACTTGCAAGGCGGAATGTGTTCCCGCTTCTTTTTATCGGAGTTGCAGATTCTCATATTATTGGGATGTAATAAAGATAAGGAAGGAGATCCCATATCTTGCTGAGATATAATGGTAAGTATATCTCTTACATTGAAAGTGATTAAGGGAATGAACTTTCAGTGTTGACAAGGCAAGACAACTTTGATATAAAAATTCCTAAATCAAAGTGAATTACATATTTATGCAATTTTATTATTTCAGATAATCCTTCTTTAATCCCACTCAATGTTATACTCAATAATAACCAGTAGAATATCATGACCTATGATCCAGATATTGTACTTGCAATTGAACACATAATGTATGTGGTTGCAATGTGCAAGTTTCCTCATAATAATGAGAAATGATAATTAAATAGACAATAAGACTGAAGCCCTAGGGTTTGTATGTCTCTAAAAGTATTGATCTCATCGAATGTACTTTTGAAGTGACATATCGATAATGATCGTAATTATCAAATAATCCTTATAAAATCTAAGAAGATGTTCTGGCATACATATGTGCTCTCGACATATAATCATGAATGACATGGTTCTCTGCATTATGCAGAATGGTGGCTCTATAGGAGATGATGTATTCAAATTGTTTGAGTACCTACCTGAACCTAAGTTTTAAGAGTTTAAATGGATGTAGATACGATGAGTGTCATCATTCTAATATCTATACTCTAGTCATTCATGAAGCTTCATAATATTCGTATAATATGAATTGAATGAAGCATGTATTCTTATAGTGAATTTTTTGATTTTAACATAAGAGACCTTGGTCTTGAGCAATGGTTGCTTACAGATAAAGGGAGCACAGTGGAAGCATGGGTTGGACCCAAGTTAGAAGTATAGTCAAAGAGTTGACTGTACTTCTGTGACTTCCATATGACATCCAACGAGTTGGATGTATGCCAATACTGCAATAAGTTGATGTGTTGATAGTATGACTATCAAATCTATCTAGAATCCTTAGAGAAGGAATCGGATAGTACATCATAATAATCTACATATAATCATTGAAATCGACTTACTTATTTGATAAGATAAAGTCTAATAATTGTATCTCAATCTTCTAATGACACTTGCAATTGGTTGCATATGTATTAGAATATTAGAAATTTGATCTTAAGGTTTAATGGTCATCCGTGTTGGAAGTGATGCAATCGTTGCAACAAATTCCACTGGATCAATAGACTTCATATTTTCAGTGGGAGCCCTTAGTCTTAGAGAATGTTTCTATGACATGGATATTAGAATACACTCAGTTTATTTCCAAATGTTGGGAATAAGCATGAATTCTGGAATAGACCTATCATAAAGAGTTATGATGGGGATATTTCAGATAGTAATCTAACATCTAGTGGACTCCACTAAATTAGAAAATTAATGAATAGTTCATTAAGATTTCTAATACTGAAAATAGAACCTTTAAAGATCAATAGGAGAAGAAAGATCATTTGATAATAATCAGGCATCATGTTTTGGACATATATGTCTGCTGATGAGATCAATGGACAAGTAAGAGATGAAAGTTTAGAATATCTAAAATTTCAAAACTTGCATTCAAAGTAAAATGTCCAATACACCCTTTCTTTTGGAATGGTGTAAGATGTTAAGGTATTCAAGATCTCATACATATTGATGTTAATGAATCATCTATATCAGAATAAACAAATGAATCATCTATATCAGAATAAACATTATGGATATGTGATATCTCTTAATGATTATTTGTGATATGAGATTTCTTCTCTTCACCTAAGAAACCTTTGAAATATTCAAAGATTTCACAATTTTGGTTTAGAACCAAAGTTTGAAGGAAGATGAAATGAATTTGATCTAACCAAGGTAGCTTGTACCTATTAGATGAATTCAAGGAATACCTTATGGAGATATGAATATCATTCCTATCTCAATCCTCCTAATAAACCTTAACTCAATAGAGTTGTAGGGAGATACAATTGATCATGTGTGACATGATTTGAGTAATGATAATTATCTATTAGTTACCAAGGTATATATGTAGTAGAGACTACAATGTATATCCTTAATAAGGTTCCATGCAAGTAATCTGGAATCTGGCACTGGAGAGTGCTACTTCATTAGGAAAATAAAGGATTGTATTGGATACCTACTTTATGACCTTGAGATTCTTAAAAGATCTCATCTTTGAGAATATGATTCTTATAGGATGACTCTCTTGGGAATCAAGATGAAAATGAAGTAAAGGAACTCATTTATTCTTGAGAAGATAATGAGGTTGCTGATATCGGAAACTAAATAGACAATTAAAGATGAAACATTAATACCTCTTCAAATAAATTTGAGGATGGATTCCATGATCGGACTTCATGTGATCAAAACTCCTGAGGATCATGACATGGAAAGATGGATGTTAGCAATAAAAGTCTATGTAGATTTCATATACAAGTCTTGTATATGGACCCTCGAGGATCCACCTATATGGGTAAGACCCATTAAGGTGTAAATGGATCTTCAAGAGAAAGAGGGAACCTTATGAGAAGGTAGAGACCTTCATAGAACAGTTCGTAGCCATGAGCTACACACCGAAGAGAAGACATCGCTTGCAATGAGACTTCCTCTCCAGTGACCTTGCTTTAACCCATCAGAATATTGCTAACTACAACTACACAACTTGACTATGACATCTTCATGATGTGAGTCAAGATTGCATTCCTCTATGAATACCTCTCTGAGGATATTCATATGAAGTAGCCCCAGGGCTTCATGGTTGAGGAAAGCAAGGTGTGCAAGCTAAAGAACTCCATTTTTGGACTCAAATAAGCTTTTTGTAGTTGGAACATAAGATTTGATGAAATTATAAATGTTGTGATTTCATATAAAATCTTGATGAACCATGTGAAGCTTAGTGGGAGTGCCATTGTGTTCATCATGTTAAATGTAGATATTATTCTAATAATTTGGAATGATATAAGGATAATAATAAGTGTTTTATAATATGGTCGCTCCATACCTTGAGATATGATCTCAAGGATACCTCTTAGATCTTAGTTCTGAAGTTGTTCAAAAGCAAAGAAAAGAGGGTATTGGGACCGTCACATTAATGGTATACCTTGGACATTTCCATTTTCTAGAAAATTCCAAGAAAGGATTCTTTTCCTCAAGATATGGTACTGATCTATCTGAAGGAATAACACCTCAAAGAGTTGAGGATGTGAATGCTAAAACTGCTTGCCCTTGTGCATCAGTTTCGAGAATCCGGGTGTATGTTAGATGTGTACGAAAGTTAGATGTCTGCCATGCAGTGGGAGTAGTAAATGGTTACTAATCCTACTATGGTGATTAAACACTTGATTGCAGTAATAACAATATCTTCAAAGATGATGAAACTTAGAGATAATGATCTCAAAGTCTTATCTTCAAAAGTTTAAAACCTTGTAGATAGTGATCTATAAGGGTCTTAACTGTAGATACCTTAGGAGATAGAGATCTCTAGGAATAAAGGTATTCTAATAAGGATTATGGACATACTTAATTATTATCGAGCTAAAGTGTCAAGGACACTATAACAAAATTGAGTATTGGTTGCATAAGATGCAACATTCGCATTGGATGCAAGCACTGTTACTAGGGGATATGCAAGTGTCGTAAAAGGACTTGGCATAGTCTCTTGAGAACAGAGTGACTGATCAACTTACCTAGATATTTTCTAAATAGCCTACGATTGTCAAATGAGTGTGGGTATAAATGATTAGCCCATTAATGACTCTTTGGGCTAGTGGGAGATTGTTGGACATGCGAGCCCACGACGAGCCATTATGCAATAAATGTTATTGCAAATATCATTCCCTGATCTGAAATGAAGAATACATAATTTGCATAATAGGTCCTTTAGTACAATTAGGGTTATGTACCATGGCCATCTTAATGATCATACAGTTGTTGATTCAATTAATGAATCATAAAGGTTGGTGCTTAGATGAATATCTAATGAGTTAGATTGAGGACTCATCAAGCACCGTCAAATGATTATTAATAAATGATCTCCAGCCTGAGTAGGAGATGGCAATCCTTTCTCAGTTAGGCTGATATCTGACCGGCTTTTTGATGCTGGTCCTCTGCATAGGAATAGAGATTTGGAGGTGCCAGATTAGTTAGGTCAAAGAGTTGACTTAACAAGATCGAGGTAACCAAAGTCCTATATTGTATACGGTCATGATATAGGCACGCATCCTCTGACCGGAGACAGATGTGTTACTATATGTCTGAGTATGTACATTTAGCAGACCAATAGATTGATGACCTAATCAAGGTCTATACACCGGTGCGTTGGTGTGCATATAAGGGCATATGAGTAATACGATCTCTCAAAGGGATCATACAGGTTCACCACTGAACCGAAAGACATGAGCTCACTCATGAGATATTGGGAAGAATCAAATTCCATGCGCACGGTCGTCTCGCTTTGGAAGCTTGACTGAATTTGTAGGTTTGATATATACTTTTGGAAAGTATATGATCAAGAACTAGGTATGATATATACTTTTGGATAGTATATGATCGATACCAACTCCCAATGATCAAAATGAGAAACTTACTGATAAAACCCTGAAGTAGACAGTATAAAGTTGATCTAATACTTCGGGTTTATTCTGAGTCTTCCAGTATGCAGGATGTACAGGTATTGGGAATACCTGAGGGTGATGTGATCATAAACGATTATATAACCATGACGCTTCCATTCCTACGGAGTGATGAAACGGGTCTGGATTTTAGTGACTCCTCTCAGTAGAGAAGTAATCTGATCTTGATCCAAATATTGGACATTGACCAGAATGTGATTCAGATTCAATGAGAAGATTAGATTTACGGTCTTGATTTAATCAAGCATCTATGGGAGGCCCGAGATCTGGATTTGAGATGTGATCTCAATATCCGAGTCACTATACGTGGAACAATACAATCACCTTGTCCTTATCTCCATGTATTCGCGGAGAAAGCGCATTATCCTTGAAAGAGTTCATGGATAATTCTATTGTTGATATATGTATTCGAGCATTGAGAAAATGGATAATTAAATGTGATTTAATTATCATGATTAATATGAATTTGATTCATATTATAAGGAGAGTTATCTTAGATAATTAAATGTGATTTGATTATCAAAGATGTGAATAATGTGAATGTGATTCATATTATTTGGGCATATGAGAATAAGTTATCCAATATAATTAAATGAGATTTAATTATTGTGGATAAGAATAATGTGGATAGTAATATCCAATTATTCATAATATATTATAAATATGATTTATAATGTATAAGAGAGAGCTAATTATAATTTATATTTGTTGATTAATTATTAATGTATATTGGATACACGTTGCCTAATTTATTGAAAATGTAAATTATATTTTGTTTTTGGGTTGTGAATGTGATTCACAATTTTCCAATGTCAAGATTTTAATATTTCCAAAATTAATTGTGAATTATTTTTGGTAAATAAATCCTGATGAATCTCGTATTCATCGTGCTAAAAGTCACATATTAAAACCCCTGTCTTAAATAAACCAATAAAATCACCTTTAATACTCTATTTTTATCATGTACCATATTGTGTATAAATTACCATTAATTTATTGTATTTAATTTCCCTTATTGTTCTGTATCTATCAAAAACCTCTAAAAATTAGGTAGATAACTTCTCTATAAATCACCGACCCCTTAAAAAGATAAAAAATACAAAAAAATCTCAAAACCACAAACTTGGTGTTTTTTCTCCCCTTAAAAATACCCCCCAAAAGTAGCTTTTGTAGAAATGACCTCTTTTGGCTTTTTGACCAACATGAAAGTTGTAGATCTCGTCGAGACGAGCAACTTTCATGTTTTGACTTTTTCCAAATTCGGTCTCTAACTATTTCTTTTGTATTTTTTTTGTAATTATTTCTGAATTTTCTCATTGGGCCACGTGGCGCCCTCTGGGCCGCCCACGTGGCCCGCTCCTCTTCACGCCACCCGGCACCCTCCTGGGCCGTCGGATCACCCCTGATCGCCTCCATCCTCACCATCGAGCCCCGCTCTCTCGCCCGCCATTGGATCTGACACCCAGATCAAATCCGAGCCATCCCTTGGTGCCTTCATCTTAGCCGCCCGATCTCATTCCCATCCAACGCCCCTCAGCCCTCCACGTTTCCCACTCATCTCAGCCATCTGATCCGCTCTCCATCCTACGGCCATACGCATTCCACGTCAACCAGTCATCCCTCGCCGTTAGATCTCACCATCGCTCCATCTGGTTCATTCGTCCGCGCCTCAACGCCACCCATTCGATCAGATCCCAAGGATCTGATCACAGCCATCCGCCCACGCTCGTATCCTGATCGTTGGATCACAAGATCCAACAGCCCTCGATCATCGTCTACCTCCGACTCCAGGCGTAACGCCTCTCCAAACCTCCGCTCCCCCTTCCTTTATTAGCCACCGTCCTAGCCACTCATCTCCTCTTGTAACGCCTCCCTCTCATAGCCCAGTATTCCGCCATCCTCGCGTAACCCCCCTCGACCTTCACCATTAACCTCATCGCCATTAAAACCCCTCTCGAAACCCCCTGCTCCGCCCTGTAACCGTCGTTCACCGCCGCCTATTTAAACCCCTCCCCCGCCACCAGAATTGTAGTCCACCATTTTGGGGCCTCCACCTAGTTTCCTCCGCCCCTCCGGTGACAGCGGAGGGGCGGAATTGTCGAGGCAACGACGGTGTTGGTCTGGTGCTGACCCACAGTCGACTCCGCCGTGTTCTGGTGGCTCTGCCACCGCCGAGCCCCCCTGGAGTGATCGACCAGGTCGAGGCGAAGACCCCAAGCTCCTCGGAGTTGGCGCCAAATTTAATAGTGTCCGTTGTCGGTCTGTGCAAAAGTTGTGCGTTTCTAACATCTAATTTACTTTCCTATTTCCATTTGATGAGCGTGAAATCCACCTCTTTAAAAGTTGGTAATTGTAGTATAGGAGGCGAATTTCGGTCGATCAAAAACCACAATATGTGAATATATTTTACTTGGCAAGTTTACCAAGGTCGAACACAGGGAACGGTGATTTTTAGTTGCGCGGTCTTGAATCAAATTAAATAATCAATCAATGTTCGATTAATTTCTGTGTTGAAAAATATACAATGCAATGAAATGCAAATTGAGATGCAAGGAAATATACAGAGACAATTGTTTAGCACATGATCTGTGATTAAGAATTCAGCTTCAATATATGTTAATCAATAACCTAGACAATTATCACAGATCAAAAACTAAAGTTCAAGAGAAATAATCAGAGTATAAATAAATAATCTGGGGAATCTGGTCTATGTTAAAAAATTCCTCTTAATTTCCCTGTAAATTAATCCTCAATCGATAACCATCCTGTTCGAAATATACGGGGAAAATAATTTATCAAAATTCCTTTCCAAAACTCCTGCACAAATTAAATCCTCAATAAATAATTATTAAATGATGCAACAGAATTTATTTCCCAATCTTTTCTCAATGGAGTTCCTGCATAAATATCATCGATTTCTCTACAGCACAATGATGTTAAAATTGAGCCTGCATGTCAAATTAGATCCTTGAAGAATAATAGACAGTAAACAACTCAGATCTGTTCAGAAGTATGCTAAGTTGTAGAGCATGAAAATAGCTTCGAAACGACATAATATGCTAAAATCGGAGTCCATATGACAAAGATATGATAAAATGAAGTTTCAGGGACTAAAATGTAAATAAAATAAAGTTTTCTTTGCAAAGAGGTCCCTGGAAGGACTTATCTGTAATTATTAAGAACTTGAGGGGCCTGGATGTAAGTTACCCATGGCGGGGGTATTTTTGTAATTTCTCAAAGTGTCGGGGGTATGGTTGCAATTTACCCCCAAAGCACGTACGCCGCACGTGTGTGCGCAGGCTCAGGGAGGAAGCTTAGGTTCGGCGGCGACTGGAGGCTCGGAATGGCCGAGCCTGAGGTTCGGGCCCGGACCTGAGGTTCAGGGCCCGGACCAGAGGCTCGGTGGGGGAGCCGGGAGGCTCAGACCGAGGCTGAGGCTCGGATGGTCCGAGCCTCCATGCGGTGACCTGGCGACGCTTCGGTGGACCCGAGCCTCGCAGCTGGGGCCGAGGCTCGGGTGGGGACGCGTGGCTGGTTTGGGGCCGTTGGATCAAGGGCTTGGGCCCGATCCAACGGTACATGTAGTTTGCGATGGAGACTGCGGTCGAGCAGCCTGCGACGGCTGCGTGCGGAGGTGCGCGGTGGCGACGGCAAGGCACGGAGGCGGTGCGGAGGTGAGTGAGGCCACGGCAGCGGCGAGGACAGCACCCCCGGTGGCGGGCCGAGGCGAATCCGGCACCGGTGCGGAGGTGCGGCGAGTGCGCAGGCGGCTCCCCCGTGCGGCGGAGAGAGGGACGCAGGCGGAGGTGGCGATGGCTCGGGGTTGTGCTGGCGAGCCGCAACAAGCGGAGGGTCGGAGGAGCGGGGCTCCATTCGTGGGCGGTGGCCGAAGTTCCGACAACGGTGGCGAAGGAAGCTCGAAGAACTCCTGAACCTGCAAGCTAAATCGAACAAGGAGGTGATATCCTCAACGAGGGCGTTATTGTCGCCTCGATTCGAGCTGGCGAAGGGCTCGAAGAGGCTTTGCAAGTTCCGTGAGGTTGCAGTAAGGGGAGGAGGAGGGCCATCCCTTGGATCGCGCCGAAGGAGCCGCTGTCACCGGCTCTACAGGGGAAATGGCGGATGGTGATGAGGAAGGAGGGGAGGTGATTTTATAGGATGATGGCGGCAGGGGGTTACGACCGAGGATGGTAACGGCCGGAGGAGGCGATGGTTAAGGCCGCGCATGGCCGCGGCGTTAATGGTGGGAGAGGGAAACAACCAGGGGGAAGGGGAGGGGTTAACGGCCGAATGGGGAAGAAGGTGGGGTCACGTGCTGGGCACGTGACCCTGGGTGGCGTAGAGTGAAGAAAGTGGGGTGCCACGTGGCACGCCTAGGGGCTGCCACGTGGCACCCCAAAAATTTTTCAAAAATTAAAAGCAAAGAAAAATAGAAAAGAAATAGTAGGGGACCTCGGATCGAAAAATTTCCTTCACGAAAGTTGTTCGTCTTGTCGAGATATACAACTTTCATGAAGGACCCGGGAGCAAAAGAGGTCACCTGTGCAAAGTGGTATTTTTGGGTGGTTCTCCATGTGTTTGGAAAACCGTAATTTTGGGATTTTGTATTTTTTTGGTGGTTTTAGAGGAAGAAATACGGTAAAATAAAAGAAAATTAATTACACACTAATTTATTTTTTTTGGATTTTTAATAGATAAAAAAATAGGAAAATAAAATAGAAGTGAGAAACGCACAACTTTTGTACAGACCGACAACAGACACTTGGACTTGGTCAGTTTCTTTGATCTCAATTTTGATCTGGATTTGGATTTTTGCGTCGTTTAATAAAACTTTCATCAAAGAACACAAATGAAGAAGAAATAAAATTAAAAGAGTTAATTAAGGACCTAAAAGCTGAGGTCAAAAACAACAAAAAGTCAAAATGCGCAAAAGAGGCCCAAAACCCAACTTTCACATATGAGCTCCGAATTTTATGAAATTGGTCTTGTTTTGAAGGTATTTGAAAATGGAGTACTTTAAAAGTGAGTATACCAAAATCAGACACTGTGTATGGGAGATATGCTCATTTTAGTCTGTAAGATGTGAAATTTGACTTTGGGATTATTTGATACTTATTGGGGTTAGTAATTTTTTTGTATTTTTTTATTTAATAAGGTTAGTAATATCTACGCAATGGAGGTGGTTTTGGGTTAATCGGAATTAGGATGAATTAATTAAAAATGTGAGAAGTTAGCGGCTTTTTGGGCTAATTTACACATGGGATTTTTAATGCAATTTATGCAGATGAAATGCAGATATTATTTACACATGCATGATGGCTAATAATGCTCTATTAATGATTAATTACAGGTGAATGATGGGGGACAGAGCCTAAATGACCAATTTTAGCATGATGAATACAAGATTCATCATACCCCTATACTTAGACCATGCTCGTCCCCGAGCATGAATGAATGACTTAGTTGAATTTATCCCTGACTGTGCATGTGAATTTTCAAGGCTTGATTCATAGAAGACCCTTAATTTGAGTGATCCTGAAATTCTGGGCTCAACCAAGCTTTAATCAAAAGGAATCCAACTTCTCTAATTTTCAGACTCTCTATTTGTACATATAATATAAGGATATGATTTTAAGTGTACTGCATTTCATGAGAGTCGAGTCGGGGCAACACTCAAAGTTCCAGTCCCAAAGATCCTCCTCTAGACCTAATCCTCAATACTAGGGAATAAGTCTATTCTTGCTTCAATCAACCGTCTCATTAGTTTGTCAGACTTGAAAGTGTAGATGGACGGCCAGATGATGGAGGACATAGGATTGTGTCTGATTTTCTCTCCCTTACATTGGAACAAGGTGCCTCTTGAGTGCCTTATTACTCAACACACGTATATTTTATTTTGTTGATCAATGTGTCCGTCAAGAGAATTTGGAGTCGTCTGCACTTGTTTTTGTGGGAGTATACCGGGGTGTGTCTCTTTTGAGTATCTAAGATACCTTCGACACCCAGACTTGTATTGCTTACGATGCAGAGCCCTTTTTGTGGTGTCAGCCCAACTCCTTGGTCTTAATTAGCACTTGGTCCAAGTGGACACTTTGAAAATGTTTGGGAGCGCTCGCCATTGGTGGAAGCTCATTTGGAATTTGACTTTGGATGATAGAGCTTTTCTTTGACATTTCTTCTTCTTCTTCTTTTTTTGGCTAGCTCCACTGCTTTTACCAAGAGTTGGCGCACACTGATCAACAATTTTTCATTAAGTTTCAAGACACCCTGGCACTTAGGTCAATATCAAAAAGATAGCATATGAACTTGTTCACATACTGGCTAGGTTTTTGCTGACACTCAGGTTTTCTGAAGCCTTCGTTAACTTTATCCCATCCTCGAATATCATTAAATCAGGTCTAAACTCAAATCTCTAGTCCTAATTCCTCAAGTGATAGCTCAACTCATCTCATCAATCATGCAGTTGTGAAAGTGATTGTGTTGATCATATTCTTTTTAAAGGTAGAGATGAAGAGTGCAATATAGCGCTCAAATCTTTCATACTAGGGAAGTGTGGATTATTAAGTTCTAAAAATCCTAATGACTAAGGCAGGCTAACTCAGAATCTCAAGATCTCAGAAATCAAGTGTCTTCAAAAATCCTCATGCCTTGAGTGATGGTGAATGTGTCAGGAATATATCGACCAAGGAATGCATGAAATGCTTGATGAAATGCAAGACCATGAGTGATGATTGTTTTTTAATGCAAAAAGTTTTTTTGTTGTTTTTTTTTGTTGTTGTTTTTTTTGAAAAACAAGTGTTATACACACTACGTGTATCCATCCCCGATGTTAGATAAAAACGATTAAAGCACGAGCTATGGATAAAATAGATAAAATATATACAAATACACCCCCCTATACTTAGCTTGTGCTATGTCCCCATGGCACAAAGTGAAATGTTGACATAGCTTGTACTAAATACAGAAGGATTAAAAATAAAAGAAGAGAAGTGAAGTATAAACAATGGTAGCGGTCCCCCTATACTTAGGCTCAGGTCTGCCTAAGTATAATTGGATAAATACAGATGGGGAACCAGGTAGATTTGCGGATGTACAAGATCAAGGAGGTTTGCGACGGACCTTCTTGCGGGAATGTGGAGGGAGATAGTATGGAGATGTGGAGTGTGATGAAGAGGGGGCCGATGAAGAAGACTAGCCATCGTCGGAGTCGTCCTCAGGATAATAGTAGTCGTCTGCAGAGGATCTCCACTTTTGTCGATCAGAGGTAAGTGCCCATGGATCAGAGATGTACCTATTGCACTTATCTGATGAACCTCATCAGGACCCGACGAGGACTCTTCAGAAATCTCCTGATGTCTAAGGTCAAAGGTGACTTTCTTCATTGGTTTGTTTCCTTGGAAAGTATTGGGAGGAAGTTGGACAGTCTTCATCTCCCTGTCTTGAGTAACCGGTGTGGCATTTGTGAGTTCCTCATCAGATGAATCTCCATAAAAGTCGACCAATTCTTGAAGGGTCATGCACTGCTTCGGTCGAGGGAGAGTGTTCCTGCGGATCTTGTGGTTTATGGCTGGGGGTGTTGATGTCACTTCCGAATGATCATGAATTTTGGTGACATCAGATGTTTCCGGAGTCGGTTCCTTATAAGGTTCAAGTATCTCATGAATTACTGCCAACTTGAAGATTGGTTCACTTAGATAATCGTGACGGTCCTCAATAATATGGTCCAATTCTTCATAAGCTCCAAAATCTTGATTTTTCCTAGGAGCAGTAATAAGGTGGTGAGAATTCGAAGTTTGACCAACAGTAAGTCCTTTAGGTGACTCTCCTAGGGTTTGTCTCAGTGAATCATGCGGAGATGTATGATAATGTGAAATATAACTGTTGGTTACAAGTTGGTTTTCCTCAGAGCATGTTGTGTCATTGGGGGTTTGTTCATCGGGGTCCGAGTTCGGGAACTTGATTTCCTGAGTCCCACAATTGACGATCGCTTTAGCGGAGGCTAAGAACGACTTTCCTAAAATGATAGGAGACTTAGATATCCTTCCGGGGTGCTCAATGTCAAGGACCGTAAAGTCCGCCTTATGTTCTTTCCCTCGGATGTTTACGACGACAGAAACGATCCCCCGCGGTCTTTTGGTAGATCGATCGGGTAACTGAACGATCAACCTAGTCTTTTTGAGTTGTCCGAGTTTGAGTTGGTCAAAGACGGACTTGGGGATGATATTTAATGTGGAGTCGTCATCTAACCGAACATGAGTGAATGTTGAATCCTCAATTTCTCATGTGATCCGAGTCAACCGCTTGACTTTGCGGCTTTTGATTTTATGATTCAATACCAAAGAGTTAGCCATAGATATGACGTGATATTCAGTCCTGGATCGTTTCTTGCCCGTCTTTTTGGGGTTCAGTCGACTCTTCACAAATCTCTTAAGATCGGGCACATATTCTATGGCTTTGATCAATGGAAGCTCTAAGATCAGACTCTTGCAAAATGCTTCCATTTCAGAATTGTCCATTTTTTTGAATTTTCAAATTTTTTAATTTTTTTGGTATTTTCTGTAATATGGTCAGTCGGGGGGTCAGAGGTCAGTGGTTGTGTCTGATTGTGATGATCCAGTGGTTCGCATGGTGGTGGCCTCACTTCTTCTGAATTTTGCAATGACTGGATGAGATCATATATTCTCATAGTTAAAGTGTCTGCTCTATGATTAATCCGAGCAATCCCATCCTCAAACATCTCATGACTAGTGATTGAATAATCATTCTCTATGTGTCTTGATTCTGGTATGTAACCTCGAGTAGAGTATTGATTTTTCATAAACATTATGGTCTGGTCATGAGTTGTATTTCCTTGACTTTGATTTCTAGTGACCGTATTTCCTTGAGGCTGTGAGATCCTAGTGACTGGAAATCGTGTTCTATTGTCAATATCGGTCACTCTATTATTTATCCTCAATTCCGATCTCTCTCTCGTGTCCATAAAATTGTCAGAATGTGAGAGAGGACTATTCCAAGAAGAAGTGTGGTCATAGGGTGGGATGTATGGGTGGGAAGAAAATGATGGCTGAGGGGAAGAAGAATATCGGGTCATGGTCGTGGAGATCGGGAAAGAAGACCACTGTGCCGACATCTTCTCAAGATGGATGGAATGATTAGCGAACCACGATCTGCTTGCGATTGCAAGACCTTTGACGTACACAAATCAAACACAAAACAAACACGTTGATTCACCCACTCGACTCTGGTGAAGGCACGTTAGGGTTCGGCCGCTTATCTTTTCAATTTTAATTTAATGGAAAGAGAATCTTGCAAATTAAGCGGAGCTGTTAGGTGCCGAAATATTTCACAAAGACTGTCCCGAGTTCATACAACTAGTTGCACCTACTTTCAGCCAGTATAGGTGTAAGTACGGACTGTTTAAACGGCTACCCGTGTTACTTGAGGACGGTGCATTCCGCGGTGTCCTCTAAACCACCTACTCTGCTAAGGGAAGTCAGACCGTAAATGGCTACCCGAGACCCTCACTGAAAAGTAGCTAATTGTTTTTAAAATCAGTAGTCTGAATGAAGTATTTCGGTTTTTGGCTCTACCCTAAGGTGTGTGATCTTGTCCTTACACAAACAATGAGTTGGTTTCTCTCCACCAAACAAAAGTTAATTTTAGGTCAGTTTATTTACAGTCACCTTGATTAGCAGTCCCAATTTTAGATTAAGGTTATCACTGTAGTTTATATGAGCACAGAAATTCACGCCTAACGAGCAGTACCAATTCCGTTAATTCCTAAGTTGTAAAACTCGAGGAGGGAGAATCGAAAAAGCCAATGCAAGCGTAAATCAATGATGCATGCTTAAGAGAAGGACTTACGGTGAATCCTCGCGTTCTTCATGCGGGATGCAAGACAAGGAATTTAAAATTTATACTAAATGAAATGCACAGATGGAAAACATCCTAAACAGATAGTTCTATTAGCGGGAAGAATTGATTGAAATTTTTGGCTAATGTTGAACGATCTACAATGCGTTTATTTAGTGAAAAGTGTGGCCTAAAAATTACGAGCGCAATCAAATAATTCTAATCTAGCGTATGTGCTCCTAAATTCTACGTCAAGCCACAGAGAGTTCAGTCCTGAATATTACAAATTGACAGGGTACAAGGAGAGAGGGACCCTGTGAATAATGTAGAAATTTAAACCTATGCTAACTCTCTCTCACAAAATTACAATTCATTCTTCATCGCAGATCCTTGATTTAATATGGAAATCCAGCTCCTAGAAGTCTGCGAAGAGAGAATTTGCGGTTAGTAGCAGAAAAAATGCAAAAAGAAAAAAAATGACACAAAAATGAACTTCACAAAAATTAATTATAAAAAATGATTCAAAACCCTAAAAATTCGTCGTTCCCCAGCAACGACGCCATTTGATGAACACGAAATCCACCTCTCTAAAAGTTGGTAATTATAGTATAGGAGGTGAATTTCGGTCGATCAAAAACCACAATATGTGAATGTTGTGAAGTATTTTACTTGGAAAGTTTACCAAGGTCGAACACAAGGAACAGTGATTTTTAGTTGCGCGGTCTTGAATCAAATTAAATAATCAATCAATGTTCGATTAATTTCTGTGTTGAAAAATATACAATGCAAAGAAATGCAAATTGAGATGCAAGGAAATATATAGAGACAACTGTTCAGCACAGGATCTGTGATTAAGAATTTATCTTCAATATATGTTAATCAATAACCTTGACAATTATCACAGATCAAAAACTAAAGTTCAAGAGAAATAATCAAAGTATAAATAAATAATCTGGGGAATCTGGTCTCTGTTAAAAATTCCTCTTAATTGCCCTGTAAATTAATCCTCAATCGATAACCATCCTGTTCGAAATATAGAGGGAAAATAATTTATCAAAATTCCTTTCCGAAACTCCTGCACAGATTAAATCCTCAATAAATAATTATTGAATGATGCAACATAATTTATTTCCCAAGCTTTTCTCAATGGAGTTCCTGCATAAATATCATCGATTTCTCTACAGCACAATGATATTAAAATTGAGCCTGCATGTCAAATTAGATCTTTGAAGAATAATAGACAGTAAACAACCTCAGATCTGTTCACAAGGTATGCTAAGTTGTAGAGCATGAAAATAGCTTCGAAACGACATATTATATGCTAAAATCGGAGTCCATATGACAAAGATATGATAAAATGAAGTTTCAGGGACTAAAATGTAAATAAAATAAAGTTTTCTTTGTAAAGAGGTCCCTGGGAGGACTTATCTGTAATTATTAAAAACTTGAGGGGCACGGATGTAAATTACCATTGGCGGGGGTATTTTTGTAATTTCTCAAAGTACCAGGGGTGTGGTTGTAATTTACCTGCGCTACGCAGGCTCGGGGAGGAAGCTTAGGTTCGGCGGCGACGGGAGGCTCGGAATGGCCGAGCCTGAGGTTCGGGCCCGGGCCTGAGGTTCGGGGCCCGGACCAGAGGCTCGGTGGCGGAGGCGGGAGGCTCGGACCGAGGCTGAGGCTCGGATGGTCCGAGCCTCCACGCGGCGACCTGGCGACGCTTCGGTGGACCCGAGCCTCGCGGCTGGGGTCGAGGCTCGGGTGGGGACGCGTGGCTGGTTTGGGGCCGTTGGATCAAGGGCTTGGGCCCGATCCAACGGTAGATGTAGTTTGCGATGGAGACGACGGTCGAGCAGCCTGCGACGGCTGCGTGCGGAGGCGCGTGGTGGCGACGACGAGGCATGGAGGCTGTGCGGAGGTGAGTGAGGCCACGGCATCGGCGAGGACAGCACCCCCGGTGGCAGGCCGAGGTGAATCCGGCACCGGTACGGAGGTGCGGCGAGTGCGCAGGCGGCTCCCCCGTGCGGCGGACGGAGGGACGCAGGCGGAGGTGGCGATGGCTCGGGGTTGTGCTGGCGAGCCGCAACAAGTGAAGGGTTGGAGGAGCAGGGCTCCGTTCGTGGGCGGTGTCCTGAACCTGCAAGCTAAATCGAACAAGGAGGTGGTATCCTCACCGAGGGCGTTATTGTCGCCTCGATTCGACCTGGCGAAGGGCTCGAAGAGGCTTTGCAAGTTCCGTGAGGTTGCGGCAAGGGAAGGAGGAGGGCCACCCCTTGGATCGCGCCGAAGGAACCGCTGTCACCGGCTCTACATGGGAAATGGAGGATGGTGATGAGGAGGGAGGGGAGGTGATTTTATAGGATGATGGCGGCAGGGGGTTACGGTCGAGGATGGTAACGGCCGGAGGAGGCGATGGTAAGGTCGCGCATGGCCGCGACGTTAATGGTGGGAGAGGGAAACGGCCAGGGGGAAGGGGAGGGGGTAACGGCCGAATGGGGAAGAAGGTGGGTTCACGTGCTGGGCACGTGACCTGGGGTGGTGTAGAGTGAAGAAAGTGGGGTGCCACGTGGCACGCCCAGGGGCTGCCACGTGGCACCCCAAAAAAATTTCAAAAATTAAAAGCAAAGAAAAATAGAAAATAAATAGTAGGACCTCGGATCAAAAAATTTCCTTCACGAAAGTTGTTCGTCTTGTCGAGATCTACAACTTTCATGAAGGATCCGGGAGCAAAAGAGGTCACCTGTGCGAAGTGGTATTTTTGGGTTGTTCTCCATGTGTTTGGAAAACCGTAATTTTGGGATTTTGTATTTTTTGGTGGTTTTAGAGAGGATAAAAAACCTAGAAAAAATACGGTAAAATAAAAGAAAATTAATTACACACTAATCTAATTTTTTTGGATTTTTAATAGATAAGAAAATAGGAAAATAAAATAGAAGTGAGAAACGCACAACTTTTGTACAGACCGACAACGGACACTTGAACTTGGTCAGTTTCTTTGATCTCAATTTTGATCTGGATTTGGATTGTTACGTCGCTTAATAAAACTTTCATCAAAGAACACAAATGAAGAAGAAATAAAATTAAAAGAGTTAATTAAGGACCTAAAAGCTGAGGTCAAAAACTGCAAAAAGTCAAAATGCGCAAAAGAGGCCCAAAACCCAACTTTCACATATGAGCTCCGAATTTTATGAAATTGGTCTTGTTTTGAAGGTATTTGAAAATGGAGTACTTTAAAAGTGAGTAGACCAAAATCAGACACTGTATGTGGGAGATATGCTCATTTTAGTCTGTCAGATGTGAAATTTGACTTTGGGATTATTTGACACTTATTGGGGTTAGTAATTTTTTGTATTTTTTATTTAATAAGGTTAGTAATATCTACGCAATGGAGGTGGTTTTGGGTTAATCGGAGTTAGGATGAATTAATTAAATGTGAGAAGTTAGCGGCTTTTTGGGCTAATTTACACATGGGATTTTTAATGCAATTTATGCAGATGAAATGTAGATATTATTTACACATGCATGATGGCTAATAATGCTCTATTAATGATTAATTACAGGTGAATGATGGGGGACAGAGCCTAAATGACCAATTTTAGCATGATGAATACGAGATTCATCAAATCCCAACAAAAGTTGTTGAATAAATAATGGAGAAAATCAAGGAGATATGCAATCTCATGGAAATCCATGAGATTGCCTCCCACTTGGAAGGTGGTGGCGGCACCCAATTCCTATATGGAATTGGTGGCCGTCCACCTTATATCATGGGGAGGCTTGATCTCCTTTGTATTCTTCTCCTTATTTGATTGATTTAATTTTAGGATTGATGTATATTTGATTTATCAAATATATTTAATCTAAATTAAATCATAAGTTGTTGGTTTTTACCAACAACAATCTTGAACATTGGATTGACATAAATCAATCTCATCCATTGATTTTATATGTCCCATGGATTGAGATCCATGGATCCCAAAACCCTATAAGTAGAGAGGCATACCATGCTCTCTCTTTACACATACATTCTTTTGGAAGCACATCTCTCTCTCTCTCTCTCTCTCTCTCTCTCTCTCTCTCTCTCTCTCTTTTTCTCTCTACACGCCTACTCTCTCTCTTCCTCTCTCATGGCCGTCCACCATGGATGTCCTATAGAAGTTTCTCCATCGCCGCAGCGTCATCGTTATGTTGCCCGATCGTTTGCTCGTGGATCTCCGTCTCTTTCGGTGCGCCTCGCTCGTGAAGAAGACGTCAGATCTCGTGTGTCGAGATCAGGAGATCCGCTGCTTCGATCATCAACATGGACTACGAGAAGCACACGATTCATCCCCGCACTCGCAAGCGTCTCCTCCGTCGGATCGAACTTGAGACATGAGGTCTCTTCGTTTAGAGACTCGATCGCAACCACGCCTCAAGAGGTAATCCTATTACTTGTTTGTGGTTTAGACGAAATGATCCGAGAGGTGTTCTCAGATCATGTGGTTTTGTTGCATGAAAAATTTTAAATTCCGCTGCATCGAGAAACTAGTGCGACTAGTCGCTCCTCATCGTATTCGATACGACGCTCACGCTTCCATGATGTGCTTGAGGATCTAACCATATCCTTAACATATAAGGGCATATGAGTAATACGATCTCTTAAAGGGATCATACAGGTTCATTACTGAACCAGAAGACATGAGCTTACTCATGAGATATTGGAAAGAATTGAATTTCGTGCACGGTCGTCTGGCTTAGGAAGCTTGACTGAATTTGAAGGTTTGATATATACTTTCGGAAAGTATATTATCAACACTTGGGTATGATATATGCTTTTGGAAAGTATATGATCAATACCAACTCCCAATAGTCAAATGAGAAACATAATGATAAAACCCTGAAGGAGACAGACTGAAAGAGATCTAAAACTTCGGGTTTATTCTAGGTCTTCCAGTATGCATGATGTATAGGTATTGGGAATACCAGAGGGTGATGTGGTCATAAACGATTGTATAACCATGACGCTTCCATTTCGAGGGAGTGATGAAACAGGTCTGGATTTTAGTGACTCCTCTCATAGAGAAGTAATATGATCTTAGTCCAAATGTTGGACATTGATCTGAATGTGATTCGTATATAATGAAAAGATTAGATTTACGGTATTGATTTACTCAAGCATCTATGGGAGGTCCACGAGATCTGGATTTGAGATGTGATCTCAATATCCAAGTCACTGTATGTGGAGCAATACAATCGCCCTATCCTTATCTCCAAGTATACGTGGAGAAAGCACATTATCCTTGAAAGAGTTTATGGATAATTTCATTGTTGATATATGTATCCGAGCATTGAGAAAATGGCCTAGAGACAGAGCCAGTTCAGAATGCTCATCTATCAGAAGAGCAGTCTCCAGATCTTTTTGAGTCAGAGCAGGCTGAGGTTACAAATACCGACCTAGTATCCTATACCTAGGCCGTAGTTAGACCAGCTCTTCCTATTCCTTCTCCCCCTAAGCTTAAACCATTATCTTAGAACATGAAATACCAATTCCTTGCTGGAGAGCCAAAAATGTTTCCGATCATCACGGCTTCTGATTTGACAGATGAACAAGAATCCCATCTGATGGAGATTCTTGAAAAGAGCCACAAGGAAATCGGGTGGTTAGTAACTGATCTCTATGGGATTAGTCTGGCTCTGTGCTCCTACCACATTTTTCTCGAGGATGATGCCAAATCATCTCGTGAGTTTCAGCGAAGGATGAACCCGAATCTTTGAGAGGTGGTTATGAAGGAAATATCCAAATAGTGAAGCACCGATTTTATCTATCCTATCTCCGACTCAAAATGTGTTAGTCCTTTCCATGTGTACCTAAGAAGACGGGTATTACTACATTGATAAATGAGGACGGAGAGGAGATCTCTGCCAGAGTATGTACTTCTTGACGTGTTTGTGTGGACTACATGCGTTTGAATCAGGTGACCAAGAAAGATCACTTCTCGCTACCATTCATTGATCAGATCATCGAACTGTTGGCCGGGAAGAGACATTATTATTTTCTTGATGGGTAATCGGGAATATAATCAAGTGGTCATTGCTCCTGAAGACCAAGAAAAAATAATATTTACCTATCCGTTCGAAACGTATGCTTTCAAATAGATGCCCTTTGGATTATGTAATGCTCCGGATACATTTCAAAGGTGCATGCTTTCTATTTTTGCGAACATGGTGGGAGATTTCTTGGAGGTCTTCACGGATTATTTTTCGGTCAATGGTGATGATCCTGATTCCTACATTTCTAGCATAGACCACATGCTTCAAAGGTGCACGAAGGTTAACCTCGTTCTTTCTTGGGAGAAGAGTCATTTTATGATGACTTAGGGGACGGTCCTTGGTCACATTATCTCCAACAGGGGCATGGAGGTGGACCTGGCCAAGGTGGATACATAAAGAAAATCAATCTACCATCCAATCTGAAGTAGTTATGGTCGTTCCTCGGGCATATCGGTTTCTATCGACGTTTCATACAAGACTTTAGAAAAATCCCACTCGTTATCTGATCTTCTCGTGAAAGACACCAAGTTTATTGTTGATGATAAGTGTCTTTTGAAACTCTTAAGAGATTGGTTGTAGAAGCTCCTGTCCTTCAGCCACCCGATTGGTCTCTCCCTTTCGAGATCATGACGGACGCCTCTGATTTTGCCATTTGGCTGTGTTGGGACAGAGGAGGGATAGCCTTCCTTATCCCATACACTATGATAGCAAGACTTTGGATTCTGCCCAGCGGAATTACACAATTATAGAGAAAGAAATGCTCGCCATAGTATTTGCCTTAGATAAGTTTATGCCCCACATCTTAGGATCTAAGGTTATAATCTTTACTGACCACACTGCCATCAAATACTTAATGGACAAGAAGGATTCAAAGCCGCATCTGACCAGATGGATCCTTCTATTCCAGGAGTTCGATATTGTAATCAAGGATAAGCCTGGAGTCAAGAATGTGGTGGCAGATCACCTCGCTCGATTATAAACACCCGAGACTTCTGAGTTTGATGCACCTAATACTGAGACCTTCCCTGACGAGGTGATTCTTGCTGTTGTTTCGTGATGAATCCATTATTCATCGCCTTTATTCTTTCATTTTGGCTAAAATCCTAGGTGAAATACATGTAAATAATCACTAATTCCAATTAATTATCATTCTAACCATAAATATTAATATTATATAATTAACACTTATTTTATATCCAAAATAAAAGAATAAAGAGAAAAAGGAAAATAAAAATAAAAGAAGGATGTATATAGAAAATATACAAACTGATCCTAACCCCGAGACCAGGTCAATATTGATCGGGTCAGCAAAAGAAATAAGTAGGGGGAGATAAGGATCATAACTTATAAAATTTCCAGAAAATCAAGACCAAAAATATAATTTACCGATTTTTCACCTTGTAAATATTTCACCTATTTTATTTATCATCAAAATCACCTCAAATTAAAACACTCCTTTTACAAAAGTTGCTCATAAATATATATATTATTTTATAAAAATATTAGAAAAATATTTCGGTACAAAAATAAATAACCGTAATGAACCAGAAAAGCCGCAAAAGCCAACTTCCGAGGTTCATATCTATTTATAGAAAACTCCAAATTGACCAAACTTACCTTTAAAATCTATTTTATACATAATACTATTTATTAAAAATATCAGAAAAATATTCGGATAAAACCGGTGAGTTTCAGCTTTTTGGACCCCGTTGTATATTTATACAATATGTAGAAACTTCCACGATTTTTAATAAAATAACCATAAACCGTATTAAGTTAATTTGTTTTCCTAAAATCATCTAAAATTGTATGTAAAAATACAAAAATAAAAGTAACTTAAAATACCAATAAAATCTGGAGGCCCGACGTCGCTACTTTTTTCGTCTGGGCCCCATAACTCGCCCGTATGAACTCCGAATTGAGCATACTCGGTTTCTAAAATTATGTTTTTCAATTATCTACAGAATTACGCTGCTTTCGCTAAAATCGGAGTTAATGCGAAAAACGTGGCTTTTGGGGTCTGTATTGGTATACTTTACAAAAAGCTGTAACTTATATTATTATTGAATATTAACCCTTTATTTTTATTTAAAAAATAAATAATAATTTATTTATTTTTTACTTAATTAATTAATTTATTAATTTAATTAATTACTTAATTACCTACTTAACTTTTTAATTAATACTTAATTACTTAATTAATTATTTAAATAATTTATTAATTATATTTATTTATTTACTAATTATTTAAATTCGAAATTATTATTAATTCCAATTATTAATTATTTAATTAATTTCGAAATTATTAATTTATTTTTATTTAATTTTTTTCTTCTTCCCTTTTCTCTCTCTTCTTTTCTCTTTTTCTCTCTCTCTCTTACTTTCCCAATTTTCCCCGTCATCTTCTTCCTCCCTTCTTCTTCCCCAAGCCACCACCCACCTTATTCTCCTCCTCTCCGCCAACGACTCCAACAGCCTTACCTTTTGCCATTCGTCCAACTACCTCCTCCCTCTACCATGCTCCGTCGGTGATGCCACCCGGTGGCTTGCCCTCCACGAAACCCATCTCTATAAATAGCCCTAGACCTCCGCCGGAGCAAAGCATCCGCCATTTTTTCACCCTCATTCCACCCGTGAGTTTCGTGCAAGGGAGACAACTTGTGACAGGAGTCGGCTTCGCTGCGTCTAGCGAGATTTGGAAGCGGGAGTCAGGCGAGATCTCGCCGGCGTCGAAGCCCTCGCTCCGCCGCGCACAGCCTCCGTGCACGCCGACGCGTCGAGGCGATCACCATCTGGAGTCCTCTGAGCTCTTTACCCAGACGACCCGAATCTATGCATTCCATTCCCAGGTTAGATTTCTCTCGTTTTTTCCCCTGTCCTCTTCTGTCTCTTCTCTCGATTTCATTTTATTTTTTTAACCTCTTGTCCCTTCATTTCTCTTCATTTCCTTCTCAAATCCATTCTACGTCACTTTGATTTTGATTCAAAGTTTTTCACATCCGTCATAAGTTGCTCCATTTCGTATCATCCAAATAACTTCTGTTTGTTAGATCACCACACATTTTTGTTGCATCACCTTTCCATCTAATACAATTTCGAGATCTGAACATTTTCACCCAACTCACAAAAGGATTGCTATCTATTCCCTGTTCTATAACTCCGGGTCGAGGAAGGTACCTCGCGTTTTTTTGAAGCACTACAGGTCCATGTCGTTCGTCAACAATTGGTGTATCTGCTTGCGGGATCCATCCTCCATTTCATCGTATCCGTGGTCAGGAGAATCGACTTGATTCGCAACAACAAATTCTGGCATAAATCTGCATTTCAACGGAGATTCGAGTATAAAGCAACCGAGCGTTGAATAAACTCGACCTAAAGCTGCAATTACCTGGAAGTTGTAGCTATTTCCAGAGAATCAAACGAGGATATTCTCCGATAAGAAGCGAGGTCTGAACGATACAGAACATGCAGCATGACGATTGGTCGGATTTTAAGCATCAAATCAAAATCATATATATAGAGTACGAATCACATCTGCAGCAAAGTTAACCATCTTCACTGCCGGTAGCACCTAATTGTATCGCAGCATCTGGAGCCTTAGCCTCACCCGATTGGATCATCATAGACATCTGAAAGATGAGAAACAGGAGCCTTGCCAGATTTAATCGGGAGCGATTAATCCGAGTTTGAAGCAGACAACCGGATGCAAGCCATGCGTTAATCCTTCCGTTGATCAGTAACAATCCAAGGGGAGACAACGTGTCTACGGCTCACTGCATTTCCGCCCCACCGTCTAAGCCTCACGCGTGCGAAGCGCGTGCGAAGCTGCTACTTTAAGGGACGCCCGCGGTCTGTTCTGAAATTACAACCAAGTTCAGATTTGGTGAAGAACACGTGACGCATACACGGGTTTGGAGATTTTGCACTATCTCCTGAATATGGTTTGATAATTACGAACAGGTCCAGAAGAAAGTGCAGACACGTGAAGAGCCATGCGCTCTTTGTGATTTTTATGCGAATATCCTTTGTGTTTCGTCATTTTCATACATACCCCTGAATCTTCTGCAAATTACGCTCATACCCCTGTATTTGTATATAATACTATACATACTATATACTTTTAAAACAAAATACACCACATAAAAATATAATAAAATCCATATAAATACAGTAGTATACTCTATATACAATATAAATACATATTTTAAAAATAAAAATTCTTTTTAGCACTAAATAAATCATTAAAAATACTTAAAAAATCTAATAAACTCTAAAACACACACAAAAAAAGGGAAAATCACTTCTAAAACTCCCACAAAAATTATTTGTAGCATATTTTACTATATTCTACATTTTTATAAAATAAATAAATAAAAATAAAAAAACAAATATTATAAAAATTAATAAAAAATACAAAACACATTAAAACTTCAAAAATTTGTAACTAATTCAAGAAAAATCTCCTAAAAATGCACAATATACCATTTGAAAGGAAATTTTATCTACTTTCTAAGATACAATAAAAATATTTTAACATCATTTTCATTCTTAAAAATCCAAAATACGTCACAGTTTTTAATAAACACTTACTTTTTACCTTAAAAATACACCAAACATCATAAAAATAAAAAAACATTTAAAAATTCATAAAAACAGTAAAATAGAATTAAACCATAAAAATAACAAAATCAAAATCAAATAAAAATTCAAACATTTTCAAAAATAAATAATAAAAAAATCATAAAATACCCTTAAATTACAAAAACAACATAAAATTCATTAAAAATTCAAATAAAAATTTAGAAAATTCTTTATAAATAAAATAAAATTTAGGAACCCGTTTTCCTTAGGTTTTCTACCGTTTCCCTTAGTTTCAACAGTTTGCCTCCCTGAGTTCGACACTCCCGTGCTTAACCGCTATACACTTAAGTTTAGGAATATAAATAAAAATAAAGAAGATTAATTAATTTTAATCTTTTCTGGTAAAACTCACCTAGTCGACACAATGATCGAAATCTCTCTCTGATTCTTTTACAGGTTCAGAAGACAAGTGATCAGGTAATTTTTCAGATGGCACCGTTATCGGGAAGGCAGCGCTAGGGCAACCGTAGACTTAGGTTTAGGATTTCTCTTTGCGTCATTTTACTTCTCTAACCACACGGCCTTTTGTTTCTGAATTGTGCAGCACAGGTTGAGCTGTACATCTGAGAACCGAAAAGCCGCAAAGTTTTTCTTTCTTAGTAATTTCTTGAAAAAAGCATATTAAAAAAAGTATCGTAGAAAGGGGCCTCGTAAAGGCATCCTGACTTTTACTCTTTCTCGGGGTCTGTTTCACCAGGGATGTACTCCTGGGGGAGTAGGGCACCCACCGCGGCTTTCTTGCTCGTGATTTTTCTCGACGGTTTTCACGGTTTTCCGAAATAGGTGCTTGTTAGGTGTTTTACGGTTTTCCCCTTCTGTGTGCATCGTAGCTTAGTTTAGATGTTTGCTTAGGATTCGACACCTAGGTGTTTGTATCTAGGTCCGATCCCGAAAATAAAAAAATACGTTAGACGTTTTCTATGAAAATATCCAAAAAAGTGAACCGAAAATTGAAACAAGGACTGCTAATTCTATCGGATTTAAAATAAATGTAATGACTCACTTGTTTTGGGAGAGCAATCCCCGAAAAATTGCATCATCGATCGCATCTCCAGATCAGCGAGAGAGAGATGACCCATAAGGTAGAGTTAGAGTCTGGGCTTCTCTCGAAATACTACTTAGTTCATGCCTTAATTCACCTTATCTTCAGTGGGTGCTCTTGGGTAGCCGGAAAGGGTCCGGGTTCACTTAGCAGTGTGGAAGGTTTAGAGGACACTGCGTAAGGCTCCATCCTCAAGTAATACGAGTAGCCGGAAATGGTCCGTACTTACTTCCATACTGGCTGAGAATAGGTGAGTTCTGGTGAGAACTCAGGACAGTACGACGTTGAGGTCTCGAGCACCTTTCTAATCTCGTTAATCTGAGAGAACGTTAATTGCCAAACAACCGAACTCTTACGGTCATCACAAGGGTTGCGTTGGTGAAATTGGGGTTTGTTTTGTGTTTGATTGCGGTGTGAGTCTAATCTCTTCAGATCTGATCAACCAATAATCATCAAGATGATGGGAAGGCGATCTCTTCGTTCGACTCTGAACGATCCTCTCTCTCTCGCGAGCCAACCCTTTCATCTAAATCGGTTCGGGATGACTCTCGTCCCAAACCGAAATCCACTCGAGCTATTCCTTCCAGGCATGACTCTAACCTTGGAAGTTCTTCATCGATTTCTTTTCCTACCCATTCTCTATCATCATCACCTCTAAATCATCATCAGCAGCTACACATTGATTTGGCAAAGCCTGATTTGGACTCTTTTTCCTTTCCAGACGACATGGCTGGCAAAGGACCGCAGACTACTTCTGTCGTCATAGATCAGGCTGTGATTAATAGCGGTCTACTTGCTTCCCTTGAGGCAATACATAATCAGATTAGTGAGCAAGGTAGAATGATGAACGACGTCATGGCTGAGATGACTTAGCTTCGCACGCAGCGCGACCAGCCTGCAGCTGAGAATCAGGGACCTAAGGATCAGGAGCCACAAGATGGACCAGAGAGACCTCCAGAGGACCCAAATCGCACGATGCAGCAGCTCTACAACCCTGGAGCTACTACAACCCACCGATGGATCCGTCTCCCCATCATCCGCAGGAACTTCGAGTTCCGACCTCAGACGATCCAGTTGTTGCCCATGTTTCACGGGCTATCTATTGAGGAGCCACACTTGCACCTTCAGCAGTTTGAGCTGATCTGCAGCACGGTGCATGATGCGCAAGTGAATGAGGACACGATCAAATTGATTGTGTTTCCTTTCTCCCTCGTTGATCGAGCAGCCTACTGGCTGAAACATCTAGGGAGATACGTTTCGACCTGGGAGGAGCTGGGAACTGCATATCTGAACAAGTATTACCCTCTCAGCTGAACTAATGCTGCTAGAGCCATGATCAGTAACTTCACCATGATCGGGAATGGGCAGTTCCACGAGGCATGGGATCGATTTTGAGAGCTCATTGATCGGTGTCCCCACCACGACCTTTCGAAGCCGACTCTTCTACAGAGCTTCTTCGGTGGGCTGACACCGGAGTTACAGGGACTGGTGAATGCCGCCTGTGGTTGTTCGTATTTCTCGATGCACGAAGACCGAGTCTGGGCCATTTACGAAAAAATGGTAGAGAACTACACCACGATGTCTCAGACTCGGGTCTATAATCAGACGAAGCCACCAACTTACCACCAGCATTCCTGAGTGGCACAGATAGAAGGGAATCCATCTTCTGCTGTTTCTATTCCTCTCGAATCTCCATTAGCTGATATGGGGATCATTTGCCAGAAGTTGGATCGTATGAAGATAATTGAAAAGAAGTGCCAGATTTTAGACAAGCTCGATAAAATTGACGAGCTTGAGAGAATGCCTGAGTGATCTGGAGACACGGATTATGTTCCTTCAAGAACTACATACAGACTCCAACTGGTCTTCAAGATCACATGCTGATTCAAGTAGCCGAGACCGAGGTATACTTCCTAGGCCTCTAGTTCATCACATTTACCATGTGCATTCTGAGCCTGCTCATCATCCCTCGGTGTACCCGCAACTCCACCAGACACCATCGTCTGACACCCAGATGGTGGTGTATCAGAGCGATCAGCCCCTGGCATCTATGCCCCCAACATACTCTGAGATGCCTGAGCCATTGACTGAGGTCAACGGGATATGGTATGATCGATCGCAACAACCAGGGATCCGTCGTGATCACCCTGGTTTCCATTGGTCGACAGGAGGTGCCTCTTCCCAGTAGCAACAACAGGAACCAATGGGGCAGATCAGAGAGCAGCATTACGGTCCTCGTCAATATCAACAACAACCTCAGTGGAGGCAGAGCACTTACCAGCCTCAGCAGCAGCAGCCAGCTCCGCAGCAGCCTCAGTATCATCGAGGCGACTCATCCGGGTCTCATGGACCTTTCCATGACAACCCAGCTTTAGAGAATCTCGCTAACCTGATCACTGATCAACATGCATATTTTAGGCGAGAAATGAATGAGTTCAAAACCCATGTCACCGACCTCATCAAGGCGAAGTCCGCCTTGCCTGCCCAGATAGAGCCCAACCCGAACAACCTGAAGCAAAAGTCTGAGCAGGTAGATTTGACCGAGCCCAACCTCCAATCACAAGTATTCTCCGATGACTATTTTTATTGTGATGACGCTGACTTCATCTCTCTTAGGAGCGGTAGGATTCTAGTAGGCGGAGACTCTACTAGGCTCGAGGATGATACCTCAGATCACGCAAGCGAGCCTATTGACGACATCGATGGCAGTGCTGAAGCTGCATCCTTTGACGATGGAGATGGTGGTGCTGAAGATACCAAGTCTGAAGAGCAGCCAGAGCCGCACACCGATACAACTGCTTTACAATTTTTCATTTCTAGTGATGTGATAGAAAATCACAAAAAATGTACAAAAGAGAAGAAATCGAAAAAGGAATAAAAAGATTGTTGATCCAGATCTTTGTCTTTCTGATGATTCAAAGAAAGCAAGTCCCCGTCTTCCAAAAACATTTGCTTCTTCTTCTTCTAATCCTTCGATTGTACAGACTAACCTGGATGATGTACAAATTCCTTTTCCCAAAGCACTTTGCTTAGGAAAATGCGCTAAAAAAGAAAATCCTAAAAAATTCAAATGAATGATCCGATGAAAGAGATGCTCGAGACGTTTACGATCCAACTCACTCTTTCGGAAGCCTTGGTACACATCCCTCTTCTTCAGAAAGGCTTAAAAGAATGAACCACCATCCGCAGAAAGAAGAGGCATCGCAATCACTGTTCTGAGATCCATGTGCTGAGCAAGGAAACTTGTTATGCCATTCAGAATCAACTCCCAACCAAGAGATCAGATACGGGAGCACCGTATGTAAGATGCAAGATCCTCGATCAGACTTTCAATCAGACTCTATTAAATAGTGGATCTTCGATTAATCTCCTTCCATCTTCCTAACTCGACAAGTTCGAGTTCGGGCCTCTTCGACCAAGCCAAACGGTCTTGCAGTTTGCTGATAGATCGGTCAAGAGGCCTAAGGGTTTAATTGAAGACGTTATCATCACCATTCAGGGTTTGCAATTTCCCATGGACTTCGTCGTGTTGGACATGGCGGTCCCTGAATGTGTGACTGATACCCCGATCATATTAGGACGACCTTTTCTGGCGATAGTGAAGGCCGTTTCCGATTATGATACCGGGAAGGTGTGCTTTCGCGTCTAGGGCGAAAGTATACATATAGAGACGATCCAAGATCAGAACTCTAGAGCAGCTGGATCAGAGCGAGCATCTGATGACGAGCCCGACAATCATCAGGATTGTGACTTCATATAAACCGATGATGAGGCCATATGGGCCGAACCGAGTACCCAATCTTTCATTCCTCCTTCAGTCGAAGCTGAGATTCAGATATCCAAGGATGGGAGATTGGAGAGCACAATCCTAGAACCGGACATTGAAACTCTTGACAGAGATGATTCTGATACCTTTTCAGATCATTCAGATATTCTATATCCCTCCGAGTCAGAAGTGAACACTCATAGCTGTCAGTCACCCATAGATCATTCCGATTCCGACGATGCTGATTAGTAGTGTTTCACCGAATTCTTATCACTTTAGACTCCATTATCAAATCCTACAACCAGCCTGAAGACCGAATCGAATCAGAACATCCAACAGTCTCCAGATCTTTCTGATGAAGAGCAGGAAGAGCTCACGCACATCGATCTAGCAGCCTACACCCAAGCTCTAATCAAACCCGCCCTCCCTGCTCCTTCGCCCCCTGAGCTTAAACCTTTACCTCAAAGCATGAAGTACTGATTCCTTGCAGGTAAATCCAAAATGTTTCCGGTCATCATCACTTCCAATCTGACTGAAGATCAAGAATCCCATCTGATGGCGATTCTTGAAAAGAATTGCAAGGCAATCGGGTGGTCAGTAGCTAATCTTCATGGGATTAGTCGGCTCTCTACTCCCACCACATCTTTCTCGAGGATGACGCCAAGCCATCTCGTGAGTTTCAGCGCAGGCTAAACCCGAATCTTCGAGAGGTGGTTATGAAGGAAATATCCAAGTGGTGGGGCGTCGATTTTATCTATCCCATCTCCGACTCAAAATGGGTTAATCCTTTGCATGTGGTACCCAAGAAGACGGGTATCATGACAGTGATCAACGAGGACGGAGAGGAGATCACTACCCGAGTACCGACTTCTTGGCGCATCTGCGTGGACTACAGATGACTTGAATCAGGCGACCAAGAAGGATCATTTTCCGCTACCGTTCATCGATCAGATCATCAAACGGTTAGCTGGGAAGAGCCATTATTGCTTTCTCGACGGGTACTCAGGATATAATCAAGTGGTCATTGCTCCTGAAGACCAGGAAAAGATAACATTCACCTGTCCGTTCGGAACGTATGCTTTTAAACGGATGCCCTTTGGATTATGTAATGCTCCAGCTACATTCCAGAGGTGCATGCTTTCGATATTCGCGGACATGGTGGGAGATATCTTGGAGGTCTTCATGGACAATTTCTCGGTCTACGGCGGTTATTTTGATTCCTGCCTTTCGAGCCTAGACCGCGTGCTTCAGAGGTGCACGGAAGTTAACCTCGTGCTTTCTTGGGAGAAGAGTCATTTCATGATGACTCTGGGGACGGTCCTTGGTCACATCATCTCCAATCGGGGTATGGAGGTGGACCCGGCCAAGGTGAATATCATTAAGAAACTCAATCCACCGCCCAATTTGAAACAGTTTCGGTCATTCCTCGGGCATGTCGGTTTCTACTGACGTTTCATACGAGATTTCAGCAAAATTGTCCGACTGTTGTCTGATCTTCTTGTGAAAGACACCGAGTTTATCGTTGATGATAAGTGTCTTTCGTCTTTCAAAACTCTCAAGAAAATGGTTGTAGAGGATCCTGTCCTTCAGCCACCCGATTGGTCTCTCCTATTCGAGATGATGATGGACGCTTCCGATTTTGCCGTTGGGGCTGTGTTGGGACAGAGGAAGGATGGCCTTCCATACGCCATACACTACGCTAGCAAGACTTTGGATTCCGTGCAGTGGAATTACACAATTACAGAGAAAGAAATGGTCGTAGTATTTACCTTAGACAAATTTAGATCCCACATCTTAGGATCAAAAGTCACAATCTTTACTGATGACACCACCATTCGATACTTAATGGATAAGAAGGATTCGAAGCCGCGTCTGACCAGATGGATCCTTCTACTCCAGGAGTTTGATATTGTTATCAAGGATAAGCCTGGAGTCAAGAATGTGGTGGCGGATCACCTCTCTCGGTTAGAAATACCCGAGACTGTTGAGTTCGATACACCAATCACCGAGACCTTCCCTGACGAGGTGATTCTTGTTGTCGCCTCGTTGCCATGGTATGCCAACATTGTAAACTTTCTTGTTGCAAGGAAAGTCCCACAGGGTTGGTCCAGACAGAGGCTTGAGACTTTCCTCATGAAAGCCAAGTCTTACCATTGGGAGGATCCGGTCCTTTATCATGAAGGAGCGGATTCCGTCTGCCATAGATGTATTCCTAAGGAGGAATACCAGAGTGTCCTCATGTATTGTCATCGATTAGAAGCTGGAGGACACCATTCAGGGAAGAGGACAGCACAAAAGGTTCTTCAATCTGGCCTTTGGTGGCCTATGCTCGTTGCGGATGTTCTTCATGTATTTGTAAAGAGATGTACTGACTGCCAGAAGATGGGCACTTGTGGACATAGAGACATGATGCCGATGCAGCCGATTCACTTCTGTGAAGTGTTTGATGCATAGGATATCGACTTAATGGGCCCATTTCCGAAAAGTCAGGGGTTCGAGTATATCCTTTTAGCTGTGGATTATGTGAGTCGTTGGGTAAAGGCTATTCCTTCCCGAGCCGCGGATGCAAACACGGTTTGCAAGTTCCTGAGAAAGCACATCATTACGCGGTTCAGGGTCCCTTGAGTTCTGATCTCAGACGGGGGTAGTCACTTCATCAACGATAAGGTAAGAGCACTTGCTAATGAGTTCGGTATAGACCATCGGGTTGCTACTACGTATCATCCTCAGACGAATGGTCTAACCGAAGTCTCGAATAGGGAGATCAAGACGATCTTGCAGAAGGTTGTTCGCCCAGACCGAAAGGATTGGTCGCAGCTTTTGGATTCGGTTCTTTGGGCATATAGAACATCCTTCAAGACTCCATTGGGCACATGTCCCTTTCGACTCGTTTATGGCAAGCCATGCCACTTACCTGTTGAAATCAAGCACAAATCCTTGTGGGCAGTGAAGGAAGTGATTTTTGGTCTGGATGATTTGGGAGATCAGAGGCAGACTGAATTGGCAACCCTAGAAGAGCTGAGAGATCAAGCTTTCCTGAGTAGCCTTCATTACAAAGAGCAGATGAAAGAGTGGCATGATTCCCACATCAGCCACAAGCAGTTTAAGCCTGATCAGAAAGTTTGGCTATTCGATGCGAGACTGAAATTGTTTCCAGGGAAACTTCAGAGTAAATGGAAAGGCCCGTATCTAGTGCAAAAGGAGTACGAAAACGGTAGCATCGACATATCTGAGTTCTCATCTGAATCCACCTTTCGAGTCAACGGTCAGCGGTTAAAACCCTTTCTCGATCATGAACCGCAGACCGTTGAGGTTGCCCCAATATATTTTGTATGAGATGATCTTTTCACTCTTACACTATGCATCTCATACCTGATTTACCAGATCTTGTATATATTTTCAATTTTATTCTTTCTCTTCCAATTGTCTTACACCCTTAGGTTCATCTAGCTTTGCTATACTTAGGATGTGCTTTATCCTAAGTATAGGGGGGTGTAGACACCGTGTTGTTTGTACCGTTCTGTTCGAACACCTATGGTGTTCCTTATTATTAGGGTGTGCTTTACCCTAACTATAGGGGGGGGGTGATCTCGCTCATTTCCCTTTTGATTGTCATTGGTTTTTTTTCTGTCTGCTCCCTCGCTTGTCCCTCCCCTTTTGATTTTTGACCCTATACTTAGAGATATTTTACCCTAAGTATAGGGGGGACAAGCCGAGCCGCTTAGTTGTGTACATTCTCTTGACCTCGATCATATTCGGTTTTGAGTCCCCTATCCTTAGGATTGCTTGATCCTAAGTATAGAGGAGATGACCGACTTCTATTTATTCATTCGTTATTCTTTGAGTCATTGTAGTATAGATTCTTTTCACCGATCTATACTTAGCCCGAGTTATCTCTTCCTTTGCCGCTTCTTTTGTCACTATGAGGACATAGTTCATGCTAAGTATAGGGGGGTGTCGTACATCTATGCTATATATAATTTAGAAGCCATAACTTGTACTTTCTCGTATTTTTAGTAATAAGGCTTCTTAAAAGTATGGGTGTATATTTTGGATTTCTAAAAATCGTAGGAAAACCGTAAAAATATCTTATTAAAAAAACTTTAAAATCCTTACAAAAAAATGTTGTAAAATTCTTTGGATAAAATCCTTAAAATTTTTGAAAAATAAAATCTTCATAAAAATATGTATAAAAGTCGTATAAATTTGTATATAAAATATGTATAAAATCCTTTGTAAAATACACAAAAATCCGTGTAAAAGCTGTATAAATTTAATTAATCCATTAACTTTTACAAAAAGACCCTTAAAAATTGAAATGTTTTAAAATTCAATAAAAATGTGCAAAATTCTCTAAAATCCATTTAAAGCTTTTAATCCGAAAAATTCATCTTATAAAAAAATTGTTGCATTCATTAGCATTTTTCAGAACAAGTCTGATGCTTGAACCGAATGGATCTAAGTCCGAGAGATGGAGCTTGGTTTAGACTTTAATCCACTTAATTCTAAAGGGACTTTATTAGGAACATGAATTGAGACTCTTCAGGTCTTGTAGACTTAATTCTTTGGGTTCCATGAGATCGTGTTCGTAATTCAACTTGAAAGTGCCTAAGTAGGACACCTGGTGTCATCCATTGAACTCTTCTTCATTTGAACCAATTTTGAACTCATACACTTTGCACTTAGCTCGACATGCCTGGGGTTGCGAAGGGCAATCCATTTCGGTGATGCATTTCCATCCTTGTCTGGTTGTGATGACATCTTAAGACGGTAGAGATTGGGGTTGAAACAAAGCTTCGGATGAGGGAAGGATTTGCTGGCACAATTTTTTCTAAGACCCCGAAAAATGGGCGGAATGAAAAGATGCTATATCGGCCGAGGCACAAAAGACCTATGCAGTGCAACAATTATTCTACCAAAGAAGCCAAATACACCAAATTCCAAAAATGACCACAATGGTCCAAGCTTCAGAAAAGCGTGCATGTCTTCGTGGAGACTAGGCTAAACTGGTCAGGCTTCACAGAAGGTGTGATTACACCGATCACACTCTAGTTCTCTTCCAATTCTTCCTATCTTCTTTCTATATTCGATTGTGGACACAACACGACCTGACCTCAGAAGGAAATACCTCCCTCCTCGAGGACTGAGTTGCTGGACAAGGGCCCAATGGGAATGTGTAACTGTATGGGCGGTTCCTTCGCTTCTTTAAGCAGGAAGAGCTAACACCTTTCACACACAGTACAAATTGCTTTTTCAAAGATGAAAAGTTTGCGTGATGGATAGGTGGATCTGAGCTAGCTGTTGAGGTGAATCTGGATAAAGATTTGTGGAACTTGAGGGCTGTCGAGGCTTAAATCCTAATTCTAATAGAGTCCCGACACACTATTAATCCAAAGGTCTGAATCCAGGCTCCAAATTTTAGGTGAGTTGATATTCGGTTTAAAGAAACTACCATGTTCTAAGTTCTTTTATTTTCCTTTTTCTTTTTCTTTTTACTTTCACTTATTTATAGAATAAGTGTTTGCTAAGGGACTAGCAAAGGTAAAGTATAGGGTAATAATGAATCCATTATTCATCGCATTTATTCTTTCATTTTGGCTAAAGTCCTTGGTAAAATACATGTAAATAATCACTAATTCCAATTAATTATCATTCTAACCATAAATATTAATATTATATAATTAACACTTATTTTATATCCAAAATAAAAGAATAAAGAGAAAAAGGAAAACAAAAATAAAAGAAGGCTGTATATAAAAAATATTCAGACTAATCCTAACCCCGAGACCAGGTCAATATTGACCGGGCCGACAAAAGAAATAAGTAGGGGGAGATAAGTATCATAACATATAAAAATTTCCAGAAAATCAAGACCAAAAATATAATTTAGCCATTTTCACCTTGTAAATGCTTCACATATTTTATTTATCATCAAAATCACCTCAAATTAAAATACTCCTTTTACAAAAGTTGCTCATAAAAATATATATTATTTTATAAAAAAATTAGAAAAATGTTTCAGCACAAAAATAAAATAACCATAATGAACCGGAAAAGCCGCAAAAGCCGACTTCCGAGGTTCATATCTATTTATAGAAAACTCCAAATTAACCAAACTCACCTTTAAAATCTGTTTTATACATAATACTATATATTAAAAATATCAGAAAAATATTCAGATAAAACCGGTGAGTTTCGGCTTTTTGGACCCCGTTGTATATATGTACTATATGTAGAAACTTCCCCGATTTTTAATAAAATAACCATAAACCGCATTAAGTTAATTTTTTTCCTAAAATCATCTAAAATTGTATATAAAAATACAAAAATAAAAGTAACTTAAAATACCAATAAAATCTGGAAGTCCGAAGCCGCTACTTTTTTCGTCCAGGCCTTATAACTCAGCCGTATGAACTCCGAATTGAGCAAACTCAGTTCCTAAAATTATGTTTTTCAATTATCTACAAAATGACATTACTTTCGCTAAAATCGGAGTTAATGCGAAAAACGTGGTTTTCGGGGTCCGTATTTGTATATTGTACAAAAAGCCGTAACTTATATTATTATTTAATACAATAATCCTTTATTTTTATTTAAAAAACAAATAATAATTTATTTTATATTTTTATTTAAATTATTTGTTTATTTAATTTATTAATTTAATTAATTACTTAATTACCTACTTAACTATTTAATACTTAATTACATATTAAATAATTTATTAATTATATTTATTTATTTACTAATTATTTAATTTCAAATTTATTATTAATTCTAATTAATTCCGCTACCATGGTATGCCGACATTGTGAACTTTCTTTGCTAAGAAAGTTCCACAAGGTTAGTCCAGATAAAGACTTGAGACTTTCCTCGCGAAAGCCAAATCTTACCATTGGGAGGATCCGATCCTTTATCATGAAGGAGCGGATCCTGTCTGGCGTCGGTGTATTCGTAAGTAGGAATACCAGAGTGTCCTCATGTATTGCCATAGATTAGAAGCTGGAGGACAACATTCAAGGAAGAGGACAGCACATAAGGTGCTCCAATCTGGCCTTTGGTGTCCTATGCTCGTTGCGGATGCCATGCATTTGTAAAGAAATGTACTGGCTGTCAGAGAATGGGCACATTTGGACATAGAAATATGATGCCAATGCAGCCAAATCGCTTCTGTGAAGTGTTTGATGCATGGGGTATTGAATTTATGGGTCATTCCCTAAGAGTCAGGGGTTTGAGTATATTCTTCTAGCTGTAGATTATGTGAGTCGTAGGGTAGATTCTATTCCTGCCCGAGCTGCTGATACAAACACGGTTTGCAAGTTCCTGAGAAAGCATATCATTACACGGTTAGGGAAGTTCTGATATTAGACAGTGATAGCCACTCCATCAGTGACAAGGTAAGAGCACATGCTAACGACTTCGACATAGATCATTGGGTTGCTACTCCGTATCATTCTTAGACGAATGGTCTAGCCGAGGTCCTGAATAGGGAGATCAAGACGATTTTGCACAAGGTTGTTCGTCCAGACCAAAAGGATTGGTCGTAGCTTTTGGACTCGGTTCTTTGGGCCTATAGAACATCCTTCAAAACACCATTGGGTACATCTCCCTTTCGACTCATTTATGGCAAGCCATGCCAATTACATGTCGATATCAAGCACCGATCTTTGTGGGCAGTGAAAGAAGTGATCTTTTGTCTAGATGATGCGGGAGATCAGAGGCAGACAGAATTGGCAGCCCTGGAGGAATTGAGAGATGAAGGCTTCTCGTGTTGCCTGCATTACAAAGAGAGGATGAAAGAGTGGCATGATGCTCATATTGGCCACAAACAATTTGAGCCTAATCAGAAAGTGTGGCTATTCGATGCAAGACTGAAGCTATTTCTAGGGAAACTTCAAAGCAAATGGAAAGGCTCGTATCTTGTGCAAAAGGTGTACGACAATGGTAGCATCGACATATCTGAGTTATCTTCTGAGTCCATCTTTCGATTCAATGGTCAACTGTTGAAAACTTTTCTCGATCATGAACCACTGACCATTGAGGTTGCCCCTATCTATTTTGTATGAGATGATTTTTTTTCACTCTTTATACTCTGCATCTCATACTTGATTTTCCAGACCACTTTGTATATATGTACTTTTGATTTTATTCTTTCTTCCTTCCGTTTGTCTTACACCCTTAGGTCTCATCTAGAATTTTTTTCTATACTTAGGATGTACTTTATCCTAAGTATAGAGGGGTGTAGACACCGTGTTGTTCATATCGTTCTGTTCTATTACCCCTGTCGTTGCTTAAACTTAGGATGCGCTTTAGCCTAAGTATGGGGTGGGGGGGGGGGGTTAATATCGCGCATATCGTCTTTTGAATATTTTCAGCTTTTGTATCGTTTCCTCTCTCCCTTGTCCCTCAACTGTTGATATTCTTCTCTATACTTCGAGATATTTTATCCCAAGTATAGGGGGTACAAGTCGAGCCATTTATTGTACATTCTCTTGACCTCGATCATCTTCGATTTTGAGTGTGCTATCCTAAGGATTACTTGATCCTAAGTGTAGTGGGGATGATTGACTTCTATTCATTCATTCGTTATTCTTTGAGTTGCTGTAGTATAGGATTCTTTTCACCTATCTATACTTAGCTCGAGTTATGTCTTCCTTTGCCTCTTCTTTGGTCACTTTGAGGACATAGTTCATACTTTGTATAGGCGTATATATATGCTATATATACTTTAGAAGCCATAACTCGTACTTTATTGTATTTTTTATAATATGGCTCTCTAAAAGTATGGGTGTATATTTTGAGTTTTTAAAAGCCGTAAGAAAACCGTAAGTACGACTTATAAAAAATTGCTTAAAAGTTGTATATAAAGAAGGTGTTGTAAAATTCTTTAAAAAGTGGTAAATAAAATTTTCTTGTAAAATATTGTATAAAAGTATTATAATATTTTATATATATAAAGTGTATATAAAATCCTTTGTAAATTATACAAAATTCTTGTAACATTTGTGTAAATTAAATTAATCCACTAACTCTATCAAAAAAAGATCCTAAAAATTGAAAAGTTTTAAAATTCAATAAAATTTTACAAAAGTCGTTAAAAATCACTTAAAAACTTTATGTCAAAAATTGACTTCATAAAAAATTGTTGCATTCATTTTTCATTTTTCAGAACAAGTCTGATTCTTGAACCGAATGGATCTAAGTCCGAGAGATGGAGCTTGGTTTAGGCCTTAGTCCACTTAATTCTAAAGGGACTTTATTAGGAACTGGAATTGAGACTCTTCAGGTCTTTTAGACTTAATTGTTTGGGTTCCATGATATCGTGTTCGGAATTCAACTTGAAAGTGCCTAAGTAGGACACCTCATATCATCCGTTTAACTCTTCTCCATTTGAACCAATTTTGAACTCATGCACTCTACACTTAGCTCGACTTGCATAGGGCTGCGAAGGGCAATCCATTTCGGTGGTACCTTTCCATCCTTATCTAGTGACGCTGACATCTAAAGACGAGAGAGATTGGGGTTGAAATAATGCTTTGGTTGAGGGAAGGATGTGCTGGAACAATTTTTACAAGACCCCAAGAAAATTGATGGAATGAAAAAAATGCTATATCCGTTGGAGCATAAAAGACTATGCAGTGCAACAATCATTTCTACAAAAAAGAAGCTAAATACACCAAATACCAAATTTGACCACAATGGTCCGAGCTTCAGAAAGCCTGCATTATCTTCATCAAGATTGGCTAAATTGGCCAGACTTCACAAGAGATGTCATTACATTGATCACACTACAGTTCTCTTCTCATTCTTCTATATTCTTTCTGCACGACCTGACCTTAGAAGGAAATACCCCTCTCCTCGAGGATCGAGTAGCTGGATGAGGGCACAATGGGAGTGTATTACTAGGATGGGAGGTTTCTTCGCTTCTCTAAGCAGGAAGAGCTAAAATCTTTTCACATACAGTACATGTTGCTTTCAAAGCTGAAAAGTTTGCGTGATGGATATGTGGATTTGAGCTGGCTGTTGAGATGAACCTAGATAAGGATTTGTAGAACTTGAGGGTCTCGAGGCTTAAATCATAATTCTACTAGAGTCATGACACAATATTAATCTAAAGGTCTAATCCAAGTTATAGTTTTTGGTTGAAGTGAGATTCGATTTAAAGAAACAAGCACGTTCTAAGTTCTTTTATTTTTCCTTTTACTTTTTTTTGCTTGCACATATTTATAAAACAAGTGTTTGCTAAGGTACTAGCAAAGGTAAAGTATAGGAGAAAGATGAATATATGATTCATCGCCTTTATTCTTTCATTTTGGCTAAAATCCTTGGAAAATGCATGTAAATAATCACTAATTTCAATTAATTATCATTTTATCCACAAATATTAATATTATATATTTAACACTTATTTTATCCATAATAAAATAATAAAGATAAAAAGAAAAATAAAAGAAAAGAAAGTTGTAGATATAAAATATGTACAGATTGATGCTAACCCCGAGACTAGGTCAATATTGACCAGGTCGACAAAATAAATAAGTAGGGGGAGATAAGGATCCTAACATATAAAAGTATCAAGAAAATCAAGACCAAATTATAATTTATCCATTTTCCACCTTGTAAATATTTCACATATTTTATTTATCACCTAGAAAATTCAAAGTCAAAATACTTTTTTCACAAAAGTTGTTTGTAAAAATATATATTATTTTATAAAAGTATCATAAAAATTATTCAACACAAAAATAAAATATTATAATGAACCGAAAAAGCGCAAAAGCTGACTTCTGAGGTTCATAACTATTTTGAAAACTCCAAACAAACCAAACTCACTTTTAAACATCGTTTTATACTTAATACTATTTGTTAAAAATATCAAAAAATATTACAATAAAACGAGTGAGTTCTAACATTTAGGCTCTGTTGTCAATATGTACTATATGTAGAAACTTCCCGTATTTTTAACTAATTCACCGTAAATCCAATTAACTTAATTTATTTTCTATTTTTTTAAAATGTATAAAAATATAAAAATATAACTTAAGTCAAAATGCCAATAAACCCGAAGCCACAAAGTCGCTACCTAAATTTTCTGAACCTCATAACTCGGTCGTATGAACTCCGAATTGGGCAAACTTAATCTTAAAATTCATATTATTTAATTATATACAAAATGACACTAATTTCGTTAAAATCAGAGTTACTATGCAAAATGTGGGTTTTGGAACTGTATTTGTATATAATGTACAATGTATATGAATTTTACTTGATATAAGTCATTTCTTATTTTTTTATATACTTTATTAATATTATATTTTGAAATTTATTTATTTATTTAACTAAAATATTAACTAATTATTTATTTAATTAAGTAGTTATTTATTCATTTATTAATTATATTTATTATTAACTTAATTATTTATTTTAATTATTACTTTAATTTATTATTAATTATTCCTTTTAAATTTTAATTTATTTTAATTTTTATTTTATATCTTAATTTTCTTTTCTCTCTCTTCTTTCTCTTCTTCCTCGTTTCACCATTTTCTCCTTTCTTCTTTCTCCGCCTGTGGCCCGTTCCTTCTTCCCCTTCATTCTCCCCCCGCCTCTCCTTCTTCTCCTCCTCTCCCAACTGCCCAACGTCCAGTTGTTGGGCAGTTGGCCAACAACCCGTCGAGCTCCTCTCCATCCTCGCCTATAAATAAGACCATCACCTTTGCATGAGACCCATTCACCATTTTTCCAGTTTCTTCACCACCGTTCAGTGAGCTCCGAGTACGAGAGGGTTCAGTGACAGCGACGGCCTCTATTCGTTTGTTGTAGCGAGGTCGAGGGAGGAGTTGGACGACGAGATAAGCCGCATGCGTTGAGTACCTCCGTTGTGCCTAGCCTCTGCAACCAGCCATTCCACATCGAGGCGACGACTATGATGGTCTACCAAATCAAACTTCGAGTTCCGATCAACTCATCTACTACAAAAATCCAGGTTAGGTTTTATGTTCTCTCTACAATCCCTCTCTTCAGTTTTGAACTCCTTCTCTTCTTCCTCCTCTATCTATCTTCATCTTGATATCTCTGTTCTCATTCTCCCATCTCCAGATCAATGATCAAATCAAAAATCCATTTCGTCCACATACACTTCAAACCCCAATCCCATCCATATTCTGAACTTTCTCCTATATATTCATGCACAGTGATTAGAGTTCTGGAGTGACGACTTCCACCACTGCTACCTCCACCACTCACCCAATCACTGTTGTCCTTGATCTTCTGGCCGAGGACTCATGCCTCGAGCCTTCGTATTCCATTGCAGGCATCAATACACATAGCATAATGAAACGTCGAGTATCGCTACTTCTTCTTGAGGATGAAATGCCGCTTCACCTACACTTACGAGAACCATCTGATGTCGAGAAGCATCGAGTAGCAAAACCACTTTATTCCGAATAAGCATCCGCAAGAGATGAAACCCATTAGAGATCAATCGCAAAACTTCGAGTCAACAACAGGCACTACCGCCTGGAGCTGATCGAAGAAAAGGGGGAGGAACAAATGCAGTGTTTCCATATTAATTCACGTTCCTCCAATCATACTCCATCCAATGTTTGATATCCAGCCACGCGACCATTCCGCATCGAGTCGCGCTAACCGCACGATCAGCATCGAGCGATCGGACGCACACCATGTCATCACATGTCGACTAGAAGCGATCCCCACCACCTACCGTCCTCACGTGCGTGACACGTGAGGCATGTCAATATTTTGCGGGTGATTTACAAGTAGGACACCAATCTTCACGCAAATAACCAACAAGATCCGTACAACTAAGCATTCACGTGAAGACCACGTGTGGGTTGAGGCAAATGCACTAGAACGCTTTTTCTGCAGCTTTTACATGGTCGCCCTAAATATTCTGCTTATTCACGTGCCCCCCCAGAATTTACAGAAAACTGCAGAAATGTCACTGCGTTTGTATATAACTATTATATAGTATTATACTCTATAATACATATAAAATAAAATGTAGAACAAAAAATTTAAATCAAAATAAATAAAAATACATAGTACCATACTATATACAAGACTAAATCATATTTTGACAAATAAAAATATTTTCTAGCATTTAATAAATCATTAAAAATAAAGATATAACAAACTTTAAAAATACATAAAAACTATAAAAACTCTCTCAAAAATCCCACACAAATCACCTTCAGTATATATTACCATATTTTACATTTTAAACTAAAAATAAAATAATAATTGCATAATAAAACCAATAAAAAATAAAAAAAAACATAAAAATGATAACTAATTCAATAAAAATCACACAAAAACGCACAATATACCACTTTCAAGATACTTTCAACTACTTTGCAATAAATTTAAATAAAAATATTTTGCTACTGTTTACTATTTTAAAAATCTAAAATAAAAATCTGTTTTATATACAAACCTAATTTTCAACTTAAAATTGCAATAACAAACATAAAAATTCTAAAAACCTTTTAAAAATTCATAAAAAATAGAAACATAAAAATAGAAACATGAAAATAATAACATAAAAATGAAATAAAAATTACAAAACATTTTCTAAAATAATAAAAATCATAAAATACTTAAAATTCACAAAACAATATGAAATCCGTAAAAATAAAATAAAAATCCAGAAAAATCCCTAAAAAAAAAATAAAAATTAGGAAACCTTTTACATTAGATTTTATACAGTTTACCCATTTCCAATAGTTTGCTTCCCTGAGTTCGACACTCCCATATTTTATGGCTATACATCAAAGTTTAGGAGTATAAATAATAAAATAAATTTTCTGGTAAGATCCGCCTGGTCGATACAACGGCTGTAGACATCTTTAGGCCATGTGCAGTTTTTCACAAGGGACGTATGGTTGCAGGGAATCATAGAGGCAAAATCTAAGTCCTCTACAATTGTAGTTACACTGTCATGTCATGTCAAGTCATGTACCGCAAGTGCGAGCGGTTAAAAATGTATAACAAGATACATACATGAAAGTTATGCAAATAAATGGTTTATAAAGGTAAATCATTACAAGTATGCAAGGAAATGATTTATAAAAATAAATCATTATAAGTTATGAAATAAATGGGTTGTAAATGTAAACCATAAAAAGTATGCAAGGAAATGATGTATGAAGAAAAATCATTACAAGTTATGAAATAAATGGTTTATAATGGTAAACCATTACAAGTATGCAAGGAAATGATTTATAAAGATAAATCATTGTAGTTATGAAAAAATAGTTTATAAAGGTAAACCATTACATGTTACGTAGGAAAGTGGTTTAACTAAAGATAAATCGATACATGTTATGCAAGAAAATGATTTAGTTAAATATAAACCATTATATATTATACAAGAGACGACTTAATAAAGAATAAAGAATAAACCATTATATGCAGTAGAAGAATTGGTTGAAGAAATTTATTCCAGCAAAGTCATGGGAGCTAAAATGCAAAGTGATTTATTTGATATATGAAACATGTACTTGCTTTGAATCGTATGAATATGACTAATGAATCACCATTTCATCATCTTTATTCTATAATTTAGGCCTTAAAACCCTAGTAAATGTGTGTAAATAGGCTTAATTTAGGAATTTTATCATTCATGCATATTTGTGTAAATATTGTATAAAATATTATTTTTAGAGCCAAAATTATAGAATAAAATATTATAAATATTTTATGACCTTAAACCCTAAGACCTAGGCATCTTGATGATTAGGTCGACAAGGAATAAAGTAGGGAGAGATAAGGGACAAAAATCAATAAAAATCTCTTTTATTTGTCATTTTCCTTTATTTTTGGGACCTATTTTTAGTTTCACTTTTTATACTTCAAATAAAGAAACTTTGTAAATGAAAGTTGTAGATAATTAATATAGAAAAATAAAAAATTGATTTCACATAAAAATAATGTATAGATAAAAGGTTATGATCTGAATAAGATTCTAAAATCCCAACTTCATAGACCTGTATCACCTTTAATTGTATATAAATTTTAATAAGCTATTTAATGAAGGTGGTTTCATATTTTTTGGAGTTATAGTTTGAAAGTTGAGTTTTGGAACCCTATTGTATGGCTATACTGATTAAAATATTCACTTTACTCATTGTTCATTATGTTAATAATTTTATTTTTTTTATAATTTTGTAAATATTATTTATAATATATATGTATATTAAAATAGGAATAAAAATATAAAGAAAATGTAAAAATAAAATACTTGTATAAAATACATAGGTAAAAGACCTAAAAGTATACCTATATATATTATAGTTCAATTTATTTAATTGTATATAATACTTCAGAAAAATAAAATAAAAATATACTTAGGTTTATAAAAATAAGTTATAAATATATAAAATAATGAACAAAATTATTAAAATTAAATATACAAAATAAAATTAAAATATAAAATATATAGATAAATATACCTATATAGACCTTAAAAGGGAACTTGCAATTTTATACCTCTAAAAAATAAACAAAAATCATAATAAAATAATCTATAAAATAATAAATATTTTATATTTAATAACCTAAAATTAATTAAATCATTTATTATTTATAAATGAATTAACAAATCATTTCTCCAGGCTTTTTCTTGGTTGGTCCACGTGGACCAACCAGGAGGGCCGGAGAGTTGGCTCGCGGTCAACTCTCTGACCTGCACATGCCATTTCATCAGAACTGCATTTTCCTCTATCTTCACGATTTTTTGAGGCAAATCCTTTCACCATCTCAGGTTGAAGTCTTCACGACTTTTGTCCACACTTCTTCGAGGATGCATGCCAGCTTCTCTTCTTGGGCAGCGCATCACTGAATCATCCGCCACGACTCATTCTTCTCGCCCAGCCACACATCCTATACATATACCACCCAAGCTTCCATTGACCGTTTGAACCCCTTCTTGACCTAGTTTGGAACTCCTCGGGTGCTCCGGATTGACTCCTGTGATAGGGGGGCCTCCAACACTCTTGAGTGAGGTCCGACGAGGCCGTGAGGGCCGGCTCCACCCCCATCTCTGGCCCACCGCCGTGAGGTCTATCTCTGGTCCGTTGGCCATCGAGGTCCGCATTTTCTTTGTTTTTCTTGCATTTTTTAGCTTCATTGTAGTCTTAGCATCCTCCCCGCTTTTTCCCCTTTGCATTTTACCCGTTCGATCGCCTAAGCCGCCTCTCGCCGGAGCTTGCTCTGGTGAGCTTCTGCACGTGCCATCCTCTGCCCTTTTTCGCACACTGGAGGGTCGCGACAATTTGCCTGCGACCCTCTTAACCTCTTTCGCAGGTACCCTGAGCTGAAGAGACGCCTGGAGGCAATTTTGAGCTTCACGGCTCCACCGACCTCGTGCGGCCACTCTGGGCTTTGCTACAGCATATCGGTGCCTCCAAACGATAGAAGGTCTTTGCATGATCTTTTGCGGCCATTTTGAAGCCTAAAGACACGTCGGAGAGGGGAGATCGAGACCAAGGAAGCTCACCTCACCGGAGATGCTTCCCTGTTATTCCTCCCGCGTCCCCAGCTGCCAGATCAAGGTCGCGCCCCACATCGAGCAGCTGCCGTCAGATGATCATGCACCTCCACCGTCCGATCTTCCACTGAAGATCTAATTTAGGCCGTCGGCAGCCGAACTGTCATCATTGGATCTTGTGCTGACACGTGGCAAGTGATTGCCTCCCCACCGTTGGATCCGATGGCTTGGGTATTTTACGCTTTTACACGAGCAAATTTTGTATTTACTAATTAGGACATGGACTTTGATCTATCATTTTATATATTTTGTAAAAATTGCAGAACCGCCCCCCAAACTTTGCTATATTACGTTTAGGTCCTAGCCACGTCACCTCAAATAACTGGTGCACGTGAGGCGTACCATTTTGCGGCCATGTCCTTAGTAGTTATGTTATTTCGATTTAGTACATAAACTTTTTTATGCAGTTATAAATTTCTTGTAATTTTGCATTATAGCCCCCAGGTTTTCATTATTTACGTACATGTCCCTACCAGGTCACGTGCCCTGTGCATGTGAGTCTGGTGATTTTGCAGAAATACCCTTGGGCTTTTGTCTATTGATATTTAGTTCAGGACTATTATTAATTAGTTATAATTTTGTGGGAAAATTGCACGTTGACCCTCAAACTTTTTAATATTTACAAAAATATCCCAACTAGGGTTCCATTTTCTTTTTGTTTTCTCTATTTATTTCATTCATCTATTAAATCCTAAAAAAATCCCAAAAAATATATTTAGTTTCCTGTTGCATTGTTATTTAACGCCATATTTTTAATTCATATTTTTAAAACATTTTAATATTTATAAAAAAAATTTGCATTTTTATCTTTGTTCGCATTATAAAATCCATAAAATTTACAAAAACTCTTTGACAAATTCCCCATTTTTTTTTAAAATTTTTGTTTTATCTTTAGACCAAAATTCACTAATGATAAAAAAGAAAAGTTAAAAAATAGAAAAACACTAAAACCCTTTATTAAAATATATAAAATTTATAAAAAATCCAAAAATTCTATTTTCTATCTCTAAATTTTCTATATTTTATTATCTTTAATTTAAAATTAGTTTTGGGAATTTTTGTTACTGTTTCCTTTTTTTCTTTTTAATCTTAGCTATTTATTTTATTCCCTATTTTGATATTTCTGACTTTAAAAATAATAAAAAAAATTAGTAAAATTATAGAAAAATCACAAAAACATTAGAAAATTATAAAAAAACCCAAAAATATTTATTTCTTGTATTTTTGACTATTTTACCTATTTATAGATATATATTATCTCTCTCTTTTCTTTATTATATACATACTTTTTTTAAAGTTTAAAAGAAAAAGAAAATAAAAAATGTAAAGTATGAAAAGAAAATACAAAATCAGAAAATTAAAAATCAAAATATAAAAATTAAAAATAAAATATAAAAAATTAAAAATTAAAAACCCACAAAAAATAGCACAAACATAGACAACTTCATCACATTTATTTTTGTGCAAATTATTGCCCCGATCTACCTGCTTGCTTCCTGTGTTCGACACTCTACACTACTCACACTATACACATCTTTTGTAGAGTTATAATAAATTTTAACTCTGCACACTTACTTTTATTGCTTGATTTACTTGTTGTGGGTTAATTGTTGAAACACCCCACCTCGACGGGAGCGCATCTCAACACCCATTCACATTATTACCCAACAACAGTCATAAACAACCTGCATGATATACCATTTATACAAAAAAAAGAAAGAAAATCTAAGTTTTCATTGATAACAAAGGTCCACCTAGGAATAGCAATAAATCCTCAGAGTCTCTTTATTACATCATAAATACTTGGAAATGAAAGATAGCAACAACTACTAAGAAGCTAATCCTCAACCTTAACCACGTCCTGCAGATGCACCACCAAGGATATGAGCCTCTGTCTCCTGCCCTACACTTCCTGTTGGATTTCCAAATAATGTAACTCATGAGTCAACTGACTCAGTAAGGATAAAATAAATTATAAATCAAGAGAGTATAGGTAGGCAATGCAAATGCAGTAACTTAACAAGTTTAGAAGAGAACATTCTAAAAGCATCTAGCATCATACAATCACTTATATTCTAGGCCTTTAATACGTACACAATCTAAACCAAGTCTTTGGCATATCTATATTCATATTTTCATTTACTCATCCCGGACTCGCCTGTCAAAGGAGAAAGACTACGCTAGGAATGAAGCCTGCACCACTTCATTCAAAGTGCAACCTTAAACCTGTGTGCAAGTGCGATCCTTCAGTCAGTCTAGTTAGTAGTACTCTAACACTCGAGATAGGGCATACTAGCCCAATAGTCATAACTATTCTTAATCGAGTCTGCCGGAGGAGTCTCGCTCGCTCCAAAATAAGGGCAACAATAAAGATCCGCATGGTGCAATGCACGCGTGCATCCACCTCAATCCCACCAGAGTACCTACCACCACCCCACTCTGTGATGCCCCTCGAGTGGGGGTGACTCACTGTTGGTTCGGCCGGACCACAAGGGGGTGCACCCACCTTGTAGTTTTTATCTTTTTATCCCTTACAATGCATGCGATATTTTACTCAAGAATTCAGTTGGGAAAAAGTCAAGATCTGCATTAATAGGGAACCAACACAATAATAATTACGACCACGGAATCAGAACTCACTCTGGGAGTATCTCAACTATCAAAAATCTCAACTTGACATTAACATAGGTCCAAAGGTACCATGCACCACATATTATAAAAGATATGTACTCGCAACCATTCCTACCATATGATTGACCCTTCAACTACAATAGTGATATGGTACCCTTTAACAATATACGTGGCTATAGAATTTGCCATGCTCCTTCTATAATATAGATGTATCTCGAAATAAAAACATACTAACCAAAAGTTTAGATCCCCACAATCATTATATACTTGTTGATCATTGGCTGACTCGGACGAATATGAGAAAGGACCAGACCAACCTTGGATTACTATGAAGTATGAAATAAGGAATAACACTTGATTACTCACAGATATGGAGTACATGAAAAATCAAGACTACCCTCCTTTATTCTTGTCTCCATGCATTTACCTCTTATATACTTAAGTATAAAGAGGGATATCATATTTGTAACCCATAATGTGTACATCAGAAATTTCGTTTCCTGAACCACTTGTTGTCCAGAAGTATAACATGCGTATCCTCACATTCATTCTATAATATAAATTCTACCAGCAGTCCTCTTATAATTTATTTACTAATTACGTAGTCTAAAATAAAATCCGATCTGTTAGAACCTGAAACGGAAAAACCCAAAAGAACCTTGTTAAATCTCATTCACAAGACTCGGTCCCAATTTCTTGTTAATTATCCTAACCCATGAAAACTAACTAAAGATTCAACCATTCTAATTCCAGATGAAACTTATTAAAAAATCATGGATTCCCCTTTTATCGGAATAATGAAAACCGTTACCTCCAAATCAACATTTCCCTTGAGAGTGGTGGCTATTAACGTGATTAGTAATATCTGTAGGGTACACCTTAAACATATAACCACAAAATAATAATCATCACATTCCAAGCTATCCACAACCGTAAGATCTATCCCGCTAGAATGAATAAAATTAGTCATACTTCAGATTTGAGAAAAATGGAGGACAACTTCTTGATATGTTCGGCCTTTTAATATCGGATTTAAGATTTCAAAATCATTTATATTCAGGGAAGACAAATAGTGTTTACGATGATTAAGATGGGATTTCAAGGCCACCAACAACAATAGAAGATCCCTGAGGTAGGATCAAAAACGGGCATGCAACCTCAAATCCACAATCTCCAATTCAAAATCGTGGATTAAGCGAATAATAAGATAAGTTCGGGGATCCCTTACAAGATGTAGAATAAAAGATGGATGAGCGAGCATAGGCGAACAACCTCATTCTCTACTTGATACGAGAGATAAGAAATATCTATATAGATAAGGGAAGCAATATTAATTGCGTGGATCATCTGGGAACGATGAGAATACCAACAGCAAGAGGGAGTCGAAGATCCGTTACCTATGTTAGCGTACGCCTCCAATCCGCGTTCTTGATTGTTCGATCAAGAATCCGATGAGAGGGCTGCCTTTCCCTTGCGATGGCCTTCCTTGTCTTCTTCTTGTCTCGAAGCTACGGAGCTTGCACCATTATCCTTTTGGCTCTCTAGAGAAGGAGATGGAACAAGATAAGAGAATGACTTGGGGAGGAAGAAAGGATGAATTTGGGTTTGGAAAAGGAGTAGGAATGAGGGGAGATAAAGGGTGTGGGTCTTTATATAGTTGGGGATTAAAATCTTAGTTTTAGAAACCCTAAAACAACCCTAATTCGAAATTAATTAACCAAAACCCGTAACCCTTAATTCCCTCAAAAACCATGACCCCTCTTCACTAAAACAGGCATATCTCCCACATCCGGACTCAGAATTTCACGTTTTTGGGCTCATTGGAAAGCTTGCGACGAGACGCTTCTTTTGAGTATAATATTGAATAGGTTTTAAAGCTTCAGAAAAATCCGAAAATTACGGGGTGTTACATCATAACAACCTTAAAAACAGTCTCGTCCCCGAGACTTAGGATGTAAAAGGTGTAATATAACAACCTTAAAAGGTTGGATCCTATCAAGTAAAAGATAATAACCTTAAAAAGGATGAAAGTAGCTTATAAATTACCTTCAAAAAGGTATGGGTAGTCCCGTCGCATATCCGCCTCAGGTTCCCAGGTGGCCTCCTCGGAGTTGTGTCGTTGCCAAAGGATCTTCACCAAGGGTATCTCCTTGTGCCTTAACTTCTTCACTGAACGATCGATGATCCGAACTGGTTCCTCCGGATAACTCAGATTAGTATCCACATGAAGATCATCATAACTAATCACATGCGATGGATCATGCACATATTTTCTCAAGTTGGAGATATGAAAAGCATCATGCACACCGGCAAGGTGAGGAGGAAGAGCAATCCTGTACGCAACTTTACCAATCTTGTCAAGAATCTCGAACGGTCCGACAAACCGTAGTGCTAATTTTCCCTTCACTCCAAACCGCTGAACTCCCTTCATAGGAGAAACTCTCAAGAAGACAAAATCTCCAACCTCAAAACTAAGATCAGTGCGTCGTCTATCGCTATAGCTCTTTTGCCTACTCTGTGCAGTAAGCAATTTCTTCCGAGCTATCTTGATTGCCTTAGCGGTCTCCTCCAAATACTCTACCTTATGTAGAAGGTTATGTCCAATCTCCTGCCAACTCAGAGGTGTAGAGCATCGTCTTCCATACAATGCTTCAAAAGGAGCCTTACCTATGCTGGCATGGTAACTGTTATTATACGTAAACTCTGCTAACGGCAAATGGTCTTTCCACGACCCTTTCCACTCCAGCACACATGCTCGAAGAAGATCCTCCAGTGTCTGAATTGTCCTCTCAGATTGTCCGTCGGTCTGAGGGTGGTAAGCAGAGCTGAGGCATAGTTGTACTTCTAAAGAACTCATGAATTCTCTCCAGTAGTGAGAGGTGAACCTTGGATCACGATCAGATACAATCTGCTTAGACAGCCCATGAAGTCTGACAATCTCCTTAATAAAGACCACTACAAGCTGTAAGGGAGTGCATGCCATACTCACAGGTATGAAATGTGCTGACTTAGTAAGCCTATCTACCATGACCCAGATGGCATCATGACTACTAGTGGTCTTAGGAAGACCCGTCACAAAATCCATAGATATACCCTCCCACTTCCACTCAGGAATAGGAAGGGATTGCAAAAGTCCAGGTGGCCTCTTATGCTCAGCCTTAATTTGCTGACACGTCAGGCATTTTACCACAAACTTGGTCACATCCCTTCTCATTTGCTTCCACCAAAAATTCTTTTTCAAATCCTTATATATCTTTATGCCACCAGGATGTATCGACAAACGTGAACTATGTGCCTCACGCATGATCTCTTCCCTCAATTGTACATCCGCTGGAACACACAATCGATTCCCATTTCGTAGCACACCATCTTGATAAGAAAAGCCAACTAAGGTTCCTGCGATAGCCTTCTCCTTGAGTCTCTGCATACTCAGGTCTTCCTGTTTCCCTTGGATGATTCGCTCAACTAACTCTGGACGAGAAGGGGATGGAACTATGACAGTCTCTCGACTACTCTGAAACGGATGCCAATCACTGAAAGCTGCAAGAAGATCCCATGCTTTAAGCTGAGGACGAGATTCTCTTGAATGATCCCAATTTCCTTTTATTTCTACTCATGCAGATCATGCTGCCTCGTAGGGATCAGACTGCGCAGCAATTGGCTGCGATGATGGCGATGCTGCAGGATGTGCAACAGAGACAGCTTATGCTCGAGGAGCGATTGTCGAGATCTACGTCCGAAGGGGGGTCTGGAATGGGTGGGGGAGACGGTGATCCACCACCGCCGCCACCTCCTCCTCCTCCTCCTCCCCCCTCGCCGCTGCCACCGCGACAAGAGGACATATTTTCAAAATATCGCAAGGAGAAGGTTCCGGAGTTTCTGGGCAATACAAGCCCAGATGTGGCAGAGAGGTGGCTGAAGCGTGTGGAAAAGGTATTTCGCACCATACATTTACCGGATGAGGAGAAGGTTACCCTTGCCACTTACTCCTTAGCCGACTATGCTGAGGAATGGTGGAGTTCTATGGAGCCGCAGATTACAACGCCAGTTACTTGGGAGAAATTTACTGAGGCGTTCCGGGAGCATTTCTATCCGGAATACTGGCTAGAGCAGCGCCGCGTGGAGTTTACACTACTCAAGCAAGGGAACAAGACTGTGACTGCTTATCTAAACAGGTTCACGGAGTTGCTGAAGTATGCTGCTAGCACTGTGCCGACTGAGGCTGACAAAGCATTCAAGTTCTTTCGGGGTCTCCGTAAGGAAATTCGCGAGAGATTAGTACCCCTTAGATTGGTTACTATGAAGGAAGTGGTTGATGCTGCATCACGAGTAGAAGAGGACTTGCGTGAAGGCAGGTCAGTGCAAACCAGGCAAGGAGGATCGAACTATTATGGGAAGACTGCTCGTAATGACCGTTCGACAGCACGAAGAGGACAACGTACCCACCTCTACCGGCATGGCATGTCTACCAGGTCCGCACATGGAGGAGCTCCTACCTTGGGGCAAGCACTTTCCGATCCATCACGACCAGCACATCCTATGGTGAACAACCTAACCGATGCACGTGTTTGCTACCGATGTAACCAAGAGGGGCACATCAGGTCCAACTGTCCGTTGGGAGCTTCACAGATGCGAGGTACCGTACGAGGGGGACGTCCACAACACCAGGGACGTGGTTTTACCTCTCGTGGTGGCAGGGGACATCCCAACCAGACTCGGGGCACTACAGGTTCCAGTGGGCCACGAAGAGAAGGACAACTCCATGCCATCACCGATGGGCAAGCACATGCTTCGGGATCAGTAGTACGAGGTATGATTTCAGTAGGCGACTTTACAGCTCATGCTCTTTTTGATTCGGGCGCATCTCATTCCTTCGTGTCATGGAGTTTTGCGAATACCTTAGGCTGAGAGCCTACTGTGGTTTCAGACCCTTATCTTATTAAGGGACCTGGAGGTCAGGTGTTTGTTGTACATCAGGTGTTTCCCGATTGCCCGGTCTATATTGGAGGTTATATGCTCGAGGCCTACTTGCTGCTTATTCAGATGGAGGATTTTGATGTTATTCTCGGCATGGACTGGCTTGAGAATCACCACGCATGTTTAGACTGTTTCCAAAAACAGATTATTTTCAGGATTCCTGAGCTACAAGAATTCATTTTTGATGGAAGCATCTCGTCGAGAGGGGTAACCTGCATATCAGCATTGCAAGCTCATCGCCTGCTATCTCAAGGGTGTGAAGGATTTATTGCTGTTGTTGGGTAATAATGTGAATGGGCGTTGAGATGCACTCCCGTCGAGGTGGGGCGTTTTAATTGTTGTTTGAATTTGGATTTTTCGCGAGTCACCACAACGACTGCATCTCCGCCTTGTGTGAGACATACTTTAGACCCGTGAAAAATCATGTTCAACAAATGGCACCGTTGCCGGGGAGAAACTGTGCTTAGATTGGGATTATTTGTGGTAGTGATTATTTATCTATTTTTGCGGCTTTATTTATTTGCTTTTTATATGATATAATTGCTTGACTTGTCTAAACATCCTTTCTTGTTGACTTTGTGCGAGGAACCACAGATCGAGGGAGGCGCTTCACCCTAGGCACCTACGCACCCATGTGAAGGCGGTGTGAGTTTCTGACCTATCATCAAAGAATGCAGGAAGGACTTGAGAAGACAGTCACCTTTTTAACATTTTTTTATTTATTTATTTTTGTAATTTTAAGTGAGAGAGTGGGAGACCGCATTTATTTGTAATAACTTAAATAAGACTCTCAGGATACTACACTCCACACTTCATGAGGTCCAGTGTCCGAGGGATTGTTCCCTTGGGGGCCTCATCAATTTTGTCGCGGTTTTCATCGCCTTTTTTTTCTTTTTTTTCTCGATTTTGTTTTCTTTCTTTTATGTGATTGAGCCTTAGATTTAGGATCTGCTTGTCGATAGTATTAGGTCCAAACACATTAATCACCATTGCATGCTCCTATAGAAAATGTTTGGATCTAGTCAAATTTGGAAAACTATGCTTCACGCTAATAACAATCCTCATCCTAGGGCGATTTCATCAACTACATTGCATATAGATAGGTTTCAATTATACTGAGTGATGAATCTACGTTTCATTATCTTTATCTTATCATTTTGGCCTTAAAAACCCTAGTAAATACGTGTAAATACTGTTAATTCGGGCATTTTAGCATTCATGCATTATTGTGTAAATAGCGTATAAAATACAGTTTTTAAAGCCAAAATTATAAAATAAAGAAAAGAAAAGAAAAAGAATAAAATATTGTAAATATTTTATGACCCGAAACCCTAAGACCTAGGCATCTTGATGACTAGTCGATAAGGAATAAAGTAGGGGGAGATAAGGGCCAAAATACAATAAAAATCATTTTTATTTTATCCATTCTTTATTTATTTTGGGACCCATTTTTTGTTCCACTTTTTACACTTCAAATAAAGAAACTTTGTACATGAAAGTTGTAGATAATTAAATAAAGAAAAAAAATACAAAATTGATTTCACTCAAAAGTATTGCACAGATAAAAAGTTATGATCTGAATAAGATTCCAAAATCCCAACTTCCCAGACCTGTATCTCTCAAATAAAAACTCCAAATATATCAAACTAACCTTTAATTGTATATAATTTTAATAATCTATTTAATGAAGGTGGTTTCTCATTTAGCGGAGCCACGATTCGAAAGTTGAGTTTTGGACCCCGATTGTATACTTGTACAGATTAAAATAATTAATTTATTATTTATTCATTATTTTTATAATTTTATATTTTTATAATTTTGTAAATATTATTTATAATATATATGTACATTAAAATTAAAATAAAATATTAAAGAAAATACAAAAATAAAATACTTGTATATAATACATAGGTATAAGACCTACAAATATACCTATATAATTGATTCTTCTATTTTATTAAGTGTACAAAATACATCAAAAAAATAAAATAAAAATATAGCAAAGTGTATAAAAATATTCTATAAATTTATAAAATAATAAACAAAAATAAATAAATTAAATACACAAAATAAAAATAAAATAATAAAATACATAGAAGAATATACCTATATAGGCTATAAAAGGTAACTTGTATTTTTATACCTCATAAAAATAATTAACAATCATGGTAAAATACTTCATAAAATAAAAAATATTTTTTATTTTATAGTCAAAAATTAATAAATTCATTTTCTATTTTAAAATAATTTTACAAATGATTTTTCCAGGATTTTTCCTGGTTGGTCCACGTGGACCAACTAGGAGGTCTGGAGAGTTGACCGGCGGGTCAACTCTCTGACCCTAGCTCCTGTAGCATTGTCAGAAATGGGTTTTAACCCTTCTTCACGATTTTTTCAAGACAAATCCTTGCATCATCTCGTGATTTTTCCTTCTTCACTTCTTTGCCTCGTTCATCCGCCAATCATGCCCTAGGCTCATCTCGGCTTTTGGATCACTAGATCGATGCCAATCTCTCGATCTTTGAGCCCCATTGGTCACTCGTTCAAAAATCACCCCCTGTCTCCTCTTCCTCTTTGAACCCTTTCATGGCTAGCTTATACATCCGAGAGTGCGCGGGGGCAACTCCGGTGACCAGGGAGTCTCCAACCACCCTCGTTGAGGTACGACGAGGCCATGAAAGTCGCGTTCCACCACCTCCGGCCAAGTTTGGCCGTCGAGGTCCTATCTCAGGTACACATCCCTAGAGGTCATTTTTGCTTATTTTTCTTGCATCATTTGACTCGCCTTAGCCTTAGGAATCGAACACCATCTTTACCTTAGATCCAGATCCATCGGAACACCCTTCACAACCCCCCCGTCGGAGCTTGCTCCGCGAGCATCCCTCTCGCCGTTCTCCGCCATTTTTCGCCCACTGCGGGGTCGGGGCATTTTGCCCTGGCTCCTTCACTCTTCTCTGCAGGACAGGAGCAAGGAACAATGCCTGGGAGCGATTTTTACCCCTCGCCGGAGCTACCTGGAGCCTCCAGCTTCGCCATCTTCGTGGCTGCAACAAAGCGCTCCGCCGGGAGTTTTGAGAGCCACAAGACCTAAAGCAGACCTGTAGGAACCGCATCAACCCATTTTGGAGCTTCACACGCCGCGGAGGAGGTGCTGGGAGGTCGGGGAAATTCGCTTACCGCGACGTTCTTCCCCGTTCTTCGTCGTCATCCTTCTACCGTCCGATCACGGGCGTTCTTCCAGGTGCACAGATATCGTTGGATCGCCCCTCGCGTCAGCCGTCAGATCTCCAAGGCCATCTAATCCGGGCCGTTGGGGCGAATCGGTATCGGCCGTCCCCGTGTGGACGCGTGGCATAAGTGAATGATCTTCAGCCGTCCGATCCGCCTGCTTGGGTATTTTGCGTATTTGACCCGGGCACTTTTTTGTATATATTTTATAATACTTAAACCTTCATCCACAGGCTAAATACTTTGTATATTTTGCATTTGAACCCCCCGGGTTTTGTGGTATTCCACTTTGGTCCCTGCCAGGTCACTTGCTCTACGCACGTGACTTGGCCATTTTGCAGGAGTACCCCGGGGCGTTTTCATATTTACTTTTAATCCAAAAAACTTTATTTGCAATAATATAATTATGGATATTTTGCTTATTAGCCCCTGTAACTTTCGTATATTGCCTTTAGGTCCTCGCCAGGCGTACTTATTTGTCACGCGCGTCTTGGCATTTTTGCAATATTAACCTTGGCTCTTTGGCTTTTTGTAATCGGTCTAGAAACATTTCTAATAAGTTATATAATTTTTGTGAAAATTGCATGTTGCCCCTTTAACTTCCAGCATGTTACAAAAATACCAATGGCAGAGTGTATTTTCTTTTCGCTTCCTCTATTTATTTCATGCATCTAAAAACCCCAAAAATTCTCAAAAAATAGATTTAAGTTCATGTTGACTTGTGCTTCCGCGCCACATTTTTATTTTGCATTTCTATTGCATTTTATTATTTATAAAAATTCGAAAACATGCATTTTTGCTACTGTTTGCATCAGAAAATCCATAAAAATTATAAAAACATTCAGAAAAAATATTAAAAATTCATAAAAAATCCTAAAAATACAATTTCTTGCCCCCGGCTCCTTCACTCTTCTCTGCAGGACAGGAGCAAGGAACAACGCCTGGGAGCGATTTTTACCCCTCGCCGGAGCTACCTGGAGCCTCCAGCTCCGCCATCTTCGTGGCTGCAACACAGCGCTCTGCCGAGAGTTTTGAGAGCCCCAGGACCTAGAGCAGACCTGTAGGAACCGCATCAGCCCATTTTGGAGCTTCACACGCCGCGGAGGAGGCGCTGGGAGGTCGGGGAAATTCGCTTACCGCGACGTTCTTCCCCGTTCTTCCTCGTCATCCTTCTACCGTCCGATCAAGGGCATTTTTCCATGTGCACAGATATCGTTGGATCGCCCCTCACGTCAGCCATCAGATCTTGCAAGGCCATCTAATCCGGGTCGTTGGGGCGAATCGGTATCGGCCGTCCCCGTGTGGACGCGTGGCATAAGTGAATGATCTTCAGCCGTCCGATCCGCCTGCTTGGGTATTTTGCGTATTTGACCCGGGAACTTATTTGTATATATTTTATAATACTTAAACCTTCATCCACAGGCTAAATACTTTGTATATTTTGCATTTGAGCCCCCCGGGTTTTGTGGTATTCCACTTTGGTCCCTGCCAGGTCACGTGCTCTGCGCACGTGACTTGGCCATTTTGCAGGAGTACCCCGGGGCGTTTTCATATTTACTTTTAATCCAAAAAACTTTATTTGCAATAATATAATTATGGACATTTTGCTTATTAGCCCCTGTAACTTTCGTATATTGCCTTTAGGTCCTCGCCAGGCGCACTTGTTTGTCACACGCGTCTTGGCATTTTTGCAATATTAACCTTGGCTCTTTGGCTTTTTGTAATCGGTCCAGAAACATTTCTAATAAGTTATATAATTTTTGTGAAAATTGCATGTTGCCCCTTTAACTTCCAACATGTTACAAAAATACCCATGGCAGAGTGTATTTTCTTTTTGCTTCCTATATTTATTTCATGCATCTAAAAACCCCGAAAATTCTCAAAAAATAGACTTAAGTTCATGTTGACTTGTGCTTCCACGCCACATTTTTATTTTGCATTTCTTATGCATTTTATTATTTATAAAAATTCAAAAACATGCATTTTTGCTACTGTTTGCATCAGAAAATCCATAAAAATTATAAAAACGTTCAGAAAAAAATATTAAAAATTCATAAAAAATCCTAAAAATATAATTTCTATTTCTTAATATTTCTTATTATATTATCTTTTATTTAAAATTAATTTGGAGAATTTTTGTTACTGATTTCTATCTTATTTCTCCATAATAGTTTCAGCTTTTTATTGTATTCATTGTTTTAAGTATTTATGACTTTAGAAATACCAAAAAATTTAGGAAGAATATAGAAAAATCACAAGAACATTAGAAAATTATAAAAAGACCAAAAACATTTTATTTCCTGATTTTTACTTATTTTCACTTATTTTTATAAATACTTTATCTTCCTCTTTCTTGCTTTATATATATATATTCCATTATTGAAAAAGAAAATATAAAAATATAAAATATAAAAAAAATCAGAAATAAAAAAATCAAATAAAAAATATAAAATTGAAAATTAAATAAAAATATTTAAAATTAAAAACCCACAAAATTTGCATCTTTGTAGGCATTTGATCACACTATCTCATTTTTGAGCATCACTGCCCGATCTATCTAGCTTGCTCCCTGAGTTCGACACTCTACACATACTTGCACACTATACACACTTATTGTAGAGTTATAATAAATTTTAACTCCACACTTTGCTTTCATGAATTGATTTAATTGTGGGTTAATTGTTGACTTAATCGGGAATTACCGAGGGTCGCCGCGGCGACTTTGTCTCCGCCTCGTGTGAGACATTTAGACCTTCGTGATTCTCGACTAATCACTGAGCATCCTTGCATGTAGAGTGCTGGAGGCAATGTGAGCATTTCTCCTTAGCATCCATCATCGTTTGCCGCTTGCATTGCTTTTCTGCTTCTCTACCTCTGATTTTGCCAACCTAGGTGCTAAGTAAAATTGATTCCTCATTAGGTGCGTGCATTTCTCACTAAAAAAATCCAAAAAAGTGATAATTAATAAAATTGGGACTGCTAACATCACATGACCCTAAAAAAGATCAAAAAGAAAAAAAATTGTCTTGGGGCGAGTAATCCCCTCATTGTCTTTGCTTTTACTTTCTCGCGCATACCCTAAGGACTAGTGCCCAAATCCCATTCAGCTCCTAAGTACTTGCGCAATTTTTTGACTTCTCACCTTACTCTAAAACAAACAAGATAAAAAGACCGCATTTACGATCTCTACCGAGTTGAGTAGGTGAATTGAGAGGTTTGTCTTGTTTTCATTTTTATTTCTGATTATTTTATGTGCATCCTAGATTGTCCAAGTGCATTTACGCCTTTTTCCCACTTTCTATTGATTTGACCTTCGCGCTCTCCCGATCGTTTCCTTTTGTTTTCAAGATGGACCTCTGGAGCATATTTTATCCGGACCTTACGGATCCCTCGTTCACTCCAGTCGGTTGATGAGCGGCCAGAGCACTCGGGTAAAGGTACAGAAATGGTCGTTGCGACCTCGGGCACTCAGATGCACTCAATCAAGAAAATTGAACCACTGATATAGATAAAAATCACTCAAAACACGAAAGCGATCCTGCTATTAGATTAACCTGGTATAGCGACCAGGGTCGAACTCAAGGAGCACGGGTTGGCCTCTCGACCTACGAAGTAGTAAAAAGGAATAAAATAAAAGAAGAAAATCTTTTTAGTGGTTTTTAATTTATTTTATATTTTTTTGGTTTTTTAATGTATTAAGAAAATAAGAAAAACAAAGAAACACACACTTCAACAATTTATTTAAAGCACTAAAAATCAACCAAAAATGCAAACAAAAATATTTTTATGTGTTTTATAATTTTTAGTGTTTTTGGTGAATTTTTGAGAATTTTCAGATATTTATTTAATTTTCTAAAAATCAAACAGTGACTGAAATAAATGGTACTATCCAGCCGAGCCAAAAAGGCCTAGATAAAATATCTAAGAGCCCAAAATGGCTGGGAGGTAATTTTCCTGTAAAGAAGACAAAATTACGAAAATTTAGGCACCAATTTTATTGTTTTTGGGTTTTTGGTTTAATTATTAGAATTTTTATAATATTTTATGTGTTTTTCAATTTTTAGGAGTTTTAGATAATGAAAAATAGCCAAAATTGGCTAGAAAATCAAACTAAGCAAGGCAAACAGCAGATAATTTTTGTGGAATTTTTAAGTGAGTTTTAATATTTTTTTGCGGTTTTTAAAGTTAGACAGTAGCGAAAATGAAGGTTTTTGATTTTTTAAAAATATCAAATGAAATAAAAAATGTCCTAAAAAATCCACGAAATTTTACACCATGACAGGAGCCATGTGTCCAATTTTCGTTGGATTTGGAGGTAATTTGCTATTTTATTCAAAAATGAAGAAGGGGCACTGTGAACAGGGACCAAAGTGCAAATACCCAAGAGTCTGGGGGGTCTGGTGCAATTTACCGAGCAAAACACGCGCCACGCGCATGTCTGGGGCACTCAGGGACCCAAATGCAATAAAAATAAGTCCCGAGGACTTATTGGTAACAGGTACCAAAAGTCCATGGGCCTATTCACAAAATACCCAAAATATCACGCACATGTTGAAATAAATCACGCACAGGGGTATAAATTCAAATAAACTAAAACATTCATTCCATTGATAACAACCAGAACTACAGGGGCATGAGTTGCAAATAAACCGGAGACACACGTGACGAAGCACGTGTCATACAACGCACAGGGGCATAAATGCAAGGAAAATAAAGTACGGGGTCCTCTATGCAAATAACCCTAAAACTAAACAACTAAATTCAATATTTACAGGACTAAAGCGAAATAAAAGAAAAGACAGGGCCTAAGGGTAAATTACCCTTTATTAAGGTGAACCGCTGGATGCGCGCCACGCGAAGGATCTGAAGGCGGCGAACGATGGGCGCTCCAGATCTTCCCTCCTCAGATCGAACGGTGGTGGTTGCTCCGGAGATGAACGGCTCTGATGGAGACTGGAGCGAGAGGGGGCTATCGAACGGCGACGGAGGATGCTGGATGAACAGGTCGCCGGCGAGACTCGCCGGCCTCGGGCGTGCGCTAAGCTCCTCCTGGGAGCACTCTGGAGGTCGGAGAAGAAACGTGGAGTGCTCCCGCGTCTGGTGGTGGGCTCCGATGATCGAGCCGAGCTCCGAGGAGCTCGGGCGAGGTCGGCGGAGCTGAGCCTCCTGGCTGGATGATGAAGGGCCTCAGATGGCCTTTGTTTGTCCTGCAAAGCGAACCAGAAGACTCGCGGGTCGAGGGCAAACTGCCTCGACCCGGTTAAGCGAGGTGACGGTGGCTCGTGGGTCGAAATGGCGAGCTCCGGCGAAGGGGGTGGACGGAGGAGCTCGGTTCCCAGCTCCTGTGCGAGCTGGGTTGAGTGGAGGGGTGAAGAAGGTGCGTCGGAGAGAGGCGGATGCGATGGTCGACTTCGATGATCGAAAGGGGTGATGGAGTGGTCGGAATCAAAGATGGACGGCGGCGATACGAATTGGGCGTAAATGGAAATCGAAGAACGATAAGGCCCTACAAGGTTACCTGGGTGGTCGAAGAGACTGGGGAGGAGCTGGGGAAGCTCCTGGTCGTTGCCTCGAGGAGCGTCTCCCTCCGAGGCTCAAGCTCCGGCTGATGGCGGAGCGACGGCGGCGTAGCTCGCCGGATCGATGGTCTCTCCCTCCTTCCTCGCTGCGACACCATAGGGGGACGAGCTGTCACTCTCGCCGATGTGATGGAGGTCACTGGGAGTGGAACGAATGAGCCAAAGATAGGGAAATGAGGTGGTGGAGCTCGGCTATTTACGCTGGAGGGGTCCGGGAAAGATGGCTCGGGTAGGGCGTGGAGGTACGCGGATCCTGAGGTAGATGCCCCGGCGAGGATGTCGGATGTGGCAGGAGTGAAACGGACCCGGGGTTTAGGTGGAATTCAATCGGGTTTAGGCGCTAGAAATTAGGTAAGTCAGGTCGGGCGCTTAAATCCGCAGAAGGTGGTCCTGGGGGGGGGGGGGGTAGTTGACCGGGCGGTCAACATCCCCAGTACCCAATAGAAACAGGCCACATGGCTGGATCTTGAAGTGAAAATTAAGGGTAGCTAGGGGCCGATTTAGCAAAAACTCAAAACACAAAATATTTTTCTTTTATTTTTTTCTATTTTTTAGTGATTTTTAATTAATTTTTTAAAGTAAAAATAAGGTATGTACACTATATGTACTATATAGGTATATGTACATAATTAGGGTTTTTAATTTTTGATTTTTTTAATTATTATTTTTGTGCAATTTTATTCATATTTTAAATTTTATTTATTTTCATTATAAAATAAGGAATAAAAAGGTATTTTTATTTTATTTTTATTATTTATATACATAGGTAAATAAATGGGTTGGAGAGAAAGTAAGGGAGATCGAGAAGACAGGCTTTAAACTTTGGTATTCAGGTAAAGATAAGGGCAGAAACGGTGTTGGAGTAGTTGTTCATAAATATTTGAAGGATTGTGTGGTTGAGGTGCAAAGATTTGGGGATCGGATTATTTTGCTAAAGTTGGTGCTTGAAGAAGAAATTCTGAATATCATCTCAGTTTATGCACCGCAAATTGGTTTAGATGAAAGGACTAAACAAGTTTTTTGGGAGGATCTAGATAAAATTTTACAAGGAATCCCACAAAGAGAGATGGTTTGCATAGGTGGAGATCTTAATGGACATGTGGGAAAAGATGTTTCAGGGTATGCAAGTGTGCATGGAGGTCATGATTTTGGGGATAGAAACGAAGAGGGAAAAGTCATTCTGGATTTTGTAACAGCATATGATCTTTTCATAGCAAACACTCTTTTCAAGAAAAGGGATGAGCATTTAATTACTTATAAGAGTGGCTCAACTAGAACACAGATAGATTACTTTGCGTTGAGGAGAAGAGATCGATTATGTTGCAAAGATTGCAAAGTAATCCCTGGAGAGAGTTTGACAACCCAACATCGCTTGTTAGTCTTGGATTTACAAATAAAAGGGCTGGTAAAGAAAAGGAAGGTTCCTAAGATTACTAGAACTAGGTGGTGGAATCTTCCGCTGAAGCAATCAAGCTTCAGGGAGAAGGTTTTAGAAGACTTATCTTGGGATTGTAGCGGTAGTGCAAACAAGATGTGGGAGGCAGTAGCATCTTGTATCCGAAAGGTAGCCAAAGAGATGCTAGGCGAGTCAAAAGGAGGAGCTCCGGGTCAAAAGGAGGCTTGGTGGTGGAGTGAAGGGGTGCAAGAGAAGCTAAAAATTAAAAGAGCTTGCTTTAAAGCTATGTCTAAGGATAGAACAGAGGAAACTGTCACAGACTATAAAATAGCGAAGAAGGAAGCAAAGAAGGCTGTAAGCGAAGCTAAGTCAAAAGCTTATGAGGTTTTGTATAAAAATCTCAACTCTAAGGAGGGCCAGAAGGATATATTCAGGTTGGCCAAAGCAAGAGAAAGAAAGACCAAAGACCTTTCTCAAGTGAGATGTATTAAGGACGAGGAAGGTCACGTGCTTGTTACTCAGAAGGATATAGAGACTAGATGGGAGCAGTACTTCCATAAACTTTTCATTGGATAAGGAAATAGAGAGATCACTTTGGGTGATCTAGCTAGTAGTGAAACTTACTTGAATCGTGCATGCTATAGACGAATACAAAGAAAAGAAGTAGAGGAGGCTTTGAAGGTTATGAGACCTGGGAAAGGTGTTGGACCGGATGACATCCCTGTAGAAGTATGGAAAGTTTTAGGTGAGCGTGGTTTGACTTGGCTTACGAACCTATTCAATGTTATTTGGCGAAGCAAGAAAATGCCTGAAGATCGGAGGAGGAGTATCGTGATGCCTCTTTATAAGAACAAAGGAGACATTCAAAATTGTTCAAATTATAGAGGTATCAAGCTGATGAGTCACACTATGAAAATTTGGGAACGTGTGATCGAAAGAAGGTTGAGGCAAGTTTCCCAAGTAAAAGAAAATCAATTCGGATTCATGCCAGGTCGCTCAACTATTGAAGCCATCCATTTGCTGAGGAGAACAATGGAGATTTATAGAGCTAAAAGGAAGAATCTCCATATGATCTTTATTGATTTGGAGAAGGCTTATGATTCCGTCCCACGAGAGATACTGTGGAGAGTTTTAGAGAAGAGACAAGTACCTGTCCTATACATTAATCTCATAAAGGATATGTATGATAGGGCTTTATCTTGTGTAAGGACCCCGACGGGGAAGACTGACTATTTTGCTATCAACATTGGTTTACATCAAGGTTCAGCTTTGAGTCCATTTCTTTTTACTTTGATTATGGACGAGTTGACAAGTCACATTCAAGATGAGTTACCTAGGTGTATGTTATTTGCTGATGATATTGTGTTGATTGACGAGACTAGAGATGGAGTAAATGAGAAGCTTGAGTTTTGGAGACATGCATTGGAGACTAAAGGTTTTCGTATAAGTAGGGCTAAGACGGAATATATGGAATGCACCTTTGATGGAAGCAATGGTGAAGGAATCGAGGTGAAGATTGGTGTCGATAACATTCAGAAGAGAGATTCTTTTAGATATCTGGGATCCATTTTGCAACATGATGGGGAAATTGATGGAGATGTTACTAATAGAATAAATGCAGGCTGGCTAAAATGGAGAGGAGCCTCCGCTGTTCTCTGTGATAAGAAAATTCCTTTAAAAATTAAAGGAAAGTTTTACAAAGCAGCCGTGAGACCTGCTATGCTTTATGGTTCTGAATGTTGGCCTGTGAACCATAGACATGTGCAGAGAATGGTTGTAGCAGAAATGAAAATGCTAAGATGGATGTGTGGACATACACGTAAAGATCGGATTCGGAATGATGCAATCAGAAAGAAAGTTGGTGTAGCTCCGATCGAGGATAAGATGCGAGAAAACCGCTTAAGATGGTTTGTTCATTTGCAAAGAAGGTCAACTGATGCACCGGTTATGAGATGCGAGTGTTGGGATGTTGAGCCGGCTAAGAGAGGGCGAGGACGGCCCAAGAAGTGTTGGAAAGAGACTATACGAAGGGATCTTAGTTTTTTGGATATAAGTCCGAGAATGACCCAAGATAGATCTGAATGGAGGCGAAGAATCCATGTAGCCGACCCTACTTAATTGTGGGAAAAGGCTTTGTTGTTGTTGTTGTTGTATATACATAGGTAAATAAATACATATATACACTTATATACATGGTATATGTACAATATATTTTTGTATTTTTAATTTTGCTATTTTTATTTTGTTTCGGTTTTTTAATTGTTTTCATTTTATTTATTTACACTATAACACATAGAATATTTACAAAAATTTTGGAAATTAATTTTATTTATTTATAGGGCTAAATAAATATGTAGGTGAGTCTATGTACAATGTGAAAGTGATATTTTTGTTCTTTTTGATTTTCATATTTTTATCTTTTGTTTTTATATTTATAAATATGTAGAAGTATCTACAAACCTATTTTTAGGCTATTTTTGTGAGGAACAATATTTTATTCATTTACATAAATATTTACACATGAGCCCCTATCTCCCTCTACTTTGGTTTTTATGCGGTCAGGCCCATGCTGAGCCCTCCCTTGGGTTAGGTTGCTCAATATTTATTCTAAATATTTCCCTCTTTTTCTTTTTAATCTTTATTCTTTTATTTTTGCACAAAAACATGCTAATTATAGGTTTTTACACAATGCATGCTTTTGGTAATTATTCCTATTTACACATATCTACATGCATTTGCAAAGGTTTTTGTAGCTAAAATATAAGAATAAAGAGTGATGAATGAGTATTCATCACCCCCCTATACTTAACTTTGCTAGTCCCTTAGCAAACACTTATTTGAAAAAGAAGTGAAAAAGAAAGAAAGAAAAAGAAAAAGAGGATGTACATGGATCAAGGTTGATTATTAAACTTGACTTCATTAAATTGGGGTATGGAGCTCGATCAGATCTTTGGATTATTAATGTGTCAGAACCTTATTTGGACTTAAGTTTAAAACTCAACAGCCTCTAAGTTCCACTAATCTAGAATCAAGACTCCTCAATGCTCCAGGTCAGAACAAGTCATCAATCACAAATCCTGAAGACCATGAATCTTTTCTTGTCCTGTGAATGTGAGGTCTAAGCCCTCCACCTCAGAAATGGCAACTTGACAACCCCCCCAACAAGGTAACTCTATGACCTCAATCTGGCCACTCTTTCCTCGAGGAGCGGGGTATTCCCTTCTAAGTTCAAGTTCAACCGGCTCTAGAAGAGGGGGAAGAAGAGAATGGGTCAAGGCCAGTGTAGCCAAGTACCCTTGGGAGCTTGACCAGTATAGCCAAGTCTCCCTGCTGCAAGCTACAACAGGTGGGCCATGAACTCAAGCTTTGCTTATTGCACTCTATATACATACTCCGGTGGGATTATCATTTTCTATCAGACCCACCACTTTTTTTGGAGTTATTTTCTTTTTGCACATTTTTTTCTTCTTTTTTTTTCAAGTGCATCTGTACAACATATACATGTGCAACATATATACAAGGAGTTTTTCCTCTTGAGCCACTAGACTATCCCTCTTTTGAAGCTTTATTGCAACCCACAACTCCTGTCGTTAGACCTCATGGCAACCAGACCAAGTTGAGACGTACTTCCTTCACTAAAAGAAGAAGAGAGGTTCCGCCTATAAGTACTACCCTCATATGCTACCCCAAGTCAAGGAAGACTGCCTCCTCACCACCTCATCCGTGGAGAGCTCGATGCATAGTGCTGGTGTCCAAGTAAAGCCATAATCTATATGAGTCATGTGTTGTTGTTAAGTGCTCTACTTAGGCTCATTGAGATGACATGTGATCATAGCCTAGTGGACTCAAAGAATTAAATCACCATGGACCTGAAAAGCCTTAAACCTAAGCCCTATAAGGTTCCTCTTAGAAGTTAGGTGGATTAAGATCTTAATCAAGCTCCATTCCTCAATTTGATTCCAGGCTAGTTTAAATGTCAACTATCATCCAGAAAAACTATATACATATGTACAAAAAGATGCTTATTTACACAAATTTTACAATCATGCAAAATTTTTGAAAAATGTTTTGAAATCATGAATGGATGATGCATGAAGTGCAAGTTTTGCAAAAAGATATTTACACACATTTACACAAGATTTTTGCAAACTTTTGATTTTCAAAACATTTTGGAAAAATTTTGTACTATATACATAATTTTGATACAAAAATATTGACACAAGCTTTACACAAAAGATTTTTGAAATCATTTTTACAAAAATAATTTGTACACTAGCTATTTATGTGCAAATAAAAGAATGTTTATGTACTTGAAAATTTTTTAATTTTTGTGATTTTTAGCCATTTTATTTATTAACACACTCACACAAAGTATGAGTTATGGCTAAAGTATATATGAAATATATACACACCCCCCTATACTTAGCTCGCACGATGTCCTCAGAGTCAAGAGCGATGAAGAAGACATAACTCGTGCTAGGTATAGGGAAGTGAAATGAAAGGCTATATACAGAGACGAATGAATGAAAAGTCAAGAGGGTCTCGGGTCTTCCCCATATACTTAGGATTAAATAATCCTAAGTATAGCAGGCTGTACACTAAGGGAAAACCGAGTGGAGAATGTACAGGGTCTACCCCCCCTATACTTAGGGTAAAATATCCCTAAGTATAGGTAGCAAAACAGGGGTAGGCAGAAACAAAAGAAATACCCAAACGGTCTCACATCCCCCCTATACTTAGGGTAAAGTGCACCCTAAGTATAGCATAATCAAAAGATGAAGAAGGGATGCGGGACTAAAGAATGTAGTGATATGGACATCTGGATCTATACAAGGCGGAAGATCAGTGAAACTCAGGCGTGAGATGCATTAGATGTGAGTCAAAGATCACATCTCACGCAAAATGAATTGGGGCAAGATCAGCGACCCGCGACTCATGATCTAGAAATGGTTTGAGCCGCTGGCCGTTCACTCGAAAGGTACTCTCAGAAGACAACTCAGATATATCGATGCTACCGCTGTCGTGTACCTTTCTGACCAAATAGGGTCCCTTCCATTTGCTCTGTAGCTTCCCTGGAAACAAACGTAGCCTCGCATCAAACAACCATACTCTCTGTCCAATCTCAAAATGCTTGTGGCTGATATGAGAATCATGCCACTCCTTCACTCTCTCCTTATACTGTAGGCTGTTTGAGAAAGCTGTATCTCTCAGCTCTTCCAGGGCGGCTAACTCTGCCCTCCTCTGGTCTCCCATACCATCTGGATCCATAAGGATATCTGTAACTGCCCATAGTGACTTGTGCCTCAGCTCAATAGGTAAATGGCACGGCTTGCCATATACGAGGCGAAAGGGAGATGTGCCCAATGGAGTCTTGAAAGACGTCCTATATGCCCACAAGACCGAGTCCAAAAGCTGTGACTGATGAATCCATGATTCATTAACTTTTCTGTCGCATTTTGTCTTAAAACCCTTAACAAATACATGTAAATACTCACTAATTCTCATACTTTAACAAAACCCCATTCATGTGTAAATACTCACTTTTAACCACTAAATTCATGTAAATAAATAAAGAATCAGAAAAAAGAAAAATAAAGGCATATGGAATAGATGTATATATATGTAATATGACTTAAACTATAAATATAACTGTAAGATATATTTATAGCCTAACCCCCGAGACCAAGTCAGCATGGATTGGTCGACAAACCAAAAAGTAGGGGGAGATAAGGAAAGAAAACCCAATAAAAATAATCTATCTCATGTATATACATTCTTCACTATTTATAAATAAATACAAAACTTCAAAGAATTTTAATTATTTCATCTTAACCTATTTTTCATCAAATCTTTCTCCTAATTATTCATAAAAATGTAAATAAAAATATAAAAATAAATTAAAAATATTACCCTGTAAATATGCCAAGAAACTCAGCCTACAACTTGTCAAAATCTCAACTTCCGAACATCATAACTTCCTCATACGAACTCCAATTTCACTCTACTCACCTTTAAAGTTCATAAAATAATATTATCTAATTAATAAAGGTGGTTTCACTGAATTCGGAGTCCGTTTGCAAAAAGTCGGTTTTGGGACCAAAAGACAAAGGGGTTTCTGGGCTATTTATTTTATGTAACACGCCTTATTTGTTATTTTCTTAATTTTATAATTTCTAAATTATTTCATGATCCTCTAGTTTCACCATAAATTATTTCATAATTTTTGGAGACTATTTATTATTTTTATAAAATCAAACAAACCAAAATATAGGTATATTTGACCTATAAAGACACTTCCTCTATTTATTAAAATATGTAGATTAAGTCATAAAAATCCATAAAAATTCGTACAAGTCTTATTTAATGACCTAATAATTAATAAAATATAAAATTAACTTTTACTTAATTATTTATTAAATTAAAAATTCAGAACCTCTTTATTAATACATATTTATTAATAAAATATTTATATTTTAAATAATATTTATTATTTATTAAAAGTAATCATATTATAATTTAGAAAATTAATTTATCTAACTTTCTTGTATTTATACCTACTTAAAATAACGTAATTATCTATTTTATATTTAATTTATAACTTATTTATACTCTTGGACGAACCAGGTGCTGACACGTGTCAGCACCTGGAGCTTCTTCTCCAAGAAGCTGTTGAGCCCAGCTGCACCAACCTCCCACCTTTCCCCATTTTTCCCGCTCACATCTCAAACCTTCCGACCCATCCCGACCCTCCATCTCTTCCTCCTAACAACCACCTAGCTCGCCCACCATCGATCTTGGCTTGGAGCCCACGAAATCCACCTATAAAAGGCCCCCAAGATCGCCATTTATCAACAACTTCTTCCAACTGCCTGAAGCTCAAGCTCCAGACTACCGACCCCCTCACTTCCAAGCCCTGTTCCGGCGAATCCCCGGTGGTGACAGCACCAAGGCGTAGCCCGCGAGGAAGAGGAGTCGACGGAGGATCGTTCCAAGGCGGAGCGCCGCCTTGAATCGTCGCCTCGTGCCGCGTGCAGCTCCGAGAAGATCGCTCGTCGAGCAACCATCCGGAGGTCATACACCTCCAGTCCCCAGGTCATTTCCTCCACTTTGTGATTTTGTTTCTCGATAGTAGAGCCACGATTAGCGTGGCTAATCACGCATTTAGATAGTCTAATTACCAATCTATAACGCACAATCAAAAACTCCTTTGATTAACTTTCCATTCGATTCAAATCATTCATCAAACCATCATCTTCTTCGCAGTTTGGTTGATTGGCTGGATTTATAGGTTTTTCTTCAAACTTTGGGAATTGAATTCTTATATTTGTTGGCCGATTTTATGAGAATCGAGCAGAGCCATATGTTTATTGCAGATCCAGGAATCACGCAAGGCATTTGCATCGATTATTGAGCATTCATTCAACGAAAATCTCCATCTCCAAAGTTGGGCCACAGCTCAGCTGAAACTACAAGAAGACTGAACCTCCGTCTTCATCGAGCCGCAACCGCCGACCGGAGCGTCATCCGTTGCCACCCTACCGCGGGCGAGCTCGAGGGGTGGAGGAGCCACCCCTCTGGCCCCGCCGGAGAGCCAAAGTCGTCGGAGAGCAGCCGGAGTAATTCGGAGAAGATAGCCCGTACGCAAGCCGTTTCAACAGACTCAAGAACAGCCGGAGTACAGGCTGTTGACACGTGTCACGAAGAGAAGCGTCCGATCAGAGCCTTCATGTTCTAATCTCGACCGTCGAAGCTGAACCGGTGGAGAAATTGCATCATAAGTCCAACCAACTTCCAGTTCTTTAACCCGCCTCCATAGTTTACTTTAATTACATTTAGGTCCCTACGCAGGGACCTAAACGTAAGAATTTGTTTAGTTTTCTTTCAGAACAGTCCTCAAGGACCCGATTGCAAACCTTTTTAAGTAGTTTTTTTACGCTTATGCCCCTGGGCTGTAGGGGCTGTATCTTGCTCTTTTGACCTCGGATTTGGACGATTCTTTGAGGGTAGTTACACAACTACCCCAGCTACCTAGTATAAAGTATTCGCGGCTTTTCGACGAGTTTTTGACGTGTTTTGATTTTCTCGAAAACCGCCTCGTTTTGTTTTGATTTCTTGTATAGTTCGAGTACGCGGCTCGAACCTCGTTCACCTATATTATATAGTATCACCTATATTCTATTCACCTACTATATAATAAATGAATCTTTTTCAAAATATCCCTTTTTGAAAATTAAATAAAAATTTGAAAAGAATAAAATCAAATAAAAATTACAAAAATAAAAACCACTAAAAAAGGCATTCTGACTTAGAGAAGAATTAAAATAAAATCACGAGAAGAAAAATTAAGGAATATATTCTGCCTCCTTGAGTTCGACCCAGGAACACTTGCCTGGTTAAATATTAGTGAAACGGTTCTCTGACAGGAAACCGTAAATTTGTTTGATAGGTTTAAGAACCGAATTTGTTTCGCGGCTTTCTGCTACAACCGACACTTCATCCTCTTCTTTAAATAAAAAGTGAAAGCCGCGAAACTCGATTTTTAGCCTTATCAAAATGGCGCCGTTGCCGGGGAGGCGTTAGATTCCCTTGATTTTTTGTTTTTCGTGATTTTATTATTTTTCTTCTCTTTGTTTTTCGTACGGTTTTTCGTACGGCTTTTTCGTGTTTTGTTTTCTGAGTTTTCCTTCCTTGTTTTCTTTACGGCTTTCTCGGCTTTCTCGATATTCTTTTGTGCTAATCATCTTTGCAGGGCCTGCAGGATCAACCGGTTTCCTCGGAAGCCGAGTCAGTTGAAAGAGCAGAGATTTAGTATCCTTTTATTTGAGAGAGAAAGGGAGAGAGTTGTACTTAGCTTAATAAAATTTTCATTTTTTTAGGGGCTTGATTCATCGGATACCGTGTATCTGGTGAATCAGGGCACCCACCGCGGCTTTTATCGCTTATCGGTTTTCCACGGTTTTCTAGATGCTTGCTTAGGTTTTTTCGCTCTATCTGCTTGTGCCTCGTAGCTAGTTTTAGGACTTGCAACCTAGGTGCTTGCTCTAGGGTTTTAACAAAAGACAAAAAAATAGACGTTGTTTGAAAATCCATAAAAATTGAAAAATTAAAAATTGGGACTGCTAAAAATATCTGATCAAAAACCGTAAAATCGATTCAATTGATTTGGGGAGAGTAACCCCCGCACATTTCTCAGAGTGCGCGAGTTGAGAGCCGACACTTAAGGATAGAGACAAAACCCCGTATTTCTTGCGGGATACTACTGGATCCATACACCTGATCGCTGTTCCTCAGTGGGTAAGCTCGGGTAGCCGGAAACGGTCCGGGTTTACTTAGCAGAGTGGGAGGTTTAGAGGACACTGCGCAAGGCTCCGTCCTCAAGTAACACGGGTAGCCGGAAACGGTCCGTACTTACTCCCATACTGGCTGAGTGCGAGTGGTCTCACGTAAGGATTCGGGCCAGTGTCTTGAAGAAACTTCGGGCTCCTATTGGCTCGCTCAGCCCGCGTAACCGCAACGATTGCTAAAACAACCCTAAAACCGAAAAGATAAAAAGACCGAACTCTTACGGTCTTCATCAGGGTTGAGTTGGTGAAAACGGGGTTTGCCTTGTGTTTGTTTGCGGGGCGTGAGTTTTCCGCGGCTTTCGCATTCCTTCTTCTCTTGAATTGTACACGTGCTCTCCCTATCCTCTCTTGACATCAAAGATGACGTCTCGACGGCTTTTCGGCTCAGACTCTGTGAGCTTTCAACCGTCCACCGTCGAGCGTATGTCTTTACAGGCTTGGGATGACCCTCTTCCCGAGCTGGTCCCATCCGATCTCGAGGCGAGTCAGACCCAGACTCCCTCGCCTCCTGGCCAGATCATTGAGGCAGACCTACGTCTCAATACAGAATCCAAATCTCCTGAGTATTTCTCGATGAGTTCTTACGAGAGTTTTCATTTTCCAGACGATCAGATGGCTCGTGGGAAAGCATCGGCAGCAGATGAGAGGCCAGCAGCTGAGGATCATCCGGAGGGAAGAGCAGATCTGAACGGAGATGTCACGACAGGTATTCTCGACACACTTCAGCAGATGATTCTACAGATTCGAGAACAGTTTAGAGTTCAGACCGAGCTGCAGGCTGAATTAGCCGCAATCAGAGCAGGGGCCGGGAACCAGTTACCGCCTGCGGTTCCCGCTACTTTACGGGACGAGTATGACCCGGGCGCTCGAACGCTCCATCATTGGATTCGGCTACCGCCGAATCAAGGGCCATACGAACTCCGACCGTCCTTCATTTCTTTGCTTCCCAAGTACTATGGGAATGCCGCAGAGGAGCCGTTCACGTTTTTACAGCAGTTCGAGATGATATGCGGAACGACCTGCTATCCAGGAGTGACACAGAAAGCCGTGCACTTAAAGGCTTTTCCTTTTGCCTTAGCCGATAAAGCCCTTTATTGGCTAAGCCATCTAGGGAGAGAAATCTCCACTTGGGACGACCTGAAGTCCACCTTCCTGCGCAAGTATTTCCCTCTAGGAAGGACGAACATGATGAGGAGTCAGATCTCCAACTTCACGCAATTATCGAACGAATCATTCCATGAGGCATGGGATCGATTCAAGGACCTGACAGAGAGATGTCCTCATCATGAGATACCAATGAAGGTGCTAGTACAGAATTTTTTCGGAGGACTCCAGCCGGAAATTCAGGGGCTAGTTAGTGCCGCATGTGGCGGCAGTTACTTGAACAAAGATGCCGAGTCAGTTTGGACCATCTTCGAAGGGATGGCTGAGAACTCGAGAGTTGTAGACTCTACTCGGGCATATCAGAAAGCCCCGCAGCCACCACATCACCGAGAGCATCACAAGATGGCGAATATAGCAGACTCTGAATCCAACACCAACATGAGCTTCATTGGTGAGAAATTAACATTGGTGGATGTGATTCACAAGCAGGTCCAAGACCTACAGCTGCTGCGAGAGTTGGAGAAACTCTCATCTCTACCTCAGCAGCTGAGTGATCTTTCGAAGAAGGTCTCTGATCTTCAACTTCAGTACCAGCAGAGTCAGACTTCTTCACAGCCAGCACGGAGGATCGCACCCGCTCCACCCACCCGTCAGATACAATATGTTCAGAGCGAGCCCGAGATTCCGCAGATTGATTGGCATGAGGATCAGTCTCATGCCAATGCTGGCCAGGTCATCAGCACTGCAGCGCTGGAGGTGGAGCCGCAAGCCACTTTCGAGATCAATGGGATTTGGTATACTCCAGTTCAGCAGCCGAGTATACCGAATCATCAGCAGCAGCAGCCGTACGGTCATCCGCAGCATGGACGTCTGCAATTCCAGCACCGCCAGAATTTCATGCCGCCGCAGTCTCATCCGAACGTTTACCATCAGAGACCGCAACCTACTTATCAGCACCCTGCTCAGTTTTCACCGAAATATTCTTTTCAACAGCCGCAGCAATCTTCCTCTACACCACAGCGCTACTCCCAGCCGTCCACTTCTCAGCACTTCACGCCAAAGCAGGAGAGAGGAGCAAGCCAGGGCCACCATACCGAACCAGAGATGTCTTCACAGGCCCAGGCGCTCAACCAGATCATGGACATGCTCAGCACGCTCCAAATTGCACATAAGACAGAAATGGAGCAGGTTAACCGTCGTCTGGACGAGTTAACCGTGCCGAAGACCACTCTCTCAGCCCAGCCTCAGATGAATCCGAACAACAAGAGGAGGCATCCAGATCAGGTAGATACTACAGGTAAGATCTCGTTTCCTGAATTTTTGTCTAACTTCATTCGTCTCAGGAGCGGTAGATCACCGCAAACACCTACTGGAGAGGAGAGGGAACCAGAGGAGCACGAGCATGATCCGAATGCCGAGGAGGAGGAACCGCAAGAGGATGAGGACGTACAATCAAGAGACGGGAGCAATGCCAACAGTTCAGATATGGATACTGGCGACTCAGATGACGATATCACGCCAGATCAGGCAGAATCCCCAGAGAAAAACATTTCTTCCCCTGTCTTAGAGAGTTTTGTAAATAATTCTGAGACTCTCGATGTACAAGCTGATTCCAATGATTTCAATAAAAGTTCTGATTTTCTGAATCCTGACTTTATTCCTTTTCCCGATGCTTTGTTTGGAAAAGGAAAGAAAAAGACCAAAAATAATCCTGAATCTCCACAATTTGAAAAGTTGCTCAAAGATCATATCTTTCTGAAGATCCCGCTCCATGATGCCTTAGATCAATTTCCTACGCTTAAGAATCAATTGAAAAACAGATGCACCACACGTAGGAAAAAGAGATCCCGAACAGAATGCATGTTTTGACTAAGGCTACATCCTGTGCGATACAGAATAAGCTTCCAAAGAAGAAGAAAGACTCAGGTGCACATTATGTCAGATGCGAGATCGCAAAAGCCGAATTCAACCGCACTCTATTAGATAACGGTTCCTCGATCAATCTGATACCCGCTTCCTTACTCGAGAAGCTCGAGTTAGGTCCTCTTTACAAATCCCGCGCGATTCTTCAGTTTGCTGATAGATCCGTAAAGAGACCTAAGGGTATACTTAGGAACGTTATCGTAACCGTGCAGGGTCTGCAATTCCCCGTAGATTTTACGGTTCTAGAGATGAATTGCCCTGCACAGTTACACCTTGCCCCGATCATTCTCGGGAGGCCTTTTCTACAGACCGCAAAGGCTCTCTTCGATTATGATACAGGGAAGGTATCTTTTCGCGCCGAGGGCGAAAAGGTACATATAGAGATGGCGAGAGAATCAAAAACTTCCAGTGATGCATCTTTAGATTTTCTGAGTTCTTTAGCCTCCTGCGATTACATGGATGAGGTTCGCCTTGACGACCTCGAAAGATACCAGGTAGAGACCCAAGAATGTTTGACAGAGGACGGGTCTGAGACTTTAGGAGGAAGCTCTTCCGATGGAACTTTATATTTTAGTCTGGATGATGATGAGCAAAGGGATCAGACTTTTGAGGATATTAATGCAGATCTTTCAGATTCAGAGAGTATACATAATTCCTCCATCTCAGATGAATCAGAATTTTATCTAGTTGACTTATTCTTTTCTGATCATTCTGAGGAGTCGGATGATGTCTCGAACATCTTCTGTAGTCCGACTTTAGAGCACATTGAGATGGTGAATAATCAGAATGCAGACACATCACCTACCGACACAAATCCCCATACAGATATAGATGATGTTGCAGCAGATCCAGATACTACCTTGCCAGAACTCAAGACTTTGCCACCAAACATGAAATATGCCTTCCTTGCGGGTCCACATCAGCAGTTTCCGGTCATTATCAGCTCAACTTTGACCGATGATCAAGAATCTCGTCTGATGGAGATTCTAGAAAGAAACCGCAAGGCTATTGGGTGGACTGTATCCGATCTCCGCGGGATTAATCCTGCTTTGTGTTCACATCACATCTATCTCGATCATGACAGCAAACCCTCCAGAGAGTTTCAGCGTAGGCTGAATCCGATTTTACGAGAAGTTGTCAAGAAAGAGATCACGAAATGGTGTGACGCAGGGTTCATTTATCCTATCTCCAACTCCGAATGGGTTAGCCCATTACATGTTGTCCCGAAGAAGTTGGGAATTCAGATGGTGAAAAACGAGAGTGGAGAGGAGATTCCAAAGAGAGTAACCACGTCGTGTCGAGTATGTGTTGATTACAGGAAACTTAACACCGCGACGAAGAAGGACCACTTCCCTTTGCCTTTCATAGACCAGGTCATCGAACGGTTGGCAGGGAAGGGGTACTTCTGTTTCCGTGACGGTTACTCCGGATACAACCAGGTATCAATTGCTCCTGAAGGCCAGGAGAAAACCACCTTCACTTGTCCGTTTGGCACGTATGCCTTTAGACGGATGCCCTTTGGATTGTGCAATGCTCCCGCAACTTTCCAGAGGTGCATGCTCGCTATTTTTGCGGATATGGTCGGTGATTTTCTAGAGGTTTTTATGGATGACTTTTCGGTCTATGGTGAGTCATTTGACGATTGTTTAGCGCACCTAGACCAGGTTTTGAAAAAGTGTTGTGAGGTAGATCTCGTTCTGTCATGGGAAAAGAGCCATTTTATGGTTACTCACGGGATTGTGTTGGGGCACGTCATCTCCCAGCGAGGCATGGAGGTTGACCCTGCCAAGGTGGATGTCATTAAGAAACTCGAACCACCATCCAACATCAAACAGTTACGGTCATTTTTGGGGCACGTCGGCTTTTATCGACGGTTTATTCAAGACTTCTCCAAGATTGCCCGACCGTTAACTGAATTGTTAGGCAAAGACATCGAGTTCGTTTTAAATGATAAATGTCTTCATGCCTTCCTCACACTTAAAGAAAAGATAATCAGTGCTCCTGTCCTACAGCCGCCTGATTGGTCTCTACCCTTTGAGATCATGACGGATGCATCAGATTTTGCGGTCGGGGCTGTATTAGGACAGAGGAGGAATGAACTTCCCATCGCTATTCACTATGCCAGCAAGACTTTAGATGATGCACAGAGAAACTACACAGTCACAGAGAAAGAGATGTTGGCAGTAGTGTTTGCACTAGACAAATTTCGATCTTACTTACTTGGCTCCAAGATCACAGTTTATACAGACCACTCAGCTATCAGATTTTTGATGGAAAAGAAGGATGCCAAGGCACGCCTTCTTAGATGGATTCTTTTACTCCAAGAATTCGATTTGGATATCAAGGATAAACCTGGAGTAAAGAATGTGGTAGCTGATCACCTCTCCCGATTACAGTCAAATCAGCCTTCAGATGAGTACACGCCAGAGATCGCAGAGAGATTTCCAGACGAAAGTATCTTTGCGGTGACAGAACTTCCGTGGTATGCAGATATAGTGAACTTTCTGGTCACACAGAAAAGTCCTCAAGGTTGGCCGAAGAACAGAGTTGAGAAACTCGTGTCTGAGTCACGATACTACCATTGGGAGGATCCGATTCTTTTTCGCGAAGGACCGGATTGCGTTTACAGGCGATGTATTCCTCAAGAGGAATATAATAGTGTCCTCACTTTGTGTCATTCTCTAGAATCAGGAGGACATCATTCAGGGAAGAGGACAGCGCAGAAGGTACTACAGAGCGGATTATGGTGGCCGACTCTTACCAGAGATGCTTGCACATTCGTGAAGAGTTGTCCAGAATGTCAGAGAGCTGTAGGGACAATCAGTGCCAGAGATGCGATGCCGATGCGACCCGTCATTATTTGCGAGATCTTTGACGCATGGGGCATAGATTTTATGGGACCGTTCCCTTCTAGCAGCGGCTTTGAGTACATCCTTCTCACTGTAGACTATGTTAGCAGGTGGGTGGAGGCTATACCCGCACAAACCGCAGACAGTAAGACCGTTTGCAAGTTCCTAAGGGAACATATCATTTCGCGGTTCGGAATCCCTCGTATTCTTATATCTGATGGGGGTAGCCATTTCATTAATAAGGAGGTGAAAAAGCTAGTGAAACAATACAGCATCGATCACAGAGTAGCTTCTCCTTACCACCCACAGACGAATGGCATGGCCGAAGTTTCAAATAGGGAGGTAAAATCAATTCTCCAGAAGTTAGTACAACCAGATAGGAAGAATTGGTCACTTCTTCTAGACCAAGTTCTTTGGGCTTATCGTACTGCATATAAGACTCCCTTAGGTACTTCACCATTCAGGCTAGTTTATGGAAAGCCGTGCCACTTGCCCGTAGAGATCATGCACAAATCTGAGTGGGCAATCCGAGAAATTTTGATGGATATGCAGAAAGCAGGAGCCAAGAGGAAGATAGATCTGAATGAGCTGGTAGAAATCCGCAATCAAGCATACGAGAACACATTGATCTATAAGGACAAAGTGAAGAAATGGCATGACAGACACATCCGACACAAGAGCTTTGTTCCTGGGCAGAAAGTCTGGTTGTTCAATGCAAGGTTGAGAATTTTTCCCGGCAAATTGAAAAGCAAATGGGAAGGACCGTACATAGTCAGAACGGTGCACGACAATGGCAGTATTGCGATATCAGATGTGTCACCTGGTGCAGAACCGTTCGTGGTTAACGGGCAGATGCTGAAGCATTACGTAGAGACTACTGATCATCTGGCCCGTACTGAAGTGATCTATTTTGTACAGGAATCATAATCATTCTTTTACTTCTTCCTGTACAATTCCTTTTGAGCCATTCGGGAGATTCACAACACTTGTATATTCTTCATAGACCACAATCGTCCCCGTTTTTGCTCGTCTTCTATGCTTAGGATACCAGATCCTAAGTATAGGGGGGACCGATTGTCCGCTGATTCACGTTTTATTTTTGTACTAATTCTTTTGTATAGCCATTTTTTTTTCACGAATCACTGATCCCCAATTTTTGTCTACATTCTTTTTATACTTAGGATGCCTTATCCTAAGTATAGGGGGGACCGAGTGATTTCGATGATTTCGTATTCCTTCCTTTTGACTTCTTCGTTATTTATCCTTTTCATTCAGTCATCCCGTTTTTGCTCTCTCATAATACTTACGATGACCAGATCGTAAGTATAGGGGGGGTTGACTGACTTGTCATCGATATATCTTTTTCACCCACTTTTACTTAGCACGAGTTATGCCCTCCTTTTTCTCTTTTGACGCTATGAGGACATAGCTCAAGCTAAGTATAGGGGGGTGCGTATATATTGTATATATACTTTCGGTCATAACTCGTACTTTATGTATTTTCTATACCTATAAAATCCATAAAAAGTGGGTACGGGTTAATTTAAAAGCTATTCTCTGATTTATAAAATTTTGGTAAATAAGTAAAATATGCTTAAAACTTGTAATTAAAACTTGTATTTAAATTTTGTACTTAAAATATGTATAATACTTATTTAAAATCCTATTTATTAAAATTTGTATAAAAGCCATTCAACCCTTGTAAAATACTTTGTATATAAAATTTGTAAAATACATTAGACATTTAACTTAAATAAAATTTATCTTGTAAAGTTTGTAAATAAAATCTTGTTTATAAAAATCATAAAATCCATAAAAAATACAAAGTCCTAAAATTTGTAAAAAGTACAAAATTCCTTAAAATTCATAAAAATGAGTAAAATCCAGAAAATAGACTTCACAAAAACATGGTTGCATTTGCATTCGCATTTTTCAGAATAAGTTTGATTTCCGGAACTAAGGACTGAGTCTAGTCTGAAGGATGGAGCTTGATTACGGCCTTTAACTCTCATTGTAAGGAGCCTGATTAGGAACTGGAATTTAGACTCTTCAGGTCTGGTGACTTAAATCTTTGGGTTCCGTAAGACCATATTCGGGAAATCAAGTCATCTGAGCTTAAGTAGACCACTTGGAGTCATCCGTACAACTCTTCACCAGTGAACCAATCTTGAACACATGCACTCTGCACTTAGCTCAACTCGCATGGAGTTCCGAAGGACAGTACACCTTGGTAGTGCATTCCTATCCTTATCTTTGCGGCATTGACGTCTAAAGACGGGAGAGATTGGGGTTGCGATAGTTGCTTCGGATGAGGGAAGGATCTGCTGACACAATTTTTCTAAGACCTCAAAAAATGGACGGATTAAAAAGATTCTATAACCGTCGAGGCACAAAAGATGAATGCAGTGCAATCAAATTACAAAGTCAACACAAAGCAGAAGCCACCAAATAGACCAAACTGGTCAAAGCTTCCACTAAATATGCCTGCACATCTTAGTGGAGACTCAGCTACACCGGTTGGGCTTCACAAGGAGATGCGTCTACACTGGTCGCACTCCACTTCTTTTCTCATTCTTCTAACTTCTCCCTATATTCGATTGTAGACATAGCAGAACTGAACTCAGAAGGGAATACCTCCCTCCCCAAGGAAAGAGTAGCGGGATGAGGAAGCCATAGGAGTGTATAGCCGGGATTGACGGTTTCTTCGGTTCTCTAAGCAGGAAGAGCTAAATCAATTCACACACTGTACAAGTTGACTTCAAGGATGATAGAGTTTGCGATATGAATAAGTGAGTCTGAACTAGTCGATGAAGTGATCTTGAGTAAGGATTATGGAACTTGAAGACTGTTGAGGATGAAATCCTAATTCTAGTTAAGGTTCCGACAAAATGCTTGTTTCAGGCCCGATCGAGCTCTGTCCTTAGTCTGTTCTCATGAATTGGTTTAGGAAAACAAATTCATTCTAACTTTCTTTCTTTTTCACTTACTTTTTCAAAATAAGTGTTTGCTAAGGGACTAGCAAAGTTTAAGTATAGGGGGTTGATGAATCCATGATTCATTAACTTTTCTGTCGCATTTTGTCTTAAAACCCTTAACAAATACATGTAAATACTCACTAATTCTCATACTTTAACAAAATCCCATTCATGTGTAAATACTCACTTTTAACCACTAAATTCATGTAAATAAATAAAGAATCAGAAAAAAGAAAAATAAAGGCATATGGAATAGATGTATATATATGTAATATGACTTAAACTATAAATATAACTGTAAGATATATTTATAGCCTAACCCCCGAGACCAAGTCAGCATGGATTGGTCGACAAACCAAAAAGTAGGGGGAGATAAGGAAAGAAAACCCAATAAAAATAATCTATCTCATGTATATACATTCTTCACTATTTATAAATAAATACAAAACTTCAAAGAATTTTAATTATTTCATCTTAACTTATTTTTCATCAAATCTTTCTCCTAATTATTCATAAAAATGTAAATAAAAATTTAAAAATAAGTTAAAAATATTACCCTGTAAATATGCCAAGAAACTCAGCCTACAACTTGTCAAAATCTCAACTTCCGAACATCATAACTTCCTCATACGAACTCCAATTTCACTCTACTCACCTTTAAAGTTCATAAAATAATATTATCTAATTAATAAAGGTGGTTTCACTGAATTCGGAGTCCGTTTGCAAAAAGTCGGTTTTGGGACCAAAAGACAAAGGGGTTTCTGGGCTATTTATTTTATGTAACACACCTTATTTATTATTTTCTTAATTTTATAATTTCTAAATTATTTCATGATCCTCTAGTTTCACCATAAATTATTTCATAATTTTTGGAGACTATTTATTATTTTTATAAAATCAAACAAACCAAAATATAGGTATATTTGACCTATAAAGACACTTCCTCTATTTATTAAAATATGTAGATTAAGTCATAAAAATCCATAAAAATTCGTACAAGTCTTATTTAATGACCTAATAATTAATAAAATATAAAATTAACTTTTACTTAATTATTTATTAAATTAAAAATTCAAAACCTCTTTATTAATACATATTTATTAATAAAATATTTATATTTTAAATAATATTTATTATTTATTAAAAGTAATCATATTATAATTTAGAAATTAATTTATCTAACTTTCTTGTATTTATACCTACTTAAAATAATGTAATTATCTATTTTATATTTAATTTATAACTTATTTATACTCCTGGACGAACCAGGTGCTGACACGTGTCAGCACCTGGAGCTTCTTCTCCAAGAAGCTGTTGAGCCCAGCTGCACCAACCTCCCACCTTTCCCCATTTTTCCCGCTCACATCTCGAACCTTCCGACCCATACCGACCCTCCATCTCTTCCTCCTAACAACCACCTAGCTCGCCCACCATCGATCTTGGCTTGGAGCCCACGAAATCCACCTATAAAAGGCCCCCAAGATCGCCATTTATCAACAACTTCTTCCAACTGCCTGAAGCTCAAGCTCCAGACTACCGACCCCCTCACTTCCAAGCCCTGTTCCGGCGAATCCCCGGTGGTGACAGCACCAAGGCGTAGCCCGCGAGGAAGAGGAGTCGACGGAGGATCGTTCCAAGGCGGAGCGCCGCCTTGAATCGCCGCCTCGTGCCGCGTGCAGCTCCGAGAAGATCGCTCGTCGAGCAACCATCCGGAGGTCATACACCTCCAGTCCCCAGGTCATTTCCTCCACTTTGTGATTTTGTTTCTCGATAGTAGAGCCACGATTAGCGTGGCTAATCACGCATTTAGATAGTCTAATTACCAATCTATAACGCACAATAAAAAACTCCTTTGATTAACTTTCCATTCGATTCAAATCATTCATCAAACCATCATCTTCTTCGCAGTTTGGTTGATTGGCTGGATTTATAGGTTTTTCTTCAAACTTTGGGAATTGAATTCTTATATTTGTTGGCCGATTTTATGAGAATCGAGCAGAGCCATATGTTTATTGCAGATCCAGGAATCACGCAAGGCATTTGCATCGATTATTGAGCATTCATTCAACGAAAATCTCCATCTCCAAAGTTGGGCCACAGCTCAGCTGAAACTACAAGAAGACTGAACCTCCGTCTTCATCGAGCCTCAACCGCCGACCGGAGCGTCATCCGTTGCCACCCTACCGCGGGCGAGCTCGAGGGGTGGAGGAGCCACCCCTCTGGCCCCGCCGGAGAGCCAAAGTCGTCGGAGAGCAGCCGGAGTAATTCGGAGAAGATAGCCCGTACGCAAGCCGTTTCAACAGACTCAAGAACAGCCGGAGTACAGGCTGTTGACACGTGTCACGAAGAGAAGTGTCCGATCAGAGCCTTCATGTTCTAATCTCGACCGTCGAAGCTGAACCGGTGGAGAAATTGCATCATAAGTCCAACCAACTTCCAGTTCTTTAACCCCGCCTCCATAGTTTACTTTAATTACATTTAGGTCCCTACGCAGGGACCTAAACGTAAGAATTTGTTTAGTTTTCTTTCAGAACAGTCCTCAAGGACCCGATTGCAAACCTTTTTAAGTAGTTTTTTTACGCTTATGCCCCTGGGCTGTAGGGGCTGTATCTTGCTCTTTTGACCTCGGATTTGGACGATTCTTTGAGGGTAGTTACACAACTACCCCAGCTACCTAGTATAAAGTTTTCGCGGCTTTTCGACGAGTTTTTGACGTGTTTTAATTTTCTCGAAAACCGCCTCGTTTTGTTTTGATTTCTTGTATAGTTCGAGTACGCGGCTCGAACCTCGTTCACCTATATTATATAGTATCACCTATATTCTATTCACCTACTATATAATAAATAAATCTTTTTCAAAATATCCCTTTTTGAAAATTAAATAAAAATTTGAAAAGAATAAAATCAAATAAAAATTACAAAAATAAAAACCACTAAAAAAGGCATTCTGACTTAGAGAAGAATTAAAATAAAATCACGAGAAGAAAAATTAAGGAATATATTCTGCCTCCTTGAGTTCGACCCAGGAACACTTGCCTAGTTAAATATTAGTGAAACGGTTCTCCGACAGGAAACCGTAAATTTGTTTGATAGGTTTAAGAACCGAATTTGTTTCGCGGCTTTCTGCTACAACCGACACTTCATCCTCTTCTTTAAATAAAAAGTGAAAGCCGTGAAACTCGATTTTTAGCCTTATCAGTGACCAATCCTTTCGGCCAGGGCGGGCGACTTTCTGCAATATAGTCTTGATCTCCCTATTCGACACCTCGGCTAGACCATTCGTCTGTGGATGGTACGGTGTAGCAACACGATGGTCTATACCGAACTCGCTAGCAAGGGCCTTCACCTGGTCGTTGATGAAGTGAGATCCCCCATCAGAAATCAGAACTCGTGAAATCCCGAACCGCGTGATGATGTGCTTCCTCAAAAATCTGCAAACTGTCCTCGCATCAGCGGCTCGGGCGGGGATAGCCTCAACCCAACGACTAACATAATCCACGGCCAACAGAATGTACTCAAATCCCTGACTCTTAGGGAATGGACCCATGAAATCGATGCCCCATGCGTCAAAAACCTCACAGAAGTGAATGGGCTGCATCGGCATCATATCACGCTGTCCACAAGTGCCCATCCTCTGACAGTCAGTACACCTCTTCACGAACTCATCTGAGTCCTTGAAGAGGGTAGGCCACCACAAGCCGGATTGGAGCACTTTCTGTGCCGTTCTCCTCCCAGAATGATGTCCTCCTGCCTCAAGCTTGTGGCAGTAAGTGAGGACGCTATGGTGTTCCTCCTGAGGAATACACCGACGCCAGACGCTGTCCCCTCCTTCGTGGTAAAGGATGGGATCCTCTCAATGGTAGGACTTGGCCTTCGCAAGGAAGGTATCAAGACTCTGCCTGTGCCAATCTTGTCGGACTTTCCCAGCAACGAGAAAGTTCACAATATCGACATACCACGGGAGTGAGGCGATAGCAAGGATCGCCTCATCTGGGAAGGTATCTCGAATGGGATCAATCTGCTCAGACTCCTCAGACTGCTCTAAACGGGAGAGATGATCCGCCACCACATTCTTGACTCCAGGCTTATCCTTGATCTCAGTGTCGAATTCCTGAAGTAGAAGGATCCATCTAGTAAGTCTGGCCTTGGCATCCTTCTTTGCCATGAGGTACCTGATGGCGGTGTGATCTGTGTACAAAGTCACTCTAGATCCAATGATATAAGATCGAAACTTATCTAGGGAGAACACTACGGCTATCATCTCCTTCTCTGTGACCGTGTAATTCCGCTGGGCGGAATCCAATGTGCGGCTAGTGTAGTGAATGGCAAATGGAACTCCATCCCTCCTCTGTCCCAGCACTGCCCCTACGGCAAAATCGGAGGCGTCCGTCATGATCTCGAATGGGAGAGACCAATCAGGCGGCTGGAGGACAGGAGCCTCAATCACACACTGCTCTTGAGTCGCAAAGGATGAAAGACACTTGTCATCGACAAGGAACTCGGTGTCTTTTGTCAAGAGGTCAGTCAACGGTCGGACAATCCTGCTGAAATCCTGAATAAATCTCCTATAAAATCCAACGTGCCCCAGGAATGATCGTAGCTGCCTCAAATTGGACGGCGGTGCGAGTTTTCTAATGACATCAACCTTGGCCGGATCCACCTCCATGCCCCTGTTGGAGATGATATGGCCAAGCACCGTCCCTTGAGTCACCAAGAAGTGACTCTTCTCCCAAGATAGAACCAAATGGAACTCAATACATCGCTGGAGTATTCGGTCTAGGCAGTCAAGACAGGAGTCTAATCCGTTACCGTAGACCGAGAAATCGTCCATGAAGACCTCCAAACACTCCCCTACCATGTCCGAAAAGATCGACAGCATGCACCTCTGAAAAGTCGCAGGGGCGTTGCATAGCCCGAATGGCATGCGTCGAAAGGCATATGTACCAAAGGGACAGGTAAAGGTGGTCTTCTCCTGATCCTCATGAGCGATGGCCACCTGGTTGTAGCCCGAGTACCCATCCAGGAAGCAATAATGGCTCTTCCCTGCCAGTCTCTCAATGATCTGGTCAATAAAAGGCAGGGGGAAATGGTCCTTCTTAGTGGCCTGGTTGAGTCTCCTGTAGTCAACACAGACCCTCCAAGAGGTGGGTACTCGTGTAGCAATCTCCTCTCCCGACTCACTGATCACAGTCGTGATACCCGTCTTCTTGAGCACCACATGCAAGGGGCTAACCCACTTGGAGTCGGAAATGGGATAAATAAAATCTGCACTCCACCATTTTGATATTTCCTTCATCACGACCTCTCTCAGGTTGGGGTTCAGTCGCCGCTGGAACTCACGCGACGGCTTTGCCCCCTCCTCGAGATAGATATGGTGGGAGCACACTGATGGACTAATCCCATGGAGATCTGCTACGCTCCATCCGATTGCCTTGCGGTTCTTTTCAAGAACCCCCATCAAACGGGATTCTTGCTCTCCAGTCAGATCGGCGGAGATGATGACTGGGTACATCTCAGGTTCGCCCGCAAGGAACCGATACTTCAGCGAAGTAGGGAGCGGCTTCAGCTCTGGACAGCTGGGCGCTAGCAAATCTGGCTGCGGAAGGAAATGTGTCAATGCTGCTAAGTTTGCCAAATCTGCCTGGAAGAAAGAAAGCGAACTCTCGCAAACTGGGTCTGGATAAGGCTGCTCGACTGTGCTGTCTCTGATCTGCTCTGCCTCTACCTCCTCCTCATCTGTAGGCTCAAGTGGACTTAAGTCTGGCATCTGATCATCACAATCTTCCCAATCAGACTCTGATTCCGAGGGATCTGCATCAAACGTGGTGGCATCAATACTACCGAAACAAAAGGTGGCCTCAGCACCACCATCACTGAAACCCGTGTCGCGGTCAAGAACCGGCTCTGCTGCCTCTGTGGTATCCTGGACCAGGGCTGTGCTCTCCAGACTCTCCTCTGCTGTCATCTCTGCATCAGTGGCGTCTGGAAATGAGAGGATGGCCTGTGTTGAAGGGTCTGCCCATGCTGCCTCGTCGTCTGTGATCACAAAATCACAGTCCTGGTGGATGTCTGGCTTGGCGTCTGTCAGCTGCTCTGAATCTGTGCTGGCCTCTGGGCGTGCTCTCTCTCTGGCTCTGTAGTCCTCGACCGTCTCTATTTGTAAACTTTCACCCTCGACGCGAAAGTATACCTTCCCGCTATCATGATCAGTCACCGCCTTGGCTGTGGCCAAAAATGGACGACCGAGGATGATGGGGGTATCGGCCACTGAGTCAGGGATCTCCATGTCCAACACTACGAAGTCCACGGGGAATTGCAGGCCCTGAATAGTGACGATAACATCTCGCAACAACCCCTTCGGCCTCTTGACAGATCGATCAACAAACTGAAGGACAGTCCTGCTCTGTCTAAGAGTGCCCAACTCGAAGCGATCGAGAAGGGCTGCCGGAAAGAGGTTGATAGACGATCCGCTATCCAATAGAGTCCGGTCGAACCTCTGCTCACTAATCTGGCATCTGACATACGGGGCCCCTGAATCTGGCCTCTTGGCCGGCAGACGGTTCTGGATCGCAAAACACGTGGCTTTCGTCAGCACATGAATCTCTGAAGTGTGGTTCCTCCTCCTCCTCCTTACTGTGGTCTTGTCTCTCAAAGATCGCTGAAGAAGGGGGATGTGCTGCAAAGCCTCCTTGAGGGTCAGCTGGATGCGAAATCTGTCGATCATGCTCTGGCTGAATTCCTCCTGCTCTCTCTTTTTTGGGTCTTTTTCTTTTTTCTTCCCCTTCCCCATCTGAAGGGCTCTAGGGAAGGGGATCACAGGGTCCTTCTCAGATGAAGGACTAGGAAAAGGCCTAGACGGCTCGACGGCCGGATCCGCACATACATCAAGCACCACAGTGGGACCAGAAGAAACTAAACCTTTTCCTTTATTCACATCAGTGTTCTGAGATACATGAGAATGAGGAAAAACATCTGATCTCTCTACACAAACACCGGTGGCCTCAGTACCACCACGGGCTGGCTCTGCTACTAGACGTCTCACGGCCTCAGTACCGCGGGCTGGCTCGGCTCCTCTGGTGGCTTCAACACCACCTCCACGAACTGGTGAAGCGGCGGCCTCAGTACCGCCGGTGGAATCAGCATCCTTGGTGGCATCAGTACCACCGTCATCATCGTGTGCGGCCTCAGTACCGCTCTCCTCCTCCTCCTCATCTGGCGCCCTGGGTGGATCCTCGAGTCGTCGCTCAGATGAGGCGCCGCCTGCTGGTGCTCTACCGCTCCTAAGTGTAACAAAATCAGCATCAAATAGATCCGAAGACATATCATCAAATGGATCACTAGGAGTGGCATGCTCAGTGTGAACTACCTGCTCAGACTTCCTCTTGAGGATATTGGGGTTCGGCTCTATCTGTGCAGGGATGGCGGCCTTCCCTCTCACAAGGTCCCGCATCTCCTGGCGGAACTCGTCCATCTCCCGTCTGAAGGTAGCCTGCTGGTCCGTGAGGAGGCAGGCTATGTCGTCCAAGGCAGGGCTCTCATGGGAGCCCGACGGGTAGCCTCTCTGGTGCTGAGGCGGCTGGAACTGGTGCTGCTGGTAAGAGGGGTAGGAGGAAGGATGCTGCTGCTGATGTGGTGGGTGAGCCTGCTGCTCACGTCTCCAAGACTGTCCCTGCTGCTGATAGGGACGAGGAACGAAGGACGACTGCTGATATGGCTGGTGGGCTGGGGGCTGCTGCTGCGGCTGGTGATCTCTCTGCTGGCCATACTGCCCTCCCTAACCTGATGACTGCTGCTGGGGCTGGGTACCTCCACTCCCCCATCTGAATCCGGGATGGTCTCGTCGGATCCCAGGCTGGGGGCGGTCATACCAAATCCCGTTGACATCCATCAACGGCTCTGCATCGTAGGGGGCTGGCGGGAGTACTGCCAGAGGCTGATCCGGCTGGTATACCACCATCTGCAAGTCTGGAGATGGTGGGGACTGGTAGGAGGGCTGCTGCTGCTGGTACAGCTCCGCCTGTACAAGGTGAACCTGTCTAGGCTGTTGAAAGGTGCTGGAGCGCTGGGACGAGCTGCTGCTGCCACCGGTGTCGCCTCGCGACTGAAGACGAGGCTGCGAAGCCGTCTGTGCCTCCTGGAGACACATGAGCTGGGTATTCATGTCGCTCAGAGTCTGTGCCATCTGCTCCATCTGCGTGATGCTCTGGCACTGCTTCTTCTCGATCAGCTCCATCCGGTCCAACTTCTCGCTGATGATGCCCATATCCGCAGCGGACGACTCTTCCTGTGCTGCTGCAACTGCGGAATAACTGGATGGACCGGCGTCGACCCGTGCTATCCTCTGGTACTGCACGGGTCCTGGTTGCTGCTGGGGTCTCCCCTGAGTGTACAACCTAGTCTGGGACATCACCATGTAATTCTCGGCCATCTCCTCGTAAATGGCCCAGACCTGGTCGTGGTCCTTGGCGAAATAGGATCCGCCGCAAGAAGCATTCACCAGGCCCTGGAGCTCTGGTGTCAACCCGCTGAAGAAGCTCTGAACAAGGTTCGGCTTCAAGATGTCGTGGTGCGGGCATCGGTCTGTGAGCTCACGGAACCTCTCCCATGCCTCGTGGAATTGCTCATTGGGGAGCATGGAGAAGTTGCTGATCAGGGCCCTCGCTGCATTCGTCCGCCTGAGTGGATAGTACTTATTCAAGTACTCGGTGCGGAGCTGCTCCCAGGTGTAAACAAACTTCCCCAAATGCTTCAGCCAGGTGGCTGCTCTGTCTGCTAAGGAGAAGGGGAAGGCGATCATCCTGATCGTCTCCTGGTCCACCTGTCGGTCGTGGACAGTGCTGCATATCATCAAGAACTTCTGCAGGTGGAGATGGGGCTCCTCTGTCACGAGTCCGTGGAAGCGGGGGAGTAGCTGCAAAGTGTCCGGGGGGAACTTGAAGTCCCCCACGATCGCTGGAAGTACTACCCAGTGGTGCGTCAGCGTCGATCCGGGGTTGTGTATCTCCCGCATCGGTCTCGGTGGTCCTCCGGCCGCTGCATCCGCATCATCTGGGATCCTCGGTCCCTCTCTCCTCTGCTCTCGCTCTGCTCTCATCTGCTCCATCTCTCTCCTCATGTCGATCATGAATGCTCCCTGATCCCTCAGCTGCTGCTGGACTGTCTCTAACGAGGCGATCAAGGTGGAGTTGATCGCTCCCTGATCCAATACGAAGTGCTCAGGCTGACGGGAGCGACCCTCAGAACTGCCGGCCATGACGTCTGCAAAATCAAATGAGCCCAACTCAGGTGCTGTCAAATCCATCAATCTCTCCTCGGGCTCATGTCGCTCAGGTCCGAAAGAAAGAGGGTCGAGGGGGAACAGGGCGGAGTCGTACTCGGGCTCGGAGAGCTGGTCTTGGCTCTCGCGGGCCAACCTAGATGATTGGGTAGACGTGCCCGAAAGCGATGCAGCCAGAGGCTGCCTAAGAGAGCGTCTACCCATCATCTTGATCTGGCGAGTAGGGCGGATGAGATCTCGAGAAACTATGATCACAATGCAAAGCCCCGGTTCACCAACGCAACGCGAGCTGAAGACCGTGAAAGTTCGGTCAAATTATCTTGTCAATTTTTATTAGGTAAACACACAAGATATCAGAGCGCTTACGTGACCTGTTAGGATACCCGATGCTACCCCAACCGACTGGCCCGCACGGAGAAGTCGGTAATCAGTCGGGAATAACACCGGAGGGCTCTACCTAGGGTGCGGGTCACTCTCTCGCGCAATCAAACCCTACAATGAGGGGGTTGCTCTCCCCAAGACAAATTTTTATGGTGAATGTCTTTTAGGATCAATAGTGTTAACCAGTCCCAATTTTATGGTTTTTCTTTTTAATATTTTTCAAATAAAAACAAACGGCCTAACGAATTTTTCGGTTCTCCTGATTATTTAATCCAAAACAGGGGGGAGAAGACGAAAAAGCCGATGCGCGATGAAATCAATGATGCATGCTGAGTAAGAAATGCGTACCTTTCCTCCAGCACTCTACATACAAGTGATCCGCGCAGAATTTAAAGACAGGAAAGTAAACTACCCTAAATGATGCAATGGGAAAAACCGAGTCCTAGATGAGCAATTTCTACACGCAGAACCGTCTAATCGGTCACCGACCTCCAAGCCAAAGGGTCCGGTCTTGGCCCACCCCTCCTCTGCCCGACAAATCGGGGGTAGGAGAAAGCGCTTTACAGGGTGAGCTGCGGCACGTAGGCTACGAAGGAGATGAGTCGATTATTTTTATTAATTGATTATCAGTGAGTCCATTTAGCGCACTATAGGAACATGCAAATAGTTAAGTGTGGGGACCTTACTAATTACGACACAAGCAAGAGAAATTCCTAAGTCTAGGGGCTCAATGAAAACCGCGTAAACACCGGAAAAGGCAGAAAAAATGAAAAGAAAACAAAGCCGCGTAAAAAGCCGTGAAAAATCCTAAGGGTCCCCCGAGCACACCGGTGCTCGGCGAAACAGACCCGCTAAGTGTTCACGTCCACAAATGTCCAGTCTGAGTCCCTGTATTATTACAATAATAGTAATAAAAATAAAACCTAATCTAACCTCACCCACTCAACTCTCTCTCTCTCTCTCTCTCTCGCTCTCTCCTGCGGCTTCGTAGAGAAGGAAGCCGCCTCCAAGTTCCTCGGTTGCACCGGCTCCTCGAAAGTCGCCTCCGCGGTCCTCGGGCCCTCGCAAGAGACAGAGACAAGTGGTCAGACCAAAATAATCAACTAATAATAATGAAAATAAATGAAACTGAAAATGAGGGTATATATGCAAAAATACAAAATAAAATAAACACTCAAAATAAAACAAAAATAAAAATAAAAGAAAAAGAAAATAAAACAAAGTAAAACAAAAATAAAATATAGACAAAAGCCGCGAAAGAGCCGCGAGCTCTGAAAGAGCCGCGAAAAACCGCGAAAACGAAAATGAAGATAAAATAAAAACTACTAAGCCGTGCTCCCCGGCAACGGTGCCATTCTGATGAGCGGCCTGAGCACTCTGGTAAAGGTACAGAAATGGTCGTTGCGACCTCGGGCACTCAGATGCACTCAATCAAGAAAATTGAACCACTGATATAGATAAAAATCACTCAAAACACGAAAGCGGTCCTGCTATTGGATTAACCTGGTATAGCGACCAGGGTTGAACTCAAGGAGCACGGGTTGGCCTCTCGGCCTACGAAGTAGTAAAAAGGAATAAAATAAAAGAAGAAAATCTTTTTAGTGGTTTTTAATTTATTTTATATTTTTTTTGGTTTTTTAATGTATTAAGAAAATAAGAAAAACAAAGAAACACACACTTCAACAATTTATTTAAAGCACTAAAAATCAACCAAAAATGCAAACAAAAATATTTTTATGTGTTTTATAATTTTTAGTGTTTTTGGTGAATTTTTGAGAATTTTCTGATATTTATTTAATTTTCTAAAAATCAAACAATGATTGAAATAAATGGTACTGTCCAGCCGAACCAAAAAGGCCTAGATAAAATATATAAGAGCCCCAAAATGGCTGGGAAGTAATTTTCCTGTAAAGAAGACAAAATGACAAAAATTTAGGCACCAATTTTATTGTTTTTGGGTTTTTGGTTTAATTATTAGAATTTTTATAAGATTTTATGTGTTTTTCAATTTTTAGGAGTTTTAGATAATGAAAAATAGCCAAAATTGGCTAGAAAATCAAAATAAGCAAGGCAAATGGTAGATAATTTTTGTGGAATTTTTAAGTGAGTTTTAATATTTTTTAGGGGTTTTTAAAGTTAGACAGTAGCAAAAATGAAGGTTTTTGATTTTTTAAAAATATCAAATGAAATAAAAAATGTCCTAAAAAATCCACAAACTTTTACACCATCGCAGGAGCCATGTGTCCAATTTTCGTTGGATTTGGAGGCAATTTGCTATTTTATTCAAAAATGAAGAAGGGGCATTGTGCACAGGGACCAAAGTGCAAATACCCAAGAGTCTGGGGGTCTGGTGCAATTTACCCAGCAAAACACGCGCCACGCGCGTGTCTGGGGCACTTAGGGACCCAAATGCAATAAAAATAAGTCCCGAGGACTTATTGGTAACATGTACCAAAAGTCCAGGGGCCTATTCGCAAAATACCCAAAATATCGCACACATGTTGAAATAAATCACGCACAGGGGTATGAATGCAAATAAACTAAAACATTCATTCCATTGATAACAACCAGAACTACAGAGGCATGAGTTGCAAATAAACCAGAGACACACGTGACGAAGCACGTGTCATACAACGCACAGGGGCATAAATGCAAGGAAAATAAAGTACGGGGTCCTCTATGCAAATAACTCTAAAACTAAACAACTAAATTCAATATTTACAGGACTAAAGCGAAATAAAAGAAAAGACAGGGCCTAAGGGTAAATTACCCTTTATTAAGGTGAACCGCTGGATGCGCGCCACGTGGAGGATCTGAAGGTGGCGAACGATGGGCGCTCCAGATCTTCCCTCCTCAGATCGAACGGTGGTGGTTGCTCCGGAGATGAACGGCTCTGATGGAGACTGGAGCGAGAGGGGGCTATCGAACGGCGACGGAGGATGCTGGATGAACAGGTCGCCGGCGAGACTCGCCGGCCTTGGGCGTGCGCTAGGCTCCTCCTAGGAGCACTCTGAAGGTCAGAGAAGAAACATGGAGTACTCCCGCGTCTGGTGGTGGGATCCGATGATCGAGCCGAGCTCCGAGGATCTCGGGCAAGGTCGGCGGAGCTGCGCCTCCTGGACTGGATGACGAAGGACCTCAGATGGCCTTTGTTTATCCTGCAAAGCGAACCAGAAGACTCGCGGGTCGTGGGCAAACTGCCTCGACCCGGTTAGGCGAGGTGACGGTGGCTCGTGGGTCGAAATGGCGAGCTCCGGCGAAGGGGGTGGACGGAGGAGCTCGGTTCCCAGCTCCTGTGCGAGCTGGGTTGAGTGGAGGGGTGAAGAAGGTGCGTCGGTGAGAGGCGGATGCGATGGTCGACTCCGATGATCGAAAGGGGTGATGGAGTGGTCGGAATCAAAGATGGACGGCGGCGATACGAATTGGGCGTAAATGGAAATCGAAGAACGATAAGGCCCTACAAGGTTACCTGGGTAGTCGAAGAGACTAGGGAGGAGCTGGGGAAGCTCTTGGTCGTTGCCTCGAGGAGCGTCTCCCTCTGAGGCTCATGCTCCGGCTGATGGCGGAGCGACGGCGGCGTAGCTCGCCGGATCGATGGTCTCGCCCTCCTTCCTCGCTGCGACACCACGGGGGGACGAGCTGTCACTCTCGCCGATGTGATGGAGGTCACTGGGAGTGGAACGAATGAGCCAAAGATAGGGAAATGAGGTGGCGGAGCTCGGCTATATACGCTGGAGGGGTCCGGGAAAGATGGCTCGGGTAGGGCATGGAGGCGCGCGGATCCCGAGGTGGATGCCCCGGCGAGGATGTCGGAAGTGGCAGGAGTGAAACGGACCCGGGGTTTAGGTGGAATTCAATCGGGTTTAGGCGCTAGAAATTAGGGAAGTCGGGTCGGGCGCTTAAATCCGCAGAAGGTGGTCCTGGGGGGGGGGGGTAGTTGACAGGGCGGTCAACGTCCCCAGGACCCAATAGAAACAGGCCACGTGGCTGGATCTTGAAGTGAAAAATAAGGGTAGCTAGGGGCCGATTTAGCAAAAACTCAAAACACAAAATATTTTTCTTTTATTTTTTTCTATTTTTAGTGATTTTTAATTAATTTTTTAAAGTAAAAATAAGGTATGTACACTATATGTACTATATAGGTATATGCACATAATTAGGGTTTTTAATTTTTGATTTTTTAATTATTATTTTTGTGCAATTTTATTCCTATTTTATATTTTATTTATTTTCATTATAAATAAGGAATAAAAAGGTATTTTTATTTTATTTTTATTATTTATATACATAGGTAAATAAATACATATATACACTTATATACATGGTATATGTACAATATATTTTTGTATTTTTAATTTTGCTATTTTTATTTTGTTTTGGTTTTTTAATTGTTTTCATTTTATTTATTTACATTATAACACATAGAATATTTACAAAAATTTTGGAAATTAATTTTATTTATTTATAGGGCTAAATAAATATGTAGGTGAGTCTATGTACAATGTGAAAGTGATATTTTTGTTCTTTTTGATTTTCATATTTTTATCTTTTGTTTTTATATTTATAAATATGTAGAAGTATTTACAAACCTATTTTTAGGCTATTTTTGTGAGGAACAATATTTTATTCATTTACATAAATATTCACACATGAGCCCCTATCTCCCTCTACTTTGGTTTTTATGCGGTCAGGCCCATGCTGAGCCCTCCCTTGGGTTAGGTTGCTCAATATTTATTCTAAATATTTCCCTCTTTTTCTTTTTAATCTTTATTCTTTTATTTTTGCACAAAAACATGCTAATTATAGGTTTTTACACAATGCATGCTTTTGGTAATTATTCCTATTTACACATATCTACATGCATTTGCAAAGGTTTTTGTAGCTAAAATATAAGAATAAAGAGTGATTAATGAGTATTCATCACCCCCCTATACTTAACTTTGCTAGTCCCTTAGCAAACACTTATTTGAAAAAGAAGTGAAAAAGAAAGAAAGAAAAAGAAAAAGAGGATGTACATGGATCAAGGTTGATTATTAAACTTGCCTTCATTAAATTGGGGTATGGAGCTCGATCAGATCTTTGGATTATTAATGTGTTAGAACCTTATTTGGACTTAAGTTTAAAACTCAACAGCCTCTAAGTTCCACTAATCTAGAATCAAGACTCCTCAATGCTCCAGGTCAGAACAAGTCATCAATCACAAACCCTGAAGACCATGAATCTTTTCTTGTCCTGTGAATGTGAGGTCTAAGCCCTCCACCTCAGAAATGGCAACTTGACAACCCCCCCCCCAACAAGGTAACTCTATGACCTCAATCTGGCCACTCTTTCCTCGAGAGACCTGCACGAGAGCGAGGTGATCATCACTGCACCCACTACCGATCAGAGACCTGCACTATGTGACTACACCTATTCTAGCTGACCCTGAGGCATATGACCTTTATGCAGATATAAAAGAGACTTTCTTTATGACCGATAATGAGACCCAAGAATTCTTCTCCAAGGAGGAAGACTCGGAAAGCATAGACCTTGGAGTTTCTGTTTCCTGTGATTGGGGATGCGTTGATGACATCCGCAGGATTTACACGATTGATACCATTGAGTGGAAGGCAGATACTGATGAGACTAAGGCCGAATCTGATCTTGTTGCTTTCATTTAGGAATTTGGGCCTTTTGATGAGAAAGATGATCCGGTTGAGATTGTAGAGGACGAACATAGTTCGATTACTTCCACTGATGAGTTTGTTCCTTTTGGTTTTGACCTAGATGACACCTCGATGGACGACACTGACTACACTACTTCTGATGATGATGAGTTCATCCTTATTCACTTCGATATCAGTGAGACTCCCAAGGCTGGACCTAGCCATACTTCTTCCACTCACCCGTCTGTGCCTTTACACCATAAGACCACTGAGGACCTACACGCTGTCGACCCTAATCAGCTTCCATCCACTGTTGACCTCAATGTCAACTTACACCATACCAGATCCATTCCCTAGCGGTCCTGCAAGAAGGTTCGCTTTCAACCTTCTTGACCCTCTGTACATCGATCCTGTTGTATATTCATTCGTTTCCCTCTGTCTCTCTCCCATTTTGCTCAGCTACCCATTCTCGTGTTTGTCTTAGGACGTACCTTGTCCGAAGTATAGGGGGTGGATGAGCCAAGTGTTCATTCGTCGTTCCGTATCATTACTCCTATAGTTGCCTATACATAGGGCTTCTTTTACCCTAAGTATAGGGGGAGTGGTGTGTACATCCTCTTCTCTATCGTCTTCCATCTTTATGTCTTTTCTTCTTTTTTTCTTTTCTTCTTTTCCTTTTCTATCTTCTTTTTCTACTGAAAAGGTGTCGCCCCTTTTTGTTAGTCTTCTATACTTAAGACGTACTTTGTCCTATGTATAGGGGGGCGTGCACCCTGAGTTCTTTAATTCATTGATCCTCTCCATTGTCTCCTCTTTTTGTATATACTTAGGGATATATTACCCTAAGTATAGGGGAAGACAGTCTGAGTATGATCTGTTCATTCCCACCCTTGACCCTCCCTGCTTTGTGTACAGTCTGCTATACTTAGGATTATTTGATACTAAGTAAAGGGGGGATGGTCAACTTCCTATTCGTTCATTCATTCGTTTATTCTTTAGATTTTCCTATACTCAGTGCGAGTTATGTTTTTTCCTTTTTCTCTGATCTATGAGGACATAGCTCAAGCTAAGTATGGGGGGTTGCATATACTATGCATATACTTTAGCCATAACTCGTACTTTCGTATTTTTATTAATAAATATGGCTAAAATTCTTTAAAAAAATCATTAAAATCACTTAATAAAAAGATGTTATTATTCTTCAAATTTTTTTGTATTTACTGATTAATAAATCATGTGAAAATGAGTTTTGCAAAATGTTTGAAAATCCTCTTGAAAAATCTTTTGAAAACTATATGGAAAACATTTTGTTCAATATTTTCAACGTTGTAAAAATGTTTTGTATTTATTTTTTTGTGTGAAATAAAATGTTTGAAAAATGATTTGCAAATGTTTGGAAAATGGTTGCAAAAATATTTTGAAAAAAACTTTCCATACTGTTTGAAAAACCTTTGTAAAATAATTTTCAAATGTGTGAAAATGTTTGTAAAATTTGTTTGCAAAAAATATTTTGGACTATAGTTTTCAAAAATTGTTTGAATTTTTTTTCAAATAAGTTTGAGGAATATATACATCACACCAAAATTCATTATAAAATTGACCACTTACCCCTTGTAAATTCTTAAAACCTAATTCTTGTAAATATAAGATGCACCCCCGTATAAATGTTTGTACCTAGTTTTAGCTAAAAACTTTTTGTTTTCAAAAATCCCAAAAACATTTGGAAAATTAAAACACCAAAAACATTTGAAAAATCTTTAAAAAAATACAAAAAATGCATATGCATCATCCTTTTCAAAAATCCATAAAAGTTCAAAATCTTTGAAAATTGCATCACAAAAATATTTTTTGCATTCAACATAGCATTTGCATATCATAAGCATTTTTTCGGATTGAGTTTGATAGTTGAACAAGTCTAAGTAAAATCCGGAGATTGGAGCTTGGTTGGACCTTAAAATCTACCTACTAACAGTAACCTTATAGGAGCTAGAATTGAGGTACTTCAGGTCTGGTTGACTTAATTCTTTGAGGACCACAAGACTTGGTTCAATGGATTCTTGACTACCTAAGTAGAGTATTTCGGAGCACACATACGACTCTTGTTGATAATGGTCTAACTTGGACACCTACACCTTTCACTTGGCTCAACTCAGTTGCAGTGGTGAGGGGGTTGGATTTGCAAGTATGAGACGTACACAAGTGGAAACACTTGTCCTCCTCTAGGGAGGGAAGTGCACCCCAACCCGTCCAGTGATGAGGAATTCTAAAGAGAGTAGAGTGTGGGTTGCAATAAAGCTTCAAAAGAGGGATAGTCTACTGGCTCAAGAGGAAAAACTCCTTATGTATATGCTGCTGTGAATAGTATGTTTCAAAAATTAAGGAAAAGAAAAGAAAAGCAAAAACTCCAAAAAAGTGGATAGGCCTGTATAAAAATAAAATGCATGTCGGAGTGTATATATGTTGTGTAGAAAATAAGCAAGCTTGAGAATCAAAGTCAAATTATGTGAGCCTGCAGCTGGATGACTTGACTACACTGGTCTTGCATCCTAGGATAGGTATCTACACTGGCTACCATCCATTCTTCTCTTTACCCCCTCCTCTTGAGCTGGTTGTCACTTGAACTTAGAAGGGAATACCCCGCTCCACGAGGAAGGAGTTATTGGATTGGGGAATCATTGGGTTGTCATGCTGGAGAAGTCAGTCTCTTTGTCATTCTAGTTGGGGAGAGCCACCATCACTTACATCGTACGAGTCAGATTCATAGTCGTAACGATTTGTGAAGGATATGGAAAAAAATCCTCAAGCGCATCACAGAAGCGTGATCATCGTATCGAATACGACGGAGAATGACTAGTTGAACTAGTTGTTCGGTGCAGCAGAATTTAAAATTTTTCATGCGATGAAACCACATGATCCAAGAACGATTCTCGGATCGTTTCATTTATAACCACAACAAGTATAATGCAATACCTCTTGAAGCATGGTTGATCGAGTCTCTATGAAAAGAGACCTCCTATCTCAAGTCCGATCGTCGGAGAAACGGCTTACGAGAGCGGGGATGAGTCGCGTTGTCCTCGCAATCCAACGAGATGATCCAAGCACAGTGAACTCCTGATCTCGTCGTACAAGATCGAACGTCTCCTTCGTGAGCGTAGCACTCCAAGAAGACGGAGAACCGCAGAGCATCGAAGCGGCGGTGCAATCCTCTCCTAGGGTTATGGTGGTTGGCCACCAAGAGAGAGAGGGAGAGGGTTGGCGTGTGAGGAGAAAGAGAGAGAGAGAGATGTGCTACCAATTAGGATGTACAAGAGAGCAAGGTATGCCTCTCTATTTATAGGGTTATGGGATCCATGGATCTCAATCCATGGGACATATAAAATCAATGGATGAGATTGATTTATGTCAATCCAATGGTCAAGATTATTGTTGGTAAAAGCCAACAACTTGTGATTTAATTTAGATTAAATATATTTGATAAATCAAATATACATCAATCCTAAAATTAAACCAATTAAATAATGAGAAGATTACAAAGGAGATCAATCCACCCCAAGGAATAGGGTGGACGACCACCAATTCCATATAGGAATTGGGTGCCGCCCACCACCTTCCAAGTGGGGTGGGCAATCTCATGGATTTCCATGAGATTGCATATCTCCTTGATTTTCTCTATTATTTATCCAACAACTTTTGTTGAGATTTATTCACCAAAAATAATTCACAATTAATTTTGGGAATATTACAATCTTGACATTGGAAAATTGTGAATCACATTCACAACCCAAAATAAAATATAATTTACATTTTAAATTAATTAGACAATATGTATCCAATACACATTAATAATTAATCAACAAATATAAATTATAATTAGCTCTCTCTAATACATTATAAATCACATTTATAATATATCATGAATAATTTGATATTACTATCCACATTATTCGTATCCATGATAATTAAATCACATTTAATTATTGGATAATTCCTCATACATCATGATAATTAAATCACATTTAATTATCAATTTCTCAATTCTTAGATCTTATGGAATTATTTTGAACCATTCAAGAATAATTCTATTTCTCCTCAGATACTTGGAGATAAGGATAGGGCGATTGTATTGTTCCACGCATAGTGACTTGGATATTGAGATCTCATCTCAAATCTAGATCCCAGGGACCTCTCATAGATGGTCGATTAAATCAAGACTGTAAACCTAATCTTCTCATTGCATCTGAATCTCATTCAGATCAATGTCTAGTACATGGACTAGGATTAGGTCACTTTTCTAATGAGAGGAGTCACTAAAATCTAGACCTGTGTCATCACTCCCTCGGAATGGAAGCGTCATGGTTATACAATCATTTATGATCAAATCACCCTTAGGTATTCCTAATACCTGTACATCCTGCATATTGGAAGACTAATGATCATCCTGAAGATATAGATCACTTTTACACTATCATCTTCGTGGTTTGATCACTAAGTTTCTCAATCTTGGTCCTTGGGATATGGTACAGATCATATGCTTTCACAAAGCATATATCTTACCTTCAAATTCATGTCATGCTTCTAAAGCATGACGACCATGCATGGAATTTGATCAATCCCAATACCTCATGAGTGAGCTCATGTCTCTCGGTTCACAAGTGAACATGTATGATCCCTTTGAGAGATTGTATTACTCATATGCCCTTACATGCACACCAGCTCGCTGGTGTATAGACCTTGGTTAGGTCATCAACCTAATGGTCTGTCAAATGTACACACTTAGACATATAGTAATACATCTGTCTATGGTCAGAGGATGTTTGCTTGTGATGTGATAGTATTCATCATAGGTCTTTGGTTATCTCGATCTCCTTAAGTCAACCCATTGACTCAACTATTCTGATACCTCCGAATCACTATTCTCATGCAGAGGACCTGCATCAAGAGGTCAATCAGATATCAAACTAATGAGAAGAGATTGCCATCTCCTTCTCAGGCTGGAGATCATCACTTGTCAATCATTGATGATACTTGATGAGTCCTCTATCTAACTCCTTAGATATTCATCCAAGCATCAGCCTCTATGTTTCAATCAATGAATCAACAGCTGTATGATTATCAAATTGGCCATGGTACATAACCCATATTGTACAGAGGGACCTTATAGTGCATTCATTCATTAAATATCAGAAAGGGAGTGAAACAAACATAATCAATAACTTTTATTGATAAATCATTTATTACAATAAAATTTATTGTAGGAATGGTTCGCCTCGGGCTCACATTGCTAACAATCTCCCACTAGCCCTCAGAACCATTCAGGAACAATACTTAAACCCATACTCATTACATGCTGGTCAAAAACCTTCTGTGTCAGAGGTTTGGTAAGAGGATCAGCAACGTTGTCGGCAGAGGCCACCTTGGTGATGATGATGTCACCACGCTTTTGAATCTCCCGAATGATGTGGTATTTCCTTTCTACGTGCTTGCTCTTCTGATTCCATTTGGGTTCCTTCGCCTGGGCAATGGCTCCCGTGTTATCACAGAGTAGCAGGATGGGAGTATCAGAGGAAACTACGCCAAGCTCCAGCACGAACTTGCACAACCACAACGCCTCTTTTGCAGCATCCGAAGCGGCAATGTATTCGGCTTCTGTTGTTGAATCTGTTGTAGTGTCCTGCTTCTTGCTTCTCCAGCTCACAGCATCACCATTCAATAGGAACACAAACCCTGATGTCGACTTTCGATCATCAATATCCGATTGGAATTCAGAATCTGTATATCCCAAGACTTGGAGATCACCATCTCCATAGACGAAGATGTAATCTTGCGTCCGTCTTAGATATTTAAATATGTTCTTTACTGCATTCCAGTGTTGTTCTCCATAGCAGGGTTGGTAACGACTTATCACTCCCACTGCATGGCAGATATCTGGCCTAGTACACATCATGGCATACATTAAGCTTCATACAATTGATGCATAAGGACATCCAGCCATGGCTTTCTTTTCCTCAACCGTTTGAGGAGCCATTCCTTTAGACATGTGTATACCATGTCTTAAGGGTAGGAATCATTTCTTGGAACTATCCATACAGAATCGTTCAAGAATCTTCTTAATGTATCCATGTTGTGACAATCTCAATATCCTCTTCTCTCGGTTTCTGAACAACGTCAGACCCAAGATGTAAGAGACTTCTCCAAGATCTTTCATCTCAAAGGTATGGGATAGCCAAATCTTCACACTGGTCATCATCCCTGTATCATTCCCAATGATAAGGATGTCATCTACATAAAGCACAATGAACACAATGGCGCTCCCACTAAGCTTCTTGTATACACAAGGTTCATCAGGATTCTGCACAAAATCATAACTCTTTATGGTTTCGTCAAATCTGATGTTCCAGCTACGAGAAGCTTGCTTGAGCCCATAGATGGATTTCTTCAGCTTGCATACTTTGCCATCCTCAATTATGAAGCCCTGGGGCTGCTCCATATAGATATCCTCCTCGAGGTATCCATTGAGGAAAGTCGTCTTGACGTCCATCTGCCAGATGTCGTAGTAAAGATATGCAGCTATAGCTAGCAATGTCCTGATGGATTTAAGCATAGCCACAAGAGAGAATGTCTCATCGTAGTCGATGCCTTCTCTCTCTGTGTAGCCCTTGACTACGAGCCACGCCTTGAAAGTCTCTACTTTCCCATCAGGTCCCCTCTTTCTCTTGAAGATCCATTTACACCCAATGGGTTTTACCCCTTTAGGTGGATCCTCTAGGGTCCATACACCATTCTTATGCATGGAGTCAATTTTTAACTTCATTGCTAGAATCCATCTATCCATGTTATGATCCGCGAGTGCTTCATCAAATGAAGTAGGATCATTGTCAGTCTCACTTGACACATGGAATCCATACCTTTCAGGTGGTGCAACCACACTCGAGCTCCTTCGAAGAGGTATGGGTGTTTCATCTTTATTTACTTCTTCAGTCTCTGGCTCAGGAAGCTCAGAATTCTCAGGGGATTCAATGAGTTCCTTTACTTCATGTTTATTTTGACCCTTAAGGAAATCATTCTCCAGAAATTTCACATCTCTAGAAACAAAAACCTTTTGAGTCTCAGGGTCATAGAGTTGGTATCCAATACCATCTCTAACATACCCAATAAAGTAACACTCACGAGAGCGAGATTCTAGCTTACTTGCGTCCGCGTTCTTCGCATGGACCAAGCAACCCCAAACCCTCAAGTGATTAACACTAGGTTTGGTCCCATACCAGAGCTAATGAGGAGTCTTAGGTACAGATTTGCTAGGAATCTTATTCACTATATATATTGCAGTCTCTTCTGCATATCCCCAGAAACTGAGTGGTAAATGTGCTTTACTCATCATTGAACAAACCATATCCATGATTGTCCTGTTGTGTCTTTCAACAACACCATTAAGTTGGGGAGTTCCAGGAGGAGTGAGATTGGAAACAATTCCATTCTCTTTAAGGTATTCCTTGAATTCATCTGAGAGGTACTCGCCACCTCGATCAGATCGAATTCGTTTAATCTTCCTATCGGTTTGGTTCTCAACCAAAGCCTTGAATTCTTTGAACTTTTCAAAGCTTTCAGATTTATGACATAATAGGAAGACAAACCCGTATCGCGAATGGTCATCAATAAACGTTAAATAATATCGATATCCATTTCGAGTCGCGGTAATGAAGGGACCGCATACATCAGTATGTATTTGGTCGATAATACCTTCGCATCTTGTAACCTTGTTACGGAAAGGCATCCTAGTCATTTTTCCTTGAATGCAATTCTTGCAAATAGGTAAAGATTGAACCTGTAGAAAATCTGAAGGTCCATTTTTTATTAATCTATTGATCTTATCAATAGATAAATGACTAAGCCTTTGATGCCAAATCTCATTCGAAAGATTTTCATCCTCCCTGGATCTTTTAGGGTTTTTATTAGTGGTTGTAACATTCATAACACTTTATTAACGCACAATTCATAGAGTCCTCCAGAAGTCAAAATGCCATCTGCAATATATTTATCATAATGATTTATGACTAATTTATTACAGAATAGGAACGAATATCCACTTCTAACTAGCTTAGATACAGATATTAAATTCCTTTTGACTTCAGGTACATAAAGACACTCTTTAAGTACTAGGACTCTTCCACTAGATAATGATAGTCGACAAGTCCCGACGACGACTACTACAACACTTGCATCAGATCCCATCTGGATGACTATCTCCCCTTCTTCAAGTTTTCTAGTTTCCTGCAACAAATGCAACAAATTTCATACATGAACAGAAGCACCAGAATCAACAACCCAACTTCCTTCTCATCCGACGAGAAAGCTGGTTTCAATGATAAAAGTAGATTTCATACCTGCTGGGGCTTTACCTTTGTCGACCGACTTCAGGTAATCCGGGCAATTACGCCTCTAGTGCCCCGACTTTTTGCAGTGGTGACAGACGTCGGTTTTCTTCGATGGCATTAGAGTGGATGCATTAGAAGACAAGCCAACACTTTGTCCCTTCTTCTTTCTCTTCTGGGTCGGGCCCTTCCGAGAACCATGCTTTCGACCGTGCTTCCCTCTGACCTGTGCAACCATTTCAGTGCCAGCGGGACCATCTTTCTTCATCACGTCTTCTGCAGACTTTAATGCAACAAGAAGCCCAGCATTTGTCAATACCAACTTGTTCATGTGGAATGACACCACAAAGTTATTGAAAGACTTGGGCAACAACAACAGAATGAAATCAGATTGCACGTTTGCATCCATGGTTGCCGCCAGAGTCTCCAGCTCCGATAAGTACCCAAACATTTTAAGTACATGTTCACGGACCGAAGTCCCTTCCTGCATCTTGCAACGAACGAGTTCTTTTATAACGTTGTATCACTGGGTGCGGTTAATGTCACCAAACATATCTTTCAGATTCTGCATAATCTCTTGGCAAGTACTCATCTCCACATGTTGTTTCCGAAGAACATTGGAGAGAGAACCCAAGATGTAGCATCTAGCCAAGACATGATCTTCATCATATTTGTCATTGTATGCTTTTTCTTCCTTAGATTTAGGGTTTTCATGCTTGTCTTCTGAGAGCACATAACTCATGCGCTCCACCGAGAGTACAAGCTCCAAATTACGGATCCAATCCGAGTAATTCGGTCTAATCAACTGGTTGACCTCCAGAAGCTTGCTCAGTGGGTTCATAGACTTCATATATTCAAATTTATGATATTTGATTAAGGTTTTTAAATCAAATTATTCTTGCATTGTCAACTTTGAAAGTTCATTCCCTTAATCACTTTCAAAGTAAGAGATATACTTACTGCTATATCTCAAGCAAGAATTGGGATCTCCTCTCTATCTTTGTTACATCCCAATAATGTGAGAAACTGCAACTCCAATAAAGAGAAGCAGGAACTTCCGCCTTGCAAGTCCAACTTGCATTTCCCAATTCGATCTTTAATGCCCGGTCCCACCACCCCTAAGGTGATGTTGACCCGTCATTAATTGAACCAACCGTCAACAGGAATAGAACTCGCTATGCGCAATCCAATATCACCCCAATAATATGAGGATCTGATATTGGGGTCACTACGCATACGGCCTTACTCTTTCGAGAAGCAAAGAGTCTGATCCAGATGCGCTTGCTTATAGGAGCTATCACTTCGTACAGGCGTCTCCTATATACAATCCCTGGTGACGGAAACCCTTCGCCTTGACGGGAGACCATGGATGTCACTTATGTGATCCTCTACCTCTTATTGAAATTTAATTAATTATCATGAATCACATTCAAATTAATTCTTCCAAGGGAATTATCAACTCTAATCATATTAGTGTATTTTAATTAGACATAATTAATTCAATCATATTAAATTAATTATCAATCCAATTCAATCAATCAAACTTGATTGTCTTACTTGAATATATCTGGTATTATTCTCAAAGTACGTATCAATTCATATTTTAATAATTAGAAAATACATCTTGATTTCTTCAGCATTATCAAGTCCCTACCCGCTGTTATGGCCAGTACCAGCGAGAGTGGGACGGACCACATACGTTGCAACCCGCTACCCCAGCGATCTCCGACTAGACACCATATCCGCCTCGGGAAAGGATAATGCCAAATAGATCAATTTGTACTTGAGATGATCATCGGTTCTTCAACCGAAATTATACCATATAGTAATCAAAATATTTTTTATTATAAGGAAATTTGCTAGACAAATTCCCAATTCTATTCAAGCATGGAGTTTGATGATTGTCTTTCCAATTTTGATCTAGATCAAAACTAATCAATATATTGGTTGAGGCCAAGTCAATTAAGGAAATACTCATCTTCCAATATGTCTCAAATAGTTTCCATAATTATTTATTGAAATTAACAATTAATTTCATTAATTGACAATCACATGGTTCTTGATTAGGACTGTAATTTCAGCAGTGACTCCTACTTACTAAAATTAACATATCTCAATCATATTAAATCCAAATTAGACAAAATCATTTTTCATAGATTGCTAATTTGATTTAGGACAGAACTCAAGTGATATTTCACGTATTTCGAAGCAAGTCTAAAAAGTAAATAACTCATTAATCACGTTAAGATTTGCAGTTCCCGCAACAGTGCATACATGTTCATTAAAAAAACCATATCTCGAGCAAACGAAATCCAAATTACGTAAACTCAGATCCTATGGTTTCCTTATTTAATGGGGAACAAAATCCAAGTGTTTAATTCATGTTTAAACAATTTAAACATAGCGGAATTTATTCACTAAATAGAAGCATAAAAATCAAATGCAATAAAAAACTTTCGCAACTTCCACGAACCCGAGTCATCCTAGGTTTACGGATCATATCCAAAACCTTCAACCTAAGGCTCTGATACCACTTGAAGGATATGGAAAAAATTCTCAAGCGCATCACGGAAGCATGATCGTCGTATCGGATACGACGGAGAATGACTAGTCGTACTAGTTGTTCGGTGCAGCGGAATTTAAATTTTTTCATGCGATGAAACCACATGATCCAAGAACGATTCTCAGATCGTTTCATCTATAACGATAGTAAGTATAATGCAATACCTCTTGAAGCGTGGTTGATCGAGTCTCTACGAAAAGTGACCTCCTGTCTCAAGTCTAATCGTCGGAGAAACGACTTGCGAGCACGGGGATGAGTCGCGTTGTCCTCGCAATCCAACGAGATGATCCAAGCACAGTGAACTCTTGATCTCGTCGTACGAGATCGAACATCTCCTTCGTGAGCGTAGCACTCCAAGAAGACGAAGAACCGCAGAGCGTCGAAGCGGCGACGCGGTGGTGTAGGCGACGACGAGATCCTCTCGTAGGATTATGGTGGTCGGCCACTAAGAGAGAGAGGGAGAGGGTTGGCATGTGAGGAGAAAGAGAGAGAGAGAGATGTGCTACCAATTAGCATGTACAAGAGAGCAAGGTATGCCTCTCTATTTATAGGGTTTTGGGATCCATGGATCTCAATCCGTGGGACATATAAAATCAATGGATGAGATTGATTTATGTCAATCCAATGGTCAAGATTGTTGTTGGTAAAAGCCTACAACTTGTGATTTAATTTAGATTAAATATATTTGATAATCAAATATACATCAATTCTAAAATTAAACCAATTAAATAATGATAAGATTACAATGGAGATCAATCCACCCCAAGGAATAGGGTGGACGACCGTCAATTCCATATAGGAATTGGGTGCCGCCCACCACCTTCCAAGTGGGGTGGGCAATCTCATGGATTTCCATGAGATTGCATATCTCCTTGATTTTCTCCATTATTTATCCAACAACTTTTGTTGGGATTTATTCACCAAAAATAATTCACAATTAGTTTTGGGAATATTACAATCTTGACATTGGAAAATTGTGAATCACATTCACAACCCAAAACAAAATATAATTTACATTTTCAATTAATTAGACAATGTGTATCCAATACACATTAATAATTAATCAACAAATATAAATTATAATTAGCTCTCTCTAATACATAATAAATCACATTTATAATATATCATGAATAATTGGATATTACTATCCATATTATTCTTATCCATGATAATTAAATCACATTTAATTATTAGATAATTCCTCATACATCATGATAATTAAATCACATTTAATTATCAATTTCTCAATTATTAGATCTTATGGAATTATTCTTGAACCATTCAAGAATAATGCTATTTCTCCTCAGATACTTGGAGATAAAGACAGGGCGATTGTATTGTTCCACGTATAGTGACTTGGATATTGAGATCACTTCTCAAATCCAGATCCCATGGACCTCTCATAGATGCTTGATTAAATCAAGACCGTAAACCTAATCTTCTCATTGCATCTGAATCTCATTCAGATCAATGTCCAGTACATGGACTAAGATTAGGTCACTTCTCTAATGAGAGGAGTCACTAAAATCAAGACCTGTGTCATCACTCCCTCGGAATGGAAGCGTCATAGTTATACAATCGTTTATGATCAAATCACCCTTAGGTATTCCTAATACCTGTACATCCTACATACTGGAAGACTCATGATCATACTGAAGATATAGATCACTTTTACACTATCATCTTCATGGTTTGATCACTAAGTTTCTCAATCTTGGTCCTTGGGATATGGTACAGATCATATGCTTTCACAAAGCATATATCTTACCTTCAAATTCATGTCATGCTTCTAAAGCATGACAACCATCCATGGAATTTGATCAGTCCCAATACCTCATGAGTGAGCTCATGTCTCCCGGTTCACAAGTGAACCTGTATGATCTCTTTGAGAGATCGTATTACTCATATGCCCTTACATGTACACCAGCTCGCCGGTGTATAGACCTTGGATAGGTCATCAACCTAATGGTCTGCCAAATTTACACACCTAGACATATAGCAATACATCTGTCTATGGTCAGAGGATGTTTGCCTGTGATGTGACAGTACTCATCATAGGTCTTTCGTTATCTCGATCTCGTTAAGTCAACCCATTGACTCAACTATTCTGATACCTCCGAATCACTATTCCCATGCAAAGGACCTGCATCAAGAGGTCAATCAGATATCAACCTAATGAGAAGAGATTTCCATATCCTTCTCAGGCTAGATATCATCACTTGTCAATCATTGATGATGCTTGATGAGTCCTCTATCTAACTCCTTAGATATTCATCCAAGCATCAGCTTCTATGATTCAATCAATGAATCAACAATTGTATGATTATCAAGTTGGCCATGGTACATAACCCATATTGTATAGAGGGACCTTATAGTGCATTCATTCATTCAATATCAGAAAGGGAGTGAAACAAACATAATCAATAACTTTTATTGATAAATCATTTATTACAGAGACATTTTTTGTAGGAATAGTTCGCCTCGGGCTCACATTGCCAACAGTTTGCGTATGAGTTGAAATATTTCTGACCTGACTATTGAGAAGACTTGAGCAGAGTTTTGGGATTCTCGAAGGCTGTTGGATTTCAAATCCGATTCCCATTAACGTCCCGTACGCAGTAAAATTTCAAAGGTCTGACTTAAGTTCCAAACTTTGATTTTGTGAAGACAAGTTTGATAATTAAACTAAATCCAATTTCTTCTTTTTCTTTTCTTTGTTTTTTCTTTTTCTGCACTTATTACATAAGTGTTTGTTAGGGACTACCAAAGGCAAGTATAGGGGGATGACGAATCTCCGTTTCATCATCTTTATTCTATCATTTTGGCCTTAAAACCCTAGTAAATGCGTGTAAATAGACTTAATTTAGGCATTTTATCATACATGCATATTTATGTAAATATTGTATAAAATTTTATTTTTAAAGCCAAAATTATAGAATAAAGAAAAGAAAAGAAAAAGAATAAAATATTGTAAATATTTTATAACCCGAAACCGCGAGACCTAGTCATCTTGATGACTAGGTCGATAAGGAATAAAGTATGGGGAGATAAGGGCCAAAAACAAATAAAAACCTCTTTTATTTTAGTCATTTTTCTTCATTTTATGGGACCTATTTTTAGTTCTACTTTGTATACTTCAAATAAAGAAATTTTTACATGAAAGTTGTAGATAATTTAAAATAGAAAAATATAAAATTTATTTCACATAAAAATAATGTACAGATAAAAAGTTATGATTTGAATAAGAGTCCAAAATCCCAACTTCCCAGACTTGTATCTCTCAAATAAAAACTCGAAATGTATCAACATCACTTTAATTGTATATAACTTTTAATAAGCTATTTAATGAAGGTGGTTTCATATTTTTTGGAGTTATGGTTGAAAGTTGAGTTTTGGAACCCTATTGTATTGCTATACTGATTAGAATATTCATTTTATTCATTGTTCATTATTTTTATAATTTTATAATTTTATAATTTTGTAAATATTATTTATAATATATATGTATATTAAAAAATGAACAAAAACATAAAGAAAATGTAAAAATAAAATACTTGCATAAAATACATAGGTAAAAGACCTATAAGTATACCTATATATATTATAGTTCTATTTATCTAATTGTATATAATACTTTAGAAAAATAAAATAAAAATATATTTAAGTTTATAAAAATAAGTTATAAATATATAAAATAATAAACAAAATTAATAAAATAAATATACAAAATAAAAATAAAATATTAAAATATATAGATAAATATACCTATATAGCCCATAAAAGGGAACTTGTAATTTTATAACTCAAAAAAATAAATAAAAATCATAATAAAATAATTTTTAAAATAATAAATATTTTTTATTTAATAACATAAAATTAAATAAATCATTTATTATTTATAAATGAATTAACAAATAATTTCTCTAGGCTTTTTCCTGGTTGGTTCACGTCGACCAACCAGGAGGGCTGGAGTGCTGTCAACTCTCTGACCCGTGCCTGCCATTTCGTCAGAACTACATTTTCCTCTATCTTCACAATTTTTTTGAGGCAAATCCTTTCACCATCTCATGTTGAAGTCTTCACGACTTTTGTCCACCATTCTTCGAGGATGCACGCCGGCATCTCTTCTTGGGCCGCACATCACTGAATCGTCCGCCATGCCTCATTCTTCTCGCCCTGTCATGCATCCTATACATATACCACCCAATCTTCCATTGACCATTTGAACCCCTTCTTGACCTAGTTTGGATCTCCTCGGGTGCTTCGGATTGACTCTTGTGACCGGGGGGGGGGGGGGGCTCCTGCACTCTTGAGTGAGGTACGACGAGGCCGTGAGGGCTGGCTCCACCCCCATCTCCGGCCCACCACCGTGAGGTCTATCTCTGGTCCGTTGGCCATCGAGGTCTGCATTTTTTTGTTTTTCTTACATTTTTAGCTTCACTGTAGTCTTAGCATCCTCCCTGCTTTTCCCCATCACATTTTACCCGTTCGATCGCCTAAGTTGCCTCTCGCCGGAGCTTGCTCTGGTGAGCTTCCTCCCGCACCATCCTCTGCCCTTTTTCACATGCTGGAGGGTCGCGACAATTTGCCCGCCACCCTCTTAACCTCTTTTGCAGGTACCCTGAGCCAAAGAGACACTTGTAGGCGATTTTGAGGGCCGGCTGAGGTCCTTGGAGCTTCACGGCTCCGCCGGCCTCATCGGCCACTCCAGGCTTCGTTGGAGAATATCGGTGCCTCCAAACGATAGAAGGTATTTGCAGGATCTTTCGCAGCCATTTTGAAGCCTAAAGACACACCAGAGAGGGGAGATCGAGACCAGGGAAATCACCTCGCCGGAGATACTTCCCTGTTCTTCCTCTCGCATCCTCAACCATCAGATCAAGGTCATGCCCCAGATCGAGTAGCTGCCGTTGGATGATCACGGACCTCCACTGTCCGATCTTCCACTGAAGATCTAATCCAGGCCGTCGACAGCCGAACCGTCATCGTTGGATCCTGTGCTGGCACGTGGCAAGTGATTGCCTCCCCACCGTTGGATCCACGGGCTTGGGTATTTTGCGCTTTTACCCGAAAAAATTTTATATGTAATTATTAGGACAGAAACATTCATCTGTCGTTTTATATATTTTGTAAAATTTGCAGAACTACCCCCTAAACTTTGTTATATTATGTTTAGGTCCTGGCCACGTCACCTCACGTGACTGGTGCACGTGAGGCCTGACAATTTGCTAGCCAGGTCCTTTGTAGTTCTATTATTTCTATTTAGTACAGAAACTATTTTATGCAGTTATAAATTTCTGGTAATTTTGCATTGTAGCCCCCTAGGTTTTCATTATTTGCCTACAGGTCACTACTAGGTCACGTGCCCCGTACACGTGAGCTTGGTGATTTTGCAGAATTACCCTTAGGCTTTTGGCTATTGATATTTGGCCCAGGAATATTTTTAAAAAGTTATAATTTTGTGGGAAAATTGCACGTTGGCCCTCGATCTTTTTAATATTTATAAAAATACCCCTCCTAGGGTTCCATTTTCTTTTTGTTTTCTCTATTTATTTCATGCATTTATAAAATCCTAAAAAAATACCAAAACATATATTTCGGTTCATGTTGCATTGTTATTTAACGCCATATTTGTATTTCACATTTTTGGAGCACTTTAATATTTATAAAAAAATAAAAACTTGCATTTTCATCTTTGTTTGCATTATAAAATCTATAAAAATTATAAAAACTCTTTGAAAAATTTCCCAAAAAATATATTTTGTTTACTTTTTTGTGTTTTATATTCAGATCAAAAATCACTAAAAAATATAAAAAAATAAAGAGAAAACACTAAAAACCTTTATAAACATATATAAAATTTATAAAAATTCTAAAAATTCTATTTTCTATCTATAAAATTTCTATATTTTATTATCATTAATTTAAAATTAATTTGGAGAATTATTGTTACTGATTCCTATTTTTCTTCCCTATTTTAATCTCAACTATTTTTTTATTCCATGTTTTGATTATTTCTGACTTAAAAAATTCCAAAAAATGAAGCAAAAATAAAAAAAACACAAAAACATTAGAAATTATAAAAACACAAAAATATTTATTTCCTATATTTTTGACTATTTTTACCTATTTTTTGATATATATTATCTCTCTCTTTTCTATATTATATATACTTTATTTTATAGTAAAAGAAAAAGAAAATAAAAAATATAAAATATAAAAAAATACAAAATTAGAAAATTAAAAATCAAAATATAGAAATATAAAAATTAAAAATAAAATCAAAAATTAAAAATTAAAACCCACAAAAAATAGCACAAACCTACACAACTTGATCACATTTATTTTTGTGCAAATTATTGTGGCGCGTGCCTGGGGCACTCAGGGACCCAAATGTAAGGAAAACAAGTTCTGAGGGCTATTTGGTAACAGGTACCAAAAGCCTAGGGGCTTGCTTGCAATTAACCCACTTAAATCACGCACATGCGTATAAAAACAACTCACAGGGGCATATCTGCAATATTCCAAAAGTTTTCATTCATTAAGTAACATCCAGAACTACAAGGGGGTCAATGCAAATACACCTAAGAAATCACGTGACGATGCACGTGGTCCACGTAAACAGGGGCATAAATGCAAATACCAGAAACTATATGGTCCAAAATGCAAATGTACCAAACTAAAATAAACTACCTAAAATATTTACAGGACTCAATAGTAAAAACAAAACAAGAGAGGGCCTAGGTGATATTTACCCATTATTTAAGATCTGAGGGCTGAGATGGCGCCACGTGCGTGATCGGATGGTCGTGAGTCGCTGACGCCTCTTTGAGGAAGCCCTGCTCGGATCGGACGGCTGAGGATCTGCCACGTATCAGATCTGACGGTGGAAGGCAGTGGCTGAATCCTTCGTCTGGATCAACGGCGAGGAGGAGGCCACGTGGAGTGATCGACGGCTGTGGACCGAGGGCTCCTCTTCGCTAGATGGGCGGTCCAGATCAAATCGCCTATGGATCAAACGGTGAAGGCTCCTCGCAAGTGGATGGCTCTGATCCAATCTGGGCGAGTGGGCACGATCGGACGGCTGTATAGGATGGAGGACGAACAGTTCGCCGGCGAGTTTCGCCGGCCTCGTGCGTGCGCTGGGGTCCTCCTGGAAGCTCGCTAAGGATCGGATGAGGTACGTGGGAAGCTTCCGCATCTGCTGGAGGTCTCCGATGACCCAGCCGAGCTCCGGAGAGCTTCGGCACGGTCGGCGGAGATGAAGCTTCTGGACCCAATGGTCCAAGCCCTCAGATGGGCTTGGATGAACCTGCAAAATAGACCAGACAGCTCGCGGGTCGAGGGCAAACTGCCTCGACCCGGTTAGGCGGGGTGAAGGTGGTCAGAGGATCGATATGGGTGAGCTCCGGCGAGAGGGTGGACGGAGGAGCTCGAACCCCAGCTCCTGTGCGAGCTGGGTTGGATGGAGGGGTGCAGAACGTGCGTGAGAAGAAGGCGAAGGCTATGGCGCAGCCCGATGGTCGTGGGAATGGCTGGCGTGGTCGGAATCGAAGGTGAACAGCGACAGTGATATTTGGGGGTAATCTAAAATTAGCGAAAAGGAAAGGCCAAAGGGGCTACCTGGGTGGACGAATCGACTGGGGGCGAGCTTGAGCAGCTCCTGGTCCTTGCCTCGAGGAGCGCCGACCTCCGAGGCTCGAGCTCCGGCTCTGGGCGGAGCACGGCGGTGATACTCGTCGGATCAATGGGCCACTGCCCCTCTCCTCGCTGCGACACTTGCTGGAGCAAGCTGTCACTCTTGCCAACACAGTGGAGGTCACAGGTAGCGAAGCAAATGAGCCAAAGATGCGAATGGAGGTGGCGGAGCTGGGACTATATACATTGGAGGGTCCGGGAAGAAGAGCGCGGGTAGGGCAATGGAGTGCGCGGATCCCGAGACGGTGGCTCCGGCGAGGGTGGCGGATATGACGTGAGCAATTCGGACCCGGGGTTTAGGCGAGGCATGATCGGGTTTGGTTGCGAAAAATCCGAGAAGACGGGTCGGGAAACCAAGACCCGTGGGAAGTGGTCCTGGGGGGGGAGTTGACCGGGCGGTCAACATCCCCCTAGACCAATAGGAGAAGGCCACCTCAGCAATATTTGAAAAATCATTTTAAAATAGAAGAGGCCGAATTACCAAAAACTCAAAAAATGAAAAATGTTTATTTTATTTTTTTTCCTATTTTTTTGGTGATTTTTAATTAATTTTTCAAAGTAAAAATAAGGTATGTACATAGTAGGGTTATATATAGGTATATATACAATATATAGGATTTTAATTTTGATTTTTAATTTGTTATTTTTATACAATTTTATTCCCATTTTATATTTTATTTATTTATATCATCAAATAAGGAATAAAAAGATATTTTTATTTTATTTTTATTATTTATATACATGGGTGAAATAAATAGATATGTACATTTATATACATGGTATATTTACAAAGTATTTTTGGATTTTGAATTTTGTTATTTTTATTTTGTTTTTGTTTTAAATTATTTTATTTACTTACACTATATAATCTAGAATATTTACAAAACTTTTGGAAATTAATTTTATTTATTTATAGGGCTAAATAAATATAGGTGTGGTGGTATGTACAAGGTGAAAGTGATGTTTTTGTGTTCTTTTTAACTTTTCTATTTTTATCTTGTTTTTATCTTTATAAATATATACAAATATTTACAAGCCAATTTGAGTCTATTTTTGTGAGGAAAATACTTTTATTTTATTTACATAAATATTTACACACATAAGCCCCTATCTCCCTCTACTTTGGCTTTTATGCGGTCAGGCCCATGCTGAGCCCTCCCTTGGGTTAGGTTGCTCAATATTTATTCTAAATATTTCCTTCTTTTTCTTTTTAATCTTTATTCTTTTATTTTTGCACAAAAACATGCTAATTATAGGTTTTTACACAATGCAAGCCTTTGGTAATTATTTCTATTTACAACTATATACATGCATTTGCAAAGGTTTTTGTAGCTAAAATATAAGAACAAAGAGTCGGGAAGGTATACTTTCGCGTCGAGGGCGAAAGTGTACAAATAGAGACGGTCGAGGACTACAGAGCCAGAGATAGAGCATGCTCGGAGACCAGCACAGATACAGAGCAGCTGACAGATGCCGGGTTAGACATCCACTAGGACTGTGATTTTGTGATCACAGATGATGAGGCAGCATGGGCAGACCCTGCAGCACAGGCCATCCTCTCATTTCCAGATACCGTTGATGCCGAGTTGATAGTAGAGGAGAGCTTGGAGAGCACAGCCCTGGTCCAGGATACTTCAGAGGCAGCAGAGCCGGTTCTTGACCGCGACACGATTTTTAGTGATGGTGGTACTGAGGCCACCTTGTGTGATGGTGGTACTGATGCCACCTTGTTTGATGCAGATCCCTCGGATTCAGAGTCTGATTGGGCAGATTGTGAGGATCAGATGCCAGACCTGAGTCCCACAGAGCCTACAGCTGAGGAGGAGGTAGATGCAGAGCAGATCAGAGACAGTTCAGTTGAGAAGCCTTCTCCAGATCCAGTTTGCGAGAGTTCGTTTTTATTCTCCCAGGCAGACTTGGCAGCATACACTCATCTTCTTCCGAAGCCAGATTTGCTAGCACCTAGCTGTCCAGAGCTGAAGCCGCTCCCTACTTCGCTGAAGTATCGATTCCTTGCGAGCGAGCCTGAGATGTACCCAGTCATCATCTCCGTCGATCTGACTGGAGAGCAAGAATCCTGTTTGATGGGGGTTCTTGAAAAGAACCGCAAGGCAATCGGATGGAGCGTAGCAGATCTCCATGGGATTAGTCCAGCGTTGTGCTCCCACCATATCTATCTCGAGGAGGGGGCGAAGCCGTCACGTGAGTTCCAGCGGCGGCTGAACCCCAACCTGAGAGAGGTCGTCATGAAGGAGATTTCAAAATGGTGGAGCGCAGATTTTATTTATCCCATTTCCGACTCCAAGTGGGTCAGCCCCTTGCATGTGGTGCCCAAGAAGACGGGCATCACGACTGTGATCAGTGAGTCGGGAGAGGAGATTGCTACACGAGTATCCACCTCTTGGCGGGTCTGTGTTGACTACAGGAGACTCAACCAGGCCACCAAGAAGGACCATTTCCCCCTGCCTTTTATTGACCAGATCATTGAGAGACTGGCAGGGAAGAGCCATTACTGTTTCCTTGATGGGTACTCGGGCTACAACCAGGTGGCCATCGCTCCTGAGGATCAGGAGAAGACCACCTTTACATGTCCCTTCGGCACATACGCCTTCTGACGCATGCCATTTGGGCTATGCAATGCCCCTGCGACTTTTCAGAGATGCATGATGTCGATCTTTTCGGACATGGTAGGGGAGTGTTTGGAGGTCTTCATGGACGACTTCTCGGTCTACGGCGACGGATTCGACTCCTGTCTTGACTGCCTAGACCGAGTACTCCAGCGATGTATAGAGGTCCATTTGGTGCTTTCTTGGGAAAAGAGTCACTTCATGGTGACTCAAGGGACGGTGCTTGGCCATATCATCTCCAACAGGGGCATGGAGGTTGATCCGGCCAAGGTTCATGTCATTAGAAAACTCACACCGCCGTCCAATTTGAGGCAGCTACGGTCATTCCTGGGGCACGTTGGTTTCTATCGGAGGTTTATTCATGATTTCAGCAGGATTGCCCGGCCGTTGACTGACCTCTTGACGAAAGACATCGAGTTCCTTGTCGATGACAAGTTTCTTTCGTCCTTTGCGACTCTCCAGCAGTGTGTGATTGAGGCTCCTGTTCTCCAGCCGCCTGATTGGTCTCTCCCATTCGAGATCATGACGGATGCCTCCGATTTTGTCGTAGGGGCCGTGCTGGGACAGAGGAGGGATGGAGTCCCCTTTGCTATCGACTACGCTAGCCGCACATTGGATTCCGCCCAGCGGAATTACACGTCACAGAGAAGGAGATGCTAGCCGTAGTGTTCGCCCTAGATAAGTTCAGATCTTATATCATTGGATCTAGAGTGACCTTGTACACTGATCACACCGCCATCCGATACCTCATGGCAAAGAAGGATGCCAAGGCCAGACTTACTAGATGGATCCTTCTACTCCAGGAGTTCGACATTGAGATCAAGGATAAACCTGGAGTCAAGAATGTGGTGGCAGATCATCTCTCCCGTATAGAGCAGCCTGAGGAGTCTGAGCAGATTGATCCCATTTGTGAGACCTTCCCAGATGAGGCGATCCTTGCTATCGCCTCACTCCCGTGGTATGCCGATATTGTGAACTTTCTCGTTGTTGGGAAAGTCCCACAAGATTGGCCCAGGCAGAGGCTTGAGACCTTCCTCGTGAAGGCCAAGTCCTACCACTGGGAGGATCCCATCCTTTACCACGAAGGATGGGATAGCGTCTGGCGTCGGTGTATTCCTCAGGAGGAGCACCATAGTGTCCTCATTTACTGCCACAAGCTTGAGGCAGGAGGACATCATTCTGGGAGGAGAACGACACAGAAAGTGCTCCAATCCGGCTTGTGGTGGCCTACCCTCTTCAAGGACTCTGATGAGTTCGTGAAGAGGTGTACTGACTGTCAGAGGATGGGCACTTGTGGACAGCGTGATATGATGCCGATGCAGCCCATTCACTTCTGTGAGGTTTTTGACGCATGGGGCATCGATTTCATGGGTCCATTCCTTAAGAGTCAGGGATTTGAGTACATTCTGTTGGCCGTTGATTATGTTAGTCGTTGGGTTGAGGCTATCCCTGCCCGAGCCGTTGATGCGAGGACAGTTTGCAGATTTTTGAGGAAGCACATCATCACGCGGTTCGGGGTTCCTCGAGTTTTGATTTCAGATGGGGGGTCTCATTTCATCAACGACCAGGTGAAGGCCCTTGCTAGCGAGTTCGGTATAGACCATCGTGTTGCTACACCTTACCATCCACAGACGAATGGTCTAGCCGAGGTGTCGAATAGGGAGATCAAGACTATATTGCAGAAAGTCGTCCGCCCTGACCGAAAGGATTGGTCACAGCTTTTGGACTCGGTCTTGTGGGCATATAGGACGTCTTTCAAGACACCATTGGGCACATCTCCCTTTCGCCTCGTATATGGCAAGCCGTGCCATTTACCTGTTGAGTTAAGGCACAGGTCGCTATGGGCAGTTACAAACATACTTATGGATCCAGATTGTGTAGGAGACCAGAGGAGGGCAGAGTTAGCGGCCCTGGAGGAGTTGAGAGATACCGCCTTCTCAAACAGCCTACATTATAAGGAGAGAGTGAAGGAGTGGCATGATCCTCACATCAGCCACAAGCATTTTGAGCATGGTCCGAGAGTATGGTTGTTTGATGCGAGGCTTCGTTTATTTCCAGGGAAGCTATAGAGCAAGGGGAAGGGACCCTACTTGGTGAGAAAGGTACACGACAACGGTAGCATTGATATATCCGAGTTGTCTTCTGAGAGTACCTTTCGAGTGAACGGCCAGGGGCTCAAGCCATTTCTAGATCATGAGCCGCAGGTCGTTGGTCTTGCCCCTATTCATTTTGCGTGAGATGTGGTCTTTGACTCACATCTAATACATCTCACGCCTGAGTTTCACTGATCTTCCGCCTTGTATAGATCCAGATGTCTATATCACTACATTCTTTAGTCCCACATCACTTTCTTCATCTATTGATTATGCTATACTCAGGGTGCACTTTACCTAAGTATAGGGGGGATGTAGGACCTTTGGGTATTTCTTTTGTTTCTTTCTACCCCTATTTTTGCTGCCTATACTTAGGGATATTTTACCCTAAGTATAGGGGGGGTAGACCCTGTACATTCTCCACTCGGTTTTCCCTTAGTATACAGCCTGCTATACTTAGGATTACTTGATCCTAAGTATAGGGGGAAAAGCCGAGAGTCTCTTGATATTCATTCATCTTTGTATATTGCCTTCCTTTTCACTTCCCTATACCTAGCACGAGTTATGTCTTCTTCATCGCTCTTGACTCTGAGGACATCGTTCGAGCTAAGTATAGGGGGGTGTATATATTTCATATATACTTTAGCCATAACTCGTACTTTGTGTGAGTGTGTTAATAAATAAAATGGCTAAAAACCTTAAAAATCACAAAAATTAAAAAATTTTCATGTACATAAACATTCTTTTATTTGCACATAAATAGCTAGTGTACAAATTATTTTTGTAAAAATGATTTCAAAAATCTTTTGTGTAAAGCTTGTGTAAATATTTTCTTATCAAAATTATGTATAAAGTACAAAATTTTTCCAAAATGTTTTGAAAATCAAAAGTTTGCAAAAATCTTGTGTAAATGTGTGTAAATATCTTTTTGCAAAACTTGCACCTCATGCATCATCCATTCATGATTTCAAAACATTTTTCAAAAATTTTACATGTTTGTAAACTTTGTGTAAATAGCATCTTTTGTACATATGTATATAGTTTTTCTGGATGATAGTTGACATTTAAACTAGCCTGGAATCAAATTGAGAAATGGAGCTTGATTAAGATCTTAATCGACCTAATTTATAAGAGGAACCTTATAGGGCTTAGGTTTAAGGTTTTTCAGGTCCATGGTGACTTAATTCTTTAAGTCCACTAGGCTATGATCACATGTCATCTCAATGAGCCTAAGTAGAGCACTTAACAACAACACATGACTCATATAGACAATGGCTTTACTTGGACACCAGCACTATGCACCGAGCTCTCTATGGATGAGGTGGTGAGGAGGCAGTCTTCCTTGACTTGGGGTAGCTTATGAGGGTAGTACTTCTAGGCGGAACCTCTCTTCTTCTTTTAGTGAAGGAAGTGCGTCTCAACTTGGTCTGGTTGCCATGAGGTCTAACAACGGGAGTTGTGGGTTGCAATAAAGCTTCAAAAGAGGGATAGTCTACTGGCTCAAGAGGAAAAACTCCTTGTATATATGCGACACATGTATATGTTGTATAGATGCAATTGAAAAAAAAATGCAAAAAGAAAATAACTCCAAAAAAGTGGTGGGTCTGATAGAAAATGATAATCCCACCGGAGTATGTAATAGAGTGCAATAAGCAAAGCTTGAGTTTCATGATCCACCTGATGTAGCTTGCAGCAGGGAGACTTGGCTACACTGGTCAAGCTCCCAAGGGTACATGGCTACACTGGCCTTGACCCATTCTCTTCTTCCTCCTCTTCTTGAGCCGGTTGAACTTGAACTTAGAAGGGAATACCCCGCTCCTCGAGGAAAGAGTGGCCAGATTGAGGTCATAGAGTTACCTTGTTGGGGAGGATTGTCAAGTTGCCATTTCTGAGGTGGAGAGCTTAGACCTCACATTCACAGGACAAGAAAAGATTCATGGTCTTCAGGGTTTGTGATTGATGACTTGTTCTGATCTGGAGCATTGAGGAGTCTTGGTTATAGATTAGTGGAACTTGGAGGCTGTTAGGTTTTAAACTAAGTCCAAATAAGGTTCCGACACATTAATAATCCAAAGATCTGATCGAGCTCCATACCTTAATTTAATGAAGGCAAGTTTAATAATCAGCCTTGATCCATGTACATTCTCTTTTTCTTTTTCTTTATTTCTTTTGCACTTCTTTTTCAAATAAGTGTTTGCTAAGGGACTTGCAAAGTTAAGTATAGGGGGGTGATGAATACTCATTCATCACTCTTTATTCTTATATTTTAGCTACAAAAACCTTTGCAAATGCATGTATATAGTTGTAAATAGAAATAATTACCAAAAGCATGCATTGAGTAAAAACCTATAATTAGCATGTTTTTGTGCAACAATAAAAGAATAAAGATTAAAAAGAAAAAGAGGGAAATATTTAGAATAAATATTGAGCAACCAAACCCAAGGGAGGGCTCAGCATGGGCCTGACCGCATAAAAGCCAAAGTAGAGGGAGATAGGGGCTCATGTGTGTAAATATATATGTAAATAAAATAAAATATTTTCCTCCCAAAAATAGATTAAAATAGGCTTGTAAATACTTGTATATATTTATAAAAATAAAAACAAGATAAAAATAGAAAAATTAAAAAGAAAACAAAAACATCACTTTCACCTTGTATATAGTCCACTCATATTTATTTATTCAGCCTTATAAATAAATAAAATTAATTTCCAAAAATTCTATAAATATTCTATATGATATGATGTAAATAAATAAAAGAAATTAAAACAAAAACAAAAAAAAATAACAAAATTAAAAATCAAAAGTAATATTGTAAATATACCATGTATATACATGTACATATTTATTTATTTCACCTATGTATATAAATAACAAAAATAAAATAAAAAAATCTTTTTATTCCTTATTTTATGATATAAATAAATAAAATATAAAATGGGAATAAAATTGTATAAAAATAACAAATTAAAAATCAAAATTAAAAACCCTATATTGTACATATACCTATATATATAGCTATATAATGTAAATACCTTATTTTTATTTTGAAAAATTATTTAAAAATCACAAAAAAATAGAAAAAAATAAAAGAAAAATATTTCATGTTTTGACTTTTCCATAATTCGGCCATTTGTTATTTTTAATTGAATTTCTAAATCTTTTACACGTGGCTGACTCCTATTGGCCCAGGGGATTGTTGACCGCCCGGTCAACTGCCCCCCCCAGGACCACTTCCCACGGGTTTTGACACCCGACCCGATTTCTCGCATTTTTCGTGTCGAAACCCGATCATCCTCCCCCAAACCCCGGGTCCGTTTTGATCACGTCAGATACGGCATCCTCGCCGGCACATCCGTCTCGGGATCCGCGCACTCCACTGCCCTACCCGTGCTCTTCTTCCCGGACCCTCCACCGTATATAGTCCCAGCTCCGCCACCTTCATTCGCATCTTTGGCCATTCGCTCCACCCCCCAGTGAGCTCCAGTGCGTGAGAGAGAGTGACATCTCGCTCCCCGTGCTGTCGAAGCGAGGAGAGGGACCGGATACCACTGATACGACGAGATACACCGCCGTGCTCCGCCCAGAGCCGGAGCTCGAGCCTCGGACGTCGGCGTTCCTTAAGGCGAGGACCCAGAGCTGCGCAAGCTCATCCACAGTCGATCCATTCACTCAGGTAGACCCAGTTCCTTTCGCATTTCTTTGATTTTCGATTATCCCCAATTCGCGTCGCCACCGCTTTCTTTCGATTCCGACCACCTCACAGTCCCGTTCGATCATCGGAATCCACATTCGCCTCCGTCGTCCTCCCACGCACGTTCTGCACCCATCCACTCAACCCAGCTCGCACAGGAGCTAGGGTTCGAGCTCCTCCATCCACACCTTCGCCGGAGCTCGCCCACATCGACCCCCCGACCACCTTCACCTCGCCTAACCGGGTCGAGGCAGTTTGCCCTCGACCCGCGAGTCTTCTGGACCCATTTTGCAGGTACATCGAGGGCCATCTGAGGTCCTTCGACTCAGGTCCAGCAGCTACGCCTCCGCCGACCTCGTCGTAGCTCTCCAGAGCTCGGTTGGGTCATCGGAGGGTACCACTCAACGTGGAGGCGCCCGACGATTCTTCCCCGATCACCAGAGCCCCGCGAGGAGGCTCGGAGCGAGCGTACTGGGCCGGCGAAGTTCGCCGGCCACCTGGTCTTCGAAGACCTCCAACGACCGTCAGATCAGCCTCAGAGCTCCAGATTACATCCTGACCGTTCATTCGCGGAGCTGCAGATAGCGTCGGATCAGTGGAGGACTGATCACAGCCGTCGATCCAGCGAGGTTTAGCCGCGACGCACCGTCACCGTCAGATCTACACGTGGTGAGGCCCATACCGTTGGATTCCCCCAAGAAGCTCAGCGTTGGAGTGCCACCTGATCCTGACCATCCGATTCACCACGTGGCATCCATCCAGCGGCTCGACTTAATAAAGGGTAATTTACCCTTAGGCCCTGTCTTTTATTTTATTTAGCATTTAGTCTTGTAAATATATAGTGTAGTTATTTAGTTTTGGTACAATTGCATTGTGGACCCTGCACTTTACTTTCTTTGCTGATATGCCCTTGTGTATGGTGTAGCACGTGCTTCGACACGTGGTTTCTGTGCTATTTGCATTTTATACCTTGTAGTTCTGAGATGTTATTGGTTGAGTGAAAACTTTTGGTTATTTGCATTTATACCCCTGTGCATGAATTTATTGAGCATGTGCGTTTATTTTTGGGTTATTTGCAGATTAGCCCTTGGACTTTTGGTACCTGTTACCAAAAGGTCCTAGGACTTAGTTTTTATCACATTTGGGTCCCTGAGTGCCCCAGGCACGTGCGACGTGCGTGTTCTCCTGGGTTATTTGCACCGGACCCCCCAGGACACTTGGCATTTACTTTTAGGTCCCTGTGTACTTTGCCCTTGTGTTTGATTTTAATAAAATAGCAAACATACTCCAAATCTAATGAAAATTGGACACATGGCTCCTGCCATAGTGTAAAATTTTCTGGAATTTTTTGGGACAATTTTATTTTGATTTGATATTTTTAAAAATTCAAAAAAATCAATTTTTGTTACTGTTTGAGTTTAAAAATCACAAAAAATTATTAAAACCTATCTAAAAATTACAAAAAATTATCTACTGTTTGTCTTGCTGTGCTTGATTTTCTAGCCAATTTTAGCTTTTTTTATTACTAAAACACCTAAAAATTGAAAAACACTTAAAATCTTATAAGAATTCTAATAGATAAACTTAAAACCCAAAAATAATAATTTAGGTGCTCAAATTTTCCTTGTTTTCTTCTCTGTACAGGAAAAATACCTCTAGGCTTATTGGGGACTCTTAAATATTTTATCTTCGTCCCTTAAGCTCGGCTGGACAGTACCTACAGTTTCAGACCTTGTTTTATTTTTAGAAAATTAAATAAACATCAGAAAAATCCCAAAAATTCATTAAAAACAGTAAAAATTATAAAACACACAAAAATATTTTTTTTTGAATTTTTGGTTGATTTTTAGTGCATTTAATAAATAGTTGAATTGCTTTCTTTTCTTGTTTTCTTTATTTTCTTAATATCTTAAAAATCCAAAAAATATAAAAAGACTTAAAAACCACCAAAAATACCTCTTTATTTCCTTTTCTCTTCTTTTTGACTACTTCATAGGCTGCGAGGCCAATTCGTGCTCCTTGTGTTCGACCCTGGTCGCTATACCAGGTCAAACTAATAGCAGGACCGCTAGCTTGTTTCGATTCGATTTTATCTTCATTGGTGGTCTATTTTTCTTGATTGATCGAGTCCGAGTGATTGAGGTCGCAACGACCATTTAGCACCTTTACCTTAGTCGCTTCGGATTCTCGGTCATCAGTGTGTCCGGCTCGGTGCATGTTCGCCTGCATGTGGCAATGGCAGAAATGGTGGCAATGGCCTCTCTCGGACGGAAAGTGTTGGGGAAGAAAGTTCTTAAGACCTGAAAATCTATCGGTGATGAAGCATATACCATCGTGATCAATGATACCGGATAATTTATGGAGGAAGAACCCCCACGACTCCAAATTTTCACCCTCGACCACAACAAAAGCAATTGGGAATAGATGTCCATTAGCATCAACAGTGGTAGTGGCTAGGATGTGCCCTTTATATTTTCCCCACATATGTGTGGCATCAATGCTTAGCACTGAACGACAGTGTGCAAAATCTTGTATTGAGGGGGCAAAAGCCTAGAACAAACGAAAGAAGACATCCCTGCCTTCTTTTCGAGCAACGATTTTAGCGTCGATCGTCAATTGCTGTTAGAACTCATATAAAGAACCAGGATTGTAGTGCTTCATCATTCACATAATTGTCGGATATCTACGTATGAGCCAACAACATCTCCGAATATCTTCTCCAATGCTCTACGCTTCCCATTCCATGCCTTCTTTTAAGAAATGTGCACTCTGTACTTGTAATGAACCAGAGATTTGATGACACTTAGAGTCAGTGTCAACTTGGACCTCAAATTGGCAAGAATAAATCTGTTAACAAATTTGGCAGTACAAGCTCTATTGTCAACAAGCAGTATTGCATTACGGCATGTGTGTTCTGCACGATAGCTATGAACTTCCCAACTATCTCGATGATTGTTGTATGAGGCATGCAACCTCCACCCGCAATCATTAAAGATACAATGTGATGTGTACTGGGAGCTCTTCGATGCGTCCACTAAGGATGTGTTTGAGTCGAATGAACGACTCAACCAATACTCTTTAACGAATGCACCTTCAGTCAGAGGATATGCTATGTCATTTAAAAAGGGCATCTCCTTTGCAAATGTGCCAAAGATCCAATCATCTGAACCAAAGAAGTCTAGAAGATCCTCCATCGTATCCAAATCCATCCCGTAGTCCGCAGATGGATCGAAAATAGGTTCATGGTGTATTGAATGAAGTAGAGATTCTTGACCATCATCGGTCAATACTCCCACCCTATCACCTGTAGTTCCCCTGCATTGTTCTTCGTTTACTCCCTCTCCGGCATGTTCATCTACCTCTTCATCCTCTTCCTCTTCCCCTTCATCTTTGACTTAGTCATGGTCATTATCTTCACCCTCGTCTTCATCATCGACTCCCTCAAAAATAGATTTGTTAAGGTTCAACCCTTGCATTGATGATGGTCCCACCTCACGTTGGGATGGAGAGATCTCCACGTCTCAAGTAGTAGCTCCATCATTCCCACTTTTCGACTTACTTGCAACATCAACTTCGTAATTTTATGTCCCAATCAGGATGGGACGAACGAGCTCGCATTTGCAGGCCACTTGCAGGTGATCGTAATGTCGTAAATGTTGGGCGTATATCCAGTAAGCCCTTATATGTAAGAAAGTAGATCATTATAGCTGCTGGATACAAGTACTCCGATCATGTCGCTTTGACCGCCTTCGTAACCGATCTCGGATTCCAAATATGTTATCCGTCTGCTGCAGAACACGTATAATACAACAACATCAACCATTTCTTATACACCGCTAAAAGTCACCAAAAGATCTACATACTTATATTCTAAGAAGGTAATTATTAATTTATTTATTATTGTAAATTATTATTGCTTCGATATTTATTGATCGTTACTACAATTAATAGTCATAATTATTATTACTTATTATTACATGGTATTATTTGAAATTATTATTAATAATTACTACTTATTATTACATGGTATTATTTGAGATTATTAATAATTATTATTATATGGTATTATTTGAGATTATTATTAGTAATTATTGCTTATTATTACATGGCATTTATTATTATTAATTATTATTACTAATTATTACATGATATTATTTGAGATTATTATTAATTATTATTATTGATTATTAACTTGATTAATATTATAAATAATATTAGTAATTATTATAATTGTCGATTGTTTATATCAATTATAAATAATAAGAATTATTATTATTACTTCCTCTTAATAATAATTATGATTATTCGAAATTATTATTTAAGAATTATTATTATTACTTACTATTAATAATTAAATATTAATTATTATTCTCTACTAATTATTCTGTACTATTAATTACTCTTAATTATTATTAGTTATTTTCAATTACTTATAATTATTAGAAGTTTCTTTAATTATTACTACAATTAAGAATTATTCCTGATTAATAAGAACTATTAATTATAACTATTACTTATTAATATTAAACATTACTAATAATTTATTAGTAATTCTTATTTATATTAACTATTAGCTATTATATATTATATGTTATATATTATTATTAGTAATTAATACTCATTATAAAAAAAATTTATAATTATTGTTAATACTTATTAATAAATTACATTTATCTATATTAATTACTAACAATAAGAATTACTATTATGAATTATTAATTATTCATATTAACTATAATTTTACTTTATTGTTAACTAATATAAATTTTTATTACTTATTAATTGTAATTAATAATTATTACTCTGTTACTACATCAATATGAGCTATATTGACGATTAAATAATGATGATTGCTATTATTCATTATTATATTGATAAAACTAGCTAAAATATAATGTAGTAGGAAATTGCTATTGTATAGTCCTTCCCACCCTAACTAGAATCCTTATATTTGTATATATAACAATGACCCATGGGAGAATCGAAAGACACGTGATAATATCACGTTGTGCTGGAAGTGGTTCTACTATAGTTGTGATCTTATGGCAAGGATGATAATAGTTATGAAATCAGTTTTCATGTTACTCCTATTACATCTACAATTCTATTTGTTTCCATTTTAAACTAATAATGAATATATATTTGTTATTGATGACCACCCGATCAAGTAGGGTTAAGCTAATTAATTATGCAAATGTCTTTGTGACCCTAATAAATAAGGTAATCAATCAGTAAAATAAACCACTAATGAATCAAACAATGAATGCAAGTGTGTCGCTACTTTTATTTACCGGGTATAGCGACCAAGGGTCGAACACAATGGAGCACAATTAAACACTAAGCAGTAAGATTTCAGAGATAAAATATTATTATTATTTTTAGTGGTTTTTAAATTTTTCAAATTTTTAATTTTGCAATATAAGAAAATAAATAGAACACGCACAATCACTCTTTTTGTATTTTCCAAAAGGGTAAAAAATGCTCAGAAAACTACATTAAAAATATTTTGGATTTTATATATTTTACAATACTTTTGGTAATTTTTACGGATTTTTCAGATGTTTTTGTAGCTTTCTAAAAATGAAACAGTGATAAAGTAGACAAACAATGAACTTTAACCATGAGTAATTTGCAATATATAAATTGCCAAAAACTAGGGAAAGTAATTTTTGTATAAAGATAAACAAATATCTACAAACAAAGATAGAAATCACAATTTGTGGATTTTTCTAGGATTTGGTACATTTTTTATGAGTTTTCGAGTATTTTGCAATTTTTTTGGGTTTTTTTGAAAAATTTTCGAGAAAAAAGATAATGGAGCTTAAGGATAATAAAACAACTGCTCTAATTCTTTGTTGAATTTTTGGATATATTTTCAATTTTTTTTGAATTTTCTAAGGTAAATGGGAAACTTTTTTGGGGTTTTTTAATTTTTAATAATAAAAAAACATAGAGAAATTAACCAACAAAATTACCACAAATAAAGCATGCAAACATGAGTCACATAAAATTTTGGGTAATTTTTGGTGCTAATTAGTTATTTATTGAACTCAATAAAAGACAAGTAGTTAAGAACAGTGCAGAGGGACCTATTTGTAATTACTTAAGTTTATGGGCCTCTGGAATAAAAAAATCAGAAACTAGAAGGGGTTATTTTGCAATTTATCCGTATAAAACATGTGCATCATGTGAACAAGGCAAATAGGGGTATTAATGAAATTTCTCAGAACATAACATTCATTCCATAACATGTGAGATGTTTAGGGTAAAGACAACAAATATCCCAGGAAACTTGTGCTGGGGCACGCGATTCTAACCCAGATGGACTACTATGCAATTTAGGAAACTACATGGGTCTAACTGCAAATATTCTTAACTACATATATATTTATTGTACTAAAGTTAAATAGTAGAAAAGATAAGGAGGAAATGAAATATACCCTTCGCAGGTGGGGGCAATTCGTGGCTCGATCTAACGGCCCGGGGCTCTACGCTGGCGTACAGCTCTGATGAGGCGCTCTAAAGCCAATCTGATAGTTCAGGATTTATCGGGGACATGCGGTCAGATATAACACTCCAGGTCTGATCCAACGGTCTGCAGGAGTGATCTGTCTGGTGGCGCATATGAGTGACTAGCATTGATTAGACGACTAAAGGAGAGGTGTGATCAGACGGGCATGATCTGATCTGGAGCACCATCTTCAAATCGAATGGTAGAAGGGAGTGCTGGAAGAACTCTGCTCAGGAAAACTTCAACCAGACGTGGAAGGCGATTCACGGGTTCGATGACTCTGCTTAAAGGTCCAACATTGTCGTAAGGTCTCTCCACGGTTATCATAATGCTTGGATGGAGGAGATGACGATCGGATAGTCGAGACATTGATGCTCCACCTGGAGCACCTTCGCCTCCTATATTTTGGCTCAAACCGTGACTCCTCGTGCGCATGAATATCTGCAAGGGAAAGGTGGACATGGAGGCTTTGCTCCGGTCACCTTGTTGCTTGTTGATGTTAAGAGAAGCGAGGTAGAGTGGGTGTTCGACCTTCAGCAAAAATGATGGAGGTCTTGCCCTAATCCAGCTCTGATGAGTTGTTCTAAGGAGGGTCAGGATGCGAGGGAAGGTGGAAGATGGAGTGGTGTGTTGATCTACGCGGATGGAAGTGGGATATGGGTCTTCGATGCTCGGGTCAGAGCCAAGATTGCAGACAGTGGTTGATGGACGTATTCGAGAATGAACAACAAAATAAAGGGAAATGGGGAGTACATGTGTAGGCTACTGTGGTCGATGGAGTGAGGTAGAGTGGACGACGAGGTTCTGGCCTCAACTGAGCTGCGGAAGGCACAGGAGGTTGTATGCGACGGAGCTCTAACCACGTTGGTGAGCTGCAACCAACGAGCTACCAAACCATTCTCCAAGGACTTCTCTAGATTGATGACACACTGCTGGAGGTAGGTAGTGGCGAGGCTCGAGCTTATGAGCTTGGGGGGCAGAGGAGATAATTTATAAGGCTGCCCCAGTTTCTAGAAAGATCAGAGGTGTGCTCGAAATCCTAGGGCGATCCGGTTGCACCTAGGGATCCTTGAGGATCACGGATCCTAGGAGACTTGTCGGGCACAAAAATCAAGGTGAATGGTGGTCGACCCGACCGGGAAAATTTGTAGAAAACGAGTTTGGCGATGGGTTTGGCAGACCGAGTCAGCTAGGAGAGAGGGTTGACCGCGGTCAACATTCCAAAGTGGACGATGGAAAAATTCCCATCTAAAAAATGAAAGAATAATAAATAAAAATCAACAAACGATATTAAAATAAAAAATGAATGAAATAAAAATTGTTTGCTATTTTACAAATGATTTTTCTATGAATTTTAATTATTTTTATGACAGTATATAGAGTATAGTGTATTATACACAGGTATAATATACTTATGTATTATATACAAGTATTTTTATTTTATTATTTTGATGAAAATATATTTTATTTATTTATCAAAATACTTTGAATGAATATAAAAAGATTTTTATTTTATTTTTATAAAATCAATAAATACATTCATTAAATAGATTTTCTATACAATATACCTATGTGTGTCTTTTGTACAATGAACTTTGGATTTTATTTTTGTTTTATTTTATGTTTTTTTATTTTTATTTTATTATTGCTATGCACAAATGTTAAAAAATATAAAATGTATAGAGTATAAATAGAATATAATTATTTATATGTATAGGTATCAAGTGGTTATACAAGGACACTATCTCACCCTACTTTCTTCCTTATCGACCAGGTCCATTATTGACCTTCAATCGGGGTTTGGGTCTGTCTATATTTATTTCATAATACACCTTCTTTCTTTTTATTTTCTCTTTATTCTTTCATTTTTTGGAAAATATTTGTTAATTATGCAATATCAACAAGGACTTGTGTTAATTAAATGAATGTAATTATTGTATTTACATTCATTTATAGATGTTTTTGCTAAAAGATAACGATAAAATAAAAGAATAAAGAATGAGAATCATAGATTCATCATCCCCCTGTACTTTACCTATGCTAGTCCCTCAATAAATGCTTTTTTGAAAAAGAAGTGAAAACAAAAAGAAAAAGAAAGAACCAAAGTTGATTATTAAACTTATCTTCATTAAATTGGAGTATGGAGCTCACTCAGACCTTTGAATTATTAATTTGGTGGAACCTTGTTGGAAAATAGATTTAAGACTCAACGGCCTCCAAGTTCCACATTTCTATGATCAGGTCTCCTCAATAACCAGGTCAGAACAATTCTACATACACAAACTCTAATGACTATAAATCTTTCCTTGTACTATGTATGTGGTATCTAGCTCCCCACCTCAAAAATGGCAAAGAAATAGCCTCCCTTAATGAGGTAACTCTAATACCCTAGTCCAGCAACTCTTTCTTCAAAGAGCGGGGTAGTCCCTTCTAATTCAAGTACAACCGGCTCAAGAAGAGGGGAAAAGGAGAAAATGGACCGTGACCAGTGTAGTCATGTATCCCTTGGAACTTAACCAGTGTAGCTAAGTCTCTAGCTGCAAGCTTCCTTGAGAGGAGACGGTGGAATACACAAGCTTTGCTTATTCACTATATACACTCCGACGGGCATTTTATTTTCAATCTGGCTTGTCCTGTCTTTTGGAGTTTTTTTGGACATATATACAACATATCTATAAGGTGCGGCATATAAGGAGTTTTTCTTCTTGATCCAGACTATCCCTCTTTTGAAGCATTATTGCAACCCACACTTGTCGTTAGACCTCAATGCTACTAGACTAGGTTGAGGTTCACATCCCTCCCTATAGGAGGACGGGAGGTTCCGGCTAGCTGTACTACCCCCGTATGCTACTCCAAGCCAAAGGATTCTGCCTCCTCACCACCTCATCCATGTTGAGCTATGTGTAAGGTGCTTTTCCAAGTCAAGCCATTGTCTTTGAGAGTCATGTGTGCGTTCTTAAGTGTCTACTTAGTCTTATCAAGATGACATGTGAACATAGCCTAGTGGACTCGAAGAATTAAGTCGCTATGTACCTGAAAGTTCTTAACCCCAAGTCCTATAAGGTTCCTCTGAAGTTAAGTGGATTATGATCTTAACCAAACTCCATTTTTCAATTTGATTCCAAACCAATTTAAATGTCAACAATAATGCAAGTATTTACAAAAACTCTTTATGGTGGGGATTTTCAAGCTATGCAAATTTTTATGGTTTTGAATTTTCAAAATTTTAGCTGCTTTGGAAGATAAGGGAAGATTTACACAAATCTATAGACATATTTACAAAAAGGTTTATGTTATAGGTTTATGTAGAAAATGGATTTTATTTACACGTTACTTATACCAGCTTTATTAAGGTTACTTATGTACAAAGAATTTTAAGGGCAGAATAATTTTGCAAAATAGTTTCAAAATGTTTTTCAAACCTAGTTTTACAAACTATTTTTGCAAACATTTTATATTCACATAATTTTCAAAAATTTATTACAGTGTATCTAATTTTTATGCATAAAATAATTCCAAAAAACATTTTGCAACCGAAATATTTTTACAAACATTTTACAAATTTTGTACAAAAATAATTTTTCCAGAGATTTTTTAAAATGTCTTCTAAACATTTGTATTCATGTTTTACAAAAAATAGCCATGTTATTAACACATAAAGTACAAGTTTTGGCTAAATTATATATACAGTATATACGACCCCTCCTATACTTCACTCGAACGATGTCCTCAGAGTGATTAGAGAACGATGAAGGAAGACATAACTCGTGCTGAGTATGAGGAAGTGAAAACAATGATATACTATAATAATGAATGAAAGAATATAATGAATAGAAATTGGTGATGCCCCTATACTTGGTATCAAGTAATCCTAAGTATAGAACACTATACAAAAAGGGGAAATCGAAGAATAGCATGTACATATACTACCTCCCCTATACTTAGCCCAAGTATATGCATCAAAAATAGAGGTAATAGAGTCAAATGAGCAATCAAAGATTCTACACTCCCCCTTTACTTAGGGTAAACTGCACCCTAAGTATAGCATACTCAGAAGATGAGGATGGGGTGTTGAATAAAAAGAATGAATGATGTAGACATATTGGATCTATACAGCTGCAGAGTAGAGGTGAAAATACAGGTATGATATGCAGGTGATGTGAGTCAAAGATCACATATCATACAAAATGAATAGTGGCAACGTCAATGATCAGCAGATCAGTGTCAAGATATGGCTTCGGGTATTGACCGTTGACTCGAAAGGTGGAATCAGAAGACAATTCAGATATATCAATGTTGCCATAGACCTCTCTGACCATGTATGGTCCCTTCCATTTTCTTTATAATTTCCCTATAAATAATCTCAACCTAGCAACAAATATCCAGACTCTCTGGATCAGCTCAAATTGTTTATGGGTGATGTGAGAATCATGCCATATCTTTACTCTATCCTTATATTATAGGCTACTTGAGAAGGATGTGTTTCTCAACTCCTCCAGGGCTGCCAATTATGCTCTCCTCTAGTCTCATACACTCTCAGAATCCAATAATAACTCAGTAACTACCCAAAGTCACTTATGCTTAATCTCCATGAGTAAGTGGCATGGCTTGCCATAAACGAGTCGAAAGGGAGACTGCCTAAAGATGTCTTGAAGAAAGTCCTATAAGCCCACAAGATCGATTCCAAAAGTTATGACCAATCCTTTCAGTCTAGGTAAACAACCTTCTCCAAAATAGTCTTAATCTCCCTTTTTGAAACCTCAGCAAGACCATTAGTCTGTGGGTGATATGGTGTAGCAACTATATGGTCAATGCTGAACTCGTTAGGAAGGCCCTTACCTTGTCGTTGATAAAATAAGTCCCCCCATTAGAAATCGATTCTAGGTACCCTGAATCGTGAAATGATATTCTTCCTCAAGAATTTGCAAACAGTCTTTGCATTAGCATGTCGGGTGGGGATGGCCTCAACCCAACGACTAACATAATCTACAACAAGCAAAATATACTCAAATCCCAGAATTGTAGGGAATGGACCCATGAAATCGATGCCCCATGCATCAAAAACATCACAGAAGTGAATGGGCTACATCGGCATCATATATCTCTTTCCATTAATACCCATCCTCTTATAGTCAGTACATCTCTTCACGAATTTGTCTGATTCCTTGAAGAGGGTAGGCCACCAAAGGCCAGATTGGAGAACGTTATGTGATGTCTGTCTCCCAGAGTGATGTCCTCCTTCCTCAAGCTTGTGGCAATAGGTGAGGATGCTATGGTTTGGGATCCTTCCAATGGTACGACTTGGCCTTCGCGAGAAAGGTTACAAGTTGTTGTCGAGGCCAACCTTGTGTAACTTTCTTGGCAAAATTATAGTTCACAATGTCAGTGTACCATGGGAGCGAGGTGATAGCAAGAATCACCTCGTTTGGGAATGTATCTATAATAGGTGTGGTCTCATCAAAATCCTCAAGGTTCTCTAATCGAGAAATGTGATCCGTCACCACATTCTTAACTCCAAGTTTATCCTTAATCTCTATATCAAACTCCTAAAGTAGAAGGTTCCATCTGGTTAATCTGGCTTTGGCATCCTTCTTTGCCATGAGGTACGGATGGCGGTGTGATCGGTATAGATAGTCACTTTTGATCCAAGAATGTACACTACTGCTAGCATCTCTTTCTCAGTCATAGTATAATTCTGTTGAATGACATCCAAAGTCCAGCTAGTGTAGTGGATGGAAAATGGTAACTTATCCCTCATCTGTCCAAGCACTGCAACTACGACAAAATCAGAAGCGTCTGTCATGATCTCGAATGGGAGAGACCAATCGGGTGGCTAAAGGATAGGAGCCTGCACAACTAATCCCTTGAAAGTCTCAAATGAAGAAAGACACTTATCATCTACAAGGAACTCGATGTATTTTATCAACAGATTAGTAAGCGGTCGGGCAATTTAGTTGAATTCATGTATGAACCGTCGGTAAAATTGGCATGCCCTAGAAAGACTGCAACGGTCGCAAATTGGATAGTGGATTTAGCTACTTGATGATATCCACCTTGGCCAAATCAACCTCCATGCCCCTGTTGGAAATGATATGACAAGGATCATCCCTTGAGTCATCATGAAATGACTTTTCTCCCAAGATAAAACAAGATTGACCTCGATACAGCGTTGAAGTACTCGATCTAGGCAAACAAGACAAGCATCAAACCCATCACCATAGATCGAAAAGTCATCCATGAAGACCTCTAAACATTTGCCCACTATGTCTGAGAAAATGGAAAGCATGCACCTTTAGAATGTAGTTAGGGAATTACATAAACAAAAGGGCATCCATCTAAAAGCATACGCTCCGAACGGACAAGTAAACGTCATTTTCTCCTGGTCTTCAGGCACTATGGCCACCTGATTGTACCCAGAGTAACCGTTAAGGAAATATTAACGACTCTTCACAGCTAACCTCTCAATTATCTCATCAATAAATGGTAGTATGAAATGATCATTCTTGGTGGCTTGATTCAATCGTCTGTAGTCCACATAGACCCTTCAAGAAGTGGGTACTCAGGTAGCTATCTCCTCTCCAGACTCATTCAAAACTGTGGTGATACCCATCTTCTTGGTTATCACGTGTAGAGGACTAACCCTTTGTAGTCGGAGATGGGGTAGATAAAATCGGTACTCCACCACTTAGATATTTCTTTCATGACTACATCTTGAAGATTCGAGTTCAGCCTCCATCGGAACTCACATGATGGCTTGGCATCATCTTCGAGATATATTTTGTGAGAGCACGGGGCCAAACTTATCCCCTAGAGATCAGCTACACTCCATCTGATTACCTTGCGATTTCTTTCAAGAACCTCCATCAAGCAAGATTTTTGGTCTTTAGTCAAGTTCGTTGAGATAATGACTGGGAACATGTCTAGCTCGCCAGCAAGGAATCTGTACTTCATACTCCGTGGAAAGGTTTTTAATTCAGGACAAGGGGAGCTGGCAGATCTGGCCTCTAAAAACTCTGCGTGAAAGCTAACAAATCTGTATGGGAGAAATCTCGCTGAATCTGCAAATCTGATGAAGACATCTCTACCGGTGAGTCTATCAAATGTACTAGATCGACCTCTATCCTAGCTGTGGGCACTGTGGACATCAGACACAGTAAATAATCATCAAAGTCCTACCAATCAAAATCGGTGTATGAGCCTGAGGGATATGAATCTGAATCGCAAGAAATATACTCTGCTTCACTACCCAAATCACAATCGTTAGTCTCTAAAGTGTCTTGTGCCATGAGTGTGCTCTTTGAACTCTCAGCAACTGTCATCTGTGGCTCTGCAGTCTCTCTGGGTGTAACAATAGCTTGTGAAATCAAATCTGTCCAAATGACTTCATTAGTTATAATCACAAAGTCACACTCCTTGTGAATGTCTAGCTCTGAATTTGTCATCTGCTCGAATTTTGCTCGGAGCAAGCTGAGTCTCTGGCTCTAATCTCCTAATCACCTATATTTGTATGCCCTTACCTCGATGTGAAAGTATATCTTCCCATTATCATGATCGGACACTGCTTTGGCAGTGGCTAGGAACGGTCGTCCTGAAATGATGGGAGTATCAGTCACAGATTCATGATCTCCATGTAAAACACAACAAAGTCCACAGGGAATTTCATGCCCTGAATTGTGATGAAAATGTCCTTTAACATCCACTTCAGCCTCTTAACATATCAATTTACAAACTGAAGGACTGTCCTGCTCTCTTTAAGAGGTCCAAACTCGAAATGGTCAAGTAAGGCATCCAAGAGTAGGTTAATCGAGGAAATGCTATCTAATAGAGTATGGTCGAATCACTGCTCATTAATGTGGCATCTGACATAAGGAGCTCCTACATTAGGTTTATTGGCTAGCAATCGGTTATGGATGGCAAAGCAGGTGGCATTGGTGAGCACATGGATTTTCGCATTATGATTCCTCTTCTTCCTATGGATGGTGGTCTTCTCTCTGAGGTTCTTTTGGAATAGATGAATGTGCTCAAGTACCTCCTGAAGAGTCAGCTAGATATGAAATCTATCTATAATAAGCTCGTTGAACTCTAGTTATTGTCTCTTTTTGAGATTTTCTGTTTTAAGGCCTTTCCCTATGCAGAATGATTGAGGAAATGGTATAGAGGGACCCTCTTCAGAAAGATGAGGCAGAGGAAGTAGGTTCCTGGGCATAAGACTTGAATCCATGCATAGATTATCAAGCATCACAGATGGACTCACATGAGATATAGAAACCTTTTCTTTATTCATATTTTTTATTTTTGAAGTTTTTCCATTTTTGTATTTTTCCAAACATATCCTCAGGTACATAAGAAGTCAACACAATGGAAGGAATCTTGATGGCATCAGTACCACATGTAAACTCTGAGCTTGCAGTATCAGCACCACGCTCTGAACTATTAACTGGAGTACGGGTGGTTTCAGTACCATCATGTGCGTCCAAAAATTCGATGACCTTAGCATCATCGTCGGGATTTACATCCTTGGTGGCTTCAGTACCACCGTTGTCATCATCATGGTAAGCAGTATCAACACCGCTCCTTACTTCGTCTGGTGCCCTAGCATCTTCAGTGGTATGTCGCCTAGATGAGTCGCAATTGGATGGCTTCCTACCACTCCTAAGTGTCACAAAATCAGCATCAAATAAAGAACAAGTGTCTTCAAAAATATCACTACGAGAGGCGGTCTTTGTAAATTGTATGTGCTTAAACCTTCTCTTCAGATTGTTCAGGTTATGTTCATTCTGAGCAGGTATGGTAGCCTTTCCCTTGATTTTTTCAATATCTCCTGTCAGAACTCATCCATCTCTCGCTGTAAGGTAGCTTGCTGATCAGAAAGCATACGGCGAGATCATCAAGGGCAGGGTTCTCATACTGGTGCGGCGGAGAACCATACAGTTTTCCTCGCTGGAAATGAGGCTGAGTCTACTGTAAGGAGGAGGATGGGAGTACTGCTGGTGAGGTTGTTGCTGCCTCCACTGTTGGCCCTAGTACTAGGGATGAGGACTGTGTTCTTGCTGGTGCTGGGAGTACTGGGGTTGTCATTGTTGTGGAACTCCCTACCCTGCCTGTGCTAGAGGATGCTACTGGGATGAAGTACCTCCAGTAGACCATCAGAAGCCTGGGTGATCACGACAGATACTGGGCTGATGTTGATACTATGAGTACCAAATTATGTTGACTTTCATCAATGGCTCCTACTGCTCGTGGAGTGGCAGGGGAAGGGACCTAAGGGCTACACCACCAACTGAGTGTCTAAGGAAGGTGGTGGTGGAAACTAGTAATGCAGGAGTGGTTGAATTGGTTCCACTTGAATGTGGTGAACCTGGCTATATGAGGTTGAAGGTTGAAAAGAACTACTCCTTGGATCAACCCGTGACATGAAATAGAGATGAGAAGCAGCCTGTGCATCTTGGAGACACCACATGACCTGGGTCTTCAGGCCACTCATTTTCTGGGCTTTCTCATCAATCTTATGGAGCTTGTCGAGGCCCTAATACTCCTTCTTCTCAATGATCTCTATCCAATTGAACTTTTGGTTGATGATGCCCATATCGATAGCTAAAGACTCTACTAATGCTACTGCTGCAGAAGAAGTAGAAGGACCGGCCTTAATGTGTGCAATCCTCTGGTATGAAACCACTTGTAGAAGAGGCTTCCCCTGAGTGTAAATACGGGTCTATGACAATACTGTATAGTTTTAAGTCATCTCCTCATAGATGGCCCAGACTTGGACTTTGTCTTTTGTAAAGTAGGACCTCGACATGAGGCATTCACTAGCCCCTGCAGCTCAGGTTTCAACCCATAAAAGAAACTCTAGACGAGGTTGGGCCTGCTAATCTCATGGTGGGGACACCTGTCGACGAGCTCTTTAAAGCAATTCTAAGCTTCATGGAAATGTTCATTCACGATCCTGGTGAAATTGCTGATCATGGCTCTAGTTACATTGGTCTAGACGAGTGGATAGTACTTGTTCAATTACTCGGTCCAGAGTTGCTCCAAACTGTTGATAACCTTCCCCAGATGCTTCATCCAGTAGGATGATTTGTCAACCAAAGAGAACGAAAAGGTTATCACCTTGATTGTGTACTCATCCACTAGTTTGTCGTGGATGGTGCTGCAAATCATCTCAATCTCCTACAGATGGAGATAGGTCTCTTCGGTGGCTAGACCATGGATCTTGGGAAATAGCTGGATGGTTTGGGGACGAAGCTCGAAATTACCTAAGATAGCGGGCAGATGGATCCATCGGTGTGTGAAGGTTGCACCAGGGTTGTGCAACTGCCTCATGGTGTTGTCTAGTCTGGTTGGGTCATGTGGCTCGTCCGGCGTCTGTCTCTGTCCTTAGATCTTAGTATTTCTCCACCATATGGTCATTTTGTATCCTCTCATCTAGCTCGCATCTGTGTGAGTTCCCTCCTCACTTATACCATGAATATTCCCAGGTCTAAGATCTATCGCTGCACGGTCTCCATGGAAGCTAGCAATGTGTTGTTGATGGTAGCCTGATCTAATACGAACAAGGATTTCTACGGCTGCTCATTGATCTTCCTTTGCTACATGCCATCTCACCGGTCTCTACAAAGGCAAAGGACACTAGATCAGGTGTTGTCAAATGAACATACAACTGTGCTGGCACGTCTGGTTGTACCTCTGAAACTGAAGAAGGGTGGTCGAGGGGGAACATGGTGGAAGCCAATTCGATTCGGAGAGTGAGTCTGAGCTCTCTAGATGAGTGAGCAGGAGTGCTAGAAAGTGGTGCCGCCATAGGTAGCCTAAGAGACATTCTGCCCATCATCATGATGTGGGGACTTATGAAGATTAGATCTGGGATGAAAGTAGTATGATAAACCAAACCTCCAATTCACCTACTCAACACCATATGATGACCATAAAAGCTCGATAGTTTATCTTGTCAAATTTTTATTAGGTGATAATCGAATCTTTTAGAATGGGTTAGTGAGCAGTCAGGACCCAATTCTCCATAGAGACTGGCCCGGATGCTTTTACTAGTTGCACCTATTTCCAGCCAGTATGGGTGTAAGTACGGACCATTTCCAACTAACCGATTTTACTTGATCATGGAGCCTTACACAAGGTCCTCTAAACAACCCACTCTGATAAGAAAGTTCAGACCATTTACTAGCTACCTGAAAATCCTCACTACAGAATAGCTAATCATTTTTAGAACCGGTAGTCAGAAGAAAGTTTAGGCATGGCTCTATCCTAGTATGTGGGTCGCTCAACTCTCAGAAGAAAAATCAGACAAGGAGGGGGTTACTCTCTGTTTAACCAAAGAATCGAGTGGTCGTATGTTCCACATAAGGCGGGAATATAGTCATCGAGGTGACTGACAAGAAATCCGGATTAAACAGTAATTAACCAACAATAAATAATCAAGAAATGAAAATAAAGTGGAGTTAAAATTTATTTTATTTAACTCTACAAAATGTTTGTATAGTGCAAGCATGTAGAATGTCGAACATAGGGAGCAAACATGATAGTTTGTGCAATAATGTGCAAAAATGTGATTGTGAACTCTTTGTCTATATGTTTTTATGTGGTTTTAGGATATTTATATTTTTATATTTTATTTTAATATTTTTGTATTTGGTTTTAAATTTTGTGTTTTTATATTTCTTTTTATTTTTCTATATTTATATAATTTCTTTTTCTTTAAAATACAATATAGCTATATATAAGAGTATATATACAATGTAGAGTAATATAAATATAAATACTAATAAATATATTCAAAATAATGAAAATAAAAATGATTTTGGGTTTTAAATATTTTTTACTATTTTAGTGATTTTTTAGGATATTTTGCTAATTTTTATAAATTTTTAATGTAAAAAAATCCTAAATCAGGATTTAATTAAATAAGATGAATTGAAATGGAGATAAAAATAGCAAATAGATCCAAATTTCTCCAAATTAATTTTACTACATAAAAAATAATATTGAGAAAATTATAAAACAAAAAAACACAATTTTTGGAATTTTTAAGAATTTTATACATTTTTATAAAAAAATTGAGATTTTCTCATTTTTAAGATTTTTCTTTTGTAATTTTTATGGATTTTTTGTCTGGAGTTGTAAAATAAATAAATAAACACTACAAATATTTTTTGGAATTTATGAAAAAGTTTTTATATTTTTATGTATTTTATAATATAGATAGGGAAAAAAGGTTATTTTTTAATAAATAATAAAAGGTCCCAAAATTATAAAAGAAATATAAATCGTGGAAGTGTCTGTAAATAGGAGTGTACATCTATTTTTCTGGTCTTTTCGAGCACAAATGATATTTTAAATAAATAGGAAACAAAAAGAAACTACATTCTAGTAAGGCCATTTTTGTATATAAAATTAAGTTCATGTGCCTTCAGCAATTTTACAAAAAATATATAACGTAAATAAAATGTTTACAGATGGAAATAAAATATAATAAAGCCTAGGGGCATGCCTGCAAAATGCTGCCTCATGTGGGGAGTCACGTGAGGTGACGTAGCGTGGACGTAAATGTAAATTTGAGAAGTATGGGGGCCTTTTTGCAAAATTACAAAAATATGTAAAATAACAAATGAAAGCTTGCGTTCTAATAAATAAATACAAAATATGGAAGGCTAAATTTGTAAAATACCCAACAAGGGCGCGCGATCTTACAGTCGAGCTCCTCCCACTTGCCACGTACCGGATCGAGAGGAGACGATGACGATTGGACGATGCAGACCTAGGATTATATCCAGGTGAATGATCTGACAGCTGTGATGCTCTGGATCCAACAGTATATGTATGTCGTGAAAAACCAGGGGTGGTCGGACGATGGAGGGCTGACAAGGAAGAACAAGGAGGAAGCTCCGGCAAGGCGAGCTTCCTCTGCCATTACTCCCTCATCCAACATGCTTTTCTGCTCAAAAATGGCTCCAAAGACTCCTGCAGGTCTTCTCTATATGTAAATAGCATCAAAATGTGTGGAGGCACACTAGAGCACCACCACGAGGTCGAGGAAGAAATGGCGCTCCAGGTATCTCTGGCAAACCTCAAAATCAAGCTCAGGTGGCTTCCTTGCTCCAGATACCTGCAAGGGAGGTCAAGAGGGTTGAGAGCAAAATTCCTCGACCCTCCAAATGATGAAATGAGATGGGATGGCTCGAGTGAAGACGGCTCCGATGTAGGGCGGAGGAGGAGCGTCAGGGGCTCGATCCGAGTGGAATCGAGGTGGGATGGAGGTGGACAAATGCGGAGAAGGTGCTCTATAAGGAAGTGAAAGTGATTTGGCAGGTCGGAGAATTGGGAGGAGGATGGTGGAAGGTTCGCCGGAGGCTAGCTCCGGTAAACTACGGGGATGCAATTAAAGGCTAAAATGTGTGATCAAAATGTAAACATAATGCAGGATTGAACCTAGAGATAAACCTAATCTATTAAATGCAAGAAAAATGGAGTACCTCACCATCCTAGATCGGAAAGAAGAACCTCAACGGCGGGTGGCTGGAGGTAGTGGTAGAAGCCACCCAAGATGTCTCCGGAGCTTGCACGAATTTGCTGGAGGCTCCCATATAACAATAGTCGATCCGGAGCAAAAGAGGTAGGCCCAAGCTATGTCAAATGAGGTTTAAAATGAAAAGAGAGTCGACGGTGGGGTTTTGTGTAGGAGGTCAAGACACTCTAAAGATCGAAGCAAATCTGGCACAATATCGATTCAATCCTCGAGATGATGAGTAGGCATGTAAGAGCATATATAGAGGACAAAAAGTCACGAAGGAATTGATCCAAAAAGATATAAGGAGGGGGCTACAAAAATCGAAGACTATGGCGAGAAACGAGTTCTGGCAGGGCTACAGGACGGGTCAGAGGAGTTGAACGGAGTCAACCCTCCCCGCCACCTGGTTGGTCCACGTAGACGAACTAGGAAAAAGAAGCCTAAAAAGAATTAGAAATTTGATAAATAATAACAAATTATTTTATTAATTTTAAGTTATCAAAAAATTCTTATTTTCTCTAGTATTTTATCATGATTTTTATTTATTTTTTAGAGGTATATACTTACAGGTTACTTTTTAGGGTTACTATATAGATATGTTTATCTATGTTTTTGAGTGTTTTATTTTTATTTTTTATTTTATTATTTTAGTTTATTATTTTATATATTTATAAATTTTTTTAATACTTAAATATGTTTTATGTACTTTTTCTGATGTAATATATACACTTAAATAAATAGGTCTATTAATTGTATAGGTATAGATATAGGTATTTCATATATATGTTTTATATACATATTTCATTTTTAGTGTTTTCTTCAATATTTTTATTTATGGTTTTAATATGTACATAAATTATAAATAATATTTACAAAATTATAAAAATATTAAATTATAAAAATAATAAATAATAAATAAAATTCATATTTTAATCTGTTATACAATATAATAGGGGTCTAAACCTAACTTTCACACCTTAACTCCAAAAAATATGAAACCGATTTTTCCAGGGCCGCGTATCTTTGACCCACGAAAGTCATCCTTTTGAGACTAATTAAATGACCAAAAGAAAGCATGCAAGGAGAAAGGTAGATTCATTGCTGGGAAGGAGAAAATAGAGGCCTTCATTAAATAGCTTATTAAAAGTTATATACAATTAAAGGTGATTTTTATATATTTAGAATTTTTATTTGGTAGATATGGGTCTGGGAAGTTGGGATATTGGAATCTCATTCATATTGTAACTTTTATTTTGTATATTATTTTTGTATGAAATAAATTTTGTATTTTTTTATATTTTATTATCAACAACTTTCATGTACAAAGTTTCTTTATTTGAAGTATAAAAAGTGGAAAATAAAATGGGTCCCAAAGATGAAAAAGAATGAATAAATAAAGGGGATTTTATTGTATAAATGTCCCTTATCTCCCCCTACTTTATTCCTTGTTGACCTAGTCATCAAGATGCCTAGGTCTTGGCATTTATGGTTATAAAATTTCTTTGATATTTTATTCTTTTTCTTTTCTTTTCTTTAACCTATAATTTTTGCATTAAAAATAGTATTTATACACTATTTACACAACAATGGATGAGTGTTAATTTGCATGAATTAAGGGTATTTACATGCATTTACTAGGCTTTTTAAGGCTAAAATGACAGAATAAAGGTACTGAAATGGAGAATCATCACCCCCCTATACTTATCTTTGCTAGTCCCTAGCAAACACTTATTCAATAAATGCAAAAAATAAAAAACAAATAAAAGAAAAGAAATAAAAGATGTATTAAATTTAATTCTCAAACTTGTGTTCACAAAATCAAAGTTTCGAGTTTTAGTCGGACCTTTGGAATTTTAGTGCGAGCGGAACCTTATTGGGAATCATATTTGAAATCCAACTGCCTTTAAGAATCCCAAAACTCTGCTCAAGTCTCCACAATAGCCATGTCAGAATATTTCAACTCATACGCAAACCCTTATGACTATGAATATGACTTGTACATTGTAAGTGATAATGGCTCCCCTCAACAGAAATGACAAAGAGGCTGACTTCTACAGCATGACAACCCAGTGATTCCCCAATCCAGCAACTCTTTCCTCGAGGAGCGGAGTATTCCCTTCTAAGTTCAACTGGCAACCAGCTCGAGAGGAGGGGGTGAAGAGAAGAATGGACGGTAGACAGTGTAGTTACCTATCTTATGATGCAAGACCAGTGTAATCAAGTAATCCAGCTGCATGGTCACATGGTTTGACTTTAAATCTCAAGCTTTCTTATTGACTATACAAATATATTCACTCCAGCGGGCATTTTATTTTTAATCAGGCATGTCCACTTTGGAGTTTTTGCTTTTTTCTTTTTTTTGAAATACTATATACAATAGCATTTACATAAGGAGTTTTTCCTCTTGATCCAGTATACTATCCCTCTTTTGAAGCATTATTGCAACCCACACTCTCGTATCCTTAGACATCTCTGCTACTGGATGGGATGGGGAGCACTTCCCTCCCTAGATGAGGACAAATGTTTCCACTTGTGTGTGTCTCATACTGGCAAATCCAATCCCCTCACTACTCCAAATGAGTTGAGCCAAGTGAAAGGTGCAGGAGTCCAAGTTAGGACATTATCGACAAGAGCCATGGGTGCGCTCCGAAATACTCTACGTAGGCAGTCAAGAATCCATTGAACCAAGTCTCACAATTCTCAAATAACTAAGTCATCTAGAACAGAAGTACCTCAATTCCAACTCCTATGAGGTTCCTTTTATTAGATAGATGAAAGGTCCAACCAAGCTCCAATCTTCGGATTTTATTTGTACATGTTCAATTATAAAACTCAACATGAAAAAAATGCGAATGCTATGCTAAAAATATTTTTGTGATGCAATTTTCAAATTTTTGAACTTTTTATGGGTTTTTTTAAAAAGATAATGCAAATGAAGTTTTTGGTATTTTTAGTTTTGCAAATGTTTTTGTGATTTTTTTGAAAATAAAGATTTTAGATGAAAACTAAGTACAAATACTTACATGGGGATGCATCCTATATTTGCAAGGGTTAGGGTTTTAAGAATTTACAAGTGGTATGTAGTGTGATGAATATATTCCTCAAACTTATTTGGAAAAGATTTTTCACGCGATTTTGGAAAACTCTAGTCCATAATTGTTTTTACAAACAATTTTTGCAAACATTTATACAGATTTGAAAATCATTTTGCAAAGGTTTTCTAAACAATATATATAGATTTTTCAAAATAGTTTTGCAACAATTTTCCAAACATTTGCAAAATATTTTTCAAACATTTTTATTTCACACAAAGAAAAGAAATTTTACAAACAAAAAAATTTATAAAGGTTGAAAATATTTAACAAAATGTTTTATGAATAGTTTTCAAAAGATTTCCAAACTATTTTTCAAACATTTTGCAAAAACAAACCTGATTTATTAATCAGTAATACAAAAAGAAATCGAGGAATATAAGCCTTTTTTATTAAGTGTTTTTAATGAATTTTTAGGTGTATTATACAGAACTTTAGACATATATATTTCTATTAAAAATATGAAAGTACGAGTTATGGCTAAAGTATATACAGAGTATATGACCCCCCCTATACTTAGCTTGAGCAATGTCCTCATAGATCAGAGAGAAAAAGATAAGACATAGCTCATACGGAGTATAGAAAAGTTTAAAGAATAAATGAATGAGAAGTCGATCGTCCGCCCTATACTTAGGATCAAATAATCCTAAGTATAGTAGACTATACACAAAGCAGGGAGATCAAGGGTGGGAATGAACAGATCGTACTCACATTATCTCCCACTATACTTAGGGTAAGATATCCCTTAATATTGACAATAAGAGGAGACAGTGGAGAGGATCTAAGAATAACATAACTTCGGGTGCACACCCCCTATACTAACGACAAAGTACGTCCTAAGTATAGAAGATGACAGAAATGGATGAGTCCTTTTTGGTAAAAAAATGAAAAGGAAAAGAATAAAAGAATAAAAGAGGTCTGAAGATGGAATGAGAATATCGAAAAGAATGTACATATCACTCCCCCTATACTTAGGGTAAAAGAAGCCCTAAGTATAGGCAATAATAAGAGTGATGAAACGTAATGAAGTATGAATACTTGTCTCATCCATCACCCCCTCCCATACTTAGGACAAAGTACGTCCTAAGCAAGGAACACAAGAGAATGGGGAGGATGAGTGAAACGGGAGATGGACAGAGGCAAATGAAGTAAATATATAACAGAGATGGATGTACAAGGGATCAAGAAGGTCGAAAGAAAACCTTCTTGTGAGATCGCTGAGGAATAGATCCAATAAGGTGCAGGCCGATACCGGGGTCCACAGCGGACGGAAGCTGATCAGGATCGACCTGGTGAGGATCCTTAGTGGTCCTAGGGTGAGAAGGCACAGGCGGGTCAGTGGAAGAAGTGTGGCTAGGTTCAGCCTTAGGTGTCTCGTAGATGTTAAAGTGAAAAGGGATGAACTCATCATCGAAAGAAGTAAGGTCGAGGTCATCCTGCAAGGTCTCTCCTAGGTAAAAATCAAAAGGAATAAACTCATCTGTGGAAGTAGTTGAGTTATGTTCATCCTCTACAATTTCAATCAGATCATCATTCTCATCAAAAGGCCTGAATTCCTGAATAAAAGCACCCAAGTCAAATTTGGCCTTAGTTTCATCTATATCTGCCCTCCCCTCTAAAGTATCAATCGTGTAAATCCTGTGGATGCCATCAACACATTGCCAAACTCTAGAAGAAGGGACTATGAGGTCTATGCTTTCCGAGTATTCCTCCTTGGAGAGGAATTCTTGGGTCTCACTGGAATCCAACATAAAACAAAATTCTATGATCATCTTATCAAGGTCATAGTCCTCGAGGTCAGATAGGATGGGTGAAGTCACATCAGATGCAGGTCTCCGGTTGGCAGTGGGTGCGGTGATGATCATCTCGCCCCCATCAACAGGATGGAAGTAAATCTCTCCGGATCCATAGTCAATAACGATCCTCGCAGAGGCAAGGATAGGTCATCCTAGGATGATTGGAGAGTTCTCGCTAGTTGAGGTCTCCATGGGCAATGAGACAAAATATACAGTGTGTCTCATTCCATGAATCAAAATGATAGCATTTTCAAGAATACCCTTCAGCCTCTTGATAGATCCATCGGCAAACTGAACGATCATCCTTGTTTTCTTGAGAGGCCCTAAGTGAAGAGATTGTACTAACGAGAAGGGCATGATGCTAATCGAAGCACCATCGTCAAGGAGAGTGTGATCACAAGTATATTCAGAGATGTTGCATTGGATAAATTGGGTAGTTGTGTTCCTTTTCTTAGGAATTGGATGATGTGTGATGGCGTAGGCAGTGGTCGTGGTCAAGGTATGACACTCAGATCTGCTCATCTGCTTTCTATTCTTGGGTTGAGGAGTAGATAAATGGGTTATGGCCTAGTGAAGTGGGGCGTTAATGATCTCATAAATGGTGGCCACCACTTCGGATTTAGTCAACATTTTTTTGAATTTTTGGACCTCCTCCATACAAGGGAGGAGATCGAAATCATCGTCTACATAAGGATGATAAAGAGCAGTCTATACAATGCCATCCTCGGGGCCAGAGGTGGGACAAGGTGTAAATGGATGTGTGGGTAGATGACCTAGCATGAAGGCCTTCTCCTCAAAGTCTGAATCAATCATGTGTCTCCCTAAATATTTTTGTATTTTTATTTTTTTTTTCATTTTTTTGTATTTTGGGCGATTGCATGCTCTAATGGAAATCCTCAAATGAATCAATATCGGTAGATCGTGAAGCATCAATAGGTCTCTTATTTAGTCAAGTAAGGTCGTCAATCCTCAATTCATATACTCCATGAATTGGGTCAAAGTATCAAGTGTGGTCATCATGAGAGGTGACTCCAACAGATCAGTCTTAGGTGGATGTGAAATTGGAAAATGTGAAAGTGAATGTGAATAAAAATCCGAAGGCTGATACTATGGCTGAGGAGGATATGTACAAAAATAAGGACCAAAATCCTCTTGGGAAAATGGAGGTGGACTGGCTGGAGAGTACGAGCGATCCGTAAAGTCCAGATAAAAATCGCTCTAGTCGGCCATCTCGAAACAAAAGGAAAAAATCAAGGGAACACAATAATCAAATCAAAAGATATGAGAAGAAAGGAGCAAATGCGCAGAAGTGATCGAGGATACACACAAATAAACACAAACAAACGCACAGAAAACAAACCCCTCAATTCATCTACTTTGGTGAAGACTGTGGAAGTTCAGTCTTTTTATCTTATCTATTTTAGACTTAGGTGAAGAAGTCAAAAATTGTACAAACACTTAGGTGGGCTTTGATGGTATTTGGGCACTAACCTTAGTGTGTATGCGAGCAAGTAAAAGCGAAAACGACGAGAGGATTACTCGCCCCAAGATAAATGTTTTTTTTTCTTTTTTGCCTTTTTAAAGGTCCAGTAATATCAACAGTCCCAATTTTATTTGTTATCACTTTTTTTGGATTTTTAATAAGAAATACACGCACCCAACAAGGATTTCAATTATTTTTAGCTCTTAGGTTCTCAAAATCAGAGGGAGAGTTGGAAAAGCAATGCAAGTGGAAAATCGATGATGAATGCTAAAGAGAAATGCTCACCTTGCCTCCAATACTCTACATGCAAGGATGCTAAGAAGAATTGAAACCTATATATATGCAATGCAAGCCAATGAAATCTCCCTAGATGAGAAATTGCTATTAACGTGAAGAACCTTATGCTAATCACCTAGAATAGAACCTAAAGGTCCGGTCTTGGAGTCTCCTCGATGCCCACCACAGTGGGTCTTGCAACCATTGTATGGAAGACTCTCGTGGCATGGGGTTTCAAGACTATGTGAGAAGCAATTCAAAATTTGATTAAGTCCAAACAAATACTATAGGAGTAGGCAAATATGATTAGGTATTTGGCCTTAGTTTATCATCAAGCAAGTCCTAAAGATATGTCTCAATCACACAAAATAAAGAAAAACAAAATCGGGAAAGTAAGGAAAAAAGGTGAAAAATCACAAAAACGGACGAGGCACCCAAGGGAACAATCCCTCGAGCACTAGACCTCGTAAAATGTGAAGTTAGGAGAGTCTTGTATATTACACAGTAATATAGTCTCTATTTCACTTCAAATTACAAAAATAAATACAACAAAATATGCTAAAAAATCCTTATATTCAAAAATGTCTCCAAGCCTCCTCAAGTGCTAAGTTAGATAGTAGCTTCACGTGGGTGCGAAGGCGCTTCGAGTAAAGAACCTCCCTCGATCTACAATACCTCGCAGAAAAGTCAACAAAGACAGGATGATTAGACAAGTCACAATAATATCAAATAAAATAGAAAATAAATAAAATAAAAATATAGAAAAAAATTCACAATCAAAATAATGCCAATATAAGTGCAGTTGCTCCCTAACAACAACGCCATTTGTTTAACCTAAAAAATCGAGGGGTCGTATGTTCCACACAAAGTGGGAACACAGTCGTTGAGGCGATCGACAAGAAATCTGAATTAAAACAACAATTAACCCATTATAAATAATCAAGAAAACAAAATAAAGTGGAGTTAAAATTTATTTTATTTAACTCTACAAAATGTGTGTATAGTGCAAGTATGTATAGTGTCGAACACAGGGAGAAAACATGATAGATTGTGCAATAATGTGCAAAAATGTGAGTGTGAACTCTTTGTCTATATGTTTTTATGTGGGTTTTTGGATTTTTATATTTTTTATTTTATTTTTGTTTTATATTTTCATATTTTGTCTTAAGTTTCTATTTTTATATTTTCATTTTATGTTTTTATATTTTTATATTTTCTTTTTCTTTTAAAATACAATATAACTATATATAAGAGTATATATACAATGTAGAGTAATATAAATATAAATACTAATAAAAATATTTAAATAAAGAAAATATTTTTCAAAATATTTTTGCAACAATTTTCCAAACATTTGCAAAATATTTTTCAAACATTTTTATTTCACACAAAGAAAAGAAATTTTACAAACAAAAAAAATTACTAAGGTTGAAAATATTTAACAAAATGTTTTATGAATAGTTTTCAAAAGATTTTCAAACTATTTTTCAAAAATTTTGCAAAAACAAACCTGATTTATTAATCAGTAATACAAAAAGAAATCGAGGAATAATAAGCATTTTTTTATTAAGTGTTTTTAATGAATTTTTAGGTGTATTATACAGAACTTTAGACATATTTATTGATATTAAAAATATGAAAGTACGAGTTATGGCTAAAGTATATATGAAGTATATATGACCCCCCCTATACTTAGCTTGAGCAATGTCCTCATAGATCAGAGAGAAAAAGAGAAGACATAGCTCATACTGAGTATAGAAAAGTCTAAAGAATAAATGAATGAGAAGTCGATTGTCCCCCCTATACTTAGGATCAAATAATCCTAAGTATAGTAGATTATACACAAAACAGGGAGATAAAGGGTGGGAATGAACAGATCGTACTCACACTATCTCCCAATATACATAGGGTAAGATGTCCCTTAATATTGACAAGAAGAGAAGACCGTGGAGAGGATCTAAGAATAACATAACTCCGGGTGCACACCAGCTATACTAAGGACAAAGTACGTCCTAAGTATAGAAGATGACAGAAATGGATGAGTCCATTTTGGTGGAAAAATGAAAAGGAAAAGAATAAAAGAAGAAAAGAGATCTTAAGATGGAATGAGAATATCAAAGAGATGTACATAGCACTCCCCCTATAATTAGTTCAAAAGAAGCCCTAAGTATAGTCAATAACAAGAGTGATGAAACGGAATGAAGTATGAATACTCATCTCATCCATCACCCCCTCCCATACTTAGGACAAAGTACGTTCTAAGCAAGGCACACAAGAGAATGGGGAGGATGAGTGAAACGGGAGATGGACAGAGGCATACGAAGTAAATATATAACAGAGATGGATGTACAAGGGATCAAGAAGTTCGAAAGAAAACCTTCTTGCGAGACCGCTGAGGAATAGATCCAATAAGGTGCATGCCGATACCGGGGTCCACAGTGGACGGAAGCTGATCAGGATCGACCTGGTGAGGATCCTTAGTGGTCCTAGGGTGAGAAGGCACAGGCGGGTCAGTGGAAGAAGTGTGGCTAGGTTCAGCCTTAGGTGTCTCATAGATATCAAAGTGAAAAGGGATGAACTCGTTATCGAAAGAAGTAAGGTCGAGGTCATCCTGCAAGGTCTCTCCTAGGTCAAAATCAAAAGGAATAAACTCATCCGTGGAAGTAGTTGAGTTATGTTCATCCTCTACAATTTCAATCGGATCATCATTCTCATCAAAAGGCCCGAATTCCTAAATAAAAGCACCCAAGTCAAATTTGGCCTTAGTTTCATCATTATCTGCCCTCTCCTCTAAAGTATCAATCGTGTAAATCCTGTGGATGCCATCAAGACATCGCCAAACACCAGAAGAAGGGACTATGAGGTCTATGCTTTCTGAGTATTCCTCCTTGGAGAGGAATTCTTGGGTCTCACTGGAATCCAACATAAAACAAAAGTCTATGATCATCTTATCAAGGTCATAGTCCTCGAGGTCAGCTAGGATGGGTGAAGTCACATCAGATGCAGGTCTGTGGTTGGCAGTGGGTGCTGTGATGATCACCTCGCCCCCGTCAACAGGATGGAAGCGAATCTCTCCCGATCCATAGTCAATAACGATCCTCGCAGAGACGAGGAAAGGTCATCCTAGGATGATTGGAGAGTGCTCGCTAGTTGAGGTCTCCATGGGCAATGAGACAAAATATACAGTGTATCTCATGCCATGAATCAAAATGATAGCATTCTCAAGAATACCCTTCAGCCTCTTGATAGATCCATCGGCAAACTGAACGATCATCCTTGTTTTCTTGAGAGTCCCTAAGTGAAGAGATTGTACTAACGAGAAGGGCATGATGCTAATCGAAGCACAACCGTCAAGGAGAGTGTGATCACAAGTATATTCAGAGATGTTGCATTAGATGAATTGGGTAGGTGTGTTCCTTTTCTTAGGAATTGGATGATGTGTGATGGCGTAGGCAATGGCCTTGGTCAAGATATGACACTCAGATCTGCTCATCCGCTTTCTATTCTGGGGTTGAGGAGTAGATAAATGGGTCATGGCCTAGTGAAGTGGGGCGTTAATGATCTCATAAATGGTGGCCACCACTTCGGGTTCAGTCAACATTTTTTTGAATTTTTGGACCTCCTCCATACAAGGGAGGAGATCGAAATCATCATCTACATAAGGATGATGAAGAGAAGTCTATACAATGCCATCCTCGGGGTTAGAGGTGGGACAAGGTGTAAATGGATATGTGGGTAAATGACCTAGCATGAGGGCCTTCTCCTCAAAGTTTGAATCAATCATGTGTCTCCCTAAATATTTTTGTATTTTTAATTTTTTTTCATTTTTTTGTATTTTGGGCGATTGCATACTCTAATGGAAATCCTCAAATGAATCAATATCGGCAGATCGTGAAGCATCAATAGGTCTCTTATTTAGTCAAGTAAGGTCGTCAATCCTCGATTCATATACTCCATGAACTGGGTCAAAGTATCAAGTGTGGTCATCATGAGAGGTGACTCCGACAGATCAGTCTTAGGTGGATGTGAAAGTGGAAAATGTGAAGGTGGATGTGAATAAAAATCCGAAGGCTGATACTATGGCTGAGGAGGATATGTACAAAAATCAGTATCAAAATCCTCCTGGGAAAATAGAGGTGGACTGGCTGGAGAGTACGAGCGATCCACAAAGTCCAGATAAAAATCGCTCTAGTCAGCCATCTCGAAACAAAAGGAAAAAATCAAGGGAACACAATAATCAAATCAAGAGATATGAGAAGAAAGGAGCAAATGCGCCGAAGTGATCGAGGATACACACAAATAAACACAAACAAATGCACAGAAAACAAACCCCTCAATTCATCTACTCTGGTGAAGACTGTGGAAGTTCAGTATCTTTATCTTATCTGTTTATGAGTTAGGTGAAGAAGTCAAAAATTGTACAAACACTTAGGTGGGCTTTGATGGTATTTGGGCACTAACCTTAGTGTGTATGCGAGCAAGTAAAAGCGAAGACAACGAGGGGATTACTCGCCCTAAGACAAATGTTTTTTTTCTTTTTGGCCTTTTTTAAGGTCAAGTAATATCAACAGTCCCAATTTTATTTGTTATCACTTTTTTTGGATTTTTAATAAGAAATACACGCACCCAACGAGGATTTCAATTATTTTTATCTCTTAGGTTCTCAAAATCAGAGGGAGAGTTGGAAAAGCAATGCAAGTGGAAAATCGATGATGAATGCTAAAGAAATTTGCACATCTTGCCTCCAATACTCTACATGCAAGGATGCTAAGAAGAATTGAAACATATATATATACAATGCAAGCCAATGAAATCTCCCTAGATAAGAAATTGTTATTAACGTGAAGAACCTTATGCTAATCACCTAGAATAGAACCTAAAGGTCCGATCTTGGAGTCTCATCAATGCCCACCACAGTGGGTCTTGCAACCATTGTATGGAGGACTCTCGCGGCATGGGTTTCAAGACTATGTGAGAAGCAATTCAAAATTTGATTAAGTCCAAACAAATACTATAGGAGTAGGCAAATATGATTAGGTATTTAGCCTTAGTCTATCGTCAAGCAAGTCCTAAAGATATGTCTCAATCACAAAAAATAAAGAAAAACAAAATCGGGAAATAAAGGAAAAAAGGTGAAAAACCACAAAAACGGACGAGGCACCCAAGGGAACAATCCCTCAAGCACTGGACCTCGTAAAATGTGAAGTTAGGAGAGTCTTGTATATTACAAATTAATATAGTCTCTCTTTCACTCCAAATTACAAAAATAAATACAACAAAATAAATGCTAAAAGATCCTTATCTTCAAAAATGTCTCCAAGCCTCCTCAAGTGCTAAGTTAGACAGTAGCTTCACGTGGGTGCGTAGGCGCTTCGAGTAAAGACCTTCCCTCGATCTGCAGTACCTCGCAGAAAAGTCAACAAAGAAAGGATGATTAGACAAGTCACAATAATATCAAATAAAATAAAAATATAGAAAAAAATCACAATCAAAATAATGCCAATATAAGTGCAGTTGCTCCCTAACAACAACGCCATTCGTTCAACCTAAAAAATCGAGGGGTCGTATATTCCACACAAGGTGGGAACACAGACGTCGAGGCGATCGACAAGAATTATGAATTAAAACAACAATTAACCCATAATAAATAATCAAGAAAACAAAATAAAGTGGAGTTAAAATTTATTTTATTTAACTCTACAAAATGTGTGTATAGTGCAAGTATGTATAGTGTCGAACACAGGGAGCAAACATGATAGATTGTGCAATAATGTGCAAAAATGTGATTGTGAACTCTTTGTCTATATGTTTTTATGTGGGTTTTTGGATTTTTATATTTTTTATTTTATTTTTGTTTTATATTTTTGTATTTGGTCTTTAATTTCTATTTTTATATTTTCATTTTTTGTTTTTATATTTTTATATTTTATTTTTATTTTAAAATACAATATAACTATATACAAGAGTATATATAAAATGTAGAGTAATATACATATAAATACTAATAAAAAGATTTAAATAAATAAAATAAAATGTTTTTGTTTTAAATATTTTTTACTTTTTTTGTGATTGAGTTAATTTTGCTAATTTTTAAATATTTTTAAAGTAAAAAATATCCTAAATCAGGAAATAGTTAAATAGGCTGAATTAAAATGGAGATAAAAAATAGCAAACAGAATCAAAATTTATTCAAATAATTTTAATACATAAATAATAATATAAAGAAACTTATATAATAGAAAACATAATTTTTGGAATTTTAAAAAATTTTATCAATTTTTATAAATACTTTAGGATTTTTTAAAAATTTTAAGATTTTTCTTTTATATTTTTTTATGTATTTTTTGGTCTGGAGTTGTAAAATAAATAAATAAACACTACAATAATTTTTACGAAATTTGTCAAAAAAAAATATATTTTTATGTATTTTCTAATGTAGGCAGGGACAAAAAGGGCTATTTTTAATTTTAATAAATAATAAAAAGTCCTGAAATTCAAAATAAATATATAGAGTAGAAGTGTGTGTAATCAGTAGTGTTCTATTTTTGTGGATTTTTTCAAGCACAAATGATATTTTAAATAAATAGAGAAAATAAAAAGAAACTACATTCTGGCAAAGGCATTTTTGTCAATAAAATTAAGTTCAGGGGCCTTCCAGCAATTTTAACAAAAATATATAACGTAAATAAAATGTTCACGAACAGAAACAAAATACAATAAAGCCTAGGGGCATGCCTACAAAATGTCGTCTCATGTGGGGAGTCATGTGAGGTGAATTGGCGTGGGCGTAAATGTAAATATGAGAAGTCTGGGGGCCTTTTTGCAAAATTACAAAAATATATAAAGCAACAAATGAAAATTTGAGTTCTAATAATTAAAAACAAAATATGGCAGGGCTAAAGTTGCAAAATACCAAACAAGTGTGCGAGATCCTATGGTTGAGCTCCTCCTACTTACCACATGTCGAAACGAGAGGAGACGATGACGATTCGGCAATGCGTGGCCAGGATTAGATCCAGGTGAAAGATCTGACAGTTGTGATGCTTTGGATCCAACAGTATCTATAAGTGCGAAGAACTGGGGATCATTGGACGGTGGAGGGATAACAAGGAAGAATAGGGAGGAAGCTCCAGCAAGGCGAGCTTCCTCCCCCATATCTTCCTCCTCCGGCACACTTTCCTACTCCAAAATGGCTCCGAAGACTCTTGTAGGTCTTCTATATAGGTTGGTAGCATCAAAATGGGCAGATACACACTGGAGCACCACTATGAGGTCAAGGATGAAATGGCGCTCCAAGTATCTCCGGCCAACCGCAAAATCGCATCCAGGAGGCTTCCTTGCTCCAGATACATGTAGGGGAGGTTAAGAGGGTTGATAGAAATTTGCCTCGACCCTCCAGATGTCAAAATGAGGTGGGGATGGCTCGAGCGAAGGCTGCTCCATCATAAGAAGAGGAGGTGCGTCAAGGGCTTGATTCGAGTGGAATCGAGGTGGGATGGAGGTGGACAAATGCAAAGAAGGTGCTCTAGAAGGAGTGGAAGTCATTTGGCGAGTCGGAGAACTAGGAGGAGGATGGTGGAAGGTTCATCAGAGGCTAGCTCCGTCAAACTATGAGGATGTGATTAACGGCCAAATTGTGTGATCAATACGTAAACAAATGTAGGATTGAATCTAGAACTAAACCTAAGCTAGGAAATGCAAGAAAAATGGAGTACCTCACCTTCCTGGATCAGAGAAAAGAACCTCGACGGCCAATGGCTGGAGGTAGCGGTGGAAGCCACCCAAGATGTCGTCGGAGCTCGCCCGAAGCTACTGGAGGCTCCCGTGTCATAGAAGTCAATCCGGAGCAAACGAGGCGGGCCTAAGATAGGTCAAACGAGGTTCAAAACAAAAGGAAGTTGACGGTGGGATTTTTTTACAAGAGGTCAAGACACTCCAAAAATCTAAGCAAATTTGGCGGAGCATCAATTCTATCCTCGAGATGACGAGTAGGCATGTAAGAGCATATATCGAGGAAAAAAACCACGAAGGAATCGATCCAAAAATATGTAAGGAGCAGGCTACAAAAATTGAAGAACATGGCGAGAAACGAGTTCTGACAGGGCAACAAGGCGGGTCAGAGGAGTTGAACGGAGTCAACCCTCCTCACCACCTGGTTGGTACACGTGGAGCAACTAGGAAAAAATAACCTGAAAAGAATTAGAAATTCGATAAATAATAAATGATTTTATTATTTTTTATTTATAAAATAAGAAATGTTTATTATTTTCTCTAGTATTTTATAATGATTTTTATTTGTTTTTTAGAGGTATATAGGTACAAGTTACTTTTTAGGGTTACTATGTGGGTATGTTGATCTATGTTTTTGTGTTTTTTATTTTTATTTTGTGTTTTTGATTTTATTATTTTAGTTTTTTTTTATATATTTATAAATTATTTTTATATACTTAAATATATTTTTATTTAATTTTTTTGATCTAATATATACACTTAAATAAACAGGTCTATTAATTGTATAGGTATTATATAGGTATTTCATGTATATGTTTTATATACATATTTTATTTTAGTGTTCTTTATTATTTTATCTAGTTTTAATATGTACAGATATTATAAATAATATTTACAAAATTATAAAATTATATTATAAAAATCGTAAATAATAAATAAAATGAATATTTTAATCGGGTATAATATACAATAGGGGTCTAAAACCTAACTTACACACCTTAACTCCAAAAAATATGAAACCACTTCAATAAATAGATTATTAAAAGTTATATATAATTAAAGTGATTTTAATATATTTTGAGTTTTTATTTGGGAGTTATGGGTCTGGGAATTTGGGATTTTGGAATCTTATTCAGATTATAACTTTTATTTTTATATACTATTTTTGTATGAAATAAATTTTGTATTTTTCTATATTTTATTATATACAACTTTCATGTACAAAGTTTCTTTATTTGAGGTATAAAAAGTGTAAAATAAATTGGGTCCCAAAAATGAATAAAGAATGAATAAACAAATAAAAGGGATTTTATTGTATAAATGGCCCTTATCTTCCCCTACTTTTTTCCTTATCGACCTCGTCATCGAGATGCTTAGGTCTCGGGGTTTAGGGTCATAAAGTATCTTCGATATTTTATTCTTTTTCTTGTATTTCTTGTCTTTATTCTCTAATTTTGTCATTAAAAACAATGTTTTATATGGTATTTACACAACAAGGGATGAATGTTAATTTGCATGAATTAAGGGTATTTACATGAATTTACTAGGGTTTTTAGGGTCAAGATGATAGAATAAAGGTGATGAAATGGAGATTCATCACTCTCCTCAGACCATAATTTTTCTGTGAAGTTTGGTTTTAAGTCAAGTATGATTAGCAGTCATAGATTTTATTTGGTTATTTCTTTATAGGTATTTTTCTTAATAAGCCAACGTCTAACGAATTTTCCGTAAACACAATGATGAATGCGGAGTAAGAAATGTGTACCTTGCTCCAACACTCTAAACGTAGGGTGATATGCGCATAAATTTAAAGACTGAATTAAAACTAACTTATATGATGCATGAGGAAATCGTCCCTAGGTGATAGCTTTTATTACGTGAAGAACTGATGCTAATTAACCAGAAAAGAAACATGAGTCCATCTTGAAAGTCGCTCGGTGCCCCCCATAACGAATCCTGCTAGCGTTGTACGCATCTTCTCATGACACATGGTTTCTAATCCAATTAATTTCTCTTTTTATTTGACTAAGTCCAAAACGTGATCTATAAGAACAGATATTCTATTAATGTATTTGGACCTTAGTTCTACCGAGCTCAACCAGAATAAAACCTCAGTCTAGGGTTAAAATCTCGATAATCAAATCCAAATAAAAGTCAAAATCCCACGAAAAACTCGGAGAGGTTTCCTGAGTGCACCGATACTCGACGAAACAGACCCCGAATAAGGTTCAAGTGTCTCAAGAGTCTACAAGTCTAAATTATTACAAATGTTTTCCAAAAATAAACTCTATCTAAAATAACAAGCTCATGTTGTCTTCTGCTCTTCCTCCTGTCATGGTCCCTCCAAACTGGATAAAGTCATACTCTAGAAGTCCCTCGCATGAAAAATCAAAGCAGAATAAGGTTAGAATGATTATACAAGATAGAGACAAAAATAAGCAAAAATCAAACTACTTAGCCATTCTCCCCAGCAATGGCGCCATTTTGATGACCACTTGATAAACTAGGGTTAAGTTAGTTAATTATGCAAATGTCATTGTGACCTAATCAATAAGGAAATCAATTGAGAAAATAAACCACTAATGAATGAAATAATGAATATAAGTTGTTCGCTAATTTTATTTACCCGGTATAGCGACCAGGGACGAACACAAGGAGCGCAATTAAACACTAAGAAGCAAGATTTTAGAGATAAATGACTTTATTATTTTTTTAGTTTTTCCATTTTTCAAACTTTTAATTTTGCAATAAAAGAAAACAAATACAACACACACAATCACTCTTTTTGTATTTTTAAAAGGATAAAAAATGCTCAGAAAATTACAATAAAAATATTTTTTGATTTTATATGTCTTACAGTGTTTTTAGTAATTTTTATAGATTTTTCAAATGTTTTTTGTAATTTTCTAGAAATTAAATAGTGATAAAGTAGACAAACAGTGAACAAGAAGGAGTAATTTGCAAACCAAAAATAGATAAAGTGTCCAAAACTCCCGAAAGTAATTTTATGATAAAATATAAGCAAATATCTACAGACAGAGACATGAATCACAATTTTTGTATTTTTCTAGGATTTTATAAAATTTTTATGAGTTTTCGAATGTTTTGTATTTTTTGGTTTTTATGAAATATTTTTGAGCTAAAATGATAATGGAGCTTAAGGATATTAAAAGACAACTACTCTAATTTTTTATATTATTTTGATACATTTTCGAATTTTCTGAATTTTTTAAGGATGAAAGGACACTTTTTAGGGGTTTTTTATTTTTTTAATAATAAAAAACATAAGGAAATTAACCAGCAAAATTACCATAAACAAAGCATGCAAACAAGAGTCATATATAATTTTTGGGTAATATTTAGGTTTAATTACCTATTTATTGCGCTAATAAAAAACTAGTGGTTAAGAATAGTGCAGAGGGACCTATTTGTAATTACTATAAGTTTATCGGCCTCTAGAATAACAAAATTAGAAAATACAGGGGGTCGTTATGCAATTTTTCCATACAAAACAGGCGCTCCACATTTACCAGAAAAACATGGGTATAAATGTAATTTCTCAAAACATAACATTCATTCCATGATAGATGAGAAGTACAGGGTAATGACTGCAAATATTCTAAAAAAACTCGTGTGGGGGCACGTGATTCTAACTCAGATGGACTAATATGCAATTTTGGAAACTATAGGGTTCTAACTGCAAATATTCTCAACTACACATTATATTCATTATACTAAAGTGAAATAGTAGAAAAGACAAGGCAGAAATGAAATATACCCTTTACATGGGGGCAACACGTGGCTCGATCTAACGGCCTGGTGCTACGCTGGCGTACAGCTCTTTTGAGGCGCTACAAAGTCAATCTGACGGTTCAGGATTTGTCAAGAATGTGCAGCCAGATCCGACACTCCATGTCTGGTCCAATGGTCAGTAGGAGTGATCTGTCGGGAGGCATAGATGAGTGATCAGATTTGATCATATGGCTAAAGGCGAGGCGTGATCAAACGAGCCTGATCTGATTTGGAGCTCCATCATCAAATCAATCGACAGAAGGGGGCGTTGGAAGAACTTCACTCAGGAAAACTTCAACTGGACATGGAAGGCTATCCACAGGTCCAATGACTCCGCTAAAAGGTCCAACACCGTCATGAGGTCTCTCTATGTCGATCAGAATGCTCGGATGAGGCGTTGCAAAGACGATCTGACGATTCAGGATTTATCAAGGACATGCAGCTAGATTTGACACTCCATGTCTGATCCAATGGTCTGTAGGAGTGATCTGTCGGGAGGTGCAGATGAGTGATCAGCTTTGATCAGATGGCTAAAAGCGAGGCGTGATCAGACGGACCTGATCTGATTTGGAGCTCCATCTTCAAATCGAACGACAGAAGGGGGCGTTGGAAGAACTTCACTCAGGAAAACTTCAACTGGACGTGGAAGGCAATCCACGGGTTCGATGACTCCGTTAAAAGGTCCAACACCATCATGAGGTCTCTCTTTGTCGATCAGAATGCTGAGATAGAGGAGATGACGGGCAGATGGTTGAGACAGTGATGCTCCACCTCCTGGACTGAGGCTTATAATGTGCCTCCTCACGCACATGAATACCTGCAAGGGAAAGGTGGACTCGGAGGCTTTGCTCCGATTACATTGTTGCTTGAAGATGTGAAGAGAAGCAAGTTGGAGTGGGTGTTTGACCTTCGATGAAAATGGTGGACGAAGGGCTTGCCCTAATCCAGCTCCAATGAGATGGTCTAGGGATGGTCAGGATGCAAGGGATGGTGGGAGATGGAGTGGCATGTCGATCTATGTAGATGGAAGTGGGATATGGGTATTTGACGCTTGGGTCAGAGCCAAGATAGCGGACGCTAGCTGGTGGTTGTATTAGAGATGAATGGCGAAATGAAGGGAAATGGGGAGTACATGGGTAGGCTACTGTGGTCGATGGAGTGAGCGGAGTAGACGGCGAGGTTCTGGCCTCAACTGAGCTGCGGAAGGCGCAGGAGGTTGTACACGGCAGAGCTCCGACCACGTTGGTGTTCTGCGACCAATGAGCCACCAAATGACACTCCAAGGGCTTCTCCGATCGTTGTCACACTGCTATAGGTAGCTAAAGATGAAGGTAGCACCGAGGCATGAGCTGCTGAGCTTGGGAGGCGGAGGAAATACTTTATAGGGATTCCTCGGGTTCTAGAAAGATCGTAGGTGTTCTCGAAACCTTAGGGATCCGTAAGGATCACATATCCTAGGAGTTGTCGGGCGCAAAAATCAAGGTGAATGGTGGTCGGACCCGATCCGGAAAATTTGGAGAAAATGAGTCCGGCGAGGGGTTTGGCAGGTCAGGTTAGTTGGGGGAGAGGGTTAACCTCGGTCAACGTTCTAGAGTAGACCAATGGAAAAATTCCAGGCTAAAAAAATGAAAGAATAATGAATAAAATTAACATTAAAATAAAAAATAAATAAAATAAAAATTATTTATTATTTTATAAATGATTTTTCTGTGATTTTAATTATTTTTATGACAGTATAAACAACATAGTGTATTATAGAAAGGTATAATATACATATATATTATATACATGTTTTTTTATTTTTTTTATTTTTATGAAAATATATTTTATTCAATATTTATTTATTTACAAAATACTTTGATGAATATAAAAAGATTTTTATTTTATTTTTATAGAATCAATAAATACATTAATTAAATAGATGTTCCTTACAATATAACTATGTCTGTTTTTGTACAATGAACTTTGGATTTTATTTTTGTTTAATTTTGTGTTTTATGATTTTTATTTTGTTTTTATTTTTTTTAAGGGTATGCACAAATATTAAAAATATAATATGTACTTGGTATAATTTGAATATAATTATTTATAGGTATAGGTCTCAAGTGGTTATACAAGGACCCTATCTCCCCCTACTTTCTTTCTTGTCGATCAAGTCAACTATAGACCTTCACTCGGGGTTAGGTTCAGTTTGTATTTATTTCATAATTACATCCTTCTTTCTATTTCTTTTCTCTTTATTCTTTTATTTTTTTGAAAAGTATGTGTTAATTATGCAATATTAACAAGGGCATGTGCAATGCTAATTTATTGTATTTACATCAATTATAGATGTTTTTGCTAAAAGATAAAGCTAAAATAAAAGAATAAAGAATGAAAATTATATATTCTTCAGTTATTATTCTAAGTTGGCAACAAATATCGTTATCATTTCAATTTAGCAATGAATAAATATCCAATTAGTAAGAAATACTACCATTATCATTTCAAATACTACCATTATCATTTCAATTTATCGAGATATATTATCATCATCATTTCAATTTAGCAACAATTATTTTTTTATTTATTGACAACATTTAAATAAATGATAAAATTTGTGAATAAAATGAATCATACATTAAGGGAGAAATGAAGCCTTCGATGAAGAATGGGAGAGGAGGAGAGGATGGCGAATGAGAGAGGAGATGACTGAGAATGAGAGAGTAGGAGAGAATGGTGTGGAGAAGGGAGCGCGAGTGCCTTATATAGGGCCACCCAGTGGCAAAGGGTTTGTTGTTCCATGGCAAACTATTTGTCGTTTCGCATGGTCGCTGATCGCGCCTGCCGTCATGTCCCATCCCTGCTCCCAAGCCCTACCGCTCCCTACCGCAGGCATCAAAGATCATGTCACCTCGTCGACTGAGACACGCCTATGGAAAATGGTTTTTCGCAGATGCCTATGTCACTACGGCAAATCATTTGTCGAGCCACGTTGGCGAATGACAAACGATTTGCCGATACATCCCCCTTCTAGGAAATATTTTCGGTCCATACACATTTTGGGAAATACTTTTCCCAAGGTACACATTTTGGGAAATTACTCATGGTACAACTTTTTCAGTACAGTCTCTAGAGTCAAAATAATTTAAAAAGAAGAAGAAGGAGGGAGTGTTCAAACGTGATTGATTCAGTACAGTCTCGGGGCATTCCCGTGATATTATATGGCTTGAAAAAAAAGTAAATAGTAGAAGATGACCCCCTTAAAAAGAAAATTGCATACTTTAGGTCCCCACAAACTTAAAAAAACATTACCTATCATAGATCAGATCGTGAACATACACTTTGATACCGGTGAAAGAACGAGGTATGTCATCTTCAATCTTGATCTTGTACGAGAGAGAGAGAGAACGAGAGAAGGATGGTGGAGAAAAGAGAGAGACAGATAGAGAGGGATGGAATCAAAAGGGGGCTCCCGTAGTAGAGGTTTCGATTGATACTTTTCCCCTCCCTATGGGGAGGTTTATAGAGGGTGTAAGCCCTTGCCATGTCAGTCCCCTTCCACCATGCCCTTGTGGTTAGGGTCTCCGTAAGAACCGACCTTGCCGCAACTACTGGAGGTGGTTGCTTAACCATGCTAGTCACGGAGTCTATTCAAAAATAATGGTATGATGGAAAGGTTATGAGGACTTTTCCAAAAAAACCAGTCGTTACAATCTAACCCCCTAAAAAATTTCATCCTCGAATTTCCTTGAAAAGGGACGTACTGAAAAGTTGTGGATAATTCTCCAGCATTTCACTTTCCAGCTGTCAAGTAGCCTCCTTCGTTTGATGGTGTTGCCAAAGCACCTTGAGCATCGGAACTAAATGACGATGAAGTTGAAGGTATCTATGATCGAAAATTCTTAAAGGTTTCTCCTCAAAAGTTAAATTGGGTTGAATGTTGATGACCTTATGCTCGATCACATGTGAGTAATCAAGAGTGCACTTCCTCAGCACAGACACATGGAATACATCGTGTAGCTTCGAGTATTGAGGTGGTACTGCAATACGATATGCCGCATCTCCTATCCATTGCAGAATATCAAACGGTCCTATGTATCTAGGAGTGAGCTTCCCCTTTTTGCCAAATCGTAAGATGCCTTTGTTGGAGAGATCTTTAGGAACACATGCTCCCCAATTGCTAAACTCACTTATGTGACGATCAGCATAAGATTTCTGCCTAGTTTGAGTTGTCTACAATCTCTTTCTGATTAGCTCAACACCCTGCTTGTCTGAACAATTTTCGGTACCAAAATGTGCTTTTCGCCAACGTCATTCCAACATGAGGGCGATCTGCAGGGTCTCCAATAAAGCACTTCATAGGGAGCCATCTTGATTCTCAAATGATATCTATTAATATAAGATAGCTCGGCTAACAGAAAATATCTATCGCAACCATGTGTGACAATTGAGGTGCATGTACTCAGCATATCTACTAATGTCATAATGATCCATTCTAAGTGATCATTGGACTATGGATGAAATTAAGTGATAAACTTCAATCAAGTACCCATAGCATTTTCAAAGCTTTTCCATAATTATGTTGTGTATCTCCTATCCGTTCAAACCGAATTAATGTGGAATACAATATATGTCGATGCCGATATTCACTTATAATTTATCCAACCCCATGAACAGCCAATCCAAGCAAATGTAAAAAAGTGAGATATCTGGTCTACAATCACTCCGATGGTATCGTAATGATGTATCCTTATCTTGGGTAACTTGTTAACAAAATCCATTCTGATATATTCTTTCGATTTCGGTATCTCACATCATGATTGATTTAATTTTTAAAATCATATAATTTCTTCTTGGGCATTTGAAATATTTTTGACAGATCAACAACTTTTTCTACAATCTTGATACTTTATATTACCTCAATATTTTTCATTATCTCGATAATGTCATCAGCTAGAGAAAAATAATATCTCTACTAACTCCAAGTCAATAGAGATTCCATCATAATTAAGATCAACTTCAATACCATTCATAAATGTGACATGACTAGAAAGATGATTTTGTCCAATAAGAAGTTATCATTAGATAACATTGCATAAAGCTGGTGTTGGAGTAGGATCCAGATGAGGGCGGAATCTGATTCAAGTTAAGTGATTAATTACATTCGTTGTGACTCAAATCAAATTCGCTATCAAGGAGAAAATTATTCAAACCACTAATAATTCATGCAGTGAAGATGAGCGGTTTTGCTACATTTATTAACCTGGTATAGCAACCATGGTCGAACTCAAGGAGCACAATTAACAACTAAGTAGGTTATTTGAAAATCAAAGGATTTTTATTTATCTTTTTAGTAGTTTTTTATTGTTCAAATTTTTAATTTTCAATATAAGAGAAAATGCACAAAGGATAAAAATATACTCAAGCAATATTTTTGTATTTTTCAAATAGGTGAAAAATACTCAGAAAAATTAAATAAAAATATTTTTTGGTTTTATTATTTCGTACTCTTTTTGGATTTTTTTGGGAATTTTCAGATGTTTATGTGATTTTCTAAAAATCAAATAGTGACAAATAAACAAACAGTGCACAACCAGGGGTATTTTTCAATTTAAAAACAGATAAAATGCTTAAAATACCCGAAAGTGATTTTTGTCTAAAACTATGAAGAAATATCTGCAAACAAGAACTAAAAATGTATTTTTTGAATTTTTTGTTGATTTTATATGATTGTTTTGAGTTTTTGTCTATTTTGCAAATTTTTGAGTTTTTATAAGGAATTTTCCAAAAAAATATATAAAAACTAAAAGATGATAAAAGGCAACTATAAAAATTTGTTATAGAATTTTTGAAGGATTTTTCAAATTTTTATGAATTTTCTAAAACAAACAGGAGCTTTTTAGTGCGGTTTTCGAAATTTTAATGATAGAAAATCAAAAAATTCGGCACACAAAAATTACCACATAAACAACATCCTAGCAGGAGCTAATATTGATTTTTTGAATTTTTAGGAACCAAATTAATAATTATTGCAAGTAAAGTAAGATCACAAATATTAAGTAGTACATGGAGGACCTATATGCTATTATTCTAAGTTTCAGGGCCAAATGATAACAAACAATAAAACCTTAGGAGCATATCATGCTAAAAGTCCAGCAAACACGTGCGTGCTCACATGACCAAACATGCAAGGGCATACATGTAATTTTCAAAACCTTTAATTCATTTCATAACTACAAATAACCTAAATAGCATGTGAAGCTACATGTAACTGCAATTCAGATGGACTAAAGTGCAAATAAAGAAAGTATAAGGTCCTAAATGCAAAACATTTTTAACTATTTATTACAATGAAGAGACTTAAGCAAAATACATGAAAAGTGAGGTCATGAGTGAAGAATACCCTGTAGGGTGCATGTGACGTGTGCTCGTGGATTCTCTGACGTACGGTCCTGATGACCATTTGTGGACAGATCTGATGGTCTGAAAAGGTTGCTCGGACGTGCGTCTCAGATCTACAAAGGATCTGATCTGTCGCTGCAAAAAGGAGCATGTGCGGACGACTCCGAGAAGACCTGGACTGGAGTGGCTAATCAAACGACATTGGAGGGTGCTTGAAGAACTGAATCCCATCGAGCTTCAATCGAGAAAATTTGGCTATCCATAGGACTTATCTACTCGCGGTGAAGTCAAGCACCTTCGTATTAGTGCTCCGCTCGAATGGGTGGTTTCGATGAGAGGGTGGACGGTTGGATTGGTGTGGCTATGCTAGGCACCTAAGGTGATTTTCCACCTCGGATGGAGCTCTTTATGAGACTATCATGCATGCATGTATCTGCAAAAGATATATCGGCTCAAAGACATACCCTCAACTGTGGTTATTAGCAACTATAAATGAAAGAAGCGACGGTGGGGCGATCTAGTGGTATCTGGTAGAAATGGGGGAGGAGATCTTTCCTAATCCTGCTCCGATGAGCACGATGCATGGGGGTCAGGGAGCGTACAAAAAGGGTGAAGGTGAAACGAGGGGTTGATCTGCGCGGGTGAAGCAAAGGATGGAGCTATGGCGGCATCGATCGGAGCTAAATAATGGATGGCAGAGGTGATGGATGATTCGAAATAAACCATGGAATGTGGGAAGAATGGTGAATACCTGCGGTGCTTGATGTGCTCAGTGACTTTAGGCAATGGTGGAGGTAGGGTTGTGGCCTCAACCAAGTTGCGAAGGACCTGGGAGGCTTGTCGAGACGAAGCTATGACCACAAGGGGATCAATGTCCAATCCGACACCAATCCGAGCTTCCAAAAGCTCCTCTAGAAGGCTATCACTCTCCTGAATGTAGCTAAGGGGCAAGGGTGGTGCAAGGGACAACTAGGGCATGATGGAGGTAGATGAGAGAATTTATAGGGAACCTCGGACATCTAGAAGGATCAGGAAGAATCATGCAATCCGAGGGAGATCCGGTACAGCCAAGGGATTTATGAAGGTCATGAATCCGAGGTAAATAATCGGGCGCCATATTTGAGGGAAGAAGTGGTTGGACCCGGGATAGAGAAATGGGAGAAAATGGGTATGGTGAAGCCCAGCTGGGTCTGGACAGGGAAAGGGGAAGGGTTGACCTGGGTCAACGTACCCAGGCCAACCAATGTTGACTGCGGTTTTCTCGAGGATCAAAAATTAATGATAAATAAGTCGTTGCTATCCCCAAAAATCTCGTGACAAATAAACAAATATTTTTTTTATTTTTGCTACTTATTAACCGGTATAGTAGGCAGGATCGGACTCAGGGAGGCTACAAATCCCGAGGGTTATTCAATTAATCGAAAATCAATTAAGAGAAAAATAAGAATCTCAAAGGATAACTATCCTTGGTTTTTGTGATTTTTTTATCTTTTTAATTTTTTAAATAATTTTTTATTTCTAGTTTTTTTGTATTTTCTGATTTTCAAATTTTTAGTGATTTTGATTTTGCAATTTTCTTAGTTTTCAAAAACTGAACAATATGCACAAGCACAAGAAATATGCACACCAACTCTTTTTATAATTTTCAATTATACCAAAAATGCTCAGAAAAATACAGAGAAAATATTTTTGGGTTTTGAAGATTTCGAAATATTTTTGAGAATTTTTGTAGAATTTTCATATGTTTTTGTATTTTTCTAAAAATCAAACAATGACAAAAATTAGAAACAGTGCACAGCTTGGAGTAATTTGCAACTTAAAAATATTTTAATATCTAAAACTCCTGGTAATTATTTTTATGACAATATAGAAGAAATTATCTACAAACAAGAAATGAAATCTTGATTTTTGGATTTTTGTAGAATTTTCTCTGATTTTTATAAGATTTTTAGTATTTGGTAATTTTTGGGGTTTTATAAATAATTAATGCACGAAATTTGGATAGAAATTAAATGACAATGAAATGAAACTGCTCTAATTTTTTAGAATTTTGGGCAATATTTGAATTTTTACGTATTTTTGAATTTCAAACAGGGAAAAATGACATTTTTTTATTTTTTTTAATAATAAGAAATGATGGCAAAATGCAACGAAAAATTTATACAATGAAAAACACTACAGCAGGAGCGTGTATAATTTTTTTGAGAGTTTTTAGGGTAATAAAAAAATTTATTTTAATGAAAAGATCAAGCAAGTTTATGGTCTGGAATGTAAGGACTAAAATGCAAATAGTTATTGTTTTTGTATTAAATAAATAATAGAAAGTAAATAGCGTGGTAAGAGTTGCAGTTTACCCAAGAAGAGTCATGCACTTCACGTGTATGTTCTGGCAGAGGTCTCTTTTGTAATATTCTAAAATTACAGGAGGGTTTCTGATGTTTGCCCGAATATAATAAGAACGGGTGACGTGGAGCTTTCTAGACCCTTGGATTTAGGTCACTGATCGAGGGCTCGGATTGAGCCCCCCCCCCCAAGGCTTCTTCGTTCTTGTAATTAAAAGGGAAGGGGGCAAGCCGGCCCTGTTCTTCCTCAAGGGGTGCCGCAGTTCTTGAGGCGGTGGCGTTGGAGCGGTTGGGCGGACGACGAGGAGTTGTGGATCGCACGGGGGCACGGGTGAAGAACACGGCTCCACGGCAGGTCGGCGGAGATCGGATTTGCGGTGGCCACGGGGCTGACTCTGGAGGTAGCGATGGTCGTAGGTAGCAACGATTTGGAGGAGATTCCAGGCGGCGGCAGGCTGGCATGGAGTAACGCGACCTCGCTCGACGGAGGAACGGTTGAAGCGGACCACACGGCTGCTGCAGCAGTGCAGACGCGGTCTGATGGCACGGAGGACGCCACCTGGAGGCGGCGGCGCATTGGAGGGTTACGATCGGGTGTCGCACGACACCGCAGCAGAGCGGACGCAAGATGATGGGAATGCGCGTCGTCAACGATGGGCTGGCCTCGCATGTGCAGGCGCACGGCTGGCGAATGGGGCCCAGCACTGCGCGGTGGACGTCGCCTGGAAGAGTCGGTGGTGGCGAAGACAGAGGAACGGGCCGGCGTCGGCTGTGTTTTTTTTGTAATTTCTTTATTTTCTTTTAAATAGTAATCAGGAAAACCCTTTTTTGTAAATCCGAAATAGAGGAACAGAAAAAAAATTGTTTTTTTATTATTTATTTTTTTCTTATTTTTTTATTTTTAAGTGATCCTGAAAAATAATGTTAGAGAAAAAGAAAATATTTTTTTGTATATTTTTTATTTATTTACAAATCGGAAAATGAACGAGGATCTGGCAAAAGTGAAAGGATCGAATCTGATTCTCTAACCACATTGCGTAGTCAGATTTGATAGATCGTTTTAGATAGAAAAGAACGTGGAGAGATCAACAACGTGAGATGAAAAATTGAGATCAAACATATCAGATCATGATGGATTTTTTTAAAGATCTCGAAAAAATGAAATGACGATGAAATTAAGTTGCAAAATTTAAACTATGATTAACCTAGATAAAAAAAATGAAGAAATAACGATGGATCTCACCTTAGGAATAAAAATGACGGTGATCACCTCGACGAGGCCGACGCGCTGTCACCGGACGGCTCGGAGGCTAGGCACCTTTCTCGACGAAAATTTCTCTCAGAGATTGGGCTCCTCTCCCAAAGATTGATAAAGTTGCAATGAGGGAGAAGGAGCCATATAAATAGAAAAGATAATGGAGATGAAATTTGAATTTTTGGCTTTTTGGATAAAGATAAGAGATAAAATTGAATTGAGATAGAGATCGAGAGAAAAGTATCAAAAAAAATTTACAAAAATTAACTATTTTTTTTTGAATTTCCGTCACTTTATTTAATGGAAAATTAAAAGTTATTTTTTTTATTTTTTTGTGGAACTTAGTTAAGAAAATTAAATATATGCATATGCTATATACAAATATGACATTATCTACATGGGTAAATAAGCAAATTAGATTTTTTTGTTTTAAATTTTTTTATTTTTTTTGAAATAATTAGTGAAAAATAATTTACATATATATATAAATACAATATTTATAAAATACGTGGTAAAATTGCATAAACCACCCTAGAAAACCAACTTTTTACTCGTAACTCCAAACATTATCAAAAAATAGCCATTTTAAAGATAATTTAATTTAGAATACATTGGAAGTAAGTTTGGTTCAATTTGAGTTCATATGGAGCCATAATTGATCTTTCAATTAGTGCTTAGTTTTTTTTTTAAGTGTGGTTGCTTTTATTCTGTACATGATTTAATTGTGTAATTATTTTTATTAATTAGAACACATTTTTATTTACAATTTGGTTTTGAAAGTTATTTGATTTGAGGTCAATTAAGGTACAAATAAAATAGTGAAGTATACAAATATACATAGCACATATTTTTTGGATTTTCTAATTGAGGACCCTATCTCCCCCTATTTTATTCCTGGTCGATCAGGTCAAGTCCTGACCTTCTCTCGGGGTTCCGGTCAGCCTGTATCTATTACATATATATAGTCTTCCTTTTTTATTTTCTTTTCTTTATTTTTCCTTTATTTCTTCATTTATTTATTTTAGGTTAAAATAATATACAAATATACAATATTTACACACAGATGCAAGTTAGTAAGAATGTGGAGTTAGTGTTATATATAGATGTTTTATAAAGGATTTTAAGCTAAAATAAATGAATAAAGATGACAAATCATAGATTCATCATCCCCCTATGCTTTACCTTTGCTAGTCCCTTAGCAAACACTTATTTGAAAGAATAAGTGAAGAAAAAGAAAAAGAAAGGGAAAATAAAGAAAGTAGGATAATATTGAGTATTAAACTTGTCTTCACAAAATTGTAGTTTGGAGCTCTGTCGGACCTTTGGATTATTAGTGTGTCGGAACCTTAATGGGAGATGGATTTAAACCTAACAGCTTGTAAGTTCCACAGGACTTCTATTCGGGTCTCCTCAACAGTTAGGTCATAACAAGTCTACATACATCAATTCTTATGACTATGAATCTTTACTTGTACGGTGTAAGTGAAGTATAGCTCCCCATCTCAAAAGTAGCAAAGAAACATCCTCCCTAAACAAGGTAACTCTAATTCCCCGGTCTAGCAACTCTTTCATCGAGGAGCAGAGATATTCCCTACTAAGTTCAAGTATAACCATCTTAAGAAGAGGGGATGGAGAAAAGAATGGACAGTAACTAGAGTAGCTACCTATCCTTGGATGCATGACCAGTGTAGCCAAGTCATCCGCTGCAAGCTTACAAAAATTTGTCTTTGAAGCTCTTATTGATTTTTTTTAATATCCTTTTATATACACTCCGGCAGGCATTTTACTTTTCAATCAGACCTGTCCACTTTTGGAGATTCTGCATTTTTCCATACTCTTTTTCTTTTGAAAACATATACAAGGTGCAGCATGTACATAAGGAGTTTTTCCTCTTGAGCCAGTAGACTATCCCTCTTTTGAAGCATTATTGCAACCCCATAGCATCGTATCTTTAGACCTCAACATCGCTAGACCAGGTTGAGACACACTTCCTTCCCTAGAGGAAGACGAGAGGTTCCGCCTAGATGTACTACCCTCGTATGCTTCCCCAAGCCAAATGATTATGCCTCCTCACTACCTCATACATGAAGAGCTACGTGTAGAGTGCTTATTCAAGATAAGCCACAGTTTGAAAGAATCATGTGTGTGTTGTTAAATATTCTACTTAGACTAATCAAGATGACATGTGAACATAGTCTTATGGACTCAAAGAATTAAGTCACTAGGACCTGAAAAGTCAACTCAATTTCTTATAAGGTTCCTCTAGAATTAAGTGGATTAAGGCTCAACTAAGATCCATTCTTCAATTTTATTCCAGACATAGTTTAAATGTCAATATTATCTTGAAAAATGCACATGCAAATGCAAGAAAATATGAACAATGCAAAGAATTTTTTTTGAAAAAATGATGCACATGTGAAAAGAACAATTTAAAAAAAACAATTTTCTAATTTTGAACTTTTTATGGATTTTTTTGAGAGAAATGTAGATGTAAAAGAAAGTTTTTTTTTAATTATGCAAGTTTTTATATATTTTTGGTTTTGTAGTTTTTTTGAATTATGCAAGTTTTTATAGATTTTTGATTTTGTAGTTTTTTTAATTATGCAAGTTTTTATAGATTTTTGGTTTTGTAGTTTTTTTTCAAAAAGGAAAAAGGGTTAGTAAAATATATACAAGTATATACAAGAATTATTTTTTGTTTTTTTTGTTTTCTTTGTGTGTGTTTTTATTTTGTTTTGTTTTTGTTTTTGTTTTTTGTTTTTGTTTTTTTTTTGTTTTTGTGTTTTTTTACACACGTGGATTTTACAAAATTATACGCTTACCCCCCACCCAAAATAATCATTAAAAGTACGAGTTATGTCTAAATTATATATACAATATATACGACACCCCCCTATACTTAGCTCGAACTATGTCCTCATAGTGATCAGAGAGCGACAAAGGAAGACATAACTCGTGCTAAGTATAGAAAAGTGAAAAGACACCTATGCTACAACGACTCAAAGAAAAGATAAAAAGAAGAGAAGTCGATGATCCCCCCTATACTTAGGATAAAGTAATCTCAAGTATAGTAGAGTGTACAAAAGGGAAAACCGATGAAGAGAATGTACAAACTCAAAAATAAAAAGACACGATATGAACTACATCCCCCCCCATACTTAGGGTAGAGTATCCCTAAGTATAGGCAACAACAGGAGTGATGAACAGGACGAATAGGAACAACACAAATCATTCTCCCCCCTATACTTAGGATAAAGCACATCCTATGTATAGCATATATACACACACGAAAAGGGGTGAATGATAAAACAGAAGAAGAAAGAGTGAAATGAAAGGATACACAAGAAGAGTGGATGTACAAAGGTCAAGAAGGTCGAAAGCGGACCTTCTTGCGGGACCGTTGAGGTATGGATTTGACAAGGAGTAGGTCGATATCGGGGTTATCATTAGATATGAACTGATCAGGATCGACCAAGACAGTATCCCCAGTGGTTTCAGATTGTGCAGGCCTAAATCGGTTATTGGAAGTAGTGTAGTCATGTCCTGCCTGGGAAGTCTCGCAAACATCAAAGTAAAATGGCTCGAAATCATTATCAGAAAAAGTAAGATCAATTTCAGTCTAACGAGCCTCTACCGGATCATTAACTTTATCAAAAGGCCCAAATTCCTTTATAAAAGCAATCAAATCAAATTTGGCCTAATTGGTCTCATCTGAATCAGGGTGAATAGGAACGGACTCGTCAGTGAAAGTAGTCGAATCATGTCCGTCATGTCTAGTCTCAGGGTTTGCCTTCCGCTTTAGGGTGTCTATCGTGTAAATTCCACAGATGTCATCAATGCATCGCCACATACCAGAAGGGGGAACTCCAAGGTCTATGCTTTCCGAGTCTTCCTCCTTCAAGAGGAATTCTTGGGTTTCCTTACCATCCAACATATAACAAGAATCTCTGATATTATCATCGAGGTCAAATTCCTTGGGGTTGGCTAACACGGGCGGGCTCTCATGGGATGCAGGTCGCTGGTCAGTAGTGGGTGTAGTGATCAACACATTTCTCCCTACATCCGAACGGAATCAAATCTCTCCTTATCCATAATCAATAACGGCTCCCGCAGAGGCGAGGAAAGGTCGTCCCATGATGATTGGAGGGTGCTCCACAGGGGTGGAGGTCTCCATGGGCATTACAACAAAATCCGAAGTGAAATTCATGCTCTGAATAAGAATCACAATGCTTTCTAGAATACCCTTCAGCCTCTTGATAGATCCATCAGCAAATTGAACTATCATCCTGATTTTCATGAGAGGACCAAGATGAAGAGACTATACCATAAATAAGGGTATTATATTGATTGAAGAACCACCGTCAAGGAAAGTGTTATCACAAGAATAGTCAGATATGCAGTAACTCACAAGAGGTGTGGTAGTGTTCCCTTTCTTAAAATACGGACGGTGAGAGATGGCATAGGCAGTGGCCATGGTCAAGATGAGATGCTCAGATCTTCTCCTTTGCTTTCTCTTCTTGTGTTGAGGAGTAGATAAATCTGTCATGGCTTGTTGAAGTGGGTATTTAATGATCTCATGGAGGGTGGCCACCATTTCGAGTTCAGTCAACATTTTTTTGAATTTTTGGACCTCCTCCGTACAAGGGAGGAGATCAGAATCAGCATTTACACGAGGATTGCCAAGAGCAGTATGTATAATGGAATCCTCAGGGTCAAGGTCGAGACATGCGGTGGATGATTATGTGGGTAAATGATCAGGCATTTGGGTCCTCTCCACACAAAATGAATCAACAATGTATCTCCCAGAATCTTTTTGGATTTTCAAAATTTTCTCATTATTTTGTATTTTGGGTGATCGTAAGCTCTCATGATTATCCTCAAGTGAATCCATATCCTCAAATAGTGGAGCAGAGTTTTGGCTCGTATTTATGTTAAATAGATTGCTAATCCTCGAATTCATATGCTCCATCATCTGGTTCAGTGTCTCAAGCGTGGAAATCCTGAAAGGCGACTCCAAAATCCCAAGATCAGGTGGGTTGAACGAGGGTGGGTGAAAATCATCGTCTGATTCCTGAAATAATGGGTTAGGTGAATATGCACAGAAATCAGGAGGAAAGTCCTCCTTGAAAAAAGAAGGTGGATCGTCAGGAGAGTACGAGGTATCCACGAAGATCGGATTAAAATAACTCCAGTCGGCCATCTCTGAAACAAAAGATGGGATCGGGAGATCACGAGTGGTCAAGTCAAAAGATATGGAGAAAAAGACGCAAATGCACAGAAGGATCGCGTATGCACACAAGCAATCAAATACAATACAAATCCCCAGTTCACCAACTCAACTCAAAGTGAAGATCGTGAAGGTTCGGTCAATTATCTTGTCAATTTTAGAGTTTGGTGAGAATACAATCTATCAGAGCGGTTAGAGCAAGCTGTTAGGAACTCAATGCTCTCAGGAGACTGACCCAATCTCAAAGTTAGATCTTTCCCAGCCATTATGAATTGCGGACCGTTTATCGGCTACCTGATCAATTCAATCTGTTAGGGACGTCGTGGGCCACTTTACCGGCTACCGGAGAGATCCTCACTAGAGAACGACTAACCCAAGATAGTAGTCTGAAAAGAGTTCAGTGGTGGCTCTATCTTAGTTACGGGTCGCTCTCTCACTCCATACAAACCAAAAAATGAGGGGGTTACTCTCCCCAAAATAATGATTTTTCCTTTTATTGTTTAGGGTCGAGTTTTTTTTAGCAGTCCCGTATTTTTAGGTAGTTGTCACTTGGTTAAAATATTTTCAAAGAATCGCCTCCGGAGTGTCCAATTTCCTTTTTAACTTATGTGAGTGAAAACAAGGAAGGAGATCAAAAATGCCAATGCAAGATTAAAAACAATGATGCATGCAATTGTTAAAGATGCGTACCTTGTCGCCAGCACTCTACATGCAAGTGATCACGCAGAATTGAAATATACTACACTATATGCAAATGTAAGGGAACCGTCCTAGATGATAGCTTCTATTAACGGGCAAGAACAAGTTAATTTGACTAGGTCCAAATTACGCTCTACTCTATAGGTACAGAAATTCTTGTTTAGGGTGTTTAGACCTAATTAATTACCTGACTCAAGAAAATTAACTAAAGCAATCAAGAGGTAGCTCATGAAATCCGTGGGAAACTAAGAAAAATAAGGCGATGAAAACAAAACTGGTGAGGTCCCCCAAGTGCATCGGCACTTCGCGAAACATACCCCCCAACAAATGAATGTCCGTTTACAGAGTTCAAATGCTAAAAAAGAAAAACTCTCTCTCTCTCTTAAATTTTTTTCTTCAATTCTTATTCTCCTCTTCTCATGCTATCCTGCATCTTGGTGAAGAATCAAGCCGCCTCCATGTCGCTTGGGTGCTTCGGCTCTCCTAGGATTGCCTCCTTCGCTCCGCGTGCCCTCGCAAGAAAAAGAAAAGAGAATTTGTAAGAAATACAATTATCAAATATGAGAAAAAAATAAAACAAATGCAGTGATATTAACAATGAAGTGAATGGCAAAATATAAACAGATATTTACAACCAAGAATAACATGTCAAAAGAGAAACCTAACTACCTTGCTGTGCCTCCCCAGCAACAGTGTTATTTTCTTGACTGTGGTTTTCTCGAGGATCGGAAATTAATGATAAATAAGTCGTTGCTATCCCCAAAAATCCCGTGTCAAACAAACAATTTTTTTTATTTTTGCTACTTGTTAACCTATAAAGTGGACAGGGTCGAACTCAGGGAGGCTACAAATCCCGAGGGTTATTCATTTAATCAAAAATCAATTAAGAGAAAAACAAGAATCTAAAAGAATAACTATCCTTGGTTTTTGTGATTTTTTATCTTTTAAATTTTTTTAATATTTTTTTATTTCTAATTTTTATTTGTATTTTATGATTTTCAAATTTTTAGTGATTTTGATTTTGCATTTTTTGATTTTCAAATAACGAACAATATCCACAAGCATAAGAAATATGCATACCAACTATTTTTGTAATTTTTAATTATACCAAAAATGCTCAAAAAATGCAGAGAAAATAATTTTGGGTTTTAAAGATTTTGAAATATTTTTGGGAATTTTGGTAGAATTTTCAGATGTTTTTTTATTTTTCTAAAAATCAAACAGTGACAAAAATTAGAAACAGTGCACAGCCTGGAGTAATTTGCAACTTAAAAATATTTTAAGTACCCAAAACTCCTGGCAATTATTTTTATGACAATATAGAAGCAAATATCTATAAAAATGAACTGAAATCATGTTTTTTGGATTTTTCGTAGAATTGTCTGTGATTTTTATAAGATTTTTAGTATTTTACAATTTTTTTGGGGGTTTTATAAATAATTAATGCACGAAATTTGGATAGAAGTTAAACGACAATGAAATGAAACTACTCTAATTTTTTTTTAATTTTAAGAGTAATATTTGAATTTTTACGAATTTTTGAGATTCAAACAGGGAAAAATGACATGTTTTTTATTTTTTAATAATAAGAAATGATGACAAAATGCAATGAAAAATTTATACAATGAAAAACTTTATAGCAGGAGCGTGCACATATTTAATGAGAATTTTAGGGTAATTAAAACATTTATTTTGATGAAAATATCAAGCAAGTTTAAGGTCTGTAATGTAAGGACTAAAATGCAAATAGTTATTTTTTTATATTAAAAAATAACAGAAAGTAAATAGCGGGGTAAGAGTTGTGGTTTACCCAAGAAGAGTCATGCACTTCACGCGTATGTTCTAGTAGAGGTCTCTTTTGTAATATTCTGAAACTCCAGGAGGGTTTCTGATGTTTTCCCAAATGTAATAAGAACAGGTGACGTGGAGCTTTCTAGACCCCTGGATTTAGGTCTCTGATCAAGGGCCCGGATTGAGCCCCCCCAAGGCTTCTTCGTTCTTGTTATCAAAATGGAAGGGGGCACACCGGCCTTGTTCTTACTTAAGGGGTACAACAGATCTTGACGCTGTGGAGTTGGAGCGGTTAGGCAGACGACGAGGAGTGGTGGCTCACGTGGGGGCACATCGAAGAACACGGCTCCACGGTAGGTCAGCGGAGATCGGATTTGTGGTGGCCATGGGGTTGACTGTGGAGGTAGCGATGGTCGCGGGTAGAAGCGGTCTGAAGGAGATTCCAGGCGGCAGCAGGCTGGCATAGAGTAGCACGGCCTTGCTCGGTAGAGGAACGGCTGAAGCGGACCACGCGGCTGCTGCGGCGGTGCAGACACAGTCTGATGGCGTGGAGGACGCCACATGGAGGCGGCGGTGCACAAGAGGGTTACGGTCGGGTGTCGCACGACGTCGCAGGAGAGCGGATGCAGGATGGTGGGAATGCGTGTCGTCAGCGATGGGCTGGCCTCGCGCGGGTAGGCACGCAGCTGCGAATGGGCCCAGTACCGCGCGGAGGACGCCGCCTGAAGGAGTCGGTGGTGGCGAAGACAGAGTAGCGGGTCGGCGTCACTATTTTTTTGTAATTTCTTTATTTTCTTTTAGACAGTAATCAAGAAAACCCTTTTTTATATTTTTTTTTGTAAATCTGAAATAGAGGAACATAAAATAGAGAAAATGTTTTTTTATTATTTGTTTTTTTATTTTTTTTAAGTGATCCTGCAAAACAATTGTTAGAGAAAAAGAAAGCACTTTTTATATTTTTATTTATTTACAAACCGGAAAATGAACGGGGATTCGGTAAAAGTGAAAGGATCGAATCCGATTCTCTAACCACCGTGCATGGTCGGAGTTAATAGATCTTGTAAGATAGAAAAGAACGTGGAGAGATCAAGAACGTGAGATGAAAAATTGAGATTGAAATGGATCAAATCATGATGGATTTTTTTTAAAGATCTAGAAAAAAACGAAATGACGATGAAATGAAGTTGCAGAGTTTAAACTATGATTAACCTAGATTAAAAAAATGAAGTAATAACGATGGATCTCACCTTAGGAGCGAAATTACCGTGATCGCCTCGACGAGGCCGACGCGCTGTCACCGGACGGCTCGGAGGCTAGGCACCTTTCTCGACGAAAAATTCTCTTGGAGATCAGGCTCCTCTCCTAAAGATTGATCAAGTTGGAATGAGGGATAAGGAACCATATAAATAAAAAAGATAATGGAGATGAAATTCGAATTTTTGGCTTTTTGGATAAAGATAAGATATTGAAATGAGATAGAGATAGAAAGATAAGTGTCAACAAATATTTACAAAAATTAACTAATTTTTTTGAATTTTCATCACTTTATTTAATGGAAAATTAAAAGTTAATTTTTTTTGTGGAAGTTAGTTAAGAAAATTAAATATATACATATGTTATATACAAATATGACATTATCTACATGGGTAAATAAGCAAATTAGTTTTCTTTTAAAATTTTTTTTTTTATTTTTTTAAATAATTAGTAAAAAATAATTTACATATATATACAAATACAATATTTACTAAATACATGGGAAAATTGCACAGACCACCCCGGAAAATCAACTTTTTACTCGTATCTCTAAAAATTATGAAAATACAATCATTTTAAAGATAATTTAATTTAGAATTTATTGGAAGTGAGATTGGTTCAATTTGAGTTCATATGGAGCTAGAATTGATGTTTCAATTCGTGCTTAGTGAATTTTTCCAAGTGTGGTTGCTTTTATTCTATACATGATTTAATTGTGTAATTTTTTCCATTAATTAGAATACATTTTTATTTACAACTTTGGTTTTGAAAGTTATTTGATTTGAGGTCAATTAAGGTAAAAATAAAATAGTGAAGTATTCAAATATACACATCTCATAATTTTTTTTGGATTTTCTAATTGAGAACCCTATCTCCCCCTATTTTATTCCTGGTCGATCAGGTCAAGTCTTGACCTTCTCTCGAGGTTCGGACAGCCCGTATCTTTTACATATACCCAGTCTTTCTTTTTTATTTTCATTTCTTTATTTTTCCTTTCTTTCTTTATTTTTTTAAGTTAAAATAATATACAAATGTATAATATTTACACAAAGATGCAATTTAGTAAAAATGTGGAGTTAGTGTTATATACAGGAGTTTTATAAGGGATTATAAGCTAAAATAAATGAATAAAGATGACAAACCGTATATCCATCATCCAATCTGAAAAATGGATTTAAAAATCAAAGAATATTGAATATAAAATACTAAATGAATTTAAAATAAAAATTGATTAAAATGAAAAATGCTTACTATTTTTCAAGCTATTTCTCTGTGAGTTTTTAATTATTTTTATGACATTATATATACAATATAAGGTATTATGTATAGGTATAGTATACATATATATTATATTTTTATTTTATTATTTTTAAATAAATATTTATTTATTTTATATTTTACAAAATAATTTAAGGAGTACAACGATTTTTTTTGGATTTTACAAATTAAATAAAGGTACTAAATAAATATGTATTTTGTACAATATGCACAATTGTGGCTTTTGTCCAATGAACTTATGATTTTTTATTTGATGTTTTCTAATTTTTATTTTATTTTTATTTTATTGTTAGAAGTATGTACAAGTGTTTAAAATATAATATGCACAAAGTATGAATTAAAATAATTAAATATATATAGGTATATGTGCTATCTAGCTGTATATTACATTAAAAATCCAATTTTCACATTATAACTCCAAAATTTATAGATACACCCTTATTTTAAAGAAATATTTAATTTAGAATCCAATAAAGGTGATTTTGGAAGAATTTGAGTTCATATGGAGCCAGAATTGATCTTTTAAGTTCTTGTTTTGTGGCTTTTTATGAGAGGTATTATTTGTATCATGTACAACAAATCATGTTGCAATTATTTTTGTTATTTAGAAATCATTTTTATTTGCAAGTTTTATTAAGAAAATAATTTATTTTGAAGTCTTTTATTGATGAATAAAATATAGGAATGATATGTACATAGAATGCATAGTGATGAATATACACAAACCCTATCTCCTCTACTTTATTCCTTGTTGATTAGGTCAATAATTGACCTTCTCTAAAGATTTGGGTCAGTCTGTACTTATTACGTAACTACATCCTTCTTATGTTTTTATTTTCTTCTTCGTTCTTTTATTTTGGAAAATTATGTGTTAATTCTGCATTATTAACTATAATATGTTCAATGATAATTTATAGGATTTACACATATTCACATGTTTTTTTGCTAAAAGATAAGGTTAAAACAAAAGAATAAAGAATGAGAATCGTAGATTCATCAGATCATGAATACAATCTTGAAATGTATTTGGTGGTTCTCGATATCACAAGAGTATATAGCATTATCATCCACAATTATGATCACAAAGTCATCATGGTATTCTAAAACTACCCTATTCATAAACTCCACAAAAATTACAAGAGTCCTTATAAGAATAAAAGGAGAGATATAAAATTCGTAGTGGTAGAATCTTACTCTTAAAGTTATTTTCGAAACGACCTCCTCCTTTATTCCATGTTATTGGTAACGCATAAGTAGATTGATTTTAGAAAAGATGTTTTCAATAATCAAAATGAATAAATCATCTATCTATGTGGTAAATATCAATCCATCAAAGTTACCTTATCTACATCTTAGTACCTAATGTTGAGATATGTTTACCTTCTTTTTCACAAAGAGAAGAGTGCTTATTATGGAGGAACATTAAGTCACCAAAGAAAACTTCCTTATCATATTATCACTGTAACTAATTCTCTCTCTTTAACTTCGAAGGATGTCAATTAATCATGAGATCTCAAAACTAATCGTGTTTAAGATGACATTGATGGAGAGTCCACTTGTCTATAAGATCATCCTAAACGACCATCTAGAAAGGCATGCTAATGAAATCGACAACATCCAACTTTCATGATGTAATCGAGATGATTATGCACTATGTACAAATTAGGTATGTTGCGTAATATTTAGCCAATAATTCATTCATTTCTCATTTGCATATATCTTATTCTCATTCTACTTTGCTCCATGACTTTATTGCACACTCTTTAATAATCTTATAACAATATCAAAGATTTAAAGGTCTTGATCTCTTGTAATCATCAACATTCTCAAGGGTATGAGAGTTCAATAATGTCATCTTATATAATGGAATAGATCTCCGAAAGGTGGATCATCATGCATTCACTCAGTCACTCATTAGCTATATCTTTCATATAAAGTATCTCAAAATTATTTATACTTCTCAAGATAGTTTGTAGCTTCAAAAGGAATCTCCATCTCCTATATTCAATGCTTAACTTTCGCAATATCATGTGTACCCTATAAGATGAATGAATTTTTGAGAATAAAGGTCTTCAGTATAATCCACCAAAGCTCTTGCATGATACTTTCACTATTGACTCATAATTGTCATCAATTATAGTAATTATTAGTGTGAGTCCTTAACAATCTCATTATTCGATGATGACTTGCGGTCTATGATCATCTTAATTCCATAATGATGGATCATCTGATTTAGAAAATTAAAGGGTCAACTAGTTACATGTAATATTAGGTTTGACTCTATTCATCTCAGTCTTAGATCACTATCTATTGGGGATATCCTACACCTAGAGGAACTCCAACTCTGATACAATTTGTAATGGAACGAGCGCGCAGAAATGCAAAAGCATGCACCATTAAGTCGTGCATCTAAGCCATTATCGATTCACGCTTGGTAATCAATGAGCAACATAAATCATTCTCAAAGGGATCCATAAAATCCATTCACACCAAGAGTTCCATTATTTCAATTTCAATAAGGGTATACTTGCAAAAGTAAAGCTAAATAATTTCACAATATGACTTTATGTTCCTATAGGCATACATATATCTACCATAATCATCATTATCCATACCACGTTGATTGTCTCGTTGAGTCTATCGAAGGAACTTGAGTAATTCGTCAAACTTTTGCTTCACCTGAAATAAATAAACATAAAGTTTGCATGAGTCTATTGTCCCGTTTGTATCGGGGTTCATGCATGAGAATTCAAATGATTTTTAATCCGTTATAAAGCATGTAATTGAGTTTTAGTGGATAAACATCATTACTTATCTAATTGTTCCCATGCATGTGTAAGTTCGATTCCTAATATGTATGATTTAGATTCTTTCATAAAACTGAGTATACATATGTAAATTGCATAAAAAAGTATGACATACATTTCTTCCATCTTGTGGGTCATTGATAACACGGATTTTATGAGGGTCTAGAGTAATCCACACAAGGCGAGATCACAATGTCGCTGAGGCGACCGCTCACGAAACCCGGGTCAATCAACAATTAACCCACAAAAAGTAAGTATGCTGAGTTAAAATTTATTATAAGTTTACAAAAGATGTGTATAGTGCAAGTAGTGTATAGTGTCGAACACAGGAAGCAAGCAGGTCGTTTAGGTCCCTGTGTACTGTGCCCTTGTATTTGATTTTAATAAAATAGCAAATATACTCCAAATCCAACGAAAATTTGACATATGGCTCCTGCCACAGTGTAAAATTTTGTGGAATTTTTGGGGACAATTTTGTGTTATTTTGATATTTTTAAAAATTCAAAAACATCTATTTTCTTCACTGTCTGACTTTAAAAATCACAAAAAATATTAAAATCATCTAAAAATTACAAAAAAATTCTCTATTGTTTGTTTTATTGTGCTCGATTTTCTAGACAATTTTAGCTATTTTTCATTACTTAAAACACCTAAAAATTGAAAAAAACTTAAAATCTTATAAAAATTCTAATAAATAAACTAAAAACCCAAAAATAATAATTTAGGTGCCCAATTTTTCCTTGTTTTCTTCTCTATACATGAAAAATACCTCCAGGCTTATTCGGGACTTCTAGATATTTTATCTAGGTCCCTTAAGCTCGGTTGGACAGTACCTTATTTTTCATTCACTGTTTGATTTTTAGAAAATTAAATAAACATTGAAAAATCCCAAAAATTCACTAAAATAGTAAAAATTATAAAACACACAAAAATATTTTTATTTGAATTTTTGGTTGATTTTTAGTGTATTAAATAAATTGTTGAAGTGCCTTGTTTCCTTATTTTTATTATTTTCTTAATATCTTTAAAATTCAAAAAAATATAAAAAGACTTAAAAACCACCAAAAATACCTTTTTACTTCATTTTCCTTTCTTTTTGACTACTTCGTAGGCCGCGAGGCCAATCCGTGCTCCTTGTGTTCGACCCTGGTCGCTATACCATGTTAAATTAATAGCAGGACCGCTAGCTTGTTTAGATTTGATTTTTATCTTTATTGGTGGTCTATTTTTCTTGATGAGTCGATCCTAATCGCTTGGGTCGCAACGACCGTTTTAGCACCTTATACCCTAGTGGTCAGGTCGCTTATCAGAATGGCACCGTTGCCGGGGAGCACGGCTTAGTAGTTTTGTTTTTGCTTTATTTTTATTTTCGCGGCTCTTTCAGAGTCCGCGGCTTTTCGCGGCTTTTTGTTTTTATTTTATTTTTGCTTTATTTTGTTTTATTTTATTTTTGTTTTATTTTTGTTTTTGTTTGATTTTTGTTTGTTTATTTTATTTGGCATTTTTGCATAGATACCCTCATTTTATTTTCATTTATTTTTCTTGCTATTATTTGCTTATTTTTATTGGTTTGACCACTCTATTTCTTTCTTGCGAGGGCCCGAGGACCGAGGCGACCGATTTCGAGAAGCCGACGCAACCGCGAGACTTGGAGGCGGCTCCCTTCTGCACGGAGCCACAGGAGAGCGTGAGAGAGAGGTTGAGTGGGAGAGGTTTAGCTTAGGTTTTATTTTCATTTGATTATTATTGTAATAATACAGGGACATGCAGACACTCTTGGACTTGGTTGACTAGGGGGTCTGTTTCGCCGAGCACCGGTGCGCTCGGGGGACCCTTAGGAGTTTTTCACGGCTTTTTCGTGGTTTTGGTTTTTCGCTGCCTCTTCCGGTTTTCAGCGGTTTTTATCGAGCCCCTAGACTTATGATTTTATGCTTGCTTGTGCCGTAATTAGTAGGGTCCCCACACCTAATTGCTTACCTGTTCCTATAGTGCGATTAATTAGACCTATGAATAATTGATTAATAAAAATAACTGACTCATCCCCTTCGTAGCCTACGTGCCATAGTCTGCCCCGCAAAGTGCTTTCTCCTACCCCCGATGTGTCGGGCAGAGGAGGGGTAGACCGAGACCGGACCTTTGTCTTGAAGAACTAGTGACCAGTTAGACGGTTCTTCGAGTAGACTTGCTTGTTTAAGACTCGGTTTTCATCGCTGCACCATTTAGGTAGTTTATTTTCTGTCTTTACATTTCTGCGCGGATCACTTGCATGTAGAGTGCTGGAGGAAAGGTACGCATTTCTATCTCTGCATGCATCATTGATTTCATCGCGCATCGGCTTTTTCGTCTTCTCCCCCCTTGTTTTTGACTAAATAACCAGAAGAACCGAAAAATTCGTTAGGCCTTTGTTTTTATTGAAAAAAATTAAAAAGAAAAACCATAAAATTGGGACTGCCTAAAACTATTGACCCTAAAAGACATCCGACTTAAAAATTTGTCTTGGGGAGAGAAACCCCCTCATTGTTTGGTTTAATTGCGCGAGAGAGTGACCCGCATCCTAGGTAGAGCCCTCCGGTTCTATTTCCAGCTGACTACCGACTCTTCCGTACGGGCTAGTCGGTTGGAGTAGCGTCGGGTATCCCAACAGGTCACGTAAGCGCTCTGATAGATTGTTTGTTCACCTAATAAAATTGGACAAGATAATTTGACCGAGCCTTTACGGTCTTCAGCTCGTGTTGTTTTGGTGAACAGAGGGTTTGGTTGCCGATCATAGTTTCTCCAGATCTCATCCGCCTAACTCATCAGATCGCGATGATGGGTAGACGCTCTCTTAGGTAGCCTCTGGCTGCACCGCTTTCGGGCACGTCTACCCATTCATTTAGGTTGGCCCGCGAGAGCCGAGACCAGCTCTCAGAGCCCGAGTACGATTCTGCCCTGTTCCCCCTTGACCCCCTTTCTTTCGGTTCTGAGAGATATGAGCCAGAGGAGAGATTAGCAGACTTGACAACACCTGAGTTTGGCTCATTTGATTTTGCAGACGTCATGGCCGGTAGTTCTGAGGATCGTTCCCGAGGTCAGCCTGAGCATTTCATATTGGACCAGGGTGCGATCAACTCCACCCTGATCGCCTCCTTAGAGACCGTCCAGCAGCAGTTGAGGGATCAGGGAGCATTCATGCTCGACATGAGGAGAGAAATGGAGCAGATGCGAGATGAGCGCGAGCAGAGGAGAGAGGGACCGAGGATCCCAGAGGATGCAGATGCAGTAGCCGCAGCAGCATCGGCAGCAGCCGCCGTAGCGGCAGCAGCCGCTGCAGCCGCGACAGGAGGACCACCGAGACTGATGCGGGAGTTACACAACCCCGGATCGACGCTGACGCACCACTGGGTTGTACTTCCAGCGATCGTGGGGGACTTCAAGTTCCCCCCGAACACTTTGCAGTTACTCCCCCGCTTCCACGGACTCGCTACTGAGGAGCCCCATCTCCACCTCCAGGAGTTCCTGATGATTTGCAGCACTGTCCACGACCGTCAGGTGGACCAGGATACGATTCGGATGATCTCCTTCCCCTTTTCCTTGGCCGACAGAGCAGCCACTTGGCTGAAACACTTGGGGAGGTTTGTTTACACCTGGGAGCAGCTCCGCACCAAGTACTTGAACAAGTACTATCCACTCGGGCGGACCAATGCAGCGAGAGCCCTCATCAGCAACTTCTCCATGCTCCCCAACGAGCAATTCCTTGAGGCATGGGAGAGGTTTCGTGAGCTGACTGACCGATGCCCGCACCATGATATTTCGAAGCCCAACCTTGTGCAGAGCTTCTTCAGCGGGCTGACACCAGAGCTCCAGGGCTTTGTGAATGCTTCTTGTGGCGGGTCTTACTTCGCCAAGGATCACGACCAGGTCTGGGCCATCTACGAGGAGATGGCCGAGAACTATATGGTGATGTCCCAGACCAGGTTATACACTCAGGGCAGACCCTAGCAGCAGCCACGACCCGTGCAATACCAGAGGATAGCACGGGTCGATGCCGGTCCATCCAGTTCATCCGCAGTAGTAGCAACACAGGCAGAGTCATCAGCTGCGGCGGATATGGGTATTATCAGCGAGAAGTTGGATCGGATGGAGCTGATAGAGAAGAAGCAGTGCCAGGGCATCACTCAGATGGAGCAGATGGCACAGACTCTGAGCGACATGAAGACCCAGCTCATGTGTCTCCAGGAGGCACAGACGGCTTCACAGCCCCGTCTTCAGTCGCGAGGTGATATCGGCGACAGCAGCAGCTCGTTCCAGCGCTCCAGCTCACACTAGCAGCCTAGACTGGTTCACCTTGTACAGGCGGAGCCGTACCAGCAGCCGCAGCCCACCTACCAGTCACCACCATCTCCAGACATGCAGATGGTGGTATACCAGCCGAATCAGCCTCTGGCAGTACTCCCGCCAGCCCAGTACGATGCAGAGCTGTTGATGGATGTCAACGGGATTTGGTATGACCTCCTCAGCATGGGATCCGACGAGACCATCCCGGATTCAGGTGGGGGAGTGGAGGTACCCAGCCCCAGCAACAGTCATCCGGTCAGGGAGGGCAGTATAACAAGCAGAGAGATCACCAGCAGCAGCAACCCCCAGCCTATCAGTCACAGCAGCAGTCATCCTTCGTTCCTCGTCCCTATCAGCAGCAGGGACAGTCTTGGAGGTGAGAGCAGCCTCACCAGCCACACCAGCAGCAGCACCCTCCTACTTACCCCTCTCAACAACAGCAGCACCAGTTCCAGCAGCCTCATCACCAGAGAGGCTACCCGTCGGGCTCCCACGAGAGCCCTGTTTTGGATGACATAGCCCGCCTCCTCAGGACCAACAGGCTACCTTCAGATGGGAGATGGACGAGATCCGCCAGGAGATGCGGGACATCGTGAGAGGGAAGGCCGCCATACCTGCCCAGATCGAGCCGAATCCCAACAGCCTGAAGCGGAAGTCTGAGTAGGTAGTTTACACTGAGCATGCCACTCCTAGTGATCCATTTGATGATATGTCTTCGGATCTATTTGATGCTGATTTTGTCACACTTAGGAGTGGTAGGACACCAGCCGGCGGCGGCGCCTCAGCTGAGCGACATCATGAGGATACATTCAGGGTGCCAGATGAGGAGGAGGAGAGCGGTACTGAGGCCGCTTATGATGATGATGGTGGTACTGATGCCACCAAGGATGCCGATCCCCCAGGCGGTGCTGAGGCCGCCACTTCACCAGTTCGAGGAGGTGGTACTGATGCCACCAGAGTTGCCGAGCCAGCACACGGTACTGAGGCCGCGAGACGTCTAACAGAGCCAGCCCATGGTGGTACTGAGGCCACCGGTGTTCATGTAGAGAGAGCTGTTGTTTTTCCTTCCACTGATGTAGCTCGGAACCATATTGTGAATAAAGGAAAAGGTTTAGTTTACTCTGGTCCCACTGTGGTGCTTGATGTATGTGCGGATCCGGCCGTCGAGCCGTCTAGACCTATTCCTAGTCCTTCATCTGTGAAGGACCCTGTGATCCCCTTCCCTAGAGCCCTTCTGATGGGGAAGGGGAAGAAAAAAGAAAAAGATCCAAAAAAGAGAGAGCAGGAGGAGTTCAGCCAGAGCATGATCGATCGTTTCCATATCCAGCTGACCCTTCAGGCGGCTTTGCAGCACATCCCCCTTCTTCAGCGTTCTTTGAGAGACAGGACTACAGTCAGGAGGAGGAGGAACCACCATTCAGAGATACATGTGCTGACGAAAGCCACGTGCTTCGCGATCCAGAACCGTCTGCTGGCCAAGAGGCCACACTCAGGAGCCCCATATGTCATATGTCACATTAGTGAGCAGAGGTTCGACCGGACTCTATTGGATAGCGGATCGTCTATCAACCTCCTTCCGGCAGCCCTTCTCGACCGCTTCGAGTTGGGCACTCTTAGACAGAGCAGGACAGTCCTTCAGTTTGCTGATCGATCTGTCAAGAGGCCGAAGGGGTTGTTGCGAGATGTTATCGTCACTATTCAGGGCCTGCAATTCCCCGTGGACTTCGTAGTGTTGGATATGGAGATCCCGGATTCAGTGACCGATATCCTCATCATCCTCGGTCGTCCGTTCTTGGCCACAGCCAAGGCGGTGACTGACCATGATAGCGGGAAGGTATACTTTCGCGTCGAGGGCGAAAGTGTACAAATAGAGACGGTCGAGGACTACAGAGCCAGAGAGAGAGCATGCTCAGAGACCAGCACAGATACAGAGCAGATTACAGATACCGGGTTAGACATCCACCAGGACTGTGATTTTGTGATCACATATGATGAGGCAGCATGGGCAGACCCTGCAGCACATGCCATCCTTTCATTTCCAGACACCGCTGATGCCGAGTTGATAGAAGAGGAGAGCTTGGAGAGCACAGCCCTGGTCCAGGATATTTCAGTGGCAGCAGAGTCGGTTCTTGACCGCGACACGACTTCTAGTGATGGTGGTACTGATGCCACCTTGTTTGATGCAGATCCCTCGGATTTAGAGTCTGATTGGGCAGATTGCGATGATCAGATGCCAGACCTGAGTCCCACTGAGCCTACAGCTGAGGAGGTAGATGTAGAGCAGATCAGAGACAGTTCAGTTGAGCAGCCTTCTCCAGATCCAGTTTGCGAGAGTTCGTTTTCATTCTCACAGGCAGACTTGGCAGCATTCACTCATCTTCTTCCAAAGCCAGATTTGCCAGCACCCAGCTGTCCAGAGATGAAGCCGCTCCCTACTTCGCTGAAGTATCGATTCCTTGCGGGCGAGCCTAAGATGTACCCAGTCATCATCTCCGCCGATCTGACTGGAGAGCAAGAATCTCATTTGATGAGGGTTCTTGAAAAGAACCGCAAGGCAATCGGATGGAACGTAGCAGATCTCCATGGGATTAGTCCATCGTTGTGCTCCCACCATATTTATCTCGAGGAGGGGGCGAAGCCGTCGCGTGAGTTCCAACGGCGGCTGAACCCCAACCTGAGAGAGGTTGTCATGAAGGAGATTTCAAAATGGTGGAGTGCGGATTTTATTTATCCCATTTCCGACTCCAAGTGGGTCAGCCCCTTGCATGTGGTGCCTAAGAAGACGGGCATCACGACTGTGATCAGTGAGTCGGGAGAGGAGATTGCTACACGAGTACCTACCTCTTGGTGGGTCTGTGTTGACTACAGGAGACTCAACCAGGCCACCAAGAAGGACCATTTCACCCTGCCTTTTATTGACCAGATCATTGAGAGACTGGCAGGGAAGAGCCATTACTGTTTCCTGGATGGGTACTCGGGCTACAACCAGGTGGCCATCGCTCCTGAGGATCAGGAGAAGACCACCTTTACCTGTCCCTTCGGCACATACGCCTTTCGACGCATGCCATTTGAGCTATGCAATGCCCCTGCGACTTTTCAGAGATGCATGCTGTCGATCTTTTCGGACATGGTAGGGGAGTGTTTGGAGGTCTTCATGGACGATTTCTCGGTCTACGGCGACGGATTCGACTCCTGTCTTGACTGCCTAGACCGAGTACTCCAGCGATATATAGAGGTCCATTTGGTGCTTTCTTGGGAGAAGAGTCACTTCATGGTGACTCAAGGGACGGTGCTTGGCCATATCATCTCCAACAGGGGCATGGAGGTTGATCCGGCCAAGGTTGATGTCATTAGAAAACTCGCACCGCCGTCCAATTTGAGGCAGCTACGGTCATTCCTGGGGCACGTTGGTTTCTATCGGAGATTTATTCATGATTTCCGCAAGATTGCCCGGCTGTTGACTGACCTCTTGACAAAAGACACCGAGTTCCTTGTCGATGACAAGTGTCTTTCGTCCTTTGCGACTCTCCAGCAGTGTGTGATTGAGGCTCCTGTTCTCCAGCCACCCGATTGGTCTCTCCCATTCGAGATCATGACAGATGCCTCCGATTTTGCCATAGGGGCCGAGCTGGGACAGAGGAGGGATGGAGTCCCCTTTGCTATCCACTACGCTAGCCGCACATTGGATTCCGCCCAGCGGAATTACACGGTCACAGAGAAGGAGATGCTAGCCGTAGTGTTCACCCTAGATAAGTTTCGATCTTATATCATTGGATCTAGAGTGACCTTGTACACTGATCACACCGCCATCCGATACCTCATGGCAAAGAAGGATGCCAATGCCAGACTTACTAGATGGATCCTTCTACTCCAGGAGTTCGACATTGAGATCAAGGATAAGCCTGGAGTCAAGAATGTGGTGGCGGATCACCTCTCCCGTATAGAGCAGCCTGAGGAGTCTGAGCAGATTGATCCCATTTGTGTGACCTTCCCAGACGAGGCGATCCTTGCTATCGCCTCACTCCCGTGTTATGCCGATATTGTGAACTTTCTTGTTGCTGGGAAAGTCCCACAAGATTGGCCCAGGCAGAGGCTTGAGACCTTCCTCGCGAAGGCCAAGTCCTACCACTGGGAGGATCCCATCCTTTACCACGAAGGAGGGGATAGCGTCTGACGTCGGTGCATTCCTCAGGAGGAGCACCATAGCGTCCTCACTTACTGCCACAAGCTTGAGGCAGGAGGACATCATTCTGGGAGGAGAACGACACAGAAAGTGCTCCAATCCGACTTGTGGTGGCCTACCCTCTTCAAGGACTCTGATGAGTTCATGAGGAGGTGTACTGACTGTCAGAGGATGGGCACTTGTGGACATCGTGATATGATGCCGATGCAGCCCATTCACTTCTGTGAGGTTTTTGACGCATGGGGCATCGATTTCATGGGTCCATTCCCTAAGAGTCAGGGATTTGAGTACATTCTGTTGGCCGTGGACTATGTTAGTCGTTGGGTTGAGGCTATCCTCGCCCGAGCCGCTGATGCGTGGACAGTTTGCCGATTTTTGAGGAAGCACATCATCACGCGGTTCGGGGTCCCTCGAGTTTTGATTTCAGATGGGGGGTCTCATTTCATCAATGACCAGGTGAAGGCCCTTGCTAGCGAGTTCGGTATAGACCATCGTGTTGCTACACCTTACCATCCACAGGCGAATGGTCTAGCCGAGGTGTCGAATAGGGAGATCAATACTATATTGCAGAAAGTCGTCCGCCCTGACCGAAAGGATTGGTCACAGCTTTTGGACTCGGTCTTGTGGGCATATAGGACGTCTTTCAAGACACCATTGGGCACATCTCCCTTTCGCCTCGTATATGGCAAGCCGTGCCATTTACCTGTTGAGCTGAGGCACAGGTCACTGTGGGCAGTTACAGACATACTTATGGATCCAGATGGTGTAGGAGACCAGAGGAGGGCAGAGTTAGCAGCCCTGGAGGAGTTGAGAGATACCGCCTTCTCAAACAACCTACAGTATAAGGAGAGAGTGAAGGAGTGGCATGATTCTCACATCAGCCACAAGCATTTTGAGCCTGGACAGAAAGTATGGCTGTTTGATGCAAGGCTTCGTTTATTTCCAGGGAAGCTACAAAGCAAGTGGAAGGGACCCTACTTGGTAAGAAAGGTACACGACAACGGTAGCATTGATATATCCGAGTTGTCTTCTGAGAGTACCTTCTGAGTGAACGGCCAGCGGCTCAAGCCATTTTTAGATCATGAGCCGCGGGTCGTTGATCTTGCCCCTATTCATTTTGAGTGAGATGTGGTCTTTGACTCACATCTAAGGCATCTCACGCCTGAGTCTCACTGATCTTCCGCCTTGTATAGATCCAGATGTCTATATCATTACATTCTTTAGCCCCACATCCCTTTCTTCATCTATTGATTATGCTATACTTAGGGTGCACTTTACCCTATGTATAGGGGGGATGTAGGATCTTCGGGCATTCCTTTTGTTTCCTTCTACCCCTATTTTTGCTTCCTATACTTAGGGATATTTTACCCTAAGTATAGGGGGGGTAGACCCTGTACATTCTCCACTCGATTTTCCCTTAGTATACAGCCTGCTATACTTAGGATTACTTGATCCTAAGTATAGGGGGATGACCCGAGATCCTCTTGACTTTTCAATTTCATCTATTTGTCTTTGTATATAGCCTTTCTTTTCACTTCCCTATACCTAGCACAAGTTATGTCTTCTTCATCGCTCTTGACTCTGAGGACATCGTTCGAGCTAAGTATAGGGGGGTGTGTATATATTTCATATATACTTTAGCCATAACTCGTACTTTGTGTGAGTATGTTAATAAATAAAAATGGCTAAAATCCCTAAAAATCACAAAAATTAAAAAATTTTCATGTACATAAACCTTCTTTTATTTGCACATAAATAGCTAGTGTACACATTATTTTTGTAAAAATGATTTCAAAAATCTTTGTGTAAAGTTTGTGTAAATATTTTCTTATCAAAATTATGTATATAGTACAAAATTTTTCCAAAATGTTTTGAAAATCAAAAGTTTGCAAAAATCTTGTGTAAATGTGTGTAAATACCTTTTTGCAAAACTTGCACTTCATGCATCATCCATTCATGATTTCAAAACATTTTTAAAAAATTTTGCATGTTTGTAAAATTTGTGTAAATAGCATCTTTTGTACATATGTATATAGTTTTTCTGGATGATAGTTGACATTTAAGCTAGCCTAGAATCAAATTGAGAAATGGAGCTTGATTAAGATCTTAATCCACCTAACTTCTAAGAGGAACCTTATAGGGCTTAGGTTTAAGGCTTTTCAGGTCCATGGTGACTTAATTCTTTGAGTCCACTAGGCTATGATCACATGTCATCTTAATGAGCCTAAGTAGAACACTTAACAACAACACATGACTCATATAGACAATGGCTTTACTTGGACACCAGCACTATGCACCGAGCTCTCTACGGATGAGGTGGTGAGGAGGCAGTCTTCCTTGACTTGGGGTAGCATATGAGGGTAGTACTTCTAGGCGGAACCTCTCTTCTTCTTTTAGTGAAGGAAGTGCGTCTCAACTTGGTCTGGTTGCCATGAGGTCTAACGACGGGAGTTGTGGGTTGCAATAAAGCTTCAAAAGAGGGATAGTATACTGGCTCAAGAAGAAAAAACTCCTTGTATATATGTTGCACATGTATATGTTGTATAGATGCACTTGAAAAAAAATGCAAAAAGAAAATAACTCCAAAAAAGTGATGGGTCTGATAGAAAATGATAATCCCACCGGAGTATGTATATATAGTGCAATAAGCAAAGCTTGGTTTCATGATTCATCTGATGTAGCTTGCAGTAGGGAGACTTGGCTACACTGGTCAAGCTCCCAAGGGTACATGGCTACACTGGCCTTGACCCATTCTCTTCTTCCTCCTCTTCTTGAGCCAGTTGAACTTGAACTTAGAAGGGAATACCCCGCTCCTCGAGGAAAGAGTGGCCAGATTGAGGTCATAGAGTTACCTTGTTGGGGAGGGTTGTCAAGTTGCCATTTCTGAGGTGGAGAGCTTAGACCTCACATTCACAGGACAAGAAAAGATTCATGGTCTTCAGGGTTTGTGATTGATGACTTGTTCTGATCTGGAGCTTCGAGGAGTCTTGGTTATAGATTAGTGGAACTTAGAGGCTGTTGAGTTTTAAACTTAAGTCCGAATAAGGTTCCGACACATTAATAATCCAAAGATCTGATCGAGCTCCATACCTTAATTCAATGAAGGCAAGTTTAATAATCAACCTTGATCCATGTACATTCTCTTTTTCTTTTTCTTTATTTCTTTTTCACTTCTTTTTCAAATAAGTGTTTGCTAAGGGACTAGCAAAGTTAAGTATAGGGGGGTGATGAATACTCATTCATCACTCTTTATTCTTATATTTTAGCTACAAAAACCTTTGCAAATGCATATATATAGTTGTAAATAGAAATAATTACCAAAGGCTTGCATTGTGTAAAAACCTATAATTAGCATGTTTTTGTGCAAAAATAAAAGAATAAAGATTAAAAAGAAAAAGAGGGAAATATTTAGAATAAATATTGAGCAACCTAACCCAAGGGAGGGCTCAGCATGGGCCTGACCGCATAAAAGCCAAAGTAGAGGGAGATAGGGGCTTATGTGTGTAAATATTTATGTAAATAAAATAAAAGTATTTTCCTCAAAAAAATAGACTCAAATTGGCTTGTAAATATTTGTATATATTTATAAAGATAAAAACAAGATAAAAATAGAAAAATTAAAAAGAACACAAAAACATCACTTTCACCTTGTACATACCACCACACCTATATTTATTTAGCCCTATAAATAAATAAAAATAATTTCCAAAAGTTTTGTAAATATTCTAGATTATATAGTGTAAGTAAATAAAATAAATTAAAACAAAAACAAAATAAAAATAACAAAATTCAAAATCCAAAAATACTTTGTAAATATACCATGTATATAAATGTACATATCTATTTATTTCACCCATGTATATAAATAATAAAAATAAAATAAAAATATCTTTCTATTCCTTATTTTATGATATAAATAAATAAAATATAAAATGGGAATAAAATTGTATAAAAATAATAAATTAAAAATCAAAATTAAAATCCTATGTATTGTATATATACCTATATATAACCCTACTATGTACATACCTTATTTTTACTTTGAAAAATTAATTAAAAATCACCAAAAAAATAGATAAAAATAAAATAAACATTTTTCATTTTTTGAGTTTTTGGTAATTTGGCCAACTTCTTTTTTAAAATGATTTTTCAAATATTGCTGAGGTGGCCTTCTCCTATTGGTCTAGGGGGATGTTGACCGCCCGGTCAACTCCCCCCCCCAGGACCACTTCCCACGGGTCTTGGTTGCCCAACCCGTCTTCTCGGATTTTTCGCAACCAAACCCGATCATGCCTCGCCTAAACCCCGGGTCCGAATTGCTCACGTCATATCCGCCACCCTCGCCGGAGCCACCGTCTCGGGATCCGCGCACTCCATTGCCCTACCCGCGCTCTTCTTCCCGGACCCTCCAACGTATATAGTCCCAGCTCCGCCACCTCCATTTGCATCTTTGGCTCATTTGCTTCACTACCTGTGACCTCCACTGTGTTGGCAAGAGTGACAGCTTGCTCCAGCAAGTGTCGCAGCGAGGAGAGGGGCAGTGGCCCATTGATCCGGCGAGTATCACCGCCGTGCTCCGCCCAGAGCCGGAGCTCGAGCCTCGGAGGTCGGCGCTCCTAGAGGCAAGGACCAGGAGCTGCGCAAGCTCGCCCCCAGTCGATTCGTCCACCCAGGTAGCCCCTTTGGCCTTTCCTTTTCGCTAATTTTAGATTACCCCCAAATATCGCCGTCGCCGTTCACCTTCGATTCCGACCACGTCAGCCATTCCCTCGACCATCGGGCTGCGCCATAGCCTTCGCCTTCTTCCCACGCACGTTCTGCACCCCTCCATCCAACCCAGCTCGCACAGGAGCTGGGGTTCAAGCTCCTCCGTCCACCCCCTCGCCGGAGCTTGCCCATATCGATCCTCCGACCACCTTCACCCCGCCTAACCGGGTAGAGGCAGTTTGCCCTCGACCCGCGAGCTGTCTGGTCTATTTTGCAGGTTCATCCAAGCCCATCTGAGGGCTTGGACCATTGGGTCCAGAAGCTTCATCTCCGCCGACCTCGCCGAAGCTCTCCGGAGCTCGGCTGGGTCATTGGAGACCTCCAGCAGACGTGGAAGCTTCCCACGTACCTCATCCGATCCTCAGCGAGCTTCCAGGAGGACCCCAGCGCATGCACGAGGCCGGTGAAACTCGCCGGCGAACTGTTCGTCCTCCATCCTATACAGCCGTCTGATCGTGCCCACTCGCCAAGATTGGATCAGAGCCATCCACTTGCGAGGAGCCTTCACCGTTTGATCCGTAGGCGATTTGATCTGGACCGCCCATCTAGCGAAGAGGAGCCCTCGGTCCACAGTCGTCGATCACTCCATGTGGCCTCCTCCTCGCCGTTGATCCAGACGAAGGATTCAGCCACTGCCTTCCACCGTCAGATCGGATACGTGGCAGATCCTCATCCGTCCGATCCGAGCAGGGCTTCCTCAAAGAGGCGTCAGCGACTCACGACCGTCCGATCACGCACGTGGCGCCATCTCAGCCCTCGGATCTTAAATAAGGGGTAAATATCACTTAGGCCCTCTCTTGTTTTGTCTTTACTATTGAGTCTTGTAAATATTTTAGGTACTTTATTTTAGTTTGGTACATTTGCATTTTGGACCATATAGTTTCTGGTATTTGCATTTATGCCCATGTTTACGTGGACCACGTTCATCGTCACGTGATTTCTTAGGTGTATTTGCATTGACCCCCTTGTAGTTTTGGATGTTACTTAATGAATGAAAACTTTTGGAATATTGCAGATATGCCCCTGTGAGTTGTTTTTATACACATGTGCGTGATTTAAGTGGGTTAATTGCAAGCAAGCCCCTGGCTTTTGGTACCTGTTACCAAATAGCCCTCGGAACTTGTTTTCCTTACATTTGGGTCCCTGAGTGCCCCAGGCACGCGCGCGTGACCTCCTGGGTTATTTGCACCAGACCCCCCAGGACTCTTGGCATTTGCGTTTAGGTCCCTGTGTACTATGCCCTTGTATTTGATTTTAATAAAATAGCAAATATACTCCAAATCCAACGAAAATTGGACACATGGCTCCTGCCATAGTGTAGAATTTTGTGGAATTTTTGGGGACAATTTTGTGTTGTTTTGATATTTTTAAAAATTCAAAAACATCTATTTTCTTCACTGCCTGACTTTAAAAATCATAAAAAAATATTAAAATTCATCTAAAAATTACAAAAAATTTCTCTACTATTTGTTTTGTTGTGCTCGGTTTTCTAGCCAATTATGGCTATTTTTCATCACTTAAAACACCTAAAAATTGAAAAACACTTAAAATCTTATAAAAATTCTAATAAATAAACTAAAAACCCAAAAATAATAATTTAGGTGCCCAATTTTTTCTTGTTTTCTTCTCTCTACAGGAAAAATACCTCCAGCTTATTGGGGACTTCTAGATATTTTATCTAGGTCCCTTAAGCTCGGCTGGACAGTACCTTCTTTTTCATTCATTGTTTGATTTTTAGAAAATTAAATAAACATTAGAAAAATCCCAAAAATTCATTAAAAACAGTAAAAATTATAAAACACACAAAAACTTTTTAATTTGAATTTTTGGTTGATTTTAACGTATTAAATAAATTGTTGAAGTGCCTTGTTTCCTTGTTTTTATTATTTTCTTAATATCTTAAAAATTCAAAAAAAATATAAAAAGACTTAAAAACCACCAAAAATACCTTTTTACTTCTTTTTCCTTTCTTTTTGACTACTTCATAGACCGCGAGGCCAATCCGTGCTCCTTGTGTTCGACCCTGGTCGCTATACCAGGTTAAATTAATAGCAGGACCGCTAGCTTGTTTGGATTTGATTTTTATCTTTATTGGTGATCTATTTTTCTTGATGAGTCGATCCTGATCGCTTGGGTCGCAACGACCGTTTTAGCACTTTTTACCCTAGTGGTCAGGTCACTTATCACTGGTATACCACCATCTACATGTCTGGAGATGGTGGTGACTGGTAGGTGGGCTGCGGCTGCTGCTAGGGCTCCGCCTGTACAAGGTGAACCTGTCTAGGCTGCTGGTGTGAGATGGAGCACTGGAACGAGTTGCTGCTGCCGCCGGTATCGCCTCGCGACTGAAGACGGGGCTTGGAGCCGTCTGTGCCTCCTGGAGACACATGAGCTGGGTCTTCATGTCGCTTAGAGTCTGTGCCATCTGCTCCATCTGAGTGATGCCCTGGCACTGCTTCTTCTCAATCAGCTCCATCCGATCCAACTTCTCACTGATGATACCCATATCCGCAACGGATGACTCTGCCTATGCTGCTGCTATTGCGGATGAACTGGATGGACCGGCGTCGACCCGTGCTATCCTCTGGTACTGCACAGGTCCTGACTGCTGTTGGGGTCTGCCCTGAGTGTATAACCTGGTCTAGGACATCACCATGTAGTTCTCGGCCATCTCCTCGTAGATGGCCCAGACCTGGTCGTGATCCTTGGCGAAGTAAGACCCGCCACAAGAAGCATTCATCAAGCCCTGGAGCTCTGGTGTCAGCCCGCTGAAGAAGCTCTGCACAAGATTGGGCTTCGAAATGTCGTGGTACGGGCATCGATCTGTAAGCTCACGGAACATCTCCCATGCCTCATGGAATTGCTCGTTGGGGAGCATGGAGAAGTTGCTAATGAGGGCTCTCGCTGCATTGGTCCGCCCGAGTGGATAGTACTTGTTCAAGTACTCGGTGCGGAGCTGCTCCTAGGTGTAAACAAACCTCCCCAAGTGTTTCAGCCAGGTGGCTGCTCCGTCGGCCAAGGAAAAGGGGAAGGCAATCATCCGAATCGTATCCTGGTCCACCTGACGGTCGTGGACAGTACTGCAGATCATGAGGAACTCCTGGAGGTGGAGATGGGGCTCCTCAGTAGCGAGTCCGTGGAAGCGGGGGAGTAACTGCAAGGTGTTTGGGGGGAACTTGAAGTCCCCCACGATGGCTGGAAGTACAACCCAGTGGTGCGTCAGCGTCGATTTGGGGTTGTGTAACTGCCGCATCGGTCTCGGCGGTCCTCCTGCCGCGGCTGCGGCAGCTGCTGCCGCTGCGGCGGCTGCTACGGCTGCTGCTGCGGCTGCTGCATCTGCATCCTCTGGGATCCTCGGTCCCTCTCTCCTCTGCTCGCGCTCTGCTCGCATCTGCTCCATCTCTCTCCTCATATTGAGCATGAATGCTCCCTGATCCCTCAGCTGCTGCTGAACGGTCTCTAGTGAGGCGATCAGGGTGGAGTTGATCGCACCCTGGTCCAATACGAAATGCTCAGGCTGACCTCGGGAACGATCCTCAGAACTACCGGCCATGACGTATGCAAAATCAAATGAGCCAAATCAGGTGCTGTCAAGTCTGCTAATCTCTCCTCTAGCTCATATCTCTCAGAACCGAAAGAAAGGGGGTCGAGGGGGAACAGGGCGGAATTATACTCGGACTCGGAGAGCTGGTCTCGGCTCTCGCGGGACAACCTAGATGAATGGGTAGACGTGCCCGAAAGTGGTGCAGCCAGAGGCTGCCTAAGAGAGTGTCTACCCATCATCGTGATCTGACGAGTAAGGCGGATGAGATCTGGAGAAACTATGATCGGCAACCAAACCCTCTTTCACCAACACAACACGAGCTGAAGACCGTAAAGGCTCGGTCAAATTATCTTGTCCAATTTTATTAGGTGAACAAACAATCTATCAGAGCGCTTACGTGACCTGTTGGGATACCCGATGCTACACCAACTGACTGGCCCGCATGGAAGAGTCGGTAGTCAGTCAGGAATAACACCGAAGGGCTCTACCTAGTGAACGGGTCACTCTCTCGCGCAATCAAACCAAACAATGAGGGGGTTGCTCTCCCCAAGACAGATTTTTAAGTCAAGTGTCTTTTAGGGTCAATAGTTTTAGCCAATCCCAATTTTATGGTTTTTCTTTTTTTTTTAATATTTTTCAAGAAAAACAAAGGCCTAACGAATTTTTCGGTTCTCCTGGTTATTTAATCAAAAACAAGGGGGAGAAGTCGAAAAAGCCGATGCACGATGAAATCAATGATGCATGCAGAGATAGAAATGCGGCACTTACATGCAAGTGATCCGCACAGAAATGTAAAGATAGGAAATAAACTACTTAAATGGTGCAGCGGTGAAAACCGAGTCCTAAACAGGCAATTCTACTCGCAGAACCGTCTAACTGGTCACCGATCCTTCAAGCCAAAGGTCCAGTCTCGGTCTACCCCTCCTCTGCTCAACACACTTGAGTTTAGGAGAAAGCGCTTTGCGGGACAGGCTACGACACGTAGGCTACGAAGGGGATGAGTCAATTATTTTTATTAATCAATTATTAGTAGGTCTAATTAATCGAACTATAGGAACAGGCAAGCAATTAGGTGTGGGGACCCTACTAATTACGACACAATCAAGCAGAAAATCCTAAGTCTAGGGGCTCGATAAAAACCGCTGAAAACCGGAAAAGGCAGCGAAAAACCAAAAGCCGCGAAAAAGCCGCGAAAACACCTAAGGGTCCCCCGAGCACACCGGTGCTCGGCGAAACAGACCCGCTAGTCAACCAAGTCCAAGTCTAAGTGTCCCTGTATTATTACAATAATAATCAAATGAAATAAAATCTAAGCTAAACCTCTCCCACTCAGTCTCTCCCTCACGCTCTCCTGCGGCTCCGTGCAGAAGGGAGCCGCCTCCAAGTTCCTCAGTTGCGTCGGCCTCTCGAAATCAGCCGCCCCGGTCCTTGGGCCCTCGCAAGAAAGAAATAGAGTGGTCAGACCAATAAAAATAAGCAAATAATAACAAGAAAAATAAATGAAAATAAAATGAGGGTATATGTGCAAAAATGCAAAATAAAATAAACAAACAAAAATCAAACAAAACAAAAATAAACAAAAATAAAATAAAACAAAATAAAGCAAAAATAAAACAAAAACAAAAAGCCGCGAAAAACCGCAGACTCTGAAAGAGCCGCGAAAAGCCGCGAAAAAGAAAACGAAAATAAAACGAAAACTACTAAGCCGTGCTCCCCGGCAACGGCACCATTCTGATGACCGAGAATCCGAAGCGACTAAGGTAAAGGTGCTAAATGGTCGTTGCGACCTCAATCACTCGGACTCGATCAATCAAGAAAAATAGACCACCAATGAAGATAAAATCGAATCGAAAGAAGCTAGCGGTCCTGCTATTACTTTAACCTAGTATAGCGACCAGGGTCGAACACAAGGAGCACGAATTGGCCTCGCGGCCTACGAAGTAGTCAAAAAGAAGAGAAAAGGAAACAAAGAGGTATTTTTGGTGGTTTTTAAGTCTTTTTATATTTTTTGGATTTTTAAGATATTAAGAAAATAAAGAAAACAAGTAAAGCAAGCAATTCAACTATTTATTAAATGCACTAAAAATCAACCAAAAATTCAAATAAAAATGCTTTTGTGTGTTTTATAATTTTTACTGTTTTTAGTGAATTTTTGGGATTTTTCTGATGTTTATTTAATTTTCTAAAAATAAAACAAGGTCTGAAACTGTAGGTACTGTCCAGCCGAGCTTAAGAGACTTAGATAAAATATCTAAAAGTCCCCAATAAGCTTAGAGGTATTTTTCCTATATAGAGAAGAAAACAAGGAAAATTTGAGAACCTAAATTATTATTTTTGGGTTTTTAGTTTATTTATTAAAATTTTTATAAGATCTTAAGTGTTTTTCAATTTTTAGGTGTTTTAGGTATTGAAAAATAGCCAAAATTGGCTAGACAATCAAGCACAGCAAGACAAACAGTAGATAGTTTTTTTTGTAATTTTTAGATAGGTTTTAATATTTTTTTGATTTTTAAATTCAAACAGTAACAAAAATTGAAGTTTTTGAATTTTTAAAAATATCAAATCAAAACAAAATTGTCCCCAAAAATTCCAGAAAATTTTACACTATGGCAGGAGCCATGTGTCCAATTTTCATTGGATTGGGAGTATGTTTGCTATTTTATTAAAATCAAACACAAGGGCACAGTACACAGGGACCTAAACGCAAATGCCAAGAGTCCTGGGGGGTCCAGTGCAAATAACCCAGGAGAACACGCGCGTCGCGCATGCTTGGGGCACTCAGGGACCCAAATGTGATAAAAACTAAGTCCTAGGACCTTTTGGTAACAGGTACCAAAAGTCCAAGGGCTAGTCTGCAAATAACCCAAAAATAAACGCACATGCTCAATAAATTCACGCACAGGGGTATAAATGCAAATAACCAAAAGTTTTCATTCAACCAATAACATCTCAGAACTACAAGAAATAAAATGCAAATAGCCCAGAAACCACGTGTCGAAGCACGTGCTACACCATACACACGGGCATATCAACAAAGAAAGTAAAGTGCAGGGTCCACAATGCAATTGTACCAAAACTAAATAACTACACTATATATTTACAAGACTAAATGCTAAATAAAATAAAAGATAGGGCCTAAGGGTAAATTACCCTTTATTAAGTCGAGCCGCTGGATGGATGCCACGTGGTGAATCAGATGGTCAGGATCATGTGGTCAGAATCATGATGTATGAGAAGTTATCCAATATAACTAAATGTGATTTAATTATTATGGATAAGAATAATGTGGATAGTAATATCCAATTATTCCTAATATATTATAAATGTGATTTATAATGTATTAGAGAGAAATATAATTTATATTAGTAGATTAATTATTGATGTGTATTGGATACACATTATTTAATTAATTGAAAATGTAAATTACATTTTGTTTTGGGTTGTGAATTTGATTCACAATATTCCAATGTCAAGATTGCAATATTCCCAAAATTAATTGAGAATTATTTTGGTGAATTAAAAATACCAACAAATTGTTGTTGGAAAATAAGTAGAGAGAAAAATAAGGAGATTACACTCCTCATTAGGAATGAGGGGGGCGGCACTCAATTCCCTTGGGGAATTGGTGGCCGTCCCCTCTTCCAAATAAGGAGAGCATCTCCTTTGTCTTCTCTCTCTCTTATTTGATTGATTTAGATTTGGTATTAATATTTATTTGATTTATCAAATATATTTTATCAAATTAAATCACAAGTTGTTGGCTTTTACCAACAACAATCTTGACCATTGGATTGGCATAAATCAATCTCAACCATTGATTTTATGTGACACATGGATTGAGATCCATGGATCCCAAAACCCTATAAATAGAGAGGCACTCTTGGCTCTCTCTTTACACATGCTATTGTAGCAAAACTCTCTCTTTCTTTCTCTCATACTCGGCAGCCCTCTCTCCCTCTTCCTCTTGGTGGTCGTCCACCCTAGTGGAGGGAATCGTCGTCGCCCTCGCCTTCGTGCTACCGCTTCGACGCTCTGCGGTTCTTCGTCTACTTCGAGTGCTTCGCCCGCGAAGGAGACGTTTGATCTCGTGCGACAAGATCAGGAGCAACCGTGCTTGGATCAACTTCTTGGATTGCGAGGACACCGCGGTTCATCCCCGCGCTCGCAAGCGATCTCTCCGACGATCGGACTTGAGACAGGAGGTCTCTTCTCTTAGAGACTCGATCAACCACGCTTCAAGAGGTATTGCATTATACTTGTTGTGGTTATAGATGAAACGATTCGAGAATGGTTCTTGGATCATGTGGTTTCATCGAATAAATTTTTTTTAAAATTCCGCTGCACCGAATAACTAGTACGACTAGTCGTTCTTCGTCGTATCCGATACGACGCTCACGCTTCCGTGATGCGCTTGAGGATTTCTCCATATCCTTCAAGTGGTATCAGAGCCAGGTTGACGGTTTCGAATAGTGATTCGCTAACCGAGGACGACTTGGGTTCGTTTAGGTCGCGAAAGTTTTCATCGCATTTGATTTCGCAGATCTGTTTAGTAAATAAATTCGGCACTGTTTAAATTGTTTAAACACGAATTTTATACTTGTATTATGTTTCCCATTAAATAAGGAAACCATAGGATCTGAGTTTGCGTAAATCGGATTTCGTATGCTCGAGATATGGTCGTTTTAATGAACATGTATGCACTGTTGCGGGAACTGTGAATCTGAACGTGATTAAAATGTTAATTATTGTTTAAACTTGCCTCGAAATGCGTGAAACATCACTTAGGTTCTGTCTTAAATCAAATTAGCAAACTTTAGAAATTGACTTTGCTTAATTTGGATTTAATATGATTGAGATACGCCAATTTTAGTAAGTAGGGGTCACTGCTGAAATTGCTTTCCTAATCTAGAACCAAGTGATTGTCAATTAGTGAAATTAATTGTTAATTTCGTGAAATAATCTTGAAAAATATTTGTGAAATATTGAAACATGATTATTTGCCTAATTGACTTGGCCCCAACCAATTAGTTGATTAGATTTGATCTAAACCTTAATTGGAGTTACAATCATCAAACTTATTGCTTGAATAGGATTTGGGAATTTGCCTAGCAAATTTCCTTAAAATCAAAATTGTTTTGGTTACTATATGGTATAATTTCGGTTGAAGAACCGATGATCATCTCAAGTACAAAATAATCAATTTGGCATTATCCTTTCCCGAGTTATATATGGTGTCTAGTCGGGGATCGCTGGTCAGCGGGTTGCAACGTATGTGGTCCGCCCCACTCCCGTCGGTACTGGCCATGACAGCGGGTAGGGCCGGGATAATGCCCGAGGGATTATGATGTATTTTTCTAAATATTAAAATACGAATTAATACGTACTTTGAGATTAATATCATATATGTATATTCAAGCGTAAAATTAAGTTTGATTGATTAAATTGGATTGATAATTAATTTAATATGATTAAGTTAATTATATCCAATTGAAAATACTCTAATATGATTAGAGTTAATAATTCCCTTGGAAGAATTAATTATATGAATGTGATTCATAGTAATTAATTAAATTTGAATAAGAGGTGGAGGATCACATAAGTGACATCCATGGTCTCCCGTCAAGGCGAAGGGTTTCCGTCGCCAGGGATTGTATATAGGAGACGCTTGTACGTAGTGACAGCTCCTATATATAAGCGCATCTGGATCGGACTCTTTGCTTCTCGAAAGAGTAAGGCCGTATGCGTAGTGACCCCAATATCGGATCCTCATGTTATTGGGGCGATATTGGATTGCGTATAGTGAGTTCTAATCCTGTTGACGGTTGGTTCAATTAATGACAGGTCAACATCACCTTAGGGGTGGTGGGCCTGGGTATTAAAGACCGAATTGGGAATGCAAGTTGGACTTGCAAGGCGGAATGTGTTCCCGCTTCTCTTTATTAGAGTTACAGTTTCTCATATTATTGGGATGTAACAAAGATAAAGAGGAGATCCTAGTTCTTGCTTGAGATATATCGGTAAGTATATCTCCTACTTTGAAAGTGAATAAGGGAATAAGCTTTCATAGTTGACATAGCAAGACTAATTTGATTTAAAATGCCCTAATCAAATAAAATTAAATTGAATATATGATTATATGTTCTCATATAGTGCATTCTCAATTTCAGAAAATGAAGGCCATGAACCCACTGAACAGGCTTCTGGAGGTCAACCAATTGACCGGACCAAATTACTCGGATTGGATCCGTAATTTGGAGCTTGTGCTTTCGACAGAGCGTATCAGTTATGTGCTCTCTGAAAACAAACTTGAAAACCCTAAATCTAAGGAAGACAAAGCCTATAATGACAAGTATGATGAAGATCATGTCTTGGCTAGGTGCTATATCTTAGGTTCTCTCTCCAATGTTCTTCAGAAGCAACATGTGGAGATGAGTACTTGCCAGGATATCATGCAGAATCTAAAGGATATGTTTGGTGACATTAACCGCACCCAGCGGTACAATGTTATGAAAGATCTCATTCGCTGCAAGATTCGAGAAGGGACCTCGGTCCACGAGCATGTACTAAAAATGTTTGGGTACTTGTCGGAGCTTGAGACTCTGGGGGCGACGATGGATGCAGACATGCAATCTGATTTCATTCTGCTGTCATTGCCCAAATCTTTCAATAACTTTGTGGTGTCATTCCACATGAATAAGCTGGAACTGACAAATGCTGGGCTTCTTGCTGCATTAAAGTCTGCAGAAGACGTAATGAAGAAAGATGGTCCCTCTGGCACTGCAATGGTTGCACAGGTCAGAGGGAAGCGCGGTCGGAAGCAAGGTTCTCGGAAGGGCCCGGTCCAGAAGAGAAAGAAGAAGGGACAAAGTGTTGCCTCATCTTCCAATGAATCCACTTTAATAGCGTCAAAGAAAACTGACGTCTGTCACCACTGCAAGAAGCCGGGGCACTGGAGGTGTAATTGCCCGGATTACCTGAAGTCGGTCGACAAAGGTAAAGCCCCAGCAGGTATGAAATCTACTCTTATCATTGAAACCAGCTTTCTCGTTGGACGAGAAGGAAGTTGGGTAGTTGATTCTGGTGCTTCTGTTCATGTATGCAATTTGTTGCATTTGTTTCAGGAAACTAGAAAGCTTGAAGAAGGGGAGATAGTCATCCAGATGGGATCTGATGCAAGTGTTGCAGCAGTCGCCGTCGGGACTTGTCGACTATCATTATCTAGTGGTAGAGTCCTAGTACTTAAAGAGTGTCTTTATGTACCTGAAGTCAGAAGGAATCTAATATCTGTATCTAAGTTAGTTAGAAGTGCGTATTCATTCCTGTTCTGTAATAAATTAGTCATAAACCGTTATGATAAATATATTGCAGATGGTATTTTGACTTCTGGAGGACTCTATGAATTGTGCATTGATAAATGTGTTATGAATGTTACAAGCACTAATAAAAACCCTAAAAGATCTAGGGAGAATGAAAATCTCTCAAATGAGATTTGGCATCAAAGGCTGGTCATTTGTCTGTCGATAAGATCAATAGATTAATTAAGGATGGACCTTTAGACTTTCTACAGGTTCAACCTTTGCCTGCTTGCAAGAATTGCATTCAAGGAAAAATGACCAGGATGCCTTTTCGTAACAAGGTTACAAGATGTGAAGGTATTATTGACCTAATACATACTGATGTATGCGGTCCCTTCAGTACCGCGACCCGAAATGGATATCGATATTATTTGAACGTTTATTGATGGCCATTCACGATACGGGTTTATCTTCCTATTACGTCATAAATCTGAAACCTTTGAAAAGTTCAAAGAATTCAAGGCTTTGGTTGAGAACCAAACCGATAGGAAGATTAAACGAATTCGATCTGATCGAGGTGGCGAGTACCTATCAGATGAATTTAAGGAATACCTTAAAGAGAATGGAATTATTTCCAATCTCACTCCTCCTGGAACTCCCCAACTTAATGGTGTTGCTGAAAGACGCAACAGAACCATCATAGATATGGTTCGTTCAATGATGAGCAAAGCACATTTACCACTTAGTTTCTGGGGATATGCAGTAGAGACTGCAATATATATCCTGAATAAGATTCTTAGCAAATCTGTACCTAAGACTCCACATGAGCTCTGGTATGGAACCAAACCTAGTGTTAATCACTTGAGGGTTTGGGGTTGCTTGGTCCATGCAAAGAATGTGGATGCAAGCAAGCTGGAATCTCGCTCTCGTGAGTGTTACTTCATAGGGTATGTTAGAGATGGTATTAGATACCAACTCTATGACCCTGAGACTCAGAAGGTTTTTGTTTCTAGAGATGTGAAATTTCTGGAGAATGATTTCCTTAAAGGTCAAGATAAATATGAAGTAAAGGAACTCATTGAATCTCCTGAGGATTCTGAGCTTCCTGAACCAGAAACTGAAGAAGTAAATAAAGATGATACACCCATACCTCTTCGAAGGAGTTCGAGGGTGGTTGCACCACCAGAAAGGTATGGATTCCATGTGTCAGGTGAAACTGACAGTGATCCTACTTCATTTGATGAAGCACTCGCGGATCATGACATGGATAGATGGATGCTAGCAATGAAGTCAGAAATTGACTCCATGCATAAGAATGGTGTATGGACCCTAGAGGATCCACCTAAAGGGGTAAAACCCATTGGGTGCAAATGGATCTTCAAGAGAAAGAGGGGACCTGATGGGAAAGTAGAGACTTTCAAGGCACGGCTCGTAGCTAAGGGATACACACAGAGAGAAGGCATCGACTACGATGAGACATTCTCTCCTGTGGCTATGCTTAAATCCATCAGGGCATTGCTAGCTATAGCTGCATATCTTGACTACGACATATGGCAGATGGACGTCAAGACGGCTTTCCTCAATGGATACCTCGAGGAGGATATCTACATGGAGCAGCCCCAGGGCTTCATGACTGAGGATGGCAAAGTATGCAAGCTGAAGAAATCCATCTATGGTCTCAAGCAAGCTTCTCGTAGCTGGAACATCAGATTTGACGAAACCATAAAGAGTTATGATTTTATGCAGAATCCTGATGAACCTTGTGTGTACAAGAAGCTTAGTGGGAGCGCCATTGTGTTCATCGTGCTTTATGTAGATGACATCCTTATCATTGGGAATGATACAGGGATGATGACCAGTGTCAAAATTTGGCTGTCCCATACCTTTGAGATGAAAGATCTTGGAGAAGCCTCTTACATCTTGGATCTGAAGTTGTTCAGAAATCGAGAGAAGAGGATATTGGGATTGTCACAACATGGATACGTTAAGAAGATTCTTGAACGATTCCGTATGGATAGTTCCAAGAAAGGATTCCTACCCTTAAGACATGGTATCCACCTGTCTAAAGGAATGGCTCCTCAAACTGTTGAGGAAAAGAAAGCCATGGGTGGATGTCCTTATGCATGAGCCGTAGGAAGCTTAATGAATGCCATGATGTGTACTAGGCCAGATATCTGCCATGCAGTGGGAGTGGTAAGCCGTTATTAATCCTGCTATGGAGAACAACACTTGAATGCAGTAAAGAACATATTCAAATATCTAAGACGGACGCAAGATTACATCTTGGTCTATGGAGATGGTGATCTCCAAGTCTTGGGATATACAAATTCTGACTTCCAATCGGATATTGATGATCGAAAGTCGACATCAGGGTTTGTGTTCCTGTTGAACGGTGGTGCTGTGAGCTGGAGAAGCAAGAAGCAGGACACTACAACAGATTCAACAACAGAAGCCGAATACATTGCCACATCGGATGCTGCAAAGGAGGCGGTGTGGTTGCGCAAGTTCGTCCAGGAGCTTGGCGAAGTTTCCTCTGATACTCCCATCCTGCTACTCTGTGATAACACGGGAGCCATTGCCCAGGCAAAGGAACCCAGATGGCATCAGAAGAGCAAGCACGTAGAAAGGAAATACCACATCATTTGGGAGATTCAAAAGCGTGGTGACATCATCATCACCAAAGTGGCCTCCGCCGACAACGTTGCTGATCCTCTTACCAAACCTCTGACACAGAAGGTTTTTGACCAGCATGTAATGAGTATGGGTTTAAGGCTTGTTCCTGAATGGTTCTGAGGGCTAGTGGGAGATTGTTAGCAATGTGAGCCCGAGGCGAACCATTCCTACAATAAATGTTATTGTAATAGATGATTTATCAATAAAAGTTATTGATTTTGTTTCACTCCCTTTCTGATATTGAATGAATGAATGCACTATAAGGTCCCTCTGTACAATAAGGGTTATGTACCATGGCCAACTTGATAATCATACAGCTGTTGATTCAATGATTGAATCATAGAGGCTGATGCTTGGATGAATATCTAAGGAGTTAGATAGAGGACTCATCAAGCATCATCAATGATTAACAAGTAGTGATCTCTAGTCTGAGTGGGAGATGGCAATCCCATCTCATTAGACTGATATCTGATCGACCTCTTGATGCAGGTCCTCTGCATAGGAATATTGATTCGGAGGTATCAGATTAGTTGAGTCAATGAGTTGACTTAACGAGATCGAGATAACCAAAGACCTATGATGAATACTGTCACATCACAGGCAAACATCCTCTGACCAGAGACAGATATATTACTATATATCTGAGCATGTACATTTGGCAGACCAATAGGTTGATGACCTAATCAAGGTCTATACACCGGCGAGCTGGTGTGCATGTAAGGGCATATGAGTAATATGATCTCTCAAAGGGATCATACAGGTTCACTTGTGAACCGGGGGACATGAGCTCACTCATGAGGTATTGGGACTGACCAAATTACATGCATGGTCATCATGCTTTAGAAGCATGATATGAATTTGAAGGTAAGATATATGCTTTGTGAAAGCATATGATCTGTGCCATATCCCAAGGACCAAGATTGAGAAACTTAATGATCAGATATATGAAGATGACAGTGTAAAAGTGATCTTTATCTTCATGATGATCATGAGTCTTCCAGTATGCAGGATGTGCAGGTATTGGGAATACCTGAAGGGTGATTTGATCATAAACGATTGTATAACCATGACGCTTCCATTCCGAGGGAGTGATGAAACAGGTCTGGATTTTAGTGACTCCTCTCATTAGAGAAGTGACCTAATCTTAGTCCATGTAGTGGACATTGATCTGAATGAGATTCAGATGCAATGAGAAGATTAGGTTTACGGTCTTGATTTAATCAAGCATCTATGAGAGGTCCATGGGATCTGGATTTGAGATGTGATCTCAATATCCAAGTCACTATACGTGGAACAATACAATCGCCCTGTCCTTATCTCCAAGTATCTGAGGAGAAATAGCATTGTTCTTAAATGGTTTAAGAGCAATTCCATAAGATCTAAGCAAAGAGAAGTTGATAATTAAATGTGATTTAATTATCATGATGTATGAGAAGTTATCCAATATAATTAAATGTGATTTAATTATTATGGATAAGAATAATGTGGATAGTAATATCCAATTATTCCTAAAATATTATAAATGTGATTTATAATGTATTAGAGAGAGTTAAATATAATTTATATTAGTAGATTAATTATTGATGTGTATTGGATACACATTGTTTAATTAATTGAAAATGTAAATTACATTTTGTTTTGGGTTGTGAATTTGATTCACAATATTCCAATGTCAAGATTGCAATATTCCCAAAATTAGTTGAAATTATTTTGGTGAATTAAAAATACCAACAAATTGTTGTTGGAAAATAAGTAGAGAGAAAAATAAGGAGATTACACTCCTCATTAGGAATGAGGGGGGCGGCACTCAATTCCCTTGGGGAATTGGTGGCCGTCCCCTCTTCCAAATAAGGAGAGCATCTCCTTTGTCTTCTCTCTCTCTTATTTGATTGATTTAGATTTGGTATTAATATTTATTTGATTTATCAAATATATTTTATCAAATTAAATCACAAGTTGTTGGCTCTTACCAACAACAATCTTGACCATTGGATTGGCATAAATCAATCTCAACCATTGATTTTATGTGACACATGGATTGAGATCCATGGATCCCAAAACCCTATAAATAGAGAGGCACTCTTGGCTCTCTCTTTACACATGCTATTGTAGCAAAACTCTCTCTTTCTTTCTCTCATACTCGACAGCCCTCTCTCCCTCTTCCTCTTGGTGGCCGTCCACCCTAGTGGAGGGAATCGTCGTCGCCCTCGCCTTCGTGCTACCGCTTCGACGCTCTGCGGTTCTTCGTCTACTTCGAGTGCTTCGCCCGCGAAGGAGACGTTTGATTTCGTGCGACGAGATCAGGAGCAACCGTGCTTGGATCAACTTCTTGGATTGCGAGGACACCGCGGTTCATCCCCGCGCTCGCAAGCGATCTCTCCGACGATCGGACTTGAGACAGGAGGTCTCTTCTATTAGAGACTCGATCAACCACGCTTCAAGAGGTATTGCATTATACTTGTTGTGGTTATAGATGAAACGATTCGAGAATGGTTCTTGGATCATGTGGTTTCATCGAATAAATTTTTTTTAAAATTCCGCTGCACCGAATAACTAGTACGACTAGTCGTTCTTCGTCGTATCCGATACGACGCTCACGCTTCCGTGATGCGCTTGAGGATTTCTCCATATCCTTCAATGGTATGGTGTAGCGATTTTATATTCAACTCCATTATTATACAGGAGCCGTCGCACCGAGACATTTAGAAAGCGAGTACCACCATCACTAATGACCACTTTGGGCAATCCAAAGCGCAAGAATATGTCATTGAGGAACTTAGTGACAGTCGTGCTGTTAGCAGTGCGGGCAGGAATTACCTCTACCTATCGGGAGACGTCGTCTATTGCAAGTAAGATGTACTGGAATCCCTGAGATACCGTAAAAGGGCCCATAAAATCTATTACCCAAGCATCAAAAACCTCGACCACATGCACATGAGTAAGGGACATCATATGTCGTCTAGACATTCCTTAAGTGGTCTGACAAGCGGGCCATTCCTTCACAAAACTATGGGCATCACGGATTAGGGCCGGCCAAAAGAAACAAGACTATAAGACATTGGCTGCAGTACGCTTTCCAGAGTGATGTCCTCCACACCCAAAGGTGTGGCAGTGGGTAAGGACACTCAATATCTCATACTCCAGAATACAACGTCTCCAAATGCAATCCACCCCTTCCTTAAAAAGGATGGGGTCCTCCCAATGGTACCAACGAGAATCAGATTGAAAATTTGCTTTCTTGGTATTGGGCCAGTGATCTGGAAGACGAGAAGTGATAAGGAAATTCACCATATCAGCATACCAAGGTAGCTGACTTATGGTGAGAATGGACTCATCTTGAAATTGGGCAATGATAGGAGTGGTGGTGGCATCAATGAAAGACTCATATGATGGGAGAGAAGGAAGCCGAGAGAGATGATATGCCACCATATTTTTTACTCCTGGCTTATCTTTTATTTCAATATCAAATTCTTGCAAAAGCATGATCCATCTCAGAAGTCTCGTCTTAGAGTCTTTCTTTGTTAACAAGTACTTGAGAGTCGAATGATCAAAGAAAATGATAACATGAGCTCCTAACAAGTACGAACGGCACTTCTCCAAGGAGAAGACTACAACCAACAGTTCCTTCTCAGTAACAATATGATTACGTTGGGCCTAATCCAACATCTTGCTGGTATAGTGAATGGGATATGGCTTGCCATCCTTCTTTTCCCCAAGAACCGCCGCGACTGCATACGCAGATGCATCAGACATGATTTTGAAATCTAAAGTCCAATGAGGAGATTGTAAAATTGGGGCCTCAGTGACAACCCGCTTCAAAATCTCAAAGGATGGAAGTGTTTCTTCAGACATCTCAAAATCACGATCCTACTCTAGCAACTGAGTCAAGGGACAGACAATTTTTGCAAAATCTAATATAAATCATCGATAAAAGCCAACGTGCCCTAAGAAAGATCTGATTCCCTTGACATTCGTAGGTAGAGGTAAGTGTGTAATGGTCTCGACCTTGCATGGGTCATCCTCAATCCCTCTTTCGGACACAATGTATCCCCACACTATCCCTTGCTTAACCATAAAATGTGACGTCTCCCAGGACAACACTAGATTAACATCAATGCATTTATTTAAAACCCTCTCCAAAAACTCTAGGGTCTCATCAAGTGAGTCGCCTAAGATGGAAAAATCATCCATAAAAACCTCCATAAAAGCACCTACCATGTCCGAAAAATAGCCAGCATATATCTCTGGAATGTAGCCGATGCGTTGCATTAGCCAAAGGGCATCCGTCGGAAGGTAAATGTTCCGAATGGACAGGTGAAGGTCATCTTCTCTTGATCGTCAGGAGTGATCACGGCCTGATTATAACCTGAATATCCATCAAGAAAACTAAAGTATTTATTTCCTACAAATCTCTCGACAATCTGGTCGATGAAAGGAAGAGGAAAGTGATCTTTTCATGTTGCTCTATTCAGCTTCCTGTAATCTACGCAAACCCACCAAGATGTCGCAAGACATGTTGAGATATCCTCCCCTCGGTCATTCTGGACCTCAGTAAGGCCAACCTTCTTGGGAACCACATGAAGGGGACTAACCCACTTACTATCAGAGATGGGGAAAATGATCCTTCCGCTCATGCATTTCCAGATTTCTGCCTCAACAGCTTCTTGTAAATTGGGATTCAATCACCTCTGAGGCTCCCGAGAAGTTTTGGCATCATCTTCCAGGAAGATCTGGTGTGTACAGTAAGAAGGGATAATTCCTCTTTGATCAGAGATAGTCCATGCGATAGCCCTCGAATTTCATTTAAGAACATCAACAAGTCTAGATTCATGTGTATAATCTAAATGAGAATTGATTATAACAGGAAGCATCTGATCTGAGCCAAGAAAGACATACTTTAGGTTCTTCAGAAGAGGTTTTAGTTCCACTTGGGGAGTAGTACTGGGCTTGTCAAACAAGTCTGAGAAATCTATATTTTCAGAAATGGGGTGATTAGAATATAGAACCTGTATGAGAGATACAGGGGAAACAATGGGAGTGGAATTAGAGATCAGGCATTGAAGTTCTCGAATCTCATCATCCATGATCTCTATGCAATGTTTCACAAGGTCCATATCAAGTTTCAAACTAATCAATAGTGAGGCTAGTGAAGGGTCACCTGGACTGACAAAGTCGATGGTGAAGGCTCATGGTGACCTGATTATGAAAATAACTGATCCTGTATGTAACACTCCATCAAAGTAAACATATCAGCTACCTTCCTTATAATGTGGGAAAGGTCACTATCAAAAAGAAATTGAGATAATGAAGATCCCCAAGAAGGGCTTGTTATCTCGAAGGGTGGGCTCATCATGGGCATGACCTTAGACGAAAGAGTACACAACTCTTCATCTAACTCATCCCAAGACATATCTAATTTGCAGAAAATCTCATCGTGAGAGATGGGAGTCGAGTCCAAACACTCAGACCAGTACTGTATGGTTTATGCATGTCCAATTGTGTCAGCCAGAGAAATGGTGGCATCGAGTGGGTCGGATGCCACATGAACAAGAACAATCTCAATGTCCAAATAGGAACACTCCTCTATCCATCCACATTCACCATCTTCAATCTCATGACCAGTGGTGACAACAAGATCGACAGGAACAATCTCACTGTTGACCTTGAATTCAACTTTTCCCAACTCAAAGTCGAAGTGGGCTTTGGCTATAGAGAGAAAGGGATGACCAAAAATTAGTGGTGTCATGGCCAAGGTCTTAGTGGGTTCCATCTCCATAACTATGAAATCAACAAGGAACAACTTCCCATGGACCGTCACTATAATATCCTCCAAAAGTCCTTGAGGTATCCTAAAAGATCGATCTGCCATCTGTAAAATCATTGAGACCGGCTTTAGCATTCCAAAATCAAACTGTCGTAGAATGGTAGTAGGGAGGAGATTGATCGAGGCGCCATTATCAAGGAGGGTGTGCTCGAAGGTCATATTACCAATGGTACATAGCACCAAATGTGCCCCAGTATCCTTCATCTTATAGGGGGAGGAGTGCGGATATAGCATTGGATGTAGCTTGGGGAAGTACATGTCGTTCCTCTTCTTGCTCATTATTTTTCTTCTTCTTATATCACCACCGACACGTACATTTTTCTTTCAAAATATTTGAGTAGACTGGAACCTGCTCAAGCACCTTTAAAAGAGGGATCTCAATCACAATATTGGAGAACACTTTCTCCAATTCTAGGTCGGTGGTGGATGATTTGGGAGCTTTTCGTAAGCGAAGTACCTCCGAAAAGGGGAGAGAGATGACAGTGGAAGAAGGAGATTGGGGAGAAGTTGAGACCACTTGAGGAAAGGTGGACGTGGTTGTGCCATATAAGGGGTGAAAGTCATTCTCTTCATCAGATTTCTCTTCATCACTTGTCTGTAAATCACAAGGTTGAATTGTGGGTATAGGCATGGATGGAGATGAGTCAACCACATTTTCCCTCGCATGGTTAAGACTGCATGGGCGGACTCGTTACTGAAATTACCAGGGGTCTTAAATGTCACGAGACCTTTTTGTGGGTGATGTAAGATCCGTGAAGTGCCTGCTACAGAATTGGGATTCTTAAGGGCTTGTGATGATAGCATAGGCAAATAAGATCGGATATCTGCAAATTTCCTTGCATTCTCCTGATTTTTCTTCTCCATATGATTCTTTAACTCTTGCATCATTTTAATGAGAGCACCAATGTCATTCGAAAGTGGTTGGTTGCTCCTAAGAAAAGTTGGTTGTGTACTAGATAAGACTGGAGCATGTGGCAAGTACAGTGGGTGTGCTTGTGGTGGCAGTTCCGGTGGTGTAGTGATGTACCGACCTTGTTGATTGACCTGGATAGGTTGTTGCAGGTTTGAAGTTTGCCATGCAAAAGTTGGATGGTTATGCCATCCAAGATTGTAAGAGGGGGGGGGGCATTGTGATTCCTGAAGTTCCAAATCCCATGGCAACCGCATTGACATCAAGAGTAGGTTTTGTGACCCAAAATACATGTTATGGTTCCTGTACTTGGTCCAAATGTGTAGGAATGACAAACATCCTACTGACATTTTGTGTCACCTCTTTGGTCATATTCCTACTCATGTCATCAACCTTCTTGGTAATGATTTTCAAGTTATCCAACATCTGAGGAATGAGTTGGAGATCAATCGTCAGGTTTTGGCATCTTCGATTTGCTCAACTCGTTTCTTATGGCGACTATATTGATTAAGGGATGCCTTATTAAATGAAGTCTCTGCCATCTCCTCATACAATTTCCACACAAATGTTTCTGATTTGAGGAGGAAACCACCTCCAAAATTTCTATCCACGGCCACCTTAAATTTTTCATGCATGCCCTCATAAAAAATCTGGACCAATTTCCATTTATCCATGTCATTGTTGGCAATTTACGCAAGAGCTCCTATAACCTATCCCAAGCCTCATGAAAGGACTCATTTGGGCACATTGAAAGGAGGAGATTATGTAGCAGAGTGCATTTGCTTTTCCAATAGGGAAGTACTTCTTAAGGAAGGCTGAATTCAACACAACCCAAGTGGTAATCGGTTTCCCTTAGCTCCGGAGCCAATCTCTCGCCTTGTCCTTCAAGGAGAATGGGAATGCCTTAAGATACACAAGGTCTGGATTATTATTCTCAATATGAATGGTGTCACACACTGCAAGAAAGTCCTGAATGTGTTGGCATGGGTCCTCGGTACTCTCCCAATGAAACTTGGGCAGCAGAGAAAATATAGATGACTTTATGTTGATCTGGCGTGCCGCCGTAGGCAACTGAACCCACAAAACTAAGATCTGATTGGGCAGGATTGTGTCTTTCCCCCATAGGGTGGGGTTTTTCCTCTTAATACTCAACAATGCCCATTTGAGCTTCAATTCGAATTCGGCGATCATTGATTCTTTCAAGTTGGGCCATGATGATCGCTAAAGGGTCTGGGATGTCACCTTGTTCAGCCATGATAGAAGATGAAGAAGATAAGGAAATGGAGGAGAATGATCTAAGTGAGATTGGAGAAGAGGGAGGTGAAGAAGGTGGTGATGTGGCAAGGGGAGGGATATCAAGAGAAGAAAGTGGATGAGAAGAGTTGGGTCTTCTTCTCGAGAAAAATGTATTTGAATTTAAAGGAACAACAAGAGAAGGGTTGAGAGATCGTCTCCCTTGCATGCACCTCCTATTCTATGCTATCAAACACAAAGCATGGTCACTTTGATACGCATATTAGTGATGCTACTTGTGGCTTTATCTTTTCAATTTTAGTCTCATAAACACGAACATTAACATCCAACGTTTACACTCATCCTTCCCTCAGGTCATCCAATGTACCTTGAGAGAGTCACAAAGCACACAGATGGGGATTTTGGCTGTAGTGACCTTAGGTTCCATCGTGCAACAAACAATCAAGTGTGCAATCCCACAAGTGCGAATACAAGTAATTAATTCAGACAATGGTGAGATTAATCAACTTTAATTTTCTGTGACCACTTGATTAAGAAAAATGATTTTAAAATACAAGTCCAATTGCTTTAAGTGATATTCAAAAAAATCGAGTGAGGTGAAATTCTCTTTTTTTTTCTAAAAAATGTTCTCAAGGGGGAGAAGACCATGGATAATGATGCATGCAAAATGTTAGAATCACGTACCTTTCGCCAGCAATCTACATGCAAGAATGCAACGTGAAAATGTAAACCTATTCTAAATGCTCCTAGTAGGCAACATCTAAAGAATTCTTTTTCTTTTTGCAATTTTAGTTTCTACAAATTTTTAATTTTTTGAAAACTGAGCACAAAAAAATTACACTAAAGAAATAAAACCTAAATGCAATTCTAATGCAATGTAGAAACCTAGTAAAATTATTACAATAATGAGAGTCCAGTCTCTAGGCCACAACTCAGCCTGAAATGAATATAAAACAAAAAAATGCTAAACTAAAAAGGTTGAATCTCGTAGATGGGAAATAAATGAGCTCCTCGTCCACGTTTTGGCCTCCTCCTTCGCCTCACCAGCTCGAGATTCGAGTTGAGAGAAGAATCTCCCAAGCGTCCCGCGCAACAGAATGTGCGCGGTCACGTGCGATAAGAGAAAGCCAGTCAACCAAAACTAGATGCTAACATGGGACAACAACAAATGTGCATATAAAAAGTCAATTTATCAAAAATCTAAGTTGTGTCCCTAGCAACGACACCAAATGATTAATGCGTTTCTTAGCGTTTTTAGAAGGTAAAATCAAGTGATTTCAATGTCGTTGCAACCACAATTTGACTGGTTAAAACATTAATTTTAAATGATAAATTTTTACTTGTACGATGATAATCACAAGGCCGATCCACAATGGATAAATTTTGAAGACGAATTCACAACACGAATACAATGCACAAAATCAAATATCCAATTACTCCAATCTACAATAGTTTTCAGTTTCGATATAAGCAAATGGAGAAAAGAAGATCTTTTTGGTATTTTATTTTTTTGACACTATGGTTACGTACTCTTCATTTCAATGCCATATGGGAGAAAATATGAAAATGTTTTCTAGTAAAGGCAGCCACTTGACTTGATCACATTCTTCAGTAAGAATTAAAATAATCCCCCATGAAGTTTCTAAAAAGATGCTCCCAATAAGGAGCAACTAATTGATCGATTAGCAAGTGACACTCAAATTGTTTATTAAATTGCTTTGGCATTTGTACTTAAGATAAAAAAGTAGAGTATGCAATAAACATAGTGACCTTTTTTGTATTTTTTTAATATGCAAAAACAATTGAACATGGAAGCATACAATGGCCCTCTTGGCCCTTCGAAACAAAAAAAATAGTGAAAATAAATACATAGCAAGGCTCAAGGTAGATATCAAAACAATAGCAAAAGACACAAGGTGGTGGCTGAGATTTCGTCACCAATATTATGTTTGTTGCTGTGAATACTAGCTCAAGATATTGGAAGAGGATCGTTCAACTCGGGTTGGTATGCTGTCACTATACCAAGCAATAGCGATTCTCGTTTCCGCTGCTGAACTTCGTGTCTTACATCATCAAACATATGATCTGTGACGATGTTCGGTGTGGATGGTGAGGATGTCACAGCTCCAACAGAAGAACTCGTCAGTTCTCAACTCCTTTGTACACGAGAGCTCGCTCACGGCTAGGTCCTCGTTTAACTTGTCTCTTCCTCTTCTTCGCTGCCCTATGCGCAACTCAAATCTTCGGTGCTCCTACGAGGGTGGGAGAGTATAGAGTCAGGAATCAGACCCTGTAAATAGAGCACAAGCTATCATATTTATAGAACAAGGGTGTGGAGGCTGATCTCAATCGCAGCAATTGCTGCTACTATGTGGGGAAGAATGAAACAGAAGTGGGGGAAATTGGTGCAGCAACCGTTGGAGGAGTTGCGCACAAAGCACTCGTGAGGAGCAACTATTGTGTGTGTGCATGTAGTTGCTGATGTGGTAATCGTTTGCGTGCGAGAGAGGGGAAGAATAATGTAGGTGGGGGGGGGGAGTGCAAGCTGTTGCTAGACGAGCTTGGAGTGGGAAATGTGAAGTGCGTGTATAGTGCCAAAAAATGTAGTGAGATTTAATTAAGAGAGAGATAGATAGAGAGAGAAGAAAGAGAGAGGGTGAAGGATTGTGTACGGTCGTGCTCTCTTCCCTCTCCTATTGAAATTGATGGATAAGCGTATTAATGATGAGAGATGGGATTGCAAGAAAAAGGACAAGGGAAGAATATGTCTCGTACAAGGCTTAGTGGATGGAAAGAGAAAGAAAGAGAGTATGGGAAATATATGGATGGATAATAAAAGAAGATAGAGATGTGATGTTGTACGTGAAATGAAAGGGAGGAAAAGGAGAGAGAAATAGATCACATGGGCCTTATACCTTCTTACAACATAGAGACGTGCATGGAAAGGCATTAAGGAGGAGAGAGAGTTATGGAGGAAAAAATTTTGAAGAGAGGTCTAGAAATAGAATAGCCAAGAGGATAATTGTTTTTTGTCATAAAGGTTAAAAATTCAGGGTGCAAGGTCTTCATGGACTGGAATTAAGTAGATGCGATACAAACAATATAGTCCATGCATATGTATTTCTTAGCCTAATGATAAGTGACATAAAAGTAACTTACAAGTTCTTAGATTTTCTCATTTGTTAATTTTATGTGATTAAATGTGTAAGTTATTGTAATATAGATAATAAGATAGAATATCGAATTATTCCAAGTACTTTAATGTGTTTTTAAGCATAAAAAGTATAGATTTGACAATACAAAACATGACGAGACTTGATCTCATCACAATCCTTCTTTAGAGGCTGGTATCTGACTAGCCTCTTGATGCATGTCCTATGCATAGGAATAGAGATTCGAAGGTGTCAGATAAGTTAGGACAAAGAGTTGACGTAACGAGATCAAGATAACCAAGACCTATATCCTATACTATCACGATATAAGCATGCATCCTCTGACCGGAGACAGATGTATTGATATATGTCTGAGTATGTACATTTGATAGACTGATAGGTTGATGGCCTAATCAAGGTCTATACACCGACGGGCAGATGTGCATAGAATAGCATATGAGTAATATGATGTTTCTAAGGAATCATACATGTTCACTTGTGAATCGGAAGACATGAGCTCCCTCATGATGTAATTGGACCAATTAAATTCCATGCATGGTCATCTTGCTTTGGATGTAGGTCAAGAATTTGTAGGTATGATATATGCGTTTGGAAAGCATATGATCAATGCTAGCTCCCCATGACTGAATGAGAAACCTAATGATAAAATTCTAAGGATGTCAATACAAAATTGATCTAAATATTCAGGTTTATTCTTGGTCTTCCACTATGCAAGATGTATAAGTATTGGGAATACTCATGGGATAGGTGATCATAAACAATTGTATAATAATGATAGTTCCATTCTGAGGGAAAGATGAAACATGTCCAGATTTTAATGACTTCTCTCAATAGAGAAATATGATCTTAGTCCAAATGTTGGACATTGATCTGAATGCGATTTAGATACAATGATAAGATTAATTTCCGTGAGTGGTACTCGAGATCTAGGTTTGAGATGTGATCTCAATATCCAAGTCACTATATGTGGAAAGTAAAATCGATCTGTCCTTATCTCCAAGTATCCCTAGAGAAAATGCATTTTTCTTGAAAATAATTCCATATATGTAATGTATATCCAAGCATTGAGAAATGGATAATTAAATGAGATTTAATTATCATGAATAATATGAATTTGATTCATATTATCTAGATACATGAGGATGATTATACAATATGATTAAAGATGATTTAATTACAGATATGAATAATACGAATAGTACTATCCATATGAATCATATATATTTTAAATGTGAATTATAATATACAAGAGAGAGTCATCTGTAATAACATTTACAATTTAAATGTTCATGTGAATTGGATTCACATAGGAAAATTAGTTGAATATGTAATTTGCATTTTATTTTGGATTGTGAATATGATTCACAAGATTCCAATGGCATGATTGATATTTCACAAAATAATTTGGATTTATTTTTGGGAAATAATATACAATAGAAGTTGTATATAATGTAGGATTATATGATATATTAGATCGCATATAAAAAGAAGGAGTGCACCTTCCATTCAAGGAGGTTGGACGACCACCTTGATTTAGGACTCAAGGTGGTCGTCCCCCACTTAATTGGAAGTAGCATTGCCTCCTTCCTAATCCTACATGGTATGTTGATTTGATTGAATTACTTTATATTGATGATTTATTCAATATAATTTCAATTAAATTAAATTAATTTTTGTTGTATTTTTATAACAAAATCATGGCCATTGAAATAAACACAAATCAAACTCAACCATTGGATTTGTGTTGTCCATGGATTGAGATCCATGGTCTCCCAAAATATTACAAAAGAAGAGGCAACCCTAGCTCTTATTTCACACAACAATAGAATTGCATCTCTCTCTCTCTTATATTCACATACACACCACTTTCTCTCCATCAAGAGTGGTCGTCCACCTTATGTCCTAGAGAAGACCGTCGTCGTTGTTACGCCGTCATGCTGCTGCTTTGACCACCTGTGGTCTTCGTCTTCCTCGATACTTCTTGAAGGTGAAGAACTCAGATTTTGTATGATGAAATTAGGACATCCATTGCTTGGACCAACATAGTGGATTGTATTGAAGAGGTTTTTACGAGGGTCTAAAATAATATAGTCACGAAAGCGAAGATATACAGTGTCGTTGAGGCGACCGCTCACAAATACCTCGTTCAAACAACAATTAACCCATAAATACGTAAAGCAATGAAAGGCAAAAATGTGGAGTTAAAATTTAGTATAACTCTACAAAAAAAGTGTATAGTGTGTAAGCATGTGTAGAGGTCGAAGTTAAGGAGCAAACAATAGATTGGGTAATATTGCTCAAAATTTGTTCTTCTGCTCTTGTCTTTTTCATCTAATTTTGTGTGGGTTTTAATTTATATATTTTATGGATTTAAATTTTTTAAATTTTTATATATTTATATATTTTCTGATTTTTATATTTTATTTAAATATTTAATATAAGAGTATATAAGGTTATATATATAAAATATAGAGTAATAGAATTATAAATATTACTAAAAATATTTAAAAAAACGGAATAATATTTTTCTAAATATAATTTTCTTATATTTGTTTGATTTTTCTGGAATTTTTGCATAATTTTATGTTTTTTAAAAGCAAAAACATCCCTAGTCAAGGATTAAATAAATAAGCAAAATAGATTTGAAGATTAAAAATAACAAATAATATCTAAATTTCTTCAAATCAATTTTAATATATAGATATTTATATAAAGAAAATTCAGAGAAAAAAATAAAAATTTCCAGAATTATTGGGATTTTTATATTTTTTAATGAATTTCAGAGTTTTTAAATTTTTATGGACTTTCTTTTTCTATTTCCAGGGGTTTTTGGTCTGGAGTTAACGAATACTTAAATAAATAACATATTTTTTTAAGTATTTTTCAAAATGTTTTCTATTTTTCAGTATTTTCTATTCAAACATGGATAAAAACATGCTCATTTGATTTTTAATAAATATTTAAAATATCTAAAATGCCAAAATAAAAATGTGGTATTAAAGTACATGTTTGCAGACATCTAATCCTATTTTTTATATAATTTTAAGAGAACGGATGCTATTTAAAATAAATGAAATTTAAGTACAAAAAATACATGAACTAAGAAGGGGATATTCGAAAATAAAATTAAAGTCAAGGGCACTTGTGTAAATTTCCCAACAATATACAACTAATATTCACATTTATAGGACTAAACATAAATACAAAAAAACTACAAGGGCATCTTTGCAAAATGTCCACCTAAGTGGGATGACTTGGCATGGACCCATATGTAATATATAATAAGTTTAGGTGCATCTATGCAAAATCGACATTTATTTAAAATACAAAATTTAACTACAGGATTAATAAATAATGGGATTTTTACTCGGCAGACCCTATAATCTTTGTCAATTACCTCCACGACCTTTGAAACAACCTAATTCTCCCCTCGACCCCGTAAACATGCTCCATTTTACCCCCACAATCCCTACCATCAGTTTTAACTTTATTTGAGTCAATTACTTGAGTTAATCTCAAGTAAATCTAACCAAAGAAAATCCAATTGTGCATATTTCACCCAAACAAACCATCACTCCGCTGGTCGAGCAGCATGAGCATCCCTCCGACAACACCATGGACCATCGTCGGCATTCACCCCTTGTAGAATTCCGGCCTCACGTGGGTGTCTCAATCCCATGAAAGTACCCAGTGTTCCTCCTTCGTTCAGGGGACACCCTTCTTCCTCTCCTCCTTGGCCTTAGACCTGAAGGAGATCTGCCTCTGAGAGGGCACATCGTCCTCATTATCGTTTTCCTCCTCCTCGTAGTAGTTGGGAGGAGGGAGACGGTTGGCCTCGATGTCCTAGAGGTCCTAGAAGAGGGTGCGGTAGTGGTGAAGGACGTCGAAGGGGTCCTTGTCAAGGAGCTATGCAGCAATATGGAGCCACCGATCGGGGGAGCCCTCGGGGAAGCTGACAGAGCAGTCTCGAAGACCTTGTCTTCTTGGCAGGTCCAAAAGGAGAAGGCCAACAGTTCCAGAGGAGGGTGGTGGTGGTGGGAGGAGTAAGTGTCGGTGAACATGGCCCAGAACTCGGATTCGATAATTTTAGCGGTGGCGGTCAAAGTTGATGTGGATGGTTGCAAGGGATTAAATAGAGTTGGCGGAGGCTCTCCCCTCCCCTATTCTCTGCTTTCTGTGATGGACTCTGTCCTTTTTCGAGGAAGGGTGTACAACAATGCTCGAGGATATCATCAAGAAGATCAAGAGCTGTAGGGCCTCCCCGGGAGCCTCCCTGATTAAGCTCCAGATGGAGTTCGCCATGACCCATCTTGCCAATTGGGTCTTCGAGACCGGTAGAGCCATCGCCTTCTCTGCCTTTGAGCACCCCAGATTTCATGAGTTCCTCCGACAGGTCAAGTTGCTGGTATTCCCCTACCACGAGTCATGTGTATGCAACTGGATGAAAGGTACAAGGTGGCGTGGTTGGAGTCGGAGGAGAAGATACGAGGCGTTCTCTTCTTCCAGGTTGCTGGTGATGCGTGGAATGAGAGCTTGCGAGTAGAGGGAAGATGATGCAAGGAGGATGAGGGAAAGTGGGAATGGTGGCATTTTTCAAAAATTTGCTTAACAAAGAGGGAATTGTACAACTCATTTTAACTGAATCAAGTTAAATTTAACCAGTATATAGATGGGGGTTAACCACTATGTCTATAAGATAAGGGTTAGCAAGTTTACGGGGTCCAGGAGAAATTAGGTTGTTTCTGAAACATATGGGATAATCCTCAAGAGCATCACGGAAGCGTGAGCATCGTATCGAGTACGACGAAGAACGACTAGTCGGACTAGTTGTTCTATGCAGCGGAATTTAAAAATTTTCATGCGATGAAACCACATGATCCAAGAAAGATTCTCGGATCGTTTAATCTGAACCACATCAAGTATAAAGGAATACCTCTAGTAGCATGGTTGATCGAGTCTCTACCAAAAGAGACGTCATGTCTCAAGTCCGATGGTCGGAGAAGACGCTTGCGAGCGCGTGGATGAGTTGCATGATCCTCACAATTTAACAAGTTAATCCAAGCATGATGAACTCTTGATCTCGTCGTACGAAATCAAACACCTTCTTTACGAGCGTAGCACTCCAAAGAAGATGGAGAACCGAAGAACGTTGAGGCAGCGACGCGGTGGCAAAGCGACTACGATGGCTTCTCCTCTAGGGTTTGGTGGACGGCCACCAATGGAGAAGGGGAGAGGCTTGGAGTGTGGAAGAGGGAGAGAGAGATGTGACTAAGTTTCATTACCCTAGAGAGCATGGTATGCCTCTCTATTTATAGGATTTTGGGATCCATGGATCACAATCCATGGGATACATAAAATCATTGGATGAGATTGATTTATGTTTAATCTTATGGTCAAGATTGTTGTTGGTAAAAGCCAACAACTAATAATTTAATTTAGATTAAATATATTTGATAAATCAAACATAATTCAATCGTAAATTAAATCAAACAAATAAGGAGATAATCATCATGGAGATAACATCTCCTCATGAAATATGGTGGACGGCCACCAATTCCATATAGTACTTGGTCGCCGTCCACTTGTTTCCATGTGGAGGCAATCTCATGAAATCTCATGAGATTGCATATCTCCGTGAAAATCTTCATTATTTTTCCAACAACTTTTGTTGTGATTTATTCTACAAAATTAATTCATATTTAATTTTGAGAATATTGCAATCTTGCCATTGAAAATTTCTGAATCACATTCACAACAAAAAAACAAAATATAATTACATTTTCAATTAATTACACAATGTGTATCCAATACACATAAATAATTAATTAACAAATATAAATTATAATTATCTCTCTCTAATACATTTTAAATCACATTTATAATATATTATGAATAATTAGATATTGCTATCCACATTATTCTTATCCACAATAAATAGATCACATTTAATTATATTGGATAATTTCCACATGCATAAAGATAATTAAATCACATTTAATTATCATTCTCTTAATGCTTAGATATAATTAAACTATGGAATTATTCTTAAACACTTTCAAGAATAATGTGATTTCTACGCAGATGCTTGGAGATAAGGACTGAGCGATTGTATTGTTCCACATATAGTGACGTGGATATTGAGATCACATCTCAAATCCAGATCTCATGGACCTCCCATAGATGCTTGGTTAAATCAAGGCCGTAAACCTAATCTTCTCATTGCATCTGAATCTTATTCAGATCAACGTCCAATACATGGACTAAGATTATGTCACTTCTCTACTGAGAAGAGTCACTAAAATCCAAACTATTTTCATCACTCCCTCGGAATGGAAGCATCATGGTTATACAATCATTTATGATCACATCACCCTCAGGTATTCCCAACACCTGTACATTCTGCATACTGAAAGACCTATGATCATCCTGAAGTTATAGATCAATTTTACATTATCATCTTCAGGGTTTGATCACCAAGTTTCTCAATCTTGGTCATTGGGAATTTATATAGATCATATGCTTTCCCAAAGCATATATCTTACCTTCAAATTCATGTCATGCTTCCAAAGCATGACGACCATGCATGGAATTTGATCAGTCCGAATACCTCATGAGTAAGCTCATTTCGTGAGGTTCACATGTGAACATGTATGATCCTTTTGAGAGATCGTATTACTCATATGTCCTTACACGCACACCAGCTCGCCGGTGTATAGACCTTGGTTAGGTCATCAACCTATTGGTCTGCCAAATGTACATACTCAGACATATAGTAACACATCTGTCTCTGGTCAGGGGATGCATGCCTATGCAGTGATATCATTCAACATAGGTCTTTGGTTATCTCGATCTCGTTAAGTCAACCCATTGACTCGACTAATCTGACACCTCCAAATCACTACTCCGATGCAGAGGACCTGCATCGAGAATTCGGTCAGATATCAACCAAATGAGAAAGGATTGCCATCTCCTACTCAGGCTGGATATCATCACTTAACAATCATTTGATGATGCTTGATGAGTCCTCTATCTAACTCCTTAGATATTCATCCAAGCATCAGCCTCTATGATTCAATCAATGAATCAACATCTTTATGATTATTAAGTTGGCCATGGTACATAACCCTTATTGTACAGAGGGATCTTATGGTGCATTCATTTATTTAATCTTACAAAGGGAGTGAAAATAATCAATAACTTTTATTGATAGATCATTTATTACAATAGCATTTATTGCAGGAATGGTTCGCCTCGGGCTCACATTGCTAACAATCTCCCACTAGCCCTCAGAACCATTCAAGAACAATCGTTATACCCATACTCATTACATGATGGTCAAAAACCTTTTGTGTCAGAGGTTTGGTAAGAGGATCAGCAAAGTTGTCGACGGAGGCCACCTTGGTGATGATGATATCACCATGCTTTTGAATCTCCCGAATGATGTGGTATTTCCTTTCCACGTGCTTGCTCTTTTGATGCCATCTGAGTTCCTTCGCCTGGGCAATGGCTCCCGTGTTATTGCAGAGTAACGGGATGGGAGTATCAGAGGAAACTATGTCAAGCTCCAGGATGATCTTGCACAACCACACCGCCTCCTTTGCAGCATCTGATGCGACAATGTATTTGGCTTCTATTGTTGAATCTGTTGTAGTGTCCTGCTTCTTGCTTCTCCAGCTCACAGCACCACCGTTCAACAGGAATACAAACCCTGATGTCGACTTTCGATCATCAATATCCGATTGGAAGTCAGAATCTGTATATCTAAAGACTAGGAGATCACCATCTCCATAGACCAAGACGTAATCTTGCGCCTGTCTTAGATATTTGAATGTGTTCTTTACTGCATTCCAGTGTTGTTCTCCATAGCAGGATTGGTAACAGCTTACCACTCCCACTGCATGGCATATATCTGGCCTGGTACACATCATGGCATATATTAAGCTTCCTACAGCTGATGCATAAGGGCATCCTGCCATGGCTTTCTTTTCCTCAACAGTTTGAGGAGCCATCCCTTTAGACAGGTGGATACCATGCCTTAAGGGAAGGAAATCTTTCTTAGAACTATCCATACGGAATCGTTCAAGAATCTTCTTAATGTATCCATGTTATGATAATCCCAATATCCTCTTTTCTTGGTTTCTGAACAACTTTAGGCCTAAGATGTAAGAGGCTTCTCCAAGATCTTTCATCTCAAAGGTATGGGATAGACAAATTTTCACACTGGTCATCATCCCTTTATCATTGCCAATGATAAGGATGCCATCTACGTAAAGCACGATGAACACAATGGCGCTCCCATTAAGCTTCTTGTACGCATAAGGTTCATCGGGATTCTACACAAAATCATAACTCTTTATGGTTTCGTCTAATCTGATGTTCCAGCTACGAGAAGCTTGCTTGAGCCCATAGATGGATTTCTTCAACTTGCATACTTTGCCATCCTCAGTTATGAAGCCCTGGGGCTGCTCCATATAGATATCCTCCTCGAGGTATCCATTGAGGAAAGTCGTCTTGACGTCCATCTGCCAAATTTCGTAGTCAAGATATGCAACTATTGCTAGCAGTTTCCTGATGGATTTAAGCACAGCCAAAGTAGAGAATGTCTCATCGTAGTCGATGACTTCTCTCTGTGTGTTGCCCTTGGCTACGAGTCGTGCCTTGAAAGTATCTACTTTCCCATAAGGTCCCTTTTTCTCTTGAAGATCCATTTACACCCAATGGGTTTTACCTCTTTAGGTGGATCCTCCAGGGCCCATACACCATTCTTATGCTTGGAGTCAATTTCTGACTTCATTGCTAGCATCCATCTATCCATGTCATGATCCGCGAGTGCTTCATCAAATGAAGAAGGATCATTGTCAATTTCACCTGACACATGGAATCCATACCTTTCAGGTGGTGCAACAACCCTCAAACTCCTTCGAAGAGGTATGGGTGTTTCATCTTTATTTATCTCTTCAGTTTCTGGCTCAGGAAGCTCAGAATCCTCAGGGGATTCAATGAGTTCCTTTACTTCATTTTTGTCTTGACCTTTAAGGAAATCATTTTCTAGAAATTTCACATCTCTAGAAACAAAAACCTTTTGTGTCTCTGGGTCATAGAGTTGGTATCAAATACCATCTCTAACATACCCAATGAAGTAACTCTCACGAGAGCGAGATTCTAGCTTACTTGCGTCCACGTTCTTCGCATGGACCAAGCAACCGCAAATCCTCAAGTGATTAACACTAGGTTTAGTTCCATACTAGAGCTCATGAGGAGTCTTAGGTACAGATTTGCTAGGAATCTTATTCAGGATATATATTGCAGTCTCTACTGCATATCCATAGAAACTAAGTGGTAAATGTACTTTGCTCATCATTGAACGCACCTTATCCATGATAGCCCTATTGTGTCTTTCAGAAACACCATTAAGTTGGGGAGTTCCAGGAGGAGTGAGATTGGAGAAAATTCCATTCTCTTTAAGATATTCCTTGAATACATTTGAGAGTTACTCGCCATCTCGATCAGATCGAATCCGTTAAATCTTCCTATCGGTTTGGTTCTCGACCAAAGCCTTAAACTCTTTGAACTTTTCAAAGGTTTCAGATTTATGACGTAATAGGAAGACAAACCTGCATCGTGAATGGTCATCAATAAATGTCAAATAATATTTATATCCATTTCGAGTCACAATACTCAAGGGACCACATATATCTGTATGTATTAGGCCAATATTACCTTCGCATCTTGTAACCTTGTTACGGAAAGGCATCCTAGTCATTTAACCTTGAATGCAATGTTTGTAGGTAGGCAAAGGTTGAACCAGTAGAAAATCCAAAGGTCCATCCTTTATCAATCTATTGATCTTATCAACAGATAAATGACCAAGCCTTTGATGCCAAATCTCATTCAAAAGATTTTCATCATCCCTGGATCTTTTAGGGTTTTTATTAGTTGCAGTAACATTCATGATACATTTATCAATGCACAATTCATAAAGTCCACCAGAGGTCAAAATACCATCCGCAATATATTTATCAAAATGATTTATGGCTAATTTATTACAGAAAAGGAATGAATATCCACTTCTAACTAGTTTAGATACAGATATCAAATACCTTCTGACTTCAGGTACATAAAGACACTATTTAAGTACTAGTACTCTAGCACTAGATAATGATAGTCGACAAGTTCCGACGGCGACTGTTGCAACACTTGCATCAGATCCCATCTGGATGACTATCTCCCCTTCTTCCAGATTTCTAGTTTCATGAAACAAATGCAACAAATTACATACATGAATACAAGCACCAGAATCTAGAACCCAACTTCCTTCTCGTCCAACGAGAAAACTTGTTTCAATGATGAAAGTAGATTTCATACCTGCTGGGGGTTTACCTTTGTCGACCGACTTCAGGTATTCTGGGCAGCTATGCCTCCAGTGCCTTGACTTCTTGCAGTGGTGACAGACGTTGGTTTTCTACGACGCTATCAATGTTGATGCATTGGAAGATGAGCCAACCCCTTGACTCTTCTTCTTTCTCTTCTGGGCTGGGCCCTTTCGAGAACCTTGTTCCGACCGCGCTTCGCTTTGACATGTGCAACCATTGCACTGCCAACAGGATCATCTTTCTTCATTACGTCTTTTGTAGACTTTAATGCAACAAGAAGTCCAGCGTTCGTCAAGTCAAACTTGTTCATGTGGAATGAAACCACAAAATTATTGAAAGACTTGAGCAAAGATAGCGAAATGAAGTCAGCTTGCATATCTGCATCCATATTTACCCCAAGAGTCTCCAACTCAGACAAGTAACCAAACATTTTGAGTACATGTTCTCGGACTGAAGTTCCTTCCTGCATCTTGCAGAGAACAGGTTCTTTCATGATGTTGTAACGCTAGGTGCGGTTAATGTCACCAAACATATCTTTCAGATTCTGCAATATTTCCTGACATGTGCTCATCTCCACATGTTTCTTCTGAAGAACATTGGAGAGAGAACCCAGGATATAGCATCAAGCCAAGATTTGATCTTCATCATACTTGTCATTGTATTGCTTTTCTTCCTTCGATTTAGGACTTTCATGATTGTCTTCTATGAGCACATAACTTATGCGATCAGCCGAGAGAAGAAGCTCCAAATTACGGACCCAATCTGAGTAATTCGGTCCAGTCAACTGGTTGACCTCTAGAAGCCTGCTTAGTGGGTTCATGGACTTCATTTTCTGAAATTAAGAATACACTATATTAGAACATATAATCATATATTCAAATTTATGATATTTGATTAAGGCATTTTAAATCAAATTATTCTTGCATTGTCAACTTTGAAAGTTAATCTCTTTCAAAGCAAGAGATATACTTACCGCTATATCTCCAGCAAGAATTGGGATCTCCTCTTTATCTTTGTCACATCCCAATAATATGAGAATATGCGACACCAATAAAAAGAAGTGGGAACAAATTCTGCCTTGCAAGTCCAACTTGAATTTCCCAATTCGATCTTTAACACCCAGGCCCACCACCCCTAAGGTGATGTTGACCCGTCGTTAATTGAACCAACCGTCAACATGAATAGTACTCGATATGCGCAATCCAATATCGCCCCAATAATATGAGGATCCGATATTGGGGTCACTACGCATACATCCTTACTCTTTCGAGAAGCAAAGAGCCCGATCCGGATGCACTTGCATATAGGAGCTATCACTTCTAACAGGAGTCTCCTATATGCAATCCCTGGCGACGGAAACCCTTCGCCTTGACGGGAGACCATGGATGTCATGTATGTAATCCTCCACCTCATATTCAAATTTTAATTAATTATCATGAATCATATTCATATAATTAATTCTTCCAAGGGAAATACACATCTATTCACAATAGAGTGTTTTAATTGGATATAAATAATTGAATCTCATTAAATCAATTATCAATCCAATTCAATCAACAAACTTGATTGTTTTACTTGAATATATATATATATATGGTATTATCTCAAAGTACGTATTAATTCGAATTTTAATAGTTAGAAAAATACACCTTGATTTCTCCGGTATTATCGAGTCCCTACCCGCTATCATGGCCAATACCGACGGAAGTGGGATGAACCGCAACCGGTGCAACCCGCTACCCCAATGCTCCCCGACTAGACACCATATCCACCTCAGGAAAGGATAATGCCAAATAGATCAACGTGTACTTGAGATGATCATCGGTTCTTCAACCGAAATTATACCATATAGTAATAATCAAAACATTTTTGATTATAAGGAAATTTGCTAGACAAATTCCCAATCCTATTCAAGCAAGTTGTTTGTTGATTGTGTTTGCAATTATGATCTAGATCAAATCTAATCATTTTATTATTTGAGACCAAGTCAATTAAAAAAATAATCATCATTAAATATTTCTCAAATATTTTCCATAATTATTTATGGAAATTAACAATTAATTTCACTAATTGACAATCACGTGGTTCTTTATTAGGAATGTAATTTCAGCAGTGACCTTACTTACTAAAATTAACATATCTCAATCAATTTAAATCCAAATTAGACAAAAACAGTTTCCAAAGATTGCTAATTTTATTTAGGACAGAATCTAACTGATATTTCACACATTTCTAAGCAGATCAAAATAGTAATTAACTCATTAATCATGTTAAGATTTGTAGTTCCCGCAACAGTGAATACATGTTCATTAAAACAACCATATCTCGAGCAAACGAAATCTAAATTACATAAACTCAGATCCTACGGTTGTCTTATTAATGAGGAACAAAAAAAGTAATTAATTCATGTTTATACATTTTAAACAGGGCCGAATTTATTCACTAAATAGAAGTGCGAAAATCAAATGCAACAAAAACTTTCGCATCCTTAACGAACACAAGTCGTCCTAGGTTTAAGGATCGTATCCAAAACCTTCGACCTAAGGATCTGATACCACTAGAAGGATATGGGATAATCCTTAAGCGCATCTTGGAAGCGTGAGCATCGTATCGAATACGACGAAGAACGACTAGTCGGACTAGTTGTTCTATGCAGCGTAATTTAAAAATTTTCATGCGATGAAACCACATGATCCGAAGAACAATTCTCGGACCGTTTCATCTAGAACCACATAAAGTATAAAGGAATACCTCTTGTAGCGCCGTTGATCGAGTCTCTATGAAAAGAGACCTCTTGTCTCAAGTACGATCGTCGGAGAAGACGCTTGCGAGCGCGGGGATGAGTCGCGTGATCCTCGCAATCCAACAAGTTGATCCGAGCACGGTGAACTTCTGATCTCGTCGTACGAAATCAAACACCTTTTTTACGAGCGTAGAACTCCAAAGAAGACGGAGAGTAGAACTCCAAAGAAGACGGAGAACCGAAGAACGTCAAGGCGGCGATGCGATGGCGAAGCGACGACGATGGCTTCTCCTCCAGGGTTTGGTGGACGACCACCAATGGAGAAGGGCAGAGGCTTGGCGTGTGGAAGAGGGAGAGAGAGATGTGTCTCAATTGCATTACCCTGGAGAGCATGGTATGCCTCTATATTTATAGGGTTTTGGGATCCATAGATCACAATCCATGTGATACATAAAATCAATGGATGAGATTGACTTATGTTTAATCCAATGATCAAGATTGTTGTTGGTAAAAGGCAACTAATAATTTAATTTAGATTAAATATATTTTATAAATCAAATACAATTCAAAGCTAAATTAAATCAAACAAATAAGGAGATAATCATCGTGGAGATAACATCTCCCCATGAAATTTGGTAGACGACCACCAATTACATATAGGACTTGGTAGCCGTCCACTTGTTTCCATGCGGAGGCAATCTCATGAAATCTCATGAGATTGCATATCTCCATGAAAATCTCCATTATTTTTCCAACAACTTTTGTTGTGATTTATTCTACAAAAATAATCATAATTAATTTTCAGAATATTGCAATCTTACCATTGGACATTTGTGAATCACATTCACAAAAAAAACAAATTATAATTTACATTTCAATTAATTACGCAATGTGTATCCAATACACATCAATAATTATTAACAAATATAAATTATAATTAGCTCTCTCTAATACATTATAAATCACATTTATAATATATTATGAATAATTGGATATTGTTATCCACATTAAACTTATCCACAATAATTAAATCACATTTAATTATCATTCTCTTAATGCTTAGATATAATTCAACTATGGAGTTATTCTTGAACACTTTCAAGAATAATGCAATTTCTCCGCAGATACTTGGAGATAAGGACATGGAAATTGTATTGTTCCACGTATAGTAACTTGGATATTGAGATCACATCTCAAATCTAGATCTCATAGACCTCCCATAAATGCTTGATTAAATCAAGGCTGTAAACCTAATCTTCTCATTGCATCTGAATCTTATCCAGGTCAACGTCCAATACATGGACTAAGATTAGGTAACTTCTATACTGAGAGGAGTCACTAAAATCCAAACCTGTTTCATCACTCCCTCGGAATGGAAGCGTTATGGTTATACAATTGTTTATGATCACATCACCCTCAGGTATTCCCAACACCTGTACATCCTGCATACTGAAAGACCTATGATCATCCTGAAGATATAGATCAATTTTACACTATCATCTTCAGGGTTTGATCACCAAGTTTCTCAATCTTGATCGTTGGGAATTGGTATAGATCATATGCTTTCCCAAAGAATATATCTTACCTTAAAATTCATGTCGTGCTTCCAAAGCGTGACGACCATGCATGGAATTTGATAAGTCCCAATACCTCGTGTGTGAGCTCATGTCTTTCGGTTCACATGTGAACCTGTATGATCCCTTTGAGAGATCGTATTACTCATATGTCCTTACACACACACACACACCAGCTCGTCGGTGTATAGACCTTGGTTAGGTCATCAACCTATTGGTCTGCCAAATGTACATACTCAGACATATAGTAAAACATCTGTCTCTGGTCAGAGGATGCATGCCTATGAAGTGACAGTATTCAACATAGGTCTTTGGTTATCTCGATCTCATTAAGTCAAACCCATTGACTCAACTAATATGACAACTCTGAAACACTATTCCCATGCAGAGGACGTGCATCAAGAGGTCGGTCAGATATCAGCCAAATGAGAAAGGATTGCCATCTCCTACTCAGCCTGGATATCATCACTTAATAATCATTTGATGATGCTTGATGAGTCCTCTATCTAACTCCTTAGATATTCATCAAAGCATCAGCCTCTATGATTCAATCAATGAATCAACAGTTGCATGATTATCAAGTTGGCCACGGTACATAACCCTTATTGTACAGAGGGACCTTATAGTGCATTCATTCATTTAATCTCATAAAGGGAGTGAAAAACAATCAATAACTTTTATTGATAAATCATTTATCACAATAACATTTATTGCAGGAATGGTTCGCCTCGGGCTCACATTGCTAACAGTTTCAAAGGTCGTGAGGGTAATTGACAAAGAATATTGGAATGCCAGGTAAAAATCCCATAAATAATACAAAAGGTTAGGGGAGAGGTATGAAATTTAGCCCCATTATGCGTGGAGATGGATGGTCGGATGATGGTCACTTGAACACGTGGAACGCCCATGTCACATGATGATGGTTCATCAATAAAGGGATGTGATTAAAGCGGGCCCTTAATCTGGTGGTGTTGCGAGGCCATGATCAGACGACTTGGTCTTGATGCTCTTTTCATCAAACGATTTTTCCTCTTGAAGAACGGGAAGATAGTGTGTTCCTGGACCTTTGATCGCCTTTTTCTCCTCCATTCGGTGGTCTCTGATGAAAATCTTAGGTTCTACACCTCTGAAATGGTTGTCCGCAATTGGTGATGTGCTCGAGAAGGTCCAGGACCCAGTGATAGGTTCTTGTCATGTCAGGGAAGATGAAGCACCTGGAGACCCTCTCCCATGCTCGAATTCAACCCATGATCAGTCCATTCAACTTAGAACCTGCACGAAGAAACTCTATGCCTCGAGGTAAAGGTGCTCGACCCAATTTGAAGTTTGAGCTCATAATATGGAGGGTGTCGGAGAGGGTCCGGTGAAAGGAGGCAGAGGACCCTCAATTCGTTGATCAACAGGTAATCAGGGGGTCTCGATGGGCGAATCAGATGGAGAAGTGTATATGCAAGATGATGGGTTGGTAATGGTGGTCAAAATGATGGTGGAACGAAGTGAAATAGTGGCAGAAGCTATAGAGCTCCGAAGAGGTATCCAACCAAGTCTAAGCTAAACACTCATTAAAACACAAAATAAATTACAACAAACAAAAGACAAGAACAAAATCTACCTAGAAAAAGTAAATGCATAACTCTTATACCTACATGTGATGTCAGAGAGTAGGGTAGCTGAAGGACCACCATGGGTGCACCTCCCTCCTCCTTCAGTCGTTCCAGAGCTCCAGGGCTTCGCCAGCTATCACCTCGTGACACGCTTCATTGGAGATTGAGGCTTTAGGGCTCAGAAAAATGACAAACTTTGTGGAGGAGGATGGAGGTTGTTATTTATACACAAAGTGGGCACACTTATTGACCTAGGGTTTTGGGCGAATCAAAGCTATGTACAGGAGATCTAAGGAGTAGGCATGATTCATGGAAGATCAGGGATCAGAGTTTGTGAAGGGCTCGAGGGTCATGGAGCATTGAAGTGGTGGGCAAAAATCGAAGAATATGGGCTGCTCGAGATATCTGACAAGGTTCAGAAAGAAGGCAAGATACTTGACTTGGTCAACAGTCCTTGCGATGTGATTCGTCCACACAGGACACTCTAGGTCAAAATAGGCCTCTTTATTCAAAAATAATTAATAAAAATAGCAAATGATTTTATTAATTTTATGTATAAAATATTTTTTTATCATTTTATGTAGTATTTTAATATGATTTTTATGTATTTTATGAGTTTATTTTTTACAATTTAATTTTTAAGGGTATATTTATATGTTTATTGACCTATGTTTTGTATACTTTATTTTATTTTTGTATTTTGTATTTTTTTATTTTATTTTTTATTTTATGTATTTATAACTTATTTTTATACATATAAATATATTTTTATTATATTTTTGTGATGTTATTGTATACTTAAATGAATAGAGGTACTAATTATGTAAGTGTAGGTATTGTATATTCATCTATGTATGTATACAGGCTATTTTATTTTTATGTTTTCTTTATAGTTTTATTTTATTCTAAACATGTACATATATTTTAAAAAATATTTAAAAATTATAAAAATATGTAATTTTAAAAGTAATAAAGAATAAATTAAAATGAATATTTTATTCGTGTATATCGTATAATAGGGGTCCAAAACCTAACTTTCACACCTCAATTACAAATTGAATGAAACACTTTCAATACATAGCTTTCTAAAAGTTATATACAATTAAATGTGATTTTGATACATTTCGAGTTTTTATTTAGGAGATATGGGTTTGGGAATTTTGGATTTTGGCATTTTATTTTGTGTATTACTTGTAAAATGTATGTTATTTTTGTGCAAACTTAATTTTGATTTTTCTATATATTATTATATACAACATTCATGTACAAAGTTTCTTTATTTTATGAATAAATAACGAAGAATAAAATAGGTCCCAAAAATGCATTATTTATTAATATAAAAAGGGATTTTTACTGTGTAGTTGGCACTTATCTCCCCCTACTTTATTCCTTGTCGATCAAATCAATTCTTGACTCGGTCTTCAGGTTTGGGGTCATATCATACCTTTAGTATTTTATTCCTTTTCTTTTATTTCCTTTATTATATAATTTTGGCATTAAAAACTATATTTTATATACAATAAATAGAATAAATAATGATTGTTAATCTCTAAAAATAATGCTATTTACATGCATTTAACTAGGGGTTTTAAGGCCAAAATGATAGAATAAAGGTGATGAAATGGAGATTCATCACACCCTATACATGCCTTTGCTAGTCCCTAGCAAACACTTATGTAACATGTGCAGAAAATGAAAATAAAGAAAAGAAAAAGGAAGAAAGTGGATTGAATTTAATTTTCAAACTTGTCTTCATAAAATCAAAGTTTGGAAATAAAGTCAGATCTTAGTCTGAGAATGTGTGTGGAACTTGGTCGGAACACAACTGCCTTCAAGAGTCATAGAACTTGATTCAGACCACCTTTATAGCCTTGTCAGAACTACTCTACATCATACAAAAACACTTATGACTATGAAGTTGACTTATACCGTGTAAGTGATAGTGGCTCTTCCCAATTGAAATGACAAAAGAACTGACTTCTCTGGTATGACGACCCAATGATTCCCCAATCCAACAAATCTTTCCTCGAGGAGCGAGGCATTCCATTCTAAGTTCAAGTGTGTCTGACTCAAGTTGAGGGGGTAAAGAGAAGAGTGGACAGTAGCTAGTATAGCTACATATCCGATCATACATGACCAGTGTAGTCAAGTCATCCAGGTACATGCTGACATGATTTCTGACTTTTGAAGCTCAAACTTGCTTATTACAAATACATACATACTTCAACAGGCATTTTTTTTCAAACAGGCCTGTCCACTTTTTTGGAGTCTTTTTCAACACTTTTTTTACAAAAGAAAAGACTATATACAACAACATTTACATAAGGAGTTTTTCCTCTTGAGCCTGAAGACTATCCCTCTTTTGAAGCATTATTGCAACCCACACTATCATGTCTTTAGATGTCGACATCGTTGGATGGGTTGGGGATGAACATCCCTCCCAAGATTAGGACGAATGTTTTTAGTCATGTGTGTCTCATACTAGCAAATCCAATCCCCTCACCACTTCAACTGAGTTAAGCAAAGTGAAAGGTGCAAATGTCCAAGTTAGGTCATGGCTGACAGGGTCATACGTGCATCTCGAAAAGTTCTAGTTAGGCAGTTGAGATATCTTGAACCCAACATTGAGTCTCAAAGAATTAAGTCTGAATAGACCTGAAGTACCTTAAATCTAGTTCCTATAAGGTTCTAGTGAAGTTAGGTGCACTAAGGTCCAACCGAGCCTGCAATCTTCGTATTTTACTTAGACTTGTTCAATCATTAAGCTCAATCCAAAAAATGAAATGTTATGTACAATGCAGAAAATGTTTTTGTGATGTAATTTCACAAAATTTTAACTTTTTATGGATTAAAAAAAAAGGTTATGATTTTTATGCAATTTTTAAAAAGATTTTGCAAATGTTTTTGGGAATTTTAATTTTGCAAAATTTTAGTGATTTTTCAAAACAAAAGATCTTTGAAAGAAAAGATATGCACACATATTTACACGGGGATGCATCAATTCTTTACAAGAGTTAGGGTTTTTGAGGATTTGCACAATGGAAATGTTATTAAGTTTTTAGATATATATATATATATAATTGGTGAAAATGTTTAATTATTTGGATGACATATTCCTCAAATTTATTTGAAAATAGTTGTGCATACAATTTGAAAACTATAGTCCAATATAATTTTTGCAAATAATTTTTACAAACATTTCCAAACATTTGGAAATCATTTTGCAAAGGATTTTCAAATAGTACTTATAGAATTTTCAAAATATTTTTGCAAACATTTTCAAAACCATTTGTAAATATGTTTTCATAACATTTTATTTCACACAAAGAAAAAAATGTATAAATAAAAAATTTTTCAAAGGTTGAAAACATTTTATAAAATATTTTTCATTGATTTTTCAAAAGATTTTTCAATCAGATTGTCAAACTATTTTCCAAACATTTTGCAAGACATTTTTACCTGATTTATTAATCAGTATATAAAAAAATTGGAATAATGTACTTCTTTGTATTTGTTGATTTAATGAATCCTATATGTATATATAGTATTTTAGCCATAATATTAAAAAAATTACAAAAGTACAAGTTATGGCTAAAGTATATACAAAGTTTATACGACATCCCTATACTTAGCTTGAGCTATGTCCTCATAGATCGAAAACAAAAAGAGAAGACATAACTCGTAATGAGTATAGCAAAGCCTATACTACAACGGGAAAAGAATACTAAATGAAGTAATGAGAACTCGACCTTCCCCCCTATAATGAACAACTCATGGTTCACCCTATCTCCCTCTTTACTTAGGGTAAGATATCCCTATGTATAGATATGATTATCACTAAGAGAGGAGGCAGTGGAGGGGATCAATAAAAGAATCGATAAAATCACTAGGATAATCTACAAATCACTACCCCTATACATAGGGTAAAAGAGATCTAAGTATAGGCAACGACAAGAGTGATGAAGGAGAACTAAGAAAGAACAAACATAATGGGTGCACCCCCCTATACTTAGGACAAAGTACACCCTAAGTATAGACACACAGATATGGCGAATGATCTATGGTACACATGACATACGTGAGAAATAAGAATGGAAAGATAAAACATATATATATATACAATTATGAAAAAATGGTGAAGTGTAGGATAATATCTGACACTTGAATACCATACTTCCGTCATCGTATCCCTATGAGAGCAGTGACATAGTCAGAAAGAGAAAGACACCCTAATATGCAATCAGGTGGGTGTCAGCTACCAAGAAAAATAGATCAAAAACTAAGCCAGGATCCGATAGTAGAAAGTAGAACATCGGCTCATAAGGAAGGAGTGAGAGATAAAAGATGACATCATAAAACATGGAGAAGGAAGGATCGGTATAGATTTTTCCATGTCACTCATACTCTTAGGAAGATACAAAAAGTGAGGAACATGTGACTCTTTATGCATCTCGATATCCAGTGGACATAAGGTCGAAAGATCAAGAAAACACTGAATATCACAAGATATGTCTCGACCCTATGAAGGTCATCAAGGTGAGCAGAATCAAAGACTCAGAAATCTTAGAATAATTAGAAGACTCGATCTTGTGATGCAACATATAGGATGCACAACTAGAGATGAGACCGAGTACATAAATCAGAAGACTCGGCTTCGTGCTCCACCAAATTGGAGACACTAGAAGTGAAGACGAGTAAATACAAAATGATGTATCCTCCAGCAGATAACCATAGGGGGTAATACATACTATGCAATGAATAATCAGAAAAGAACACATCCTTGAGAGGGTCATCAAGGAGAGCAAACTAAGAGGAGTCAGATCCATTAGATGGATCAACATAAGTGGTCTCAGTAGGCGATAGATCAGCTACCCAACAGAGGAGACCGAAAGATATAGAAAATGTCATAGTTTCCCGCAGATAAACCTTGGGAGTGCTGTGAACTAGGCGGTGAATAGTCAGCAAAATGTGACTCATCCTTGCGAGGACCATCAAGGAGAGAAGACTCAAAGCAGTCCAGACATCTAGGATTATCGGTCTCATGCTCCAACAGATCGAACATACACGCAGACAGTGAGACCGACAACTCATATCAGACGACTCGGTTTCATGCTCCACCAAGATGGACACACAAGCAATGAGTGAAACCGATCGTAAAGAAAATGTTTCATACTCTCGTAGATAGTTCTCAGGGAGAGAATGCAAACTATGTTAGTCAAATCATGGAAGTGCTGACATCAAGTCTCAGGTCCTAGAAAATAATCAGTTAATCACCAATCAACATGAGGGCATAAGGATATGGGAGGGACAAGAGATCATCTGGGCAATCATAGCGCAGTCCCACCAATTAACAAAATCAGATGAGATGGATCAAGGTGTTAGGGAGATGGAGGATGAATTAGTCAACAGGATGAGTGAAATCATGTGGATTCCAAGCACCGTCGCTTTAAAGCACGTATAGAGATAGCACATCAAGCATCTGAATCAAGATGGGTAGAACCTAACAAGAGATCATTCAATCATGACTCATGGAATCATCATCAAATCATCAGGAATCAATCACATCCTCAATCCGGTGTGCCATATCAAAAATCATCGATGAGGAATCACACAGGTAATAGTGCCAAAGTCAGAGCCCTCAATAATGTCTATGCACATATGTTAGGTCCACCAAAAGTATCACACCAATCTCAACATCCTCAACTCTTCCCAGCATACTCAAATAATTCATGTAATCACAACCATGATGCGTGCCTCATCTGGTACGATGAGAAGAAGGTATGACACAGAAGGGAACGGGGATGGTTGGAGAGAATGGTGGGACACCGACAAATTGTGGTTCAAGAAGCGAGTCATCTTGCACCGTACTAGAGATAGGGTGACATGGGCAAGGAGAGAGCTGCAAAATCCTGCTTCTGAAGTGAAGATCAAGACCCGATATCATGACTCAAGAAAGAAGACAATGATATTGACAAAAAAAGGGAGATGGACTCAATAAAAAGAAGGACTCAAACACTCATGGATCTACCAACTCAAAGAATGATGAACGTGAATGGACCCAAAATCACAATCAATGAACAAAGCAACCTCCAAGTTCACCTACTCAGCACAGTGAAGACTGAAGATGGTGGTCTTTTATCTCTTCCATTTTAGAGTTAGGTGAGCTTCAAAACAATTGTACAAACACATACATAGGCCTTGGATTGGGACACTAATCCTTGTGTGTATGTTAAAATAAAATGCACATACAATGAGGGGGTTTCTCTCCCCAAAGCAATGAATCCTTTATATTTGTTTTTACAAGTCCAATAGAGTTAGCAGTTTCACTTTTATTTTTTGTTATCACTTTTTTTTCAATGAAATTGCCTAATGAGTTTTCAATTTCATTATCATCTTAAGTGATCAAAATCAGATGGAGAAGGTCGGAAAAGCCATGCTAGTCGAGAATCGATGATGCATGCATAGTCAGAAGACTTACAGTGTTTCCCTGCTCTCTCCATGCGGGATGCATAACTGAATTGAAAATTACCCTATATGACATGCAAGTCGATGAAATCACCCTAAATAGAATATGCTATCGTGAAGCATTAGATGCTAACTACCTAGATATAAGACCAAGAGACCAGTCTGGGAAGCTCATCGATGCCCGCCACAATGGGTCCTACAAGTATTGTATAGTGCTTCTCTTACCACGTTGTCTCAAGTCTAAATAGTTAACTAATATATTTGACTAAGTCCAAAAGTGAATATATAGGTGCATGCAAATATATTAGGGCTTTGTACCTTAATATATCGAACAAGCAACTCCTAAGCTAGGGCTTAAACAAACAAAAAAACCAAAATAAAGTCAAAAAAAATAAAAATAAAGCAATGAAAACATGCCAGAAACCGAGGAGATCCCTAAGGGAACAATCCCTCTAGCAATGAACCTCGTGAAGTGTGAAGTGTTAGAAGAGTCCAAGTTATTACAAATTTATATATATCTCTCTCTCTCTCTCTTTAAATTAAAAAATAAATAAATGAAAATAAAATTGATGTTTATCTTCAAAAATCGTCCAAGTCTACATTTGATGCACTTTCCTGCTAGCTAGGTCAGAAAGCTGGCTCGGCCTTGCTTGGGTGTACATGTCATCCTAAGAAGTCTTCCCTTGCGTAGAAGTCCCTCACAACAAAATAAATAAGGAGGAGTTATTAGACAAGTCACAAATAATACCAAATAATCATGAGAATAAATAAAAAAAGAAGCATATAAGCAAGAGTAAAGAAAGAAATAAGTGAATCCAATCTATGTGGTGCTGCTCCTCGGCAACAATACCATTTGTTTAAGAGGTTTTTGCAAGGTTATAAAATAATATCCTCATGAAAGAAAATATATATTGTGTCACTTAGGCGACCGCTCACAAATACCTCGTTCAAATAATAATTAACGCACAGCTAAATAAAGAAATGAAAGCCAAAAATGTGGATTTTAATTTGACTATAATTCTAAAACAAATCTATATAGTGTGTAAGCATGTGTAGAGGTCGAACTCAAGGAGCAAACGGTAGTTTGGGCAATAATGCTCAAAATTTGATCTTCTACTCTTGTCTTTTTATTCTATTTTTAAGTGGATTTTAATTTTTATATTTTTTGTATTTTAATTTTTAATATTTTAATATTTTTTTGCTTTTTATTTTTTAGTTTTTATTTTCTAATTTTTATTTAAATATTTAGTATAAGGGTACTAAGGTTAAATATATAATATAGAGTAATACAATTATAAATACTCCAAAAAATGAAAATATCGAATTCAAATGTTTTTGGGTTTTATATAATTTTCCAATGTTTTTGTGATTTTTATAGATTTTTCATATTTTTTGAATTTTTAAAAGTAAAAATTCCCTAAATCAAATATTAAATAAATAAGCAGAATCGATTTGAAGATTACTTGATTTTGGGATATTTAGGAATTTTATATCTTTTTTACTCGATTTTAGAGATTTTTAATTTTTATGATTTTTCTTTTTCTATTTTTAGGGGTTTTTGGTCTGAAGGTAACAAATACTTAAATAAACAACATATAATTTTTGGGATTTTTTAAAATATTTTTCTATTTTTTGGTTTTTTCTAAGTCAAACAAGGAATAAAACGTGATCATTTGATTTTTAGTAAATAATTTAAATGCCTAAAATGCTAAAATAAAAGTGTGACATTAAAGTGCATGTTAGCAGACATCTAACCCTATTTTTCATATTTTTTAGAGTACGAATGCTATTTTAAATAAATGAAATTCAAGCACCAAAAATAAATGAACGAGGAAGGGAATATTTGCAAATAAAATTAAATTCAGGGGCACATGTGCGAATTATCCAGAAATATACAACTAATATTCAAATTTATTGGACTAAACATAAATATAAAAAATCGCATGGGTAGCTTTGCAAAATGACCACCTCAGGTGGGACGATACATAAGGTGACATTGCATGGACCCATATGCAATATACAATAGGTTAAGGGGCTCTATTCAAACTATACACCTTTATTTAAACTACAAAATTTAATGACAGGACTAAATAAATAAAATGAAAGGCGAGGGGTAAGATATGAAATTTACCCCCATTATGCGGAGATTGACGACCTGATGATGGTAACTTGAACACGTGGCATTCCATGTCACACGATGACGATTCGACGATGAAGGGCATGATTAGAACTTGCCTCTATTTTGACGCTGTTGCATAGCACGATCGCACAACTCAGGCATGATCTGAAAGCGCCCTCTTCGTTAGACGGTTGTTGCTGCTTTGAAAGAACGGGGAAAAACAACATGTTCCCTGACATACGCTAGCCTTGTTCTCCTCCGTCTGACGGTATTTGATGAAAATCTTGGGCTCTACACCTATGGAATGGTTATCCGCATCTAGTATTGTGCTTGAGAAGGTCCAAGACCCAATGATGGCGTCCTGGCATGTCCGAGAAGACAGAGCACTTGGATACCCTCATCCAGGCTTGAATTTGACCCAAGAGGGGTCCATTAAACCTAGAACCTACAGGAAGAAACTCTATGGCTCGAGGCAAAGGTGCTTGGTCCAATTTGAAGCTGGAGCGCATAAAGAGGGAGGGAGGCGGAGAGAGTCCGACGAAAGGCGGCGGAGGACCCTCGATTCACTGACTAATAGGTGATCAGGGGGGCTCGATGGGAAAATCAGATGGAGAAGTGGATAGGCAAGAAGATGGGGAGGTATTGGTGGTCAGAACAATGGTAGAACGACATGAAACAGTGGCCGAAGCTCTAGAGCTCCGATGAGGTATCCAATCTAATCTAAGCTAAATCACTAATTAAACCACAAAATAAATTATAGCAAATAAAAGACAAGAACAAAATCTACCTAGAAAAGTGCACAGATCTTATACCTACCTGTGAGGGTTGGGAGAAGAGTGGTCGGAGGTCTGCCATGGGTGCACATCCCTCCTCCTTCAGCAGCTCTAGAGCTCTAGGGGTTCGCCAGCTATCACCTGCTGACAAGCCTGACTGGAGATGGAGGCTTTAGGGCTCAAAAAATGACCAACTTTGCGAAGAGGACAAAGGTTGTTATTTATTCACATAGTAGGCGCCATTATTGACCTAGGGTTTTGGGGCAAATCTAAGCTATGTATAGGAGATCTAAGGAGCGACAAGATTCATGGAAGATCATGGATCAGAGTTTGTGAATGGCTCAAGGGTAATGGAGCATCGGTGAAGCGGGGAAAAATCGAAGAAGGTCGGCTGCTCGAGATATCTGAAAAGGTTAAGAAAGAAGGCATGACAATTGACTTGGGTCAACAGTCACTGTGATATGATTGACCCACATAGGACATTACTAGACAAAATAGTCCTCTTTATTCGAAAATAATTATGAAAAAATAGTAAATGATTTTATTAATTTTTTTCTATAAAATAGAAAATGTTTATTATTTTATGTAGTATTTTAATAAGTTTTGTTTGTATTTTTATGAGCCTATTTATTAGAAATTATGTTTTAAGTGTATATTTCTCGGTATATTGACCTATGTTTTGTATATTTTATTTTTATTTTGTATTTTTTATTTATTATTTTAATTTTATAGTTTATATAATTATAACTTATTTTTATACATATAAATATATTTTTTTTATATTTTTATGATGTTATTTGTATACTTGAATAAATAGAGGTACTAACTATGTAGGTATAAGCATTGTATATTCATCCATGTATGTATATAGGCTATTTTATTTTTGTGTTCTCTTTTTGGTTTTATTTTATTGTAGATATGTACATATATTATAAATAATATTTACAAAATTATAAAATATACAATTGTAAAAATAATAAAGAATAAATAAAATGAATAATTTATTTGGTATATTGTACAATAGGAGTCCAAAACCTAACTTTCACACCTTAACTCTAAATTGAATGAAACAACTTCATTAAATATTGTATTAAAAGTTATAAACAATTAAAGTGATTTTGGTACATTTTGAGTTTTTACTTAGGAGATATGAGTCTGGAAAATTTAGGGTTTGGCTTTTTATTTTGAGTATAACTTGTACAATGTATGTTATTTTGGTGCAAACTCAATTTTGTATTTTTCTACATTATTATATACAACTTTCATGTAAAATGTTTCTTTATTTGATGAATAAAAAACAAAGAATAAAGTAGGTCCCAAAAATGCATTATTGACGAAAAAAGAATGTGATTTTTATTGTATATTTGACCATGTCACCTCTAATTTATTCCTTGTTGATCAAATCAATTCTTGACTTGATCTCAAGGTTTGCATAATAAAATAACTTTGGTATTTTATTATTTTCTTTTCTTTCCTTTATACTATAATTTTGACACTAAAAACTATATTTTATATACAATAAATAGAATGAATAATGAATCTTAATTTGTACAAAATAATGTTATTTACACGCCTTTAGCTTGGTTTTTTGAGGCCATAATGATAGAATGAAGGTGGTGAAATGGATATTCATCAGATTGCGAGAAGCATGCTCTCATCAACATGCTCACAAGCATCTTCTCCATCAGGACAGACTTGAGACATGAAGTCTCTTCGTTTAGAGGCATTGATTGCAACTACGCTTCAAGTGGTATTCCTGTATTTACTTTATGGTTAGATGAAATGATCATATAAGCGTCCTTGAATCATGTGGTCTCATCACTTTAACATTTTTTAAATTCCATTGCCCCAGGAAACTAGTGCGACAAGTTGCTCCCATTCACATATAATGCAATCTTCAAACTTCCATAATGAGATTAAGGTTCTTTCCATATCCTCCAACGTACCCCTTTGAATTAACGAGACAACTCAAATTAGATATAGGTCATGTTCTTGATCGAATAGATGGGGAAGGCTTATGAAGAATAGCCGAAGAACTCGACTGATAAGGGCTTTGATCTTGATTTCCAAGCGGTATAGGTGTTTTCTCCGATCTCCATCAAGTGCTACGGTTTTCTGATGGTGCTCCACATGTGCAGGTGGCCTCGAATGAGGCCTATATGGACTCGATGACGATATGGTGGTTAGCTTCCTCTCTTGCAATCACGAGGTACTCCAGGTTTTTCAAGCAACTCGAGATGGACCTTCATGTCTTTAAATCTGCACCCAAAAATTCTATGGTATGTTGTGAGTCGCCATGACCAGATGATGAAGCTACGAAGCAAAGGGGGATGGAAGGGTTAAGAGCTCTGGCAGTGGTCTGGATGAAGGAGCTCGATTTTCTGACCCACAATGGATCTGGATTTGAAAGTTGCGGTGAAACATAAAGAGGGCATAAGGGATCGTAATGGCATGGGAATCAGATGGAGATACGGTCGGAGAACATAGTATTTGTAATGGAGCTCAAGCTCCAGGTCAAATTGAGGCTCTTTAATTACTTCTAAATTACACCTTAAAAATGAAAATTAAATATTGGAATCGAAAAGCTACGCTAAGGTTTACCTAGGAAAGACTGGAAAATGTCTTGACTTAGCAAGAGGGCTAAGGAAGCTGAACTACCGACAGGTTGGCCTGTGTTAGTGGATTTGGATCCGACGAGCTCCTCCTTGCTGCAAAACACCAACCTTGGGTTATCATGAGCCGAAGGCTTCAAGGGCAACTCTGAGTGGCTAAGAGAGATGTTGGGAGGTATAAAAACCCAAAAAGGTGGAGAGGTTGGATTTTATACGCTGAAGGTTGGGTGACTTCGAGGTACGATGGTGTGTCATGGCAAGGGTGTTGGGGAAGATTCGATAGTGGGTGAAGGTGAGGGAGGTGCATGCCATGGAAGGGTTGTGGTCTCGAGAGAAATGGGGGAGTGGAGTTGGTGTGTGAAGAGGGAGAAAATGGGGGAGGAATGAGGTTTCTGACAAGGAAGGTGGAAGACTTTACAGATGATCTAGGTCAATGTAGGGAGGAATATGGTTGGTCCACATGGACCAACCAGAAAATTCCAATCCAAAAATACCATATAAACTGAATAAAAAATAAAAAAAGAATTAATTAATTTTTTGTTCAAACATAAAATGTTGTAATTTAATGTAGTATTTTATGCCTATTTTTATTTATTTGTACAAGTTCATTTATTATAAGTTAATTTTTACATGTATCAATATATGTAAATATATATTTATTATGTATATTTTATTTTTATTTGTCTTATATATTTATTATTTTATCTTATGTTTTATATATTTTAAATATATTTAATTACTTATTTAGGTGTTTTTGCATTTTTTGAGTTGATTTGCATACTTAATTAATAATGCAGGTATATTATACAACTATATGTACATGGAATTCATCTATGTATTATAACACATTATTTATTTTTATTTTTTTCAATGGTTTTATTTTATTTTAACTATGGGCATGTGCTTTAAATAATATTTACAAAATTATAAAAATAGAAGAAAGTGAACAATATAAAGAATAAAAATAAAGAATAAATATATTAAATATAATATACATGTACACTACATAATGAGGGCCCAAATACAAGTTTTGCATCTTAACTCCAAATTAATTGAAACATTGCATTAAATAGCTTATTTTATGAAAAATAGAGGCGAGTTTAGTCAATTTTGAATCTGTGGAGAAGATACATGTCATCAAATTTTTCTTTATGGATTTTTATTTTGTGTGTCCCGGGCACATTGTGCATTATTTTTTAGTGAAATCAATTATGTAATTTTCTTTGTTTTTTTATTACAATATTCATGTTGAGGATTTTATTATTTGTGGTATAGAAATAAGAAAATAAAATGGGTCCCAAAATGTTATATTTGGCTAAAAATAATTAGGGTTTTATTTGTATTTTTTGTACAGTTTCTCTATCCTATCTCCCCCTACTTTATTCCTTGTTGACCAAGTCATCAAGATGACTAGGTCTCAGGGTCTAGGGTCACTTGGTATCCTTGACACTTCATTATTTTTCTTTTCATTCCTTTGTTATGTTATTATTGAATTAAATACAATATCAATACATTATTTTGTAAAATATTTTATGAAATTTATAGAGACTTTATTTTGGCAAATTAATGTTATATACATGCATTTAGCTATGGATTTAAGGTCAAAACTCAAAAATAAAGGTGATGAAATGAGGATTTATGAGGCATGTACCTCCAAGCATTCAAATCACAAGAACATACACAACAGAGGAGAAAAGAACATCCTAACCATGGCCACGATGAATACAATCAGTGACCTCCTACAGAAAAATAAAGATAAGGGAGAACCCAACATTAGATGCCATATCATTGATCAAGTTTTTGAGCGGACTCTGCTTGATAGCAGGCTTTCAATAAATCTCATTCCCACCTCAGTATTACAAGAATTTGGGCTTGGACCGCTTAATCTGACAAGAATGATCCTACAGTTCATAGATCGATCCGTGAAGAGTCCCAGAGGTATGTTGGAGGACATTATAATAATTGTGCATGACATGAAATTTCTATTTGATTATATTATCCTAGAAATGGACTAACATGCATCGTTACTCCAGACCCCCGTTGCTATAGGTCGACCACTCCTTCGCACAGTCGAGGCGGTTATTAACTATTAGTATGGGAAGGTCACCTTCCGTGCGTACGTTGATAATGTCACTATTGACATGGTCAGCATGTTGAGAGAAACATCTGATACATGGAGAACATAATCAGCAGCACACTGTGATATTGTGGATGCCACCTATTAATTTCTTTCTCCGAATGATGTTATAACACAGGAAATCCTCTCTTCATAGGAGGACCTACGGAGCACAGTCAGCCCATGCTTCATTGTAGACTGGGAGTCAGAATCCGAGTCACTAATATGCATGTTCAAATGATTCAAGTCAAACTGAACATAAATAATTCATTGTAGACATGTTCGGTACATTTATTTTGGAGCCAGGAGTGACAGAGGTAGACAACACCTCATTAAAATTAGCAGATCAACCACCTACCAGCATTGTTTCGGAAGTGACCGCAAAGCAAGCTCAACAATTACTAGAACTCAAATAGCTCCCTGCAAGACTGAAGTAAACATTCCTTGCAGGTGAATAGATCATGTATCCAGTTATCATCAGCAACATGATGACACTGTATCAAGAATCTTGACTTCTCGAGGTTCTAGGAAAGAACTGCAAGGCACTTCGGTGGAAAGTCTTAGATCTCCGAGGGATAAATCTGAGCATGTGTTAAAACTACATCTATTTAGAACATGAGTGTAAGACATCATGACTATTCCAAAGAAGACAGAACCCAAATCTGTGCGACATAGTGATGAAAGAAATCACAAAATGGTGTCAAGCAAGCTTCTTTTATCCCATCTCCGATTCAAATGCGGAAGCCCTCCTGCAAGCATTTCCCAAGAATTCAGAGCTCACAGTGGTGATGAGTGACAAAGGAGAAGAGATCTCTACTAGAGTACCGACATCTTGGCGGGTGTGTGTTGACTACCGCTGACTGAGTTTAGCTATGAAGAAGGATAATTTTACTCTATCATTCGTTAATGATGTTCGTGGGAGACTAGCAAGGAAAGAATACTTCTACTTCTTGAATGGGTACTCTGGGTATAACCAAGTGGCGATCACCGCTGAAACCAGGAGATGGCAACATTTGCCTGCCTGTTCGACACCTATGCTTTCAGAAGAATTCCATTTTGACTCAAATGTTCCAGCTACCTTCCATAGGTGCATACTCGTCGTCTTCACCGATATGGTCAATAGGTTTCTTTAAGCCTTCATGGATGATTTCTTCGTCTAAGGTGACACCTTTGATTCTTATCTTCAGCAACTAGATAGAGTACTGCAGAAGTGTTGTGAAGTGAATCTCGTTCTATCATGGAAAAAGAGCCACTTAATGGTTACAAGAGGAGCTGCACTGGGCTATTTCATCTCCAAGAATGGCATGTAGGTCGACCCAACAAAATGTAAAGAATGTAAAGAATGTGTGATCATTCTTAGGGCAACTTCTATCTCCATTTCATTAAGGACCTCAGTAAGCGTGCCAAACCTCTGACTGGGCTTATTTGCAAGAAGATCGAGTTCGTCATTGATCAACATATTCTCTAATCTTTTTATCAGTTGAAGGAACTGGTCAATCAGGCCCCAGTCCTACAGCCACCAGACTGGTCTCTTCCATTTGAGATCGAGACATATACGTCAGATTTTGCAGTTCGGGTTGTGCTAGGACAAAGAAGGAATAAATTGCCATATGCTATTCACTACACCAACAAGATGCTGGATGAAGCACATAGGAATTATACAGTCATAGAGAAAGAATTGATGGTGGTAGTTATTGCTTTAGAGAAGTTCAACTCCTACCTTCTTGGATAAAATTTCATAGTCTGCTCTGTCATCCGATACTAATAGCAAAAGAAGGATGCTAAGTCGTGTCTACTCGGATGTATACTTTCCTATAGGAATTTAACTTGGAAATCGAAGATAAGCAAGGAGTTCAGAATGTGGTGGAAGACCATCTCTCAAGAATTGAATGCTAAGATACTTACTTGAGTAGTACATCGATCACATATTCCTTCCCTGATAAATCCATCCTCAGCATTGGTTTTCTCCCTTGGTATGTCGACATTGTGAATTACCTCATCTATTGGGTAGTCCCAAAAGATTGGAAAAAATCTAGAAGGATAAGTTCTTGACTAATATTCATTTTTACTAGTGGGAATATTCATGTTTAGAGAAGGAATATATAGTATATGACGTCGGTGCATTCCTCATGATGAGTACACAAGTCTCATTGAGCATTACCATAAACGTGAATCTGGTGGACAACATTCTGGGTATAGAACGACAACGAAGATATCGTAGTGTGGCCTCTGGTGGCCCACCCTCTTCAAGGATGTGAATGATTATATGAAGTCCTGTACAGAATGTCAGAAAAGAGGAAGTACACTTGGTATCAAAGATAGCACGCCCCTCAAATTTATCTCGATAGCTGATGTCTTTGATGCATAGGGCATCGAATTTATGGGTTTTTTCCTAACAGACAAGGATTTGTATATACCTTGTGTGTCATTGACTATGTGAGTCGATGGGTGGAAGCCATTCCAGCTCGATCTGCATAAAGAAGAACATTATGTAGATTCTTGATGAATCTTCATTTCATTACCTTTATTCTTTCATTTTGGCCTTTAAACCCTAGCTAAATGCATGATAATACCATTGTTTTGCATAAATTAACAGTCATTAGTTATTGTATAAATATGTATAAAACACATTGTTTAATGGCAAAATAAAATAATTAAGAAAAGAAAAGAAAAATAAATAAAATGCCAAAGGTATTTTATGACACTAAAACCCCGAGACCTTGGCATTTTGATGATTGGGTCGACAAGGAATAAAGTAGGGGAGATAAGGGTCAAAAATAACAATAAAACCCTCATTTATATTCTTCAATATTACATTTTTGGACAAATTTTATTCTTTGTTATTTATATATCAAATCAATGAACTTTGTACATGAAATTGTAGAAAAATGAAAAGAAAAATACAAAATTTATTTCACACAAATTAATACACTGTGTGCATTCGATTCTCAGAATAAAAAGTCAAAATCCAAACTTCTCAGACCCATTTCTCCTTAATAAAGACTCGAAATGCATCCAAATCACATTAATTGTATATAACTTTTAATAAGCTATTAAATGAAGGTGGTTTCACTTAATTCGGAGTTAAGGTGTGAAAGATAGGTTTTGGACCCCTATCGTATAGTTTACCTGAATAAAATATTCATTTTATTTATTTTTTAATATTTTTAATTTTTATATTTTTATAATTTTGTAAATATTATTTTTAATATATGCACATATTTAGAATAGAATAAAACCATGAAGAAAATACAAAAATAACATAGTCCATATAAATAAATAGATGAAATACATATACTTATATATATATATATAATTTACTTCTATTTATTTAAGTATGTAAATAACTTCAGAAAAATACAACAAATAAGTTATAAAAATATAAATTATGAGAATAAAATAATAATAAAATAAAAAATACAAAATAAAAATGAAATATACATAATATCGATAAATATAGCAATAAATAAAACCCTTAAATGTAACCTATAGTAATCAAACCCATAAAAATCATAATTAAATACCACGCAAAATACTCAACATTTTATTTTATGACCTAAAATTAATAAATTCATTTTCTATTTATTCTTTATTTTAGAAGGTATTTTTGCCTTGCAATTTTCTGGTTGGTCCATGTAGGCCAACCGGAGCTCAGCTTTTGTTAACCTTGGTCAATTGCATGTCTCTTCTCTACAGTGTGTCAGGTCCTTGAGCGTACCCCTTCTCTCCACCTCTGCCTGATCTCTCTGATCGACGATTTTCCTCGAGTACTTCATGAAATATCTTCCCATCAAAATCGACATCCACTCCTACTCATTATATTTCATCGATATACCATGAGCCTCTCAATAATTCTGCTAAAAAATAGCCAAAATCTTTGTCTATAAATAAAATCCAACCCATTCCTTCCTTTTATGATCACTCTCTGAGCTCTGTAGTGCCTCCAGCTTTGTGTGTGTGTGAGTTCGTCGGTAAGGTAGCTCTCCCGGGCTTGGAGCATTGTAGGAGGAGGAGAAAAGGTCCACGACAATGCTCCAGCAGCATCCTGCTCCTTGGTGTCACATCCTGGTATGAGATACACATTTTCAATTCTTAGGTAGATTTTCTTTCAGTAATTTCAATTCTGCATTTTGTTTAGTAGTTATATCTTTAGTGTTGCATAGATTCCAATTATTCTGTTCGTCGGAGCCATTAGTATTCTGACCATATCACCTTGATCCGACCGTTGTTCTGGCGTGCCAACAATCCCATTTCCATCCCCATACATTTCTCAATTAATCCAACCCATCTAGAACCCATGATCTTGCTTAGATTAGCCCCTCGGTGTTCCCTCCTCTACCGCAACCAGAGCAAATTCATTCCTCTTCAAATCACTACGAACCTTGCCAATAATGACCCAGACCTGATCGCCTCCGTGCCGCGAAGTCTCCCATCAACTTGGTAGGTATGGAGGACACCATCAGAAGGGTCTTCAAAGTCAAGAACTTAACTCTAGGTGCCTAATTCTACTGGCCCTCTCCACTGGGGCTCGAACCTTTTTGAAGCCTCCCCATGTTGGAAATGTCCTAGCGAACATTTAGAGCAGCACCGCAGCCAAGAGGTATGTTTGAGGATGTAATCGTAATTGTGCATGACATGAAATTTCCATTTGATTTTATAATCCTAGAGGTGGACTCATGATAAGCATCCCGCACCCTTAGTTAATTCGAACAAATTAGTGCCCAAATTACTTTTAATCGTTCGTTGCAGTCGGATACGAGAGGCTAGTCAAAAACCACTTTGATTTAATGTTAAGCGGCAAATTTTTTTTACTTGTTGAAGTCCAAGGTCGATCTCAGGGAGGCATCTGTCTCCTTAGGTGAATTTTAACAAGTATCCAAGTGTTGGATTTTCGAGGAAGTATTTTTTTATTCTTTTTAATTCCTGTGCAGACTCGTGCAAAAATGCAGGCCAATTTAACTTTTAATTCAATTAAGATATCAACTGAAGTCCAAAAAATTCTAAAAATTGGCCAGATGATTAATTATGATGAAAATGAGTTACCCTAATTTTTTTGGATTTTTCAGACATTAAATGGATTTACTGGGAATTAAATATGCAGACAGGGTGATTTTCACTATTTAATTATTAATAAATAACAAATCACAATTTCTTCAAGAAATAAAATTATCCTAGATAGCTCTAATGATAAGGAATCCAGGAAAATTGACAGATCTTAATTTCACTGTGAAATGAATTAATTAAAATTAATATAAGAAAATCACTCAACAATTTATTTAGGCTCGATATGTGTGCAAATGGCATGAAATTTTTATGGCATGTTAAGAATACTGTCCTTAAGCTACTGTGAATTTTTGATGATTTTTGGAACCACAGAGAATTAACTACAAATTAAAAGGTTTCACTGGGCTAAATATTTCAAAAATGTACCAATTAATTCATTAATAATTCTATTGAAATTACAAAAATGTGATACGTGGACCAATAGACAGAGGACAAGTTTCTCAACAAAATGCAAATTTTAGATTCGCAAAATGATGTGGAATGAAACCTAGGGATGCGTGCAAACACAAGGGTATAAATGCAATACAGGAAAATAAAAATACAATAAGCACATATGCGGACAGGGACTACAATGCAATTACCTATAATGCTGGGGACTCGAGTGCAATTTTTCCATCAATCACGTGCTCCTCACATGGGCTCAGCTTCACAGGGACCTTTTTGCAAATATGGAAAGTCCCGGGGGCCTCTGTGTAAATTACCCAGGCCGCACGTGCTCCTCACGTGGGCGGCCTAGGCTCGGATGGCTACGGAGGCTCGGAGAAGTTTCGGGCTGTCCGAGCCTAGGTTCGGGGAAGAGGCTCGGACCCTTTCTGCGTGGCTCGCTGAGGACCGTTGGATCAAGCTTGATCCAATGGCGATCTGGGCGTCGATGAAGATGGCGACGTGGCTCGCTGAGGGCCCTTGGATCAAGATTGATCCAAGGGGTGTCGGTGCTGACCCGTGGCTCGATCAAAGATCGTCAGATCTACATTGATCTGACGGCTCCTGGCTGCTCCAGATGTCGATGACGTGGAGGGCTAAGCACCGTTAGATCAGGAAAGATCCAACGGTACTGGTGAAGCGCGGCGAGTGCGACGTGGAACGAAGTCTACCGTTCGATCAAGGTGATCGAACGGCAGCTGGAGCTTCGACTTCAACGGGCCTCCGTCGCCTGCGGAGGAGATGGCTGGGCTCCGACGAGGTGGCGTGAGCTCCGCCCGTTCCTCCAGATGCCGATGAAGCTCTCCGAGGTGTCGGAGATATCCCAGTAGGAGCGTGGCGATGCGGCGAAGGCGCTGATGGTCCCAAGAGCTGGAGAGGGCCGTCGGAGGTTGCTGGCGACGAAGCTCGTATTCGTCTCCGGCAAGCTTCCGTTCAATGAACAGAGGTGCTCCTGCAGATGTTAGAGGTAGAGCCGAAGCTCGTGTGTGTGCTTGTGGATAATCGACGGTGATCGGAGAGGCCTAAGGGTAGTGGAGATGGATTGGCGGTGGTGCTCCGGCCAAGTGACGGAGCTGGAGCTGATGGAGGATGCAGTGCGTCGTCGGCGGGCGTAGATGTGGCCGCGAAGATGAGAGCTTCAACGTGAAGCTCGGCGGGATGGAATGGAGGCGAGAAGGTGACCGTAGGCGGAGAATAAAAAATGAGAAAAACGAAGAAGAAAAGAAGAGAAGATCGGAGATGGATGGAGGGGTTCACCTGGGGATTGGACCTCCCTCTTGGGGTCCAGATCGTCGCTCGAGGGATCGGTGGTGTCCCGAGCTCGTGCAGCGTCGCAGAGTAGCGGCTGCGACACGGCGGAGGTGCCATGGATCTCGCCGGAGAAGAAGCCCTTCTTCGCTCAACGAATCGTCAAATTGCTGTCACCAATTGGAGGCTCGGAGCTCAGGGAATCTCTCTGGAGTGGCGGATAGCCATGACGGTGGCTGGTGATGGTGTATTTTAGGATGGAGGTGGCAGCAGTGTTGGCGACGAGGCGAGGTTCATGGGCGTCATGGAGCGACTCTGGTGGTCGTAGTGGGGAGTGAGGTAGCTGGCGAGGATGAGGGACGAGTGGGTGACATCGTGGAGGTGGTGGTGCTCGTATGTGGTGGTCGAGGAGCTGCCAAGAATAGGAAGGGGGCACCCCTCCCGCAAGGCAGAGAACGTGGGAGAGAGGGGCACCCGAGGTAGGAGACGAAGTCTCCACCGTTGGATCTTCTGATCCAACGGTGGTGATCGAAGCGGAATGGGACGTGTGTGATTAGATCGGGGCGCGGTGATGATGGGCCGTGATCGCGCCACGTGGAGGGAGCTGGGCGAAGCGCGGGCAAGCGGCTTGGATGAGGAGATGGAGATGATCGAAGGGATGAGGAGCACCAACGGAAGAGCGGCTGTGATGGAGGGATCAGGGGATTGATCAGATGGTTCATATGCCGCCACGTGGCGAGCTCTGGAAGAGGCGCGGACGGGCGGATCAGATGAGGCTCTAGAGATGATCTGACGGCGTGGATTTAAGGTGCACGTGGAAGCAGCTAGGCCGTTGGATCTATAGTGTAATCCAACGGCTGTGGCTGCGGGCGACTGGGGCAAGGGGAGCGGGCCGCGTGGCGCAACCAGAGGGCGCCACGTGGCCTGTTGTGAATGGCTGGAAGAAAATGAATGTGTAGAGTGAAGAGGGGGCCGAATTTGGAAAAACTCAAAACATGAAAGTTGTAGATCTCGATGAGATCTTCAACTTTCATGTTGACCAAAGATGGAGATGAGGTCAAATATTATACATAAATACAAAGATACAAATATACATATGTGTAGTACACAAAGTGGCCCAAAAACCCAACTTTCTCATACGAGCTCCAAATTGGATGAAATTAGTCTCATTTTAAAGGTATTTTAATGTGTAGTATTCTAAGAGTAAGTAGACCTAATTCGGAGTTTGTATGAGGGCTTTATGTGCATTTTAGTGTACAGGGGTTCTGAGGCTTTATTGGATAAATTACAAGGGGAATTTTTGGCCTTCTTTCCTATATTATTAACTAAGGAGTACATATTATAAAGAAGAGGTTATTTTAGTGAGTGGATATTTTACAAGGGTTTTTTGGCTTCTTATTTAAATGCAAATGGACTGCTAAAATGTATGAATTATGTATGTATGCATGACTGCTATTTATGCATTATAAAGGGAAATATGCCTCTATTTACTCGAGGACAAAGCTCTATTTTTTACTTTTGAAGTGATGAATCACAGATTCATCAACCCCCTATACTTAAACCTTGCTCGTCCTCGAGCAACTAAATGAAATGCAAGAGTGAAATGATTTTGGGTTCCATACCAAGGTCATGAACAAAAGTTAAAAATGGAGCTTGACTCGACCTTTGGATTAGTTGTGTGGCAGAACCTTATTTAGACCTGAACTTAAGATCTAACCGACTTCAAGTTCCACAAGTCTTCTATTCAAGACTCCTCAATAGTCAGGTCAGAACAAATCCTCAAACACAAATTTCTGATGACTATGATTCTTACTTGTACTGTGTAAGTGATATGTTACTCTCCACATCAGAAATAGCTCGGAACCAGCCTCCTCTAACAAGGTAACTCTATAACCCGGTCCAGTAACTCTTTCCTCGAGGAGCGGGGTATTCCCTTCTAAGTTCGAGTGCGACCAACTCAAGAGGAGGGGGTAGAGAAGAGAATGGACGGTAGCCAGTGTAGCTACCTATCCCGGGATGCCTGACCAGTGTAGCCAAGTCATCCAGCTGCATTTCTTTACTAGTATACAGACTCCGACATGTATTTTATTTTCTCTTGGACCTGTCTGATTTTTTTGGAGTTTTTTTTATAAAGTGCAGCATGTACATCAGGAGTTTTTCCTCTTCAGCCAGTAGACTATCCCTCTTTTGAAGCATTATTGCAACCCACAGCATCCTGTCCTCAGATGTCAACACCACCAGACTAGGTTGAGATGCACTACCCTCCCTAGAGGAGGACAGATGTTTCCACCCATGTGCTACTCCAAGCTAAAGGATTCTACCTCCTCACCACCTCATCAATGAAGACCTATGTGCATATTGCTTGTCCAAGTTAGGTCATTATCTAAAAGAATCCTGCGTATGCACGAGATATTCTACTTAGACTAATCAAGATGACATATGAACATAGACTTGCGGACTCAAAGAATTAAGTCACTTGACCTGAGAAATCTTAACTCCAGTTCCTATAAGGTTCCTCTGAAATTAGGTGGATTAAGGTCAAATCAAGTCCATCCTCAATATCTACTCATAACTTGGTCCAGAACCCACTAGCTTTTCACTTTGCATATGCAAAGTATGCAGATGAGATGCAGATGACATGAATGAAAATGCAAGATTCTTTTCCTTTTGAAAATGCAAGATAATATGCAAGAGTAAATAAGAAGCCTGTTTGTTTTATTTTTCTGGTATACATCATGTTTTACAACAAATTTTACAAAAGTATGTTTTACAAGAATTTTACAACTTTTTATACAAGTATTATACATATATATATATATATTTTTCGATTTTTACCCACCCATAATTATTGTAAAATATATACAAAAATACGCGAAAAATACGCGAAAGTACGAGCTATGGGTAAAGTATATATGTAATATATACACGCCCCCCTATACTTAGCGTGTGCTATGTCCTCAGAGCACGAAAGCGACTAAAAAGACATAGCTCGGGCTAAGCGTAGGAGAGCTAAAATTACAAGAGTATAGAAGTCGTCCTGCCCCCCTATACTTAGGCTCTGGCAGCCTAAGTGTAGAAGAAGATCAGAAAAATGGGGCAGACAAGGGAAAGATGAGAAGTGGATGAGTATACAATGCGAGCATTGGTCCCCCCTATACTTAGGCTCAGGTCAGCCTAAGTATCGGTAGGAAATGAGTATGAGGACCAATGTGATCTGGAGAATTTACAGTGAACTGACTCAGGTGACCCCTCCCCCCTATACTTAGGATCTGGTTATCCTAAGTATAGTCCAGGATCAAGATCTAATGAGGCGGGGATGGGTTACTAAAGTCGCGTAAGAGGGAGGATAGGATGTACATGAAGAATGATATATACAGATGAGTCGGTTTGAATCTTTCGAGATGCTGCGGATGGCTGGAGTTCACTGCTGCAAGGTCTCATACGCGGTTTGATTGTGAATCTGTTGTATCTATCTCACGCATGAATACAATCTCTTCGACATGGACTAACTGCTCATTGGATTCGACGAAGTGCTTCAACAACTGTCCATTCACTAGGAATGTCGGTGCATCATCTGCGAGATCTGAGATCTCGACACATCCACTATCATGCACCATACGGACGAAAAATGGACCCGTCCATTTAGACTTCAACTTGCCTTGGAAAATCTTCAGCCTAGCATTGAACAACCATACCTTCTGTCCAGGAACAAAGGTCTTTCGTCTGATATATCTATCATGCCAACGCTTCACCTTGTCCTTGTACACCAAACTGTTGTCATATGCACGGTTTCTGACTTCCACAAGCTCATTCAGATCCATATCTCTCTGCTTCTGTCCCAAGTGTGTGTTCCAGTTGACCTTCTTTATTGCCCATTCTGATTTGTGTACTAACTCTGCGGGCAAATGGCACGGCTTTCCGAATACCATTCGGAATGGGGAGGTGCCTAACGGTGTCTTGTAAGCCGTCCTATACGCCCAGAGGACTTGATCCAAGATCTGAGACCAGTCCTTCCTGTCCGGGCGGACAAGCTTTTGCAATATGGTTTTCACCCCTCCCTGTTTGACACCTCAGCCATACCATTGGTTTGTGGGTGGTAAGGACTTGCGACACGGTGTTCGATGCCGTAGTCCTTCAGGAGTTTCTTCACCTCCCGATTTACAAAGTGGCTACCCCCGTCTGATATCATCATTTTGGGGATCCCGAACCTAGAGATTATGTGCTCTCTGATGAATTTACAGACAGTTCTGCTGTCTGCGGCTCAGGTCGGGATAGCCTCCACTCATCTGGACAGATAATCTACCACAAGAAGGATATATTCGAACTCGTGGCTGACAGGGAATGGGCCCATGAAATCGATGCCCCAGGCGTCAAAGACATTACAAATGATGACCGGCTGCATTGGCATCTCATCCTTGGAACCAACAGTTCCTCCCATTCTCTGGCAAACTGGGCACGACTTCGCGAAGGCGGTGGCATCGCGAAACAGAGTCGGCCAGTAGAAGCCACACTGAAGTACCTTCCATGCGGTCCTCTTCCCGGAGTGGTGTCCTCCTACCTCCAAGCTATGGCATAAAGAAAGGACACTCTGGTATTCCTCCTGAGGAATACAACGTCTCCAGACACAATCTGGTCCTTCAAAGAAAAGGATCGGATCCTCCCAATGGTAGTGTCTTGCGTCCGACTTTAGTCGGTCGATTTGGCTCTTGGGCCAATCTTCGGGAACTTTCTTGGAGACAAGATAATTCACGATATTGGCATACCATGGGAGTGAGTCGATAACAAAAATCGACTCGTCAGGGAAGGAGTCTCGAATTGGTGAAACCTCGGAAGTATTAAGATCTTCGAGACGAGAAAGATGATCGACCACTACATTCTTCTTTTCAGGTTTATCACGGATGTCCAAATCAAACTCCTGGATAAGTAAAATCCAACGAAGAAGACGCGCCTTCATGTCCTTCTTCTCCATCAAATACCGTAGTGCTGTGTGGTCTGTGAACACAGTTACGTTGGATCCAATTAGGTGAGATCTGAATTTATCCAAGGCAAACACTACCGCAAGCATCTCCTTTTCTGTAACTGTATAGTTACGCTGAGCAGAATCAAGCACTTTGCTTGCGTAGTGAATTGCAAACGGGACGCCATCTCTTCTTTGTCCCAACACAGCCCCAACAGCATAATCAGAGGCGTCCGTCATGATCTCAAAAGGTAGAGACAAATCTGGGGCTTGCAGGATGGGTGCGTCCATGATCATTCCTTGTAAAAGCTTAAAGGCCTCAAGACATTTGTGATCTACAATAAACTCCATGTCTTTGCCTAAAAGCTCAGTTAGCGGTCGGGCAATCTTAGAAAAATCCTTAATAAATCTCCTATAAAATCCAACATGCCCGAGGAACGACCGCAACTGCCTCACGTTGGTTGGTGGCTGGAGTCATCTGATCACGTCCTCCTTGACAGGGTCAACCTCCATTCCTCTCTTGGAGATGACATGCCCCAACACTATGCCCTCCGTCACCATGAAGTGACTTTTCTCCCAGGAGAGCACCAGATTAACCTCACAACATCTTTTGAGGACTCGGTCCTGATTCCTAAGACAGGAATCGAAAGAATCGCCGTGGACCGAGAAGTCATCCATGAAGACTTCCAGGAATTCGCCGACCATTTCAGCGAATACAACAATCATGCACCTTTGAAAAGTACCTGGAGCATTGCATAGCCCAAAAGGCATGCGCCTGAAAGCATAGGTACCAAAGGGGCATGTAAACGTGGTCTTTTCCTGGTCCTCTGGAGCTATGGCTACTTGATTGTAGCTCGAGAACCCATCTAGGAAGCAGAAGAATTCTTTCCCCGCTAGTCTTTCTAAAATATGATCAACGAACGGTAGGGGGAAATGATCCTTCTTCATCGCGGTATTCAGGCGTCTATAATCGACACAGACGCGCCACGACGTGGGTACTCTCGTCACGATCTCCTCTCCGTCCTCGTTGGTGGTCGTCTGAATTCCCGACTTCTTCGGGACAACATGGATTGGGGCCACCCAATTAGAGTCGGAGATTGGGTAAATGAAACCCGCGTCGCACGATTTTTCTATCTCCTTCTTCACGACCTCTCGTAAATTTGGATTCAACTGGCATTGGAATTCACGAGAGGGTTTGGTCTCATTCTCCAAGTAAATATGGTGCGAACATAGAGCGGGATTTATCCCGTGGAGATCGGAAATGCTCCAGCCTATCGCCTTGCGGTTTTTCTCCAGGATCTCTAGCAAGCGAGATTCCTGCTCCTCGGTCAATTGCGAACTGATAATGACCGGAAATCTCTTGTCCTGGCCCGCAAGGAAGGCATATTTCAAGGTTGTGGGTAGGGGTTTGAGCTCAGGAATAGTGTGATCGTCTCAGAAATCTGGCTCAATCTGCTCTGGTTCAGTGTTGAAAGTGGCTGGATCGTTTTCTGTGATAGCTGCCACCAAGTTCGGCTCTGGAGTCGGATCGTCAAAAGTCTCCATACAATCGGCGAACGCCTCGTCCGACTCGTCATCCTCATCTTCCGATTGTCCTAAAGATGTAAGGACTGACAGGCCCAACTGGGCCTCTACGTCATCGAAGATGTAGGGCAATGCAGGCTCAGAGCTGTACTCGTTCCTGAGGATCTCGCAGACTGACTCATGCACTGGATCATCTTCGAAGGAGATGGACACATCGGTGCTGGTTGGGTTCTGTCTCCATGGCCCAACTAAGTCTACATGCTCGAAGTCTGTTCCGGTAGAAGAGTACTCGGTGCTAGATTCGCAATCCAGTCTCTACCATCTTGTCTGCTTCATTTCAAGTTCCTCATCTCCGCCTGGAGTTTGGAACTGAATCTTCCCATTCTTATAATCAAATAAGGCCCCTGCTGTTCTGAGGAAGGGCCTACCTAGAATGATCTGGGAATCTCTCCAATTGTGAGGGGTTTCCATATCTAGGACAGTGAAGTCCACCATGTATTCTTGTCCCTCGACTTTGATCACAATGTTCCTTAATTCTCCTTGGGACCTCTTAGTTGATTTGTCAGCGAACTGTAGAAGAGCTCTAGATTTCCTAAGAGGTCCGAGATTAAGCCGCTCATAGAGGGCTGTGGGCATCAAATTGATTGAGGAACCATTGTCCAGGAGAGTGCGTGCAAACGCGATGTCATCAACATGACTCACTACATATTGTGCACCCATGTCTCTTCGTTTCCAAGGAAACAAGTTCTTTATTGCACAAGTCGTGGCTACTGATAAAACGTGTTTCTCAACACGGCTTTTGGTCTTCCTGCTAACCCTAGTAGGTGTGCATCTCACCTTAAGGTATTTTTGGAATGCAGGAGTCATTTCCACGAACTTGTCAAAAGGGATTGTGACCTTGATGTGTTTATTGCAGAATTCAGCCATCTCAGGGTCATCTTTTTGGATTTTCTTCGTTTTCTTCTTTCCACCTTTGATAGCTCGGGGGAAAGGGATTATTGACTCCAGCTCATGTTCGGAAACTGAAATTTTCTCATTAACTTCGAGAACTGAGTTCTTAACACGACTCTGACTCTGATACAGACTTGGACTCTGACTCTGACTAAAAAGAAAATGCTGAGGCGAAACCGGTGACGCTTCTTCCGCTTCTGCTGGACGATCCTCCTCAAATGGAGGTGCGGGCTCTTCGTCGGTATCGTCTGACTCTATGCGAACACGAGAATGCTGCTTCGAGGACTCAGATGTCCTCTTCTTCCGCTGGCAATGGTGGTGGTGATGCTCCTCCTCTTCTTCCTCCGAGTTCTCCTCAGGTAGAGTCTCGGAGGTTCCTTCCTTCTGCGCCCGTGCCCGATCAGGTATGGTCACGGTCCTTCCGCTCCTGAGGGACATATGATTTACATTATCGTACGAAAGGATGTTATGTTCAGATAAATAATTATCTTAATAATATACCTGATCTCGAGGTCGGTTCTAGCCCTGGCGTAAGCTGTTTGGGTTGGCCTGAACCTGTGCGGGAATTGGGGTCCTTGGCGCCATTTGTTGGTCCTGGCTACGAGAGACCCGATTGATGTCGGTTCTCATGTCCATGTAGTCATTCTGCATCTGTTGGACCCTATCAGACAAGGTCTGGATCGCCAAGGTGAGGGACTCCAATTCGGTGGGCTGGGCTTGCTGTTGTGTAGATGCGGTCCTGTATTGGCCCTGCTGGCCTTGCCGATATTGCTGCTGCTGATGGGACGGTGCTGGCCCCTGCTGGTAGGTGCGCTGCTGCGGCTGGTACCCCTGTTCTGGCCTGGACTGAAAGCGCGGTATGGGAGCGGGCCTGGTTTCTTGGTAGACTGGGGATGGGCGATGCGGCTGATCCTTCCCCATTTCAATCTGCCGGACAATCGGGTCGCGGCTATACCAGAGCCCGTTGATCTCGTATACTAGCGGAGGCTCCTCGTATTTCGTCTCCACTTGTGGGGGTGCATGATGGTTCTGCTGGGTGTAAGTCTGGTCCCAGCTGCTCTGAGACCCCAGTGCCTGTTCCTGTACAAGATGGACTCGATGTACAGGTACCGGTGGTGCAGAAGGGGTAGGTAGCTTGATCTTAGCTACCTTTTCAGAGAGTTCCTCCACTTTATTTGGTAGGCTCGAAAGAGACTCCATCTCCGCGACTCTCTTGTGGATCTGCTCGACCATGGTAAGCTTGTCGGCAATCATCCCCATGCTGGGGATGAGGTCCTCAGTCAGATCTGCTATAGTCCTTCGAGTTGTCTCATTGGATAAGATTGAGGGAGACAACTGATAGGCCCTTGTGGCCTGTGACCTGCCGGTTTCCGCCATCTGCTCTAGGATATTCCATATAGCATGCTCGTTTTTGTTCAGATAGCTTCCTCCACAGGCGGCACTGACTAACCCCTGCATCTCTGGGGTTAGACCATAGAACAAGGTCTGGACTAAGATCGCCTTCGAAATGCTGTGGCATGGGCATTTCTGTACTAAATCATTGAACCTGTCCCACGCTTCATGGAAAGGTTCACTGGGTCCTTGAGCGAAGCTGGCGATCTTCGTTCTCATCTGGTTAGTCCTACTGAGAGGGTAGAACTTTTTCAAGAAAAGGTCCTTGAACTGCATCCAGGTAGTACATACCACCCCTACATTCTTCAGCCAATGAGCAGCCTTATCTCCTAAGGCAAAAGGGGTGGCCTTCAGTTGGATATAATCTTGGCCAACATTGGGATGGCTAAGATTGTTGCACACCAGTTCGAAGTCATCGAGGAAAGTGTATGGTTCTTCACTGAGTTTTCCGTTGAACTTCGGAAGCAGACTAAGGAAGTGGGGCTTCAGCTTGAATGCCTGGGCGAGAACTGCGGGTGCTAACCAGTTCTGGATCTCGTACTCCACCGGATAGTAGGTATCGACCATTGGTCTGTCGATTCCTCCAGCTACTATAATCTGTCCCATCCGGTTCGTGAGATCTGCATTCTTCTGTTCGGCTTCGGCGAGGCGATTAAGAATCTGTTGTATCTGGTCCTCATCCGGTGGCATCCTTGGCAGCATCTTGTCCTCTAGTTCTGGGGATTGGGAAATAATATCGGTGTTAGAGGGCAAATCAAGGAAGGGATTACCGAGGCGATGGTCTTCCTCGGCAATCTTGGAGGAGATAAAAGGGTTGGTTTGAGAGTAACCACCCTGAGCATGAGGGACCCAGGACTCAAGAGGGTCATGAGTCCTGGGTGGTCCAAGGTGCGCTCGGACCGATAAAGATGAGTTACTTGGGGGACTCATAGAGAGATCGATGAATAATGCGTCGAGATCTCCCCAGTCACTCATCTTGATGAAGCGAGAAGAAGATAGGATTGTACTCCTACCTGAAGCAAGCAAAAAGAACAATCCAAGACCCTGAGTTCACACTCAACACAGTGAAGGACTCGAAGTCGAGTCCACTTAATCTTGTAGTTTTTAAGTGTGATTTTCAAGCAAAAATAGCAAGGATTACGCGGCCTATAGGGAAGTCGGCTCAGAGCCGGATGCGTCTTCCCTGTTTATCCTGTCGCCTAAGATACCGCCGCTCCTTCCTTTCTTCGCTCCTATCCCAAGCCGATGGATTCAATGACCACGCCCCTATCTACTTGCAAGCAGGCGGAGGCTGACAAGGCCGGAACTTCACCGCGGGGGGTTACTGGCAGCTTGTCGCAGAGTACCACAAATTCGCCCCTATCTACCTGAGACAGGCGGAGGCTACTTGGTACTAGTCAAAGAATCTGAAATTATTCGGCTTGTGATATTTGCTAGGATCAGTTAGAACGTGATATGGAAGACGGGGATTTGGGCTCTGCCTTAAGGTGTTCACACACACTCAAGTACCCTCACTCAGCCTGAATACAAGGTCGGGGATTAGTCTCCCGCAAACAATTTCCAAATTTTATTCCCTTTTTTTTTGGTCAATACTGTTTAGCAGTCCCGATTTTTAAGTTAGGTTATCACTTATTAAGTCCACCACAAAGCACGCCTATCGGACAGTCCCAATTTCCTGTTTAATTTAAATGAGAAAATCAGAGGGGGAAATCGAGAAAAGCCGATGCACGAAAAATCGATGATGCTTATGCTGAGTGAAGAATACTTACAGTGTTCCCTTCGCTTTTTTTATGCAGGATACAATACAGAATTGAAAGCTTTTTAATCTAGATGCAAATGCAAGCGATGAAAGCCGCTCCTAGACAGGCAGTTCTATTAGCGTGAAGAACATTTTAATTTGACTAAGTACTGCGGTCTAGGTGCGTCTTTTAAGTGTATTGTGTGGTCCTATTGATTACGAGCACAAGCAATTCCTAGATTGGCTCAGGGAGCCGCTAGTGCAAGCTAAGTTACAATTCACCCACACAGTACACGGGACACAGTTCCACTATCTTTACAGACGCGAGAACCCAAACGGGAACCGCTGGAAATGATGCGAAAAAGAAATAAAATAAAAAAACAATGCCTCTCTTTCACTCAATAAAGTCAAAATGCTAGATCCTCGAAGCGTCGTCGACTCCTCGCGTTCCTCGCACAGAAACAAATTGAGGTCAGGGAGTGACTCAAAAAATAAAATAATGCAAAGAAATAAAGGAGAGAAAAAATAATTACAAGAAAACCGGGGGTCAAACTATCCGGGGAAAGAAAATCGAACACTCAAAAATTCGCTAAAAATTAACCTAAGCCGTGCCTCCCCGGCAACGGCGCCATTTTGATAAGTGTCCCGCACCCTTAGTTAATTCGAGCAAATTAATGTCCAAATTACTTTTAATCGTTCGTTGCAGTCGGATACGAGAGGCTAGTCAAAAACCACTTTGATTTAATGTCAAGCGGCAAATTTTTTTTTACTTGGTGATGTCCAAGGTCGATCTCAGGGAGGCATCTGTCTCCTTAGGTGAATTTTAACAAGTATCCAAGTGTTGGATTTTCGAGGAAGTATTTTTTTGTTCTTTTTAATTTCTGTGCAGACTCGTGCAAAAATGCAGGCCAATTTAACTTTTAATTCAACTAAGATATCAATTGAAGTCCAAAAATTCTAAAAATTGGCCAGATGATTAATTATGATGAAAATGAGTTACCCTAATTTTTTTTGGATTTTTCAGACACTAAATGGATTTACTGGGAATTAAATATGCAGACAGGGTGATTTTCACTATTTAATTATTAATAAATAACAAATCACAATTTCTTCAAGAAATAAAATTATCCTAGGTAGCTCTAATGATAAGGAATCCAGGAAAATTGACAGATCTTAATTTCACTGTGAAATGAATTAATTAAAATTAATATAAGAAAATCACTCAACAATTTATTTAGGCCTCGATATGTGTGCAAATGGCATGAAATTTTTATAGCATGTTAAGAATACTGTCCTTAAGCTACTGTGAATTTTTGATGATTTTTGGAACCACGAAGAATTAACTACATATTAAAAGGTTTCACTGGGCTAAATATTTCAAAAATGTACCAATTAATTCATTAATAATTCTACTGAAATTACAAAAATGTGACACGTGGACCAATAGACAGAGGACAAGTTTCTCAACAAAATGCAAATTTTAGATTCGCAAAATGATGTGGAATGCAACCTAGGGATGCGTGCAAACACAAGGGTATAAATGCAATACAGGAAAATAAAAATACAATAAGCACATATGCGGACAGGGACTACAATGCAATTACCTATAATGATGGGGACTCGAGTGCAATTTTTCCAACAAGCACGTGCTCCTCACGTGGGCTCAGTTTCACAGGGACCTTTTTGCAAATATGGAAAATCCCGGGGGCCTCTGTGTAAATTACCTAGGCCGCACGTGCTCCTCACGTGGGCGGCCTAGGCTCGGATGGCTGCGGAGGCTCAGAGAAGCTTCGGGCTGTCCGAGCCTAGGTTCGGGGAAGAGGCTCGGACCCTTTCTGCGTGGCTCGCTGAGGACCGTTGGATCAAGCTTGATCCAACGGCGATCTGGGCGTCGATGAAGATGGCGACGTGGCTCGCTGAGAGCCCTTGGATCAAGATTGATCCAAGGGGTGTCGGTGCTGACGCGTGGCTCGATCAAAGATCGTCAGATCTACATTGATCTGACGGCTCCTGGCTGTTCCAGATGTCGATGACGTGGAGGGCTAAGCGCCATTAGATCAGGAAAGATCCAACGGTACTGGTGAAGCGCGGCGAGTGCGACATGGAACGAAGTCTACCGTTCGATCAAGGTGATCGAACGGCAGCTGGAGCTTCTCCTTCAACGGGCCTCCGCCGCCTGCGGAGGAGATGGCTGGGCTCCGACGAGGTGGCGTGAGCTCCGCCCGTTCCTCCAAATGCCGATAAAGCTCTCCGAGGTGTCGGAGATATCCCAGTAGGAGCGTGGCGATGCGGCGAAGGCGCTGATGGTCCCAGGAGCTGGAGAGGGCAGTCGGAGGTTGCTGGCAACGAAGCTCGAAGTCGTCTCCGGCAAGCTTCCGTTCAATGAACAGAGGTGCTCCTGCAGATGTTAGAGGTATAGCCGAAGCTCGTGCGTGTGCTTGTGGAGAATCGACGGTGATTGGAGAGGCCTAAGGGTAGTGGAGATGGATTGGCGGTGGTGCTCCGGCCAAGTGGCGGAGCTGGAGCTGATGGGGGATGCAGTGTGTCATCGGCGGGCGTAGATGTGGCCGCGAAGATGAGAGCTTCGACGCGAAGCTCGGCGGGATGGAATGGAGGCGAGAAGGTGACCGTAGGCGGCGAATAAAAAACGAGAAAAACGAAGAAGAAAAGAAGAGAAGATAGGAGATGGATGGAGGGGTTCACTTGGGGATTGGACCTCCCTCTTGGGTTCCAGGTCGTCGCTCGAGGGATCGGTGGTGTCCCGAGCTCGTGCAGCGTCGCGGAGTAGCGGCTGCGACACGACGGAGGTGCCGTGGATCTCGCCGGAGAAGAAGCCCTTCTTCGCTCAACGAATCGTCAAATTGCTGTCATTAATTGGAGGCTCGGAGCTCAGGGAAGCTCTCTGGAGTGGCGGATAGCCATGACGGTGGCTGGTGATGGTTTATTTATAGGATGGAGGTGGCAGCAGTGTTGGCGACGAGGCGAGGTTCATGGGCATCATGGAGCGACTCTGGTGGTCATAGTGGGGAGTGAGGTAGCTGGCGAGGATGAGGGACGAGTGGGTGACATCGTGGAGGTGGTGGTGCTCGTCTGCGGTGGTCGAGGAGATGCCAAGAATAGGAAGGGGCGCCCCTCCCGCAAGGCAGAGAACGTGGGAGAGAGGGGCACCCGAGGTAGGAGACGAAGTCTCCACCGTTGGATCTTCTGATCCAACGGTGGTGATCGAAGCGGAATGGGACGTGTGTGATTAGATCGGGGCGCGGTGATGATGGGCCATGATCGCGCCACGTGGAGGGAGCTGGGCGAAGCGCAGGCGAGCGGCTTGGATGAGGAGATGGAGATGATCGAAGGGACGAGGAGCGCCAACGGAAGAGCGGCTGTGATGGAGGGATTTGGGGATTGATCAGATGGTTCATATGCCGCCACGTGGCGAGCTCTGGAAGAGGCGCGGACGGGCGGATCAGATGAGGCTCTGGAGATGATCTGACGGCGTGGATTTAAGGCGCACGTGGAAGCAGCTAGGCCGTTGGATCTATAGCGTAATCCAACGGTTGTGTCTGCGGGCGACTGGTGCAAGGGGAGCGGGCCGCGTGGCGCAACCAGAGGGCGCCACGTGGCCTGCTGTGAATGGCTGGAAGAAAATGAATGTGTAGAGAGAAGAGGGGGCCGAATTTGGAAAAACTCAAAACATGAAAGTTGTAGATCTCGATGAGATCTTCAACTTTCATGTTGTCCAAAGACGGAGATGAGGTCAAATATTATACATAAATACAAAGATACAAATATACATATGTGTAGTACACAAAGTGGCCCAAAAACCCAACTTCCTCATACGTGCTCCAAATTGGATGAAATTAGTCTCATTTTAAAGGTCTTTTAATATGTAGTATTTTAAGAGTAAGTAGACCTAATTCGGAGTTTGTATGAGGGCTTTATGTGCATTTTAGTGTACAGGGGTTCTGAGGCTTTATTGGCTAAATTACAAGGGGAATTTTTGGCCTTCTTCCCTATATTATTAACTAAGGAGTACATATTATAAAGAAGAGGTTATTTTAGTGAGTGGATATTTTACAAGGGTTTTTTGGCTTCTTATTTAAATGCAAATGGACTGCTAAAATGTATGAATTACGTATGTATGCATGAATGCTATTTATGCATTATAAAGGGAAATATGCTTCTATTTACTCAAGGACAAAGCTCTATTTTTGACTTTTGAAGTGATGAATCACAGATTCATCAACTCACATGTATCATTACTCTAGACCCCCGTTATTCTAGTTCAACTGCTCCTTAACATAGTCAACGTGGTTATCAACTATGGGTATGGGTAGGTCACCTTCCACTCATGTGTTGATAAAGTCACTATTGACAGGGTCAGCGTGTTGAGAGAAGCATTTGATTCATGGAGAATGTAATCAACAACAGACTGTGATATTGAGGATGTCAGTTATTTGTATCTTTCTCTTAATGATATTGTCACGCAGAAAATCCTCTCTTCAGAGGATCTGGATAGCGTAGTCAGTCCATGCTTCCTTGTCAACTAGGAGTCAGAACTTGAGTCACTGATTAGCATGTCAAAGAAGATTCAAGTCAAACTAAACACAAAGAATTCATTGCAGACATGTTCTGTACATTTATTTTAGAGTGAGGAGTGACAGAGGTGGACAACACCTCATTAAAATTAGAAGACACGTACCAACATTGTTTCTGAAGTGACCGTGGAGCGAGCTCAGCAATTACTAATACTCAAAGTGCTTTCGGCAGGTCTAAAGTACACATTCCTTGCAGGTAAAGAGAACATGTATCCGATCATCAGCAGCAACAAGATAACTTTGGAATGGGAATCTCGATGTCTCGAGGTTCTAGAAAAGAACCATACGACACTTGGTTGGAAAGACTCAGATCTTTAAGGGATTAATCTGAGTCTATGTTAACACCACATCTATATAGAAGATGTGTGTAATACGTCCCAATAATTCCAAATAAGACAGAATCTGAATCTGTGGGACGTAGAAATGACAGAAATCACGAAGTGGTGTGAAGTAGGCTTCATTTATCCCATGTCTGATTCTAAATGGGTAAACTCCATGCATGTAGATCCCAAGAAGTCAGAACTCATCGTGGTGAAGAATGACCAAGGAGATGAGATCTCTACCGAGTACCGACATCTTAGGTGGGTGTGTGTTGACTACCACTGACTGAATTTAGTGATGAAGAAGGACCATTTTCCTCTACCACTCAATTATTATGTTCCTAAGAGACTAGAAGGGAAAGAATACTTTGTGATCGCCCCTGAAAACCAAGAGAAGACAAATTTCACCTGCCCGTTCGACACCTATGATTTCAGAAGAATGCCCTTTGGAATTTGCACTTCTCAAGCGACCTTCTAGAGCTGCATGGTAGTCATATTCGCCGATATGGTCAGAAGTTTTCTTGAGGTCTACTTGGATAATTTCTCTGTCTATGGTGACAACTTCGATTCTTTTCTTCAACAACTAGATAGAGTACTACAAAAGTGACGTGTAGTTAATATCTTTCTATCATGGGAAAAGAGCCACTTCATGGTTAGAATAGGAATTGTTTGGGTTATGTCATCTCCAAGAATGGCTTGTAGGTATACCTGGCAAAAGTGGATGTGATCTTTAAACTCAAGCCACCTCAAAATGCAAAGAATGTGAGGTCATTCATAGGGCATGTCAGCTTCTATCTCAATTTCATTAAGTACTTCAGTAAGATTGCCCCACCTCTATCTGAGCATCTTTGCAAGAAGGCCGAATTCAGGTGTTAATTAACATGTTCTCCAATCTTTTTATCAGTTGAAGGGATTAGTCACTCAGTCTCCAATCCTACGACCACAGGATTTGTCTCTTACATTTGAGATCATGACAGATGGATAAGATTTTGCAGTTGGGTCTGTACTAGGATAAAGAAGGAATAAGTTGCCATATGCTATTCACTACGCCAACAAAATGCTTGATTAAGCACAGAGGAATTATATAATCACAAAGAAAGAGCTGATGGCAGTAGTTTTTGCTTTAGAGAAGTTCAAATCCTACCATCTTAGATCAAAAGTCATAGTTTTCACTGACGACTCTACCATCCGGTAATTATAGCAAAAGAAGGATGATATGTCACGTCGACTCAGATGGATCCTTACCCTTTAGGAATTTGACTTGGAAATCATATATAAGCATGGAGTTCAGAATGTGGTGGTAGACCATCTCTCAAGAATTGAATGCCCAGAGGCTTACTTGAGCAGTACACCAATCATAGAAAACTTCCTTGATGAATCCATCCTCAGCATTGGTTCTCTCCCTTGGTATGTCGATATTGTGAATTACATCAACTTTGGGGTAGTCCCACAAGATTGGATGAAAATTAAAAAAGACATGTTCTTGTCTTGTATTCATTTTTACCAATGGGAATATTCATACTTGTTTAGAGGAGGAGAAGATTGTATGTGGCGTCGGTATATTCCTTAGGAAGAGTACACAAGTGTCCTTGAGAACTGCCATAAACTTGAATCTGGTGGACACCATTCTGAGAGCAGAACGACAACGAATATACTGTAATGTGGCCTCTGGTGGCCCAAATTCTTCAAAGATGCTAATGAGTATGTGAAGCCCAGTACAGGCTGTCAGAAAATGGGAAAAACTCTTGGTATAAAAGACAACATGGCCCTCAAATATATGCGGATATCAGATGTGTTTGATGCAAAGGGCATCGATTTCATGGGTTTGTTCCTAAGAGTAAGGGACTTGAATACATCCCGTTTGCCGTTGATTATGTGAGTCGATGGGTGGAAGCCATTCCTACTCGAGCTACAGATAGCAAAACATTCCGTAGATTATTGACGAATCTCCATTTCATCACATTTATTCTTTCATTTTGTCCTCTAAACCCTAATTAAATGCATGTAAATATCATTATTTTGAATAAATTGACATTCATTACTTATTGTATAAATACTATATAAAACACAATGCTTAAATTGAAAATAAAAGAATAAAAAAATAAAATGAAATGAAATAAAATATCAAAGGTATTTTATTACCATAAACCCCGAGACCTAGGCATATTGATGACTAGGTCGACAAGTAATAAAGTAGGGGGATATAAGGGTAAAAAACAACAATAAAACCCTCATTTATATTCTCCAATATTACAGTTTTCGGACCTATTTCATTCTTCATTATTTATTTATCAAATTAAGGAACTTTGTACATTAAATAATAGATAAAATTGTAAACAAAAATAAAAATTTTAATTCACATAAAAATATTATTGTGTACATTCGACACTCAGAACAAAAAGTCAAAACCCAAACTTCTCAGACCCATATCTTCTCAATAAAGACTTAAAATGCATGAAATCACCTTTGATTTAATATGCTTTTTAATAAGCTATTTAATCAATGTGGTTTCACTTAGAACAGAGTTAAGATGTATAAGTTAGGTTTTGGACCCATATTATGTAGTTAACGGAATAAAATATTCATTTTATTTATTCTTTTAATTTTTATAATTTTCTATTTTTAAAATTATATAAATATTATTTATAATATATGTACATATTTAGAATTGAATAAAATCATGAATAAAAAACAAAAAATATGATAGTTTATATAAATACATTCATGAAATACCTATAGTTATACCTATATAAAATATACCTCTATTTATTTAAGCGTACAAATAACATCAAAAATATACAGCAAAAAACATATTTATGTATATAAAATAAGCTATAAATATATAAATTATGTGAATAAAAAAATAAAATAAAAAATGCAAAATAAAAATAAAATATACTTAATGTATGTAATTATACCTATAAGTAAAACCCTAAAATGTAATCTATAATAAATGAACCCATAAAAATAATAATTAAATACTATGGAAAATACTCAACATTTTTATTTTATGGCATAAAATTAATAAATTCGTTTGCTATTTATTTTTTTACAGGTATTTTTGCCTTGCAATTTTCTGGTTGGTCCACGTGGACTAGCCGGAGCTCAGCTTTTGTTAACCTCGGTCAATAGCATGTCTCTTCTCTATAGTGTGGCAGGTCCTCGACTGCACTTCTTCTCTCCGCCTCCGCATGATCTCTCTGATCAACGATTTTCCTTGAGTCCTTCATGAAATATCTTCCCATCACAATCGACATCCACACCCACTCATTAAATTTCATCTATCTGCCATGAGCCTCTCAATAATTCTGCTCAAAAATTGCCAAAACCTTTGTATATAAATAAAACCCAATCCCATTCTTTCATTTTTTGATCACTCTCTGAGCTCTGTAGTACCTCCAGTTGTGTGTGCGTGAGTTCATCGGCAACAAAGGTAACTCTCATGAGGCTTGGAGCATTGTAGGAGGAGGAGAGGAGGCCCGTAGTGGTGCTCCGGCGGTGTCCTGCTCCTTGGTGTCACAAACTGATATGAGTTGTACATTTTCAATTCATAGGTAGATTTTCTTTCAGTAATTTCAATTATGCATTTAATTTATTACTTATATCTTTAGTGTAGCATAGATTTCAATTATTCCGTTCGTCAGAACCATTAGAATTCGGCCATGTCACTGTGATCTGACCCGTGTTCTGACATGCCAACCATCCATCTCCATCCCCATACATTTCTCAATTAATCCGACCCGTCCAGAACCCATGATCATGCTTAGATCAGCCCCTTGGTGTTCCCTCCACCGCACATTGGAGCACCTTCATTCCCCTTCAAATCACTACGAACATTGCGTGTGCCGCGAAGTCTCCCATCAACTTGCCAGGTCTAGAGGAACCCATCAGAGGGATCTTCAAAGTCAAGAACTAAGATCCAGGTGTCTTATCCTCCTGGTCCCCTTTGTTGGGGCTCGAATCTTTTTAAAGCCTCCCCAGTCTGCAGAACGTCCACTTGAACATTTAGAGCAGCTCACTAGCCAAGAGGTATGTTTGAGGACATCATCATAATTATGCATGATATGAAATTTCCATTTAATTCTATAATCCTAGACATTGACTCACATTCATCATTACTCTAGATCCCCATTATCCTAGGTCAACCTCATCTTCACACAATCGAGGAGGTTATCAACTATGGGTATGGCAAGGTCACCTTCCGCTCATGTGTTGATAAAGTCACTATTGACATGGTCAGTGTGTCGAGAGAAGCATCTGATACATGGAGAATGGAATGAGTAGCAGACTACGATATTTTGTATGCCAGCTATTTGTATCTTTCTCTTAATGATATTGTCACACAGAAAATACACTCCTCAGAGGAGGACCTGGAGAGCATAGTCAGTCCATGTGTCCTTGTCAACTGGGAGTGAAAATTCGAGTCGTTGATCAGCACATTCAAAGAAGATTCAAGTCAAACTGTACACAAATAATTCATTGCAGACATGTTCGATACATTTATTTTAGAGGCAGGAGTGACATAGGTGGACAACAACTCATTAAAATTAGAAGATCAGCTACCTACCAGCACTGTTTCTTTAGTAATCATGGAGCGATCTCAACAATTTCCTGAACTAAAAGTGCTTTTGGTAGGTTTGAAGTACGCATTCGTTGCAGGTGAAGAGAACATGTCTCCGATCATCATCAATAGTAGGATAACTTCGGAATGGGAATCTCGACCTCTTGAGGTTCTAGAAAAGAATCACAAGGCACTTGATTGGAAAGTCTCAGATCTCTGAGGGATTAATCCGAGTCTATTTTCACACCACATCTATTTAGAAGATGAGGGTAAGATGCCCCGAGAATAATAATAAGACAGAACCTGAATCTGTGGGACTTAATGATGATAGAAATCACAAAGTGGTGTGAAGTGTGCTTCATTTACCCCATCTCTGATTCTTAATGGGTAAACCCATTCATGTAGTTCCCAATAAGTCAGAACTCACCATGGTGAAGAATGACCAAGGAGAGGAGATCTCTACCTGAGTACCGACATCTTGGTCGGTGGGTGTTGACTACCGTCGACTGATTAGCGATGAAGAAGGACCATTTTCCACTATCATTTATTTATTAAGTTCCTAAGAGACCAGCACAGAAAGAATACTTTTGCTTCTTGGATGGGTACTTCTGGTATAACCAAGTGGTGATTGCCCTTAAAGACCAAGAGAAGACAACTTTCACCTGCCTGTTCGACACCTATGCTTTCAGGAGAATTCCCTTTGGACTCCGTGATAATCAGATCTGACTTGCGGTTAATAAATGTGTTGGTTAAGAGAACCGTGAAGACAAATTCGATTGATCAAGCAAAATTCAATAAAATAGGAGAGACAGAGAGAAAGTGAAGTGAATATGCATCTTCTCTCTCTTATTTTATCTTAAACTAATTATTTATTCAGGTAAGTTGTCGTAAGTCAAACACAAGGAGGCAAAATAACGATACTTAAATTCTTTAGAAGAAAAAATATATTTTTGTGATTTTTATCTCTTCTCGAAGAAAGCAAGAAATCGAAGAGAAATCTTTTTAATGATATTTAATTTTGAAATTTTTATTTTTGTTCATTTTATTCAATTTTATTTTGTTTTCAAAGTGATAATTTTTAAATGATTTATCTACTATATAATAGGTGAAGATATGTAAGAAATAGGTGATACGATATAGTAGAGAAATCGCTCTAGCAACAGGCTCGAAAAAGACTCAAAAACAAAATAAAGTGAATGTGAAAAACAAAGAATAAATTCTTGATGAAATCACAATAAAATCCTTCGAAAATCGATTTGAATCGATTCACAAAAGAAAAACTTCATTAACATAATAGTGTCTATGTTCACAAAAGGTCAATGTAGTCCAAGGGTCTAATGTAGGAATATAAAAGAAAAATACATAAAAGATAAAAGACTCTTATTTTAAATAGGTCCCTAGTCAGGGACCTATTTGTAAGAAAAGTTATAGACTCCTTGTAGTTAGGTCTCTGCACGGGGATCTAAATGTAATTAAGAGAACTTCTGGAGGCACGATTGATGTCTGAAAGTAGCTGGGGCTTATTATGCAATTTCTCCACTGATTTTTGCAATGGGAAGCTTGGGTTAGATCGCAAAGCACGATCCTGGCTGTCGGTTGGCAGCACGTGTCACATAATTGTGCATCAAGTTCTTCAGGTTGTTTTTCCCTTTTCTGGAACTGCGGCAACGGATTTCTCCTCTCTAGTGATCCTCTGACGATGTGATGCTGCGCTACTCCTCCAACAGGGCTAGGAGGGGATCACCTATACCCTCTGAGCTCTCCTGCAGCGTGGGATGTCAAAGAAGGACGATTGATGCAAAGATCACAACGAGGGTTTATAACCCTAACTACTGGATTACGTACTGATTAGATGGATGTATTTACTCAATTAATTGGCGGCTGAAATGCTCCAATTGATTGTAATGCTACTCCAGTAGTCATAATACCTGCAAGATGGGATTGATGTGCTCAATTCATGATGGAATCAACCAAGGAACTCCGTTAGATGTTCTTGCAATTTATAATATGGTTCCATAAAGTATCTTTTGCCTATAAGAATTGGGTGTGATTTTGTGCGAATTGAAGATAGAATCGAATCACAAACAATAGACAGTGATTAACCTATATTAATTGGGTAATTAAATAGACTAATTAGGGTACGAAGATCGATGAAATCAAAAGCTAAAATGCATGAAGATATCTGTCAAGATTAAGGTGTAATACCTCAGGTCGTAGATCGACTACCGATACTTGTCGTAGCTCAACACGTGCGGCAACGCGATGCAAGGCGATGTAGCACCTTGGAACCCTTCACTGACGATCGTACTTCCACGCGGAGGCGAACATGGGAGCTGTCACCATCGTAGGTGGTCGAAATGAAGCGAGGAAGGAGGAGGTCGGTTAGTTAGTCTAGGTATTGGAGAAGTTAGTTACGATGAGGCAACTTTGGAGATTTTTATAGATAGATCTGTGAAGAGTTTGGTTAGATCTAATGGAGGGCGTGTAAGGTGGTAGTTAGGAGATTAGAATGGAGGGTTAGGATAGGGTGATTATGTTAGGATTGAGTGGTTTAATATGAGTGAAGATGGCTGATAGAACAGAAGCTAACAACTTCTTGCTGAGGCAGACACACCAGATGCTGAACGTGTCAGCAATTGGTCGGCCAGATGGTGAAAATATATTAAAAATTAGATAATAAATAATAAATAATTTTTTAATATGTATAAAATGAAAAATGTAAATAAATAATTTATCTAAATTATGGATAAATTAATTTTTATAAATAATAAATAATTAATGAAATATAAACATTATATTAATGAATAGGTATAAATACTACTTGATAAATATGTATTCGATTTTTAACATAATAAATTAATAAATAATACCTTATTTTTATATTATCTTAATTATTAGAATAATAAATAGTATATATGTGAATTTTTTGTATTTTAATGAATTAATTTAAATATGTTAATAAATACGGGCATAAGTTACACAATTCAATTTCGTCTATAAAATAGTGCTTTTGATTTATTTAAAATAATAAATAATGTTAGAAAATTAAGAAATAAATCATGGTTAAACTACAAGATCAAGAGAATAATTTAAAATTATAAAATCATTAAAACTAGAAATAATGTGTACCGGATAAAATAAATAGCCTAGAAACCCCGTTGTCATTAGGTCCCAAAATCGACTTTTTTGCAAACGGACTCCGATTTTAGTGAAATCACCTTCATAAATTAGAGAACATTATTTTATGAACTTTAAAGGTAAGTAGAGTGAAATTGAAATTTGTATGAGAAAGTTATGATGTCAGGAGTTGAGAATTTGAAAATTTAAAAGTTGGATTTCTTGGCATATGTACAAAATAATATTTTTAACTTATTTTTATATGTTTCTATACATTTTTAGAAATAATTAAGAAAAGTGTTTGGTTAAAAGTATATTCATATGAATTAATTAGAAATCAATGAAGATTTGATAAATATTGGATAAATAATAAAGAGTATATAGAATGTATAATTAGTTTTTTATTATTTTCTTTCCATATCTCCCCCTACTTATTTGTTTGTCAACCAATCTAAGCTGACTTGATCTTAGGGATTAGGTTATAAATATATCTTGCAGCTATATTTATATTATATAAGTTATATTATATATATATACACACATCTACAATCTGCCTTCTTTTTGTTTTCTTTATTTTTATTCTTTTATTTATTTACTTATTTTGGATGCATAAAAGTGCATTTTTATTCATGAATGTGGTTTTGTTAAAAGATTGAAATTAATGAATAATTTCCTATATTTGTTAAGGGTTTTAAGATAAAATGCAGAAAGAATGTTAATGAATCATGGATTCATCACTCTGTAATGCTCCAGCTACCTTCCAGAGTGGCATGCTCATCATCTTTGCCGAAATGATCAGGAGTTTTCTTGAGGTCTACTTGGTTAATTTCTCCGTCTATGGTGACAGCTTTGATTCTTCTCTACAACAGCTAGATAGAGTACTACAGAAGTGTCGTGAAGTTAATCTCTTTCTATCATGGGAAAAGAGCCACTTCATGGTTAGAATAGGAATTGTGTTGGGTTATGTCATCTCCAAGCATGGCATGTAGGTATACCTGGAAAAAGTGGATGTGATCTCTAAACTCAAGCCACCTCAACATGTAAAGAATGTGAGGTCATTCTTAGGGCATGTCAGCTTCTATCTCCATTTCATTTAGGACTTCAGTAAGATTGCTCGACCTCTATCTGAGCTCCTTGCAAGAAGACCTAGTTCAATTGTTAATAAACAGGTTCTCCAATCTTTTTATCAGTTGAAGGGATTAGTCAATAAGGATCCAGTCCTACGGCTACAGGATTGGTCTCTTCCATTTGAGATCATGACAAATGCATCGGATTTTGCAATTGGGGATGTACTACGACAAAGAAGGAATAAGTTGACATAAGTTATTCACTATGCCAACAAAATGCTCGATGAAGCGAAGAGGAATTAGACAATCACAGAGACCGAGCTGATGACGATAGTTTTTGCTTTAAAGAAGTTCAAATCCTACCTTCTTGGATAAAAAATCATAGTTTTCACTGAGCACTATACCATTTGATACTAATAGCAAAAGAAGGATGCTAATTCACGTATACTCGGATGGATCCTTCTCATCTAGGAATTTGACATGGAAATCATAGATAAGCATGGAGTTCAGAATGTGGTGGCAGATTATATGTCAAAATTGAATTCCTAGATACTTGACCAGTACATCAATCAAAGACACCTTCCTTGATGAATCCATCCTCAACATTGGTTCTATTCCTTGGTATGTAGATATTGTGAATTTTGTGGTAGTCTCACAAGATTGGAAGAAAATCAAGAACGACTTTCTTCTTGTATGATATTCATTTTTACAAATGGTAATATTCATACTTGTTTGGAGAAGGAGAAGATTGTATATGGCGTCGATGTATTCCTCAGGAAGAGCACACGAGTGTCCTTGAGCACTGCCATAAACTCGAATCTGGTGGACACCATTCTGGGAGCAGAATGACAACGAAGATACTGTAGTGTGGCCTCTGGTGTCCCACACTGTTCAAGGATGCGAATTATTATGTGAAGTCCTATACAGACTGTCAGAAAATGGGAAAAACACTTGTTATCAAAGACAACACACCCCTCAAATTTATATGAATATCTGATGTGTTTGATGCATGGGACATTGATTTTATGGGTCTATTTCTAACTATCAGGGATCCGAATACATATTATTTGCCATTGATTATGCGAGTCAAAGGATGGAAGCCATTCCATCTTGAGCTGCAGATAGCAGAACATTCTGTAGATTCCTAATGAATCTCCATTTCATCACCTTTATTCTCTCATTATGGCCTTAAAAACCTAATTAAATGCATGCAGATACCATTATTTTGCATAGATTAACATTCATTATTTGTTGTATAAATACTATATAAACACATCGCTTAAATCAAAAATAAAAGAATAAAGAAAAGAAAATAAAAAGAAATAAAATGCCAAATGTATTTTATGACCCTATCCCACGAGACATTTTTTGTCTGGGTTGACAAGGAATAAAGTAGGTGGAGATATGGGTCAAAAACAACAATAAAACCCTCATTTATATTCCTCAATATTTCATTTTTGCTCCCTCCTTTATTCTTCAATATTTATTTACCACATCAAGGAACTTTATACATGAAAGTATAAATAAAAATCTATAGAAAAATACAAATTTTATTTCACACATAAATAATACACAATGTACATTCGATACTCAGAATAAAAAGCCAAAATCCAAACTTCTCAGACCCATATCTTCAAAATAAAGACTCAAAATGCATGAAAATCACATTTAATGGTATATAATTTAATAAATTGTTTAATGAAGATAGTTTCACTTAATTCAGAGTTAAGGTGTGAATGTTAGGTTTTGGACCTCTTCTGTATAGTTTACTTGAATAAAATAATGATTTTATTTATTCTTTTTAGTTTTTTATAAATTTATATTTTTATAATTTTCTAAATATTATTTATAATATACGTACATACTTAGAACAGAATAAAATCAAGAAGAAAATACAAAAATAAAATAGTTCATATAAATAAATAGATGAAATACCTATACTTATACATATATAAAATATACCTCTAATTATTTAAGTGTGCAAATAATTCCAAAAAAATACAACAAAAATATATTTATGTATATAAAAGTAAATTATAAAAATATAAATGATAAGATTAAAATAATAAAATCAAAAATACAAAACGAAAAATAGACATAATATAGGTAAATATACATATAAATACAACACTAACATGTAACCTATAATAAACGAAACAATACAAATCATAATTAAGTACTATATAAATACTAAACATTTTTTATGATCTAAAATTAATATATTCATTTGCTATTTATTCTTTATTTTATAAGGTATTTTTGCCTTGCATTTTTCTGGTTGGTCCACGTGGACCAACCAAAGCTCAGCTTTTGTTGACCTCGACCAACTGGTTGTCTCTTCTATGCAGTGTGTTAGGTCCTCGAGCGCACCCATTCTCCCCGTCTCCGATTGATCACTCTAATCGACGATTTACCTCGAGTCCATGAAATATCTTCCCATCACAACCGACATCCACGCCTACTCATTAGGTTTCAACGATATGCCTTGAGCTTCTCAATAATTTAGCTTGAAAATCACCAAAAGCTTTGTCTATAAATAAAACCCTTTATCATTCCTTCATTTTTGGTCACTCTCATAGCTATGTAGTTCCTCCAACTATGTGCATGTGAGTTCGTTGGTGACAAAGGTAGCTCCCCCGAGGCTTGCAGCATTGGAGGAGGAGGAGAGGAGGTCCACGACAATGCTCCGGTGACATCCTGCACCTAGGTGTCACAACAATATATGAGATGCACGTTTTCAATTCTTACGTAGATATTCTTTCTATTATTTCAATTTTGCAATTAGTTTAGTAGTTAGATCTTTCATGTAGCCTAGACTTCAATTATTTCGTACGTCGTTGTCATTAGGGATATGGCCATTTCACTGTGATCCGACCATTAATCCTAGCACCAACCATCCCATCTCCATTCCCATCCATTTCTCCATCAATCTGACCAATCCAGAACCCATGATCTTACTTAGATCAGCTCCTTGGTGTTCCCTCCTTCGCCACATACACGAGCACCTTCATTCCTCTTCAAATCACTACGAACCTCGCCAATATTGACCAAGACCTGATCGCCTCCATGTTGCGAAGTCTCCCATAAACTTTGCAGGTTTGGAGGACCATCAGAGGGGTCTTCAAAGTCAAGAACTGAGCTCCAGGTGCCTTATGCTCCAGACCACCATCGTTGGGGCTCGAACATTTTTGAAGCCCCCCTAGGCTATGGAATGCCTAGGCGAACATTTAGAGCAGCTCAACAGCCCAAGAGGTACATTGGAGGATGTTATCGTAATTGTGCATGATATGAAATTTACATTTGATTTTATAATACTAGACATGGACTCACATGTACCATTACTCCAGGACCCCATTATTCTAGGTGGACCTCTCCTTCACACAGTTGAGGCGGTTACTAACTATGGTATGGGAAGGACACCTTCTGCTCATGTGTTGATAAAGTCACTGCTGACATGGTCAGCATGTCGAGAGAAGCATCTGATACATGGAGAACAGATTCAATAGCAAACTGTGATATTGTGGATGTTAGCTATTAGTATCGTTCTCTAAATTATATTGTCACATAAGAAATCCTCTCTTCAGAGGAGGACGTGGAGAGCACATTCGGTCCAATCTTCCTTTCAATTGGGAGTCAGAATCTGAGTCACCGATCAGCATGTTCAAAGAAGATTCAAGTCAAACTGAACACAAAGAATTCATTGCAGACATGTTCACTACATTTATTTTAGAGCAAGACAGAGGTGGACAACACCTCATTAAAATTAGAAGATCAACCAACATTGTTTCTGAAGTGACCGTGGAACAAGCTCGACAATTATCAGAACTTAAACTGCTCCAGGCATGTCTGAAGTACGCATTCCTTGCAGGTGAAGAGAACATGTATCCAGACATAATCAGTAGTAGGTTGACTCCGGATCATTAATCTTGGCTTCTTAAGGTTCTAGAAAAGAACACAAGGCACTTGGTTGGAAAGTCTCAGATCTCCAAGGGATTAATTAATTTCATATCTTTTTTTCTATTAAATAGCTCATGTGCTTGGAAAATTATGGGAAAATAGTTTACTTTGCTTCATATTGTGATTGTTCACGCTGCTTTTTTATTTCTGCATTTTCATACTTTATCCAATTATTAAAAATCATTTTAAATATATTTTTCATTTTTTAGATGTAAAAATACAAAAAAATAGGAAAATGTGTTTAAACATACCAACAAATCATATATCATGCATTACCATATAATATAGCAACAAACAAAAATCACAAAAAAATAACAAAAGAGACCCTTAGACTTTGAAAAACCCTCCTAACCCTAAAAACTTAGAAAATGTTTCCAAAAACATAAAAATGCATTTCTATTTTATGAATTAGGAAAATGCATTTAAACATTCCAAAAAATCTTATATCATGCATTAGAATATAATATAGCAAGACCAAAAATCACAAAAAATAGCAAAAGAAAACCTTAAAATTTGAAAAACCCTCCTAACCCTAAAAAATAAGGGAAATATATTCAAAAAAACACAAAAATACTTTTCTATTTTGAGATTTTTTGGACTTATTTTATATTTTTAAATCTCAAAACAAGTTGGACTATTTAATTACTCCGTATTTTGGAATATTTTGAACTTAATAATACCTAAAATTTAGCAAAATCACTAAAATATTCATAAAAAGACAAAAAACATTTTCCTATGTAATTTTGGAGTTTTTTAGCTATATTTATAGATATAAAAGCCTATATAGGCTATATATACATATAAATACTTAAATACTTATTAATATAAATATTATTATTATTCATACCTATTAATATTTTTAGTACCTTCATAAAAAGGAAAAGGATTGTACTTAATTATTTTATCTTTATTTTATATATTTATATCATATATAGTTATTACATTATACATAGTTCTCACATTATTCCTATTAATATATAGACTTATATACATACATATTATACATAAAAAAGAAATAAAAAATTGGAAAGAAACTTATAAAATTGAAAAAAATATAAAAAAACAAAAAAATATATAAAAAATACATAAAAATCAAATATCATTAAAAATCCATAAAAAATTAAAATACAAAAACTACACAAAAAATATTTGTTGTTTATTCTTTGTTGACAATAATTATTTTCCTATTCCCCTAGCTCTCTATGGTTCTACACCCATAATACTTGTACACTATACACATTTTGTCTAGGTTATAATAAATTTTAGCTCACTCCAAATTGCATTGTTCCATATTTTATAGTGGGGGTTAATTGTTGACTTAATCGACCTCTTGAGCAGTTACTTCAGCAAATGTGCTCTCGCCTTGTGAGACCACATGATAGCCTCCCGTGTTGTGTGGTTGATCTTCTGCTACATAGAACGGAAGAACAAAGCATCTTCTGGTGAGTCGTCTTCTACATCAGTCAGTCCAGGAGTAGAGCCGAGTGAGGAAGAAGATGATGGAGGAGCAATACCACCATCATTCCACCACCACAAAGAGCAAAAAAATGAAAAAATAAGTAAAATAAAAATTCCCAAAAAGAAAAGAAGATCCAAAGGCAAGTAGGACTAGCCACAAAGGAGCTAGCACAAGCAACACTTCCAACACAACCTGACGAAGCCAAAACTCATATAGATACATTTTTGCCAGATTTGCATGGCATCTTATCTTCTAGCCAAACATATGAACAAAATTTTATAATTAAGAACAATGCATTTTCTCCTATGAATATTCCTTTTCCTAAAGTAATGAAAAATATCAAAAACATAAATTTAAAAAATGCATTGTTCGACCTTAACATTGTTGAAATTATAGAAACTCTTATTTTAAACATGCCATTGATAAAGTTCATGGAATACATGCTAGTTGTGAAGAAAGGTTTGAAACAGACATGCACCTTTAAGTGTCAGAGTCGCAAGAATAGAAGCAGAAAAGGAGAAAAAGACATAGTAACCATATCCATTGTGAATGTTATCGACAATCTCCTGTAGAAAAAGAAAGTCAATGGAGCACCTCTCATCAGATGCCAGATATTTGATCAAGTTTTTTAGCAAACTCTTCTTGATAGGAACTCTTATATAAACCTCATGCCCTCCTCATTGCTTACCGAATTTGGGCTTATATCGCTTAATGCTACTCATATGATCTTGCAGTTCACGTATCGATCGATCAAGTGGCCCAAGGGTTTGTTAGAAGATGCCATCATAACCGTGCATGATATGTACTTTCCTGTGGACTTTGTTGTCCTAGACATGGACTCTCTGGCACCTTTTCTCCAAACTCCCATCATTCATAGCCGACCATTCCTTCAAACTTCCAAAGCGATCATCGACTACAGTTATGTAAAGATCACATTTCTCTCATACATTGACAAGGTCACTATGGACATGATTAGCGAGCCGAAAGCCACATCTGATGCACAACCAACAACTAAAGACAGTGACATTGTTGATATTAGTTATTAACAACTTTCTCTAAATGATATTCTAACACAAGAAATCCTCTCTCCAGAGGAGGATCTGGAAAGCGTAGACGATCCATGCTCTAATGTCCACTGAGAGATAGATACAGAATCTAAATCAATGATCAGCTTATTTGAAGATTGATGCTAAACCGAACATGAATAATTCATTGTGAATATGTTCAACACATTATTATTAGAGCCAGCAATGATAGATGTGGACAACACCTCATTGAATCCATCATATCATCCATCTACCAACACTATTTCTGAAGTTTCTACAGAGCAGACTCCGCAACTACAAGAGATGAAATACAAGGCACCTGGTTGCTCAGATCTCTAAGGGATAAATCTGGCCTTGTTTCTACACCACATATACCTTGAAGATGATTGACAATCATCCTAAGAATTCTAAAGAAGATTAAACCCTAATCTTTGGGATGTAGTGATGAAGGAAATGACGAAGTGGTGTAAAGCATGCTTTATTTATCGCATCTCCAACTCAAAATGGGTGAGTACCCTACATGGTGTTCTAAAGAAATCAAGGCTCACTATGGTAAAGAATGACCGCCGAGAGGATATCTCGAACTGACTACCAACGTCTTTTTCTTTGTGTTGACTACCATAGATTGAATTCAGCTACCAAGAAGGACCACTTGCCACTTCCATTCATAGATCAAGTTTTTGAAAGACTAGTTGGGAAGGAATTCTTCTAATTCTTAGATGGATACTTGACAACTGAGATTTTTCACGGTCAAAAAATATTCTCATAGAATGCGAAGATAAATTGTCACTGAGGCGGACCATAACAAATCACAAGACATTCATCAGTTAACCCACAATAGATATAGAAATACAAAAAAATAAATGTGGAGTTAAAAGTTATCATAACTCTACAAATGTATGTATATGTGTAAGTACATGTAGAGGTCGAACACAGGGAGCAAACGGTAGATTGGGTAATAATGCACAAAATTTGTTCCTCTTCTTGTCTTTTTATTCTATTTTTATGTGGGGTTCTAATTATATATATATATAAATGTGAATTTTATTTTTTATATATTCTTTTTTAATTGTTTATAATTATATAATTTTATAATTTTCTTTTTTTATTTCTGATTTTAATTTTCTTTTTGTTATAAATATATAATAGAGTCTTATATAGAACTATATATATAATATAGGGTTATAATTATAAATACTACTAAAATTATCAAAATATAGAAAATAAAATGTTTTTACTATTTCGTGATTTATTCTAGATTTTTTGCTATTTTTTATTTTAAAAGTAAAAAATATCCCAAAATAGATACTTAAATTGATCGATTTTTTTAAATTACTTAGAAAATAAATTCAAAATTTTCCAAAACTATTTTAATTAATAATATAATAAAAAGAAAATTACAAAATATAAATGGATATTTTTGCAAATTTTGGGAATTTTCTATATTTTTATAAAGGGTTTTGGAGCTCTTCAGTTTTTAATCTTTTCTTTTTCTATTTTTAGCGATTTTTTTTCAAGAGCAAGAAAATTAAATAATGACTGAAATATATTTTTTTGAATTTTTTCGAAACATTTTTTAAAGTTATTATTCAAATAAGGGAAAAATTGTCCCTTTTTATTTTTAATAAATAGGGGAAATGCTAAAATGCAAAAATAAAATATGATGTGAAAGTACAAGATAACAGACAGTTAATCCTATTTCATCATATTTTTTGGAGCACATATGTTATTTTTTATAAATAGAAAACATCAAAAATTAATGAAATGGCAGGGCAATTATGTAATTAAAAATAAACACAAGGTTGATTATGTAAATTACCTAAAATATTACAACTAATATTAAATGTTCGTGGACTAAAACTAAAGACAGAGACTCGTAACTACATAATCGCCACCAAACGTGGGACCGCACGTGAGGTGACATGGATTGGACCAAAAAGTAAATAGCAAATATAGTAGGGGTTCTAGTACAAATTTTACAAAAATATAAACATGAATGAAATATTACTGGAATTTATGAACAAAACCAAAAAGTGGGGACTAGTTCTACAATTTATCGCCTCAATGGAACGATCCAACGGCTATAGTTGATTTACTTGAATACGTGGCAGTCACAAAACATGCGATACCCCTTCGGCAATCAACATGAGAGATCTAATCATGAAGCTTAATCAACGGTCAAGGGTTGCTGAGATTGGACGACGAAGATTAGAACAGGGGCGTCTCGTTGACTGACAGTCATTACTTGCTTGGAAGAACTCAGATGAACTTCCCCCTAGAGCTCGCTCGATTTGGGTTATCTCCCTCCTCCGTCTGTATCTGTCTCTACTAGGATGGGAAAAATGATCCAGGGGGTCATCCGCAGTTAGGGGTGGTGCTTAGATGCTCCATGACCCATCGATAGGGTCCTGGCATGGCGAAGGACCTAGAGAACCCGGAGGCATAATTTATAATTCGATTGGCCCTCAGACGAGCCCTTCAGGACCTACAAAAAGGGTCAGCAAACACGACGAGGCTCGAGCAACAAGTCCTGGCTTTTATTGGTAGAGGATCGACATGAAATGGGAGAGGGCGAGAGGCTCGGCCGGAGGTGCTAGAGATGGCCTCGAGGAGCCAAATCTGGAGTTGATTTGGGTGGATGGGTGGTAGAACACAGTGGAGAATCAAAGGAGAAGGAAGTGAGGTGTCTTACGGTTGTCAGATACAAGTGTATGACAGTAAACAATAATGTTGTAGTTTTGGTGCTCCGACGAGGTCTAAATCTAATCCGAAGCTAGTGTAATAATTAAAACCCAAAACAAAGACATGGTATGGAAAGCGAAGGCTAAAACCAACCTAGGAAGCTACAGAAAATACCTCGAGTTGGCAGGAGCCAATGAGATAGAACCTCGATGGCAAAGATGCCCGGACATGGCTAGAAACGCTTTCCAACTCCTCCTTCCTCGCTGCGGAGCACAACAGAGGACCTCTGTCACAAGCCTCAATGCCTGTAGGTGTTGCAAGGGGCTAATGTGGAATGAAAGTGAACTAAATTCAAAAAAATGGTGAGGGGATCTTTGTACAAGCGAGTGAACACGGTGTTTGACTTTGGGATCACGGGTGAGTCGAGGCGATTAAGCCCTAGGCAAGGTCTAGTTGGGGTTCAAGGATGAACAATGAACAAATCTCATGAAGAGATTCATCATCCTTTAGCGACAAATCAAGCGGGGAAATATATAGAAGAGAGGGGGATACACGATTCTGATAGGGCTAGGCACGAGTCGGAAGAGTTGACCCACAATCAAAAATCGAAGGGCTCCTATTGGTCCAGATGGGCCACTAGAAGACAAAACTGACTAGAAAGAGATAAATAAATAAAAATTAATTACGTAATTAATTAATTAAAAGTTATTAAATAATAATTGTTTATTAGTTATGTAGTATTTTAATATTATTTTTATTTATTTTGATGAGTTAATTTATTACAAGTTACTTTTTACAAGTGTATTTATACGTATATTTACCAATGTTTTATAGATTTTATTTTTATTTTAAATTTTGTATTTTATTATTTTTAATATTTTATATATTTATAACTTATTTAAAATATATGAATATATTTTTATTATATTTTTTAATGTAATATATACACTTAAATAAATTTGTATACTCATTATATAGGTATACACATTGTATATTCATCTATGTATCTATATAGACTATTTTATTTTTGTGTTTTCTTTATGATTTTATTCTATTCTAAATATGTACATATATTATAAATAATATTTACAAAATTATAAAAATATAAAATTGTAAAATTATAAATAATAAATAATATGAATATTTTTATTTAGGTATATTATACAACAAGGGTCCAAAACCTAACTTCTACATCTTAACTCCATATTAAATGAAACCACCTTCATTAAATTGCTTATTAAAAGTTATATACAATTAAAGGTGGTTTTGGTGCATTTTGAGTTCATATATAGAATATATGGGTTTGGGAAGTTTGTGTTTTGTCTTTTTATTTAGAGTATAAAATGTATACAATATATTATTTTTAAGTGAAATCAATTTTGTATTTTTGATTTGTATTTTTATCTACAACTTTCATGTACAAAGTTTTCTTTATTTGATGTAAAAATAAGAAAGAATAAAATAGGTCTAAAAAATTCAATATTAAAGAATAAAAGAATGGAAATTTTATTGGATTTTTGGTCCTTATCTCCTGCTACTTTATTTATTGTCGACCAATTCAATTCTTGACTTGGTCTTGGGGTGTAGGTCATAAAATACCTTTTGGCATTTTATTTTTTAATTTTTTTTCTTTATTCTATAATTTTAGCATTAAAAACTATATTTTATATATAATAAATGGAATAAATAATGAATGTTAATTTGTACAAAATAATGATATTTACATGCATTTAGATGGGGTTTTTAAGGCCAAAATAATAGAATAAAGGTGATGAATTGGAGATTCATCACCCCCTATACTTGCCTTTGCTAGTCCCTAGCAAATACTTATAAACTAAGTGCAGAAAAGAAAAATAAAGAAAAGAAAAAAAACTTGGATTGATTTTAATGCTTAAACTTGTCTTCTTAAAATCAAAGTTTGGAGCTTAATTTAGACCTTTGGATTTTAGGTGCGATCAGAACCTTATTAGGGAATGGATTGGAAACATAATAGCCTTCAAGAATCACAATCCTCTGCTCAAGTCTCCTCAATAGCTTGGTCAGAATACATCAACTCATACACAAACCCATATGACTATGAATCTATCTCGAACAATGTGTGAGATATGTAGCTCTCCTTGGCTGAAGCAATAAAAGTCAGTCTTCTCCAAAATGGTGACCCTAATTTGTCAATCCAACAACTCTTTCCTCGAGAAGCAGGTATTCCCTTCTAAGTTCAAGTACAACTAGCTCAAGAAGAGGAGGTGGAGAGAATAATGGACGGTAGCCAGTGTAGCTACTTATCTAGGATGCTTGACCAGTGTAGACAAGTCATCCGGCTACAGGCTCACATCCATATGACTTTGAAGCTCAAGCTTGCTTATTGACTATATAAATATATACACTCTGCAGGCATTTTATTTTCAATCAAGCCTATCCACTTTTTTGGAGTTTTTGATTTTTTTTCCACTTTTGAATACTAAATAAATCATCATTTACATAAGGACATTTTCCACTTGAGCCTATAGACTATCCCTCTTTTGAAGCTTTAGTGCAACCCATAACATCTATCTTTAGACCTTGTCGCCATTGGATCAGGTTGGAGTACAATTGCCACAAATGTGTGACTTCTGATGTTTCCATTGTCTTTTGTCTCATGCGAGCAAATCCAACCCTCTACCATTTCAATTGAGGTGAGCAAAGTGTAAGTTGCAGGTGTGCAAGCTAGGTCATTATCAACAAGACTCATGGGTGTGCTCCGAAATACTCTACTTAGGCAGTTAAGATGACACTGAACTAAGTCACGTAATCTTAAAGAATTAAGTCTAATAGACCTGAATTATCTCAATTAATGTTCCTATAAGGTTCTTGTGATTAAGTAAATTTAAGGTCCATCCAAGCTTCTATCTTCGTATTTTACTTAGACTTGTTCAATTATCAAACTCAATTCGAGAAATGCAAATGCTATGTACAATGCAGAAAATATTTTCCTGATTTTTGAAAAAGGTATTGCAAATTTTTATACATTTTTTGAAAAGGTTTTTGCATTATTTTTAGGATTTTTTACTTTTTCATTTTTAGGGATTTTTCAAAACAAAAGATTTTGGAAAAGAAATAGGTACAGATATTTATACAGGAGTGAGTATTATTATTTACAAGGGTTGGGTTTTTAATAATTTACAAGTATATGAAGGATTTTTATTATGTACCCAATTCTCAAATAATTTAAAATATTTTCACAAGTATTTTGAAATCTTAATTTGCAAATAATTTTACAAACATTTTATAAAATTTGAAAATCATTTTGCAAAGATTTTTCAAACAATATAGATGTATTTTTCAATCTATTTTTGCAATCATTTTAAAAATCTTTTGCAAAAAGATTTTCAAAAGTATTTTATTTCAAACAAAGAAAAGAAATTTTTACAAATAATTTTTTTACAAAGGTTGAAAATGATTAACAAAACATTTTCCAAATAGTTTTCAAAGATTTTTCGAAATGTTTTCAAACTATTTTTCAAATATTTTGCTAAATATATTTTTAACCTGATATTTTAATCAATATATACAAAGAACAAGGTATGTGCGTATTATTTTTATTAATTAGCCATATTATTAAAAATACGAAAGTAAATGTCATGGATAAGGTACTTACGAAGTATATACGACCCACCTATACGTAGCTTGAGTTATGTCCTCATAGATCATGGGGAAAAAGAGAAGACATAACTCGTACTGAATATAGAAAAGCCTATACTACAATGACGAAAGAAAGAATGAAGGAATAAATGAATGAGAAGTCGATCGTCCCCCTATACTTAGGATGAAATAATCCTAAGTAAATCATACTGTCCACACGGTAGGAGAGTCAAGGGTGTGAATGGACAGATCACACTTAGATTATATCCCCATATACTTAAGAAGAGGAGACAGTTGGGGAGATCAAGAAAGTCGTCAATAATCAAAAATAAAACATGAGAAGAGATATACAACTCGAGGTATACACCCCCTATACTTAGGATAAAGTATGTCCTACGTGTAGCAATGCATAAGGGTGACACCTTTTTGGAAGAAAAAAACAAAAAAAGAAAAGAAGAAAAGAATAAAGATCACTCATCTCATCCACTTCCCTTATACTTAGGACAGAGTACATCTAAAGCGAGGCAAAACACACGGAATTAGGTGGATGAGCAAAAACATGAGATGGAAGGAAATAAAATAAAGTGGATATACAAAGAGGTGGATGTAAAGATCAAGAAGGTAGAAAGCGGACCTTCTTGTGCGATCTTTGTGGAATGGATCTAACAAGGTGCAGGTTGATATCGGGGTCATCAATAGACACAAATTGATCAGAATCGACCTAATTAAGATCCTCAGTGGTATCAAAGCAGAAAGGCACGAACTGGTTAGTGTAAGTAGTGTGGTCGTGTTCGACCTGGGAAGTCTATGCTAGTTCACAATCGAAAGGCCCAAATTCCTTAATGAAACAAGTAAGGTCAAATTCGACCTCTACAGTATCTGCTATGTCTTCCCTTCTCTCTGAAGTGTCTATAATGTAAATGCCGTGGATATCATCAATGCATCGCCACTCACCGGAATGGGGAACTCCAAGGTCTATGCTTTTTCATTCTTCCTGCTTGGAGAGGAATTTTCGGGTCTAATATCATATAACAGACATCAAAACACTCTGATATCATCATCGAAACTATAGTTTGTGGGGTCGGCTAACAAGGGTACACTCTCGTGGGGATACATGACTCTATCAATAGTGGGGGTAGTGATCAACGCGTCGCTCTCGACAATCAGAACGAAAATGAATATCTCCAGATCCATAGTCAATAATGTCTCCCACAGAGGCAAGGAAAGTCCTTCACAGGATGATTGGAGGGTACACCATCTGGGTGGAGGTCTCCATGGGCAATACAATGAAGTCAGTAATGAATGTCACGCACTGAATCTTAATGACATGGTTCTCTAGATTACCCTTCGGCCTCTTTATTGATACATAAGCAAATTTACAAATAATCATGGTTTTCGTAAGAGGCCCTAGATGAATAGACTGTGCCAACAAGAAAGGTATTATATTAATTGAAGCATTATCGTCAAGGGAGAGTGTTATCACATGAGTGGTCAGAGATGGTGCAACTAACAAGAGGTGTGCCAGTGTTCCCTTTCCTAGAGTGTGGATGGTGAGAGATGGCGTAGGCAGTGGCCATGATTAAAATGCATCGCTCAGATATGCCCCTTTGCTTTCTCTTCTTGGGTTTAGGAGAAGATTATTGGGTCATGGCCTGACAAAGTAGGCCCTTAATAATGAATAGCTATCACCATTTATGGTTCAAACAACATTTTTCAATATTTTAGATTTCATCCATACAAGGGAGAAGATCAGAATCGTCATCTATACTAGGATTATTAAGAGCAGAACGTACAGTGTCATCCTAGAAGCCAAAGGTGGGAACTGTGGTGTAAGTGTGTATGGTCAAAGAATCTAGCAGGTGCGTCATCTCCTCACAAGTTGTATCCACTATGTGTCTCCAATGATCATTTTGTATTTTTAAAATTTTCTCATTTTTTTTATTTTAGGCGATTGCATGATCTCATAGGCATCCTCGAATAAACCCATATTGTCAAATGGTGAAGCGTGCGACTATTATTTACACTAGTGTGGTCATCAATCCTCTTCTTCATTTGCTCTATCATCTAGGTCAAGTGCTCAAGAGTGGATTCCATGAGAGGTGACTCCAATATCTCAGTCTCGGGTAGGTGATATGGAGAAAAAAGTATGGTGGTGGTGGGTAAAAGTCTGAAGAATGATACTGTGGTTGAGGTTGATATGTATAGAAAGAAATATCAGGAGGAAAGTCCTCCTGGTAAAATGGAGGTGGATCAATTGGAAGATATGAAGGATCTGCAAAGTGTAGACAAAAATCTCTCTAGCCGTCCATCTCCGAAATAAAAGAAAGGGACCAAGAGAACACGATAGTCAAATCAGTATATGTAAATAGGAAGGCGCAAATGCATAGAGAGTTTGAGTATGCATACAAACAATCACAAGCAAATATACACAAAACAAACCCTTAATTAACCTATTTAACACAATAAGGATTGTGAAAGTTCGGTCTTTTTATCTTTTCAAATTTTAGAGTTTGGTGATAAACACAAAATTGTACAAGCACGTAGGCCGACCTGGGATTGCAGCACTAATCCTTAGTGTGAAGCAGATAAAAAAGAGAATACAATGAGGGGATTGCTCTCCCTCAAGACAAAGATTTTTCCTTTTGATTTTAGCATTGAGTAATGTTAGCAATCCCAATTTTATTGGTTATCACTTTTAATTTTTAATAGAAATACATGATCCTATTGAGGAGTCAATTCCGCTAGATCCTACGTGATCAAAATGAGAGAGAGAGTGTCAAAAAAGCAATGCGAAGCGAAAACGTGATGAATGCTAAGTAGAAATGCTCACCTTGCCTCCAACTCTCTTCATGCAAGGATGTTAGGCAGAATTGAAATCTATCTATATGAAAATGCAATCTAATGAGATCATCCTAGAGTAGAATATACAATTAATGTGAAGGACCATATGATAAATATCTAGAGATGAAACCTAAGCTTGGTCTTAGGAATCTCTCAGTGCCCACCACAGTGGGTCCTACAAGTGTTGTTTGAGGTTCCTCGCAGCGTGCGGTCTCAAGTCCAAATAATCAAAATTCTGATTGGACTAACTTCAAAAGCGGATCTATAATTACATGTAAATATATGAGGGCAATGGACCTTAATCCATAGAGCAAGCAAATACTAACCTAGGGCTCA